>OW119923.1:68553146-69178146 GCA_933210815.1 Meta bourneti | reverse complement strand
CGTGACAAAAGTTTGAGCTGGTCATTAAACGTGGCGAAGCAGAGTGGAAAGAAAATGAACAGCGACCCTGGTTCTGACTTGATCAAGAACAAAGGAAGTTATTTCGGATTAGTTTTAAAGGGAATTGGAAGGGCCAATACCAACAATGTTAATTCACCTAAATTCTATGTACTTTTTCCAAGGATGTACTTAAGATTAAGTAATGAGAGGCTTTTCCTGTACATCTAAACTTAGGTGGCGGTAGTATTTTTTGGTGGTACGTACTTCCTGTACGACGTAATGTTGACTCTTTTGAATACGATTTCGGGCCACGGTAGCTCAGTTGGAAGAGCAACGGGGGTTGCGAAATATAAAATCGATCCAACCAAAGACCGTCATGTACACGTCATTAAATCTGTCGTGGCTATAAATGTCATCACGCTGTCGTGGTGGGGAAGCTTGGAGAGTGGGGTGACAGCTCAGGTGTTGACCTACTAGTCATCTGACTGTGGTTCAAAATTACGTGGTGCTTCCTCAGATCTTTCCCTTGGGAATTGACCTACCCTCTCCAATAGACCGTTGTGTTGCTCCAGTGAGACGTTAATTAACTATCTACCTGCCCTGAGTACGATTTCAGCACGTCGCTCATTCGTTATTTCCAATAATGAATTCCGAATTTATACGTGATACTCAATTGATCAATGCCAATTAGATTATTTACACTGAAAATCCCTCTCGTAGACATTTACTTATGAACTGAAGGGAAAATTAATACCATATCGCAAAACAATTTTTGTTAGAAAATGCTTACACAAAATTAACTGGAAAATTATAAAGTTCTTCAGTGTCATCTGTCTTTAAAAGTTTGTGGGAAAATAATTACCCCAAATATTACAAAATGATCATTTCAGCATGAGAGGGATAAACAGTGCAGACAAATCAGACGGAAGACTAGGATTTTACTGTCAATTTACTTCCTGTTCCCAATTCTCTCGCGTAATACATATCGGGGTTATCATTAAATGTAGTTTATCGCTGTTTAATCTAATTGGCATTAACCAATTAACTATTATGCATCAATTCGGAATTCATTTCATTAAATTTCTATTGCCGACGTACTGAAATCGAATTCGAGAGAAAGAGAAACCAAGTGAAGTCACATTAAGAGTATCCACAGAAAGCATATTCCAGGTAAAAGCACTACCGTCACCTACATTTAATTTGGCAGAAAAGCCTCCCAGAATCTACGATGCTTGGAGAACAAGTTTGGAAAATTTTACTCTTACCAGATTAAAGTAGTTTCTAAAAAAAGTGCCTCAAGGATAGGAAAAACTCATTTTGAGAAAACCAGGTATAAAGTTCAAAATTTAAGTTCATTTAAATGAATATAATATTAATTTTATTTACATTCTAAAAATTTTTTAGTAAGCTGAAGCATAAATGAAGTATAATTTGAATGAGAGTGATTCTAAACATCTCAGATCGATATTTTTGAAAATTTTGAATTCCAGTTCTCCTTAAGGAATGAATTAAAAGATGATACTATATGCAATTCGTTGAATTTCTTACGAATTTGAACTTTTGAAGATTTACGGGAAAGTGGCATAACCCACATTTAGTAAAAATTTAGAAAACGAATTAATGTTAGGCAACATTGAGGATAGACCTCATAGCAGCATTGCCAAAATATATTTTGTGATACACTGGGTTAGACCAAATTATGGAGGGAAACAAAAGAGAACCAATATTACCTCGGGGTTTTGATTGTAAAATTGGATATTATGACAAATCTAGGACATACTCTGTGCTTCATGAGTAATTTTGCAGAGTAGTTATCTGAATGCAAAATCTCTATACATTTACAGAGGGAACAGAGATATTCATAGGAATACTTTATGGAGTACTTGTATTATTGTTGAAAAATAAAAGACTCGTTTTTAATTCTCAGACGGTCGAGCGCGCATATATCCATAATGCAATCTGCGGTCTTCCTTGTATGACTTCCAACCAGTTCTTTACAAATAAAATATGTCCTAGGAATTCTTCAATCAGTAAATATGGTTATTAGTCATCAAATGTCATTAAATTTAGTCATTACTATACTTCTAGGAATTCTTGTAATGTTCAATGCTTAAGCTAAGTAGAGCAAAAAATGAAATATAAGGTCATTTTAACTAACTTAGTCTTAAGATAATGAGATGTACTAGAAAATATAAGCCATAAAACAATTCTAATTGGTTATTTAAATACCCTGTTATCGTCATAAATTAAGAAAACAAATTTAATAACTACGCAAATAAAATGTAAAAAGAACAGAATATCAGATAATTTGATACAAAAAGAATTAATTATCCAGCATAATTGTTGCCTTCAATGTTTTCTAAAATTACTTTTGATTCTATAATTACTACAAGAACATTTTTCAATGTTAATGCACGTTTGCAACGTCAAATAGAAATTAAGAACGTTTCGTAGCTGTATTTTACGAAAGCATATTAATAACTTGATCTAGAGTTTTCTCAGTTTAATTTCATACAAAATAAATTAAAATTCATCGTATTATTCTGAGTGCATAGAAAGTCTTATGAGCAAACATTTTTCTCTTAAGTAATTTTTCTTCTGTGGTTTCTTTAAATTTTCATAAACGATTTACTCTGTTCTCCTTCCTCAGAAGAGAAGTATAGATAAATTCTAATTCCAATGACTTTCTCTGAAAGTGTTAGGATAAAAGCGGTAGAATACTAAAAATAGTTGCTCGTATATATGTCTGAGTCTTACAGAAACTACAAAAATATTAGAAGATAAGAGATTTTTCCATTTCTGGATATGACACAAATGTGTCTTTCAACTGAAAGTATTTCAAAGAAATAGCAAAACCGATTCACAAAGCTTTCACACTTGTAAATAATGTGGCTAGGAAGTCGGGAAATGTTGTTCCCAGCCTCTTCACCAACCATAAATTTTCTCGGTTCTGTGAAGCAAAATGCAATACATTGTTTGAAAACATCTGAAGCAAGTAGTTTACTACATCTGTCAATTGTTCACGAAAGGAGCATTACTTGCCTCAAACAATTCAAATATTTTTACTGTCTTTATCACTCTGGTGGAGTTTAAAAAATGCCGATTTCAATGGGTTTGCTTTTGCAAAAAGCCTCACAATTCGTCGGGGCTGATATTCATTAGTATAACATTTCTTATGGAAATTACATTTGTTGAATGTAAATTTTCAAGCTATTTCTAAAACGTATCCAGAAATTTAATATTTTGCGGCTTCCTAACTCAAAAATGTCTCCTAAACTTTTGTTTTGTTGTGTATGGTATTTAAAAATAACAACTTTTCTCTTTTTACAGAAGAATGGAACCTAGAATCAGCTGTGATAGATGGTGCAGCCATTTTAAAACATAGCTTCACAAAGTGTACACTAACGCCCCCTGTAGGTTCTGAAGAAATCTTGGGGGGAATTCTTACCCCAAGGAAGTAGGGAGTCGTTGAGTAAGAATAGGTAATAACGTGAATAAGAATGTGTCGGCCTGAAAGTGTTTTAAGCAAACAACCCATAAGCTCTTCGTAGCAAATTGAAATGCTTGATTTTCAGTTGCTATCCAGGTGAATCCAAAGCGATATTTTTAAAATATATAAATAAACCATGAGAGACCTAAGAACCTATAAGACCCTATAGCAATGATAAAAAATATATTTACAGATAAGCCCATGGGTTAACCAAAGAAATGTAGACACTATAATATCGAATATTTGAAGAATAAAGTTATTCAGTCGCCTGCAAATAAAACATTACCAATGTTAGCTTGATAATTTCAATTCCGAATTGTTTTATTTCTCAACTAGATTTTCGAAATTCTAAAATTGCACACACAGCAACATAAATATTTTGGTGAAATTCGAAAATTATAGGCAGGTACGCTTGAAATTTATTATTGGATTAGTTGAGATAGAGCTTTCCAGAAGAGACGGCGAAAATAAATTGTCTTTGAAAAGGTGGGCGTGGAGCCAGAATTCGAGAACTTTGTTTTTAAAGGAAGATGTCTGTATATCTAATATACCGTAAAAGTAAAGAAGGCAGTATCTTTAAATTTGCTTTTAAGGTTAGCGGTTGTTAAAATGTTGCTCATAAAAGTATCTGTGCCTCAACGCTAAAAACGGTTAAAATACACTCAATAAACAGCTGGATGAATGATATCTAGTGTTGTTAAGTAATAAAAGCTTTTATGAACAGTATGATAACAATCGCCAACTCGAAAAAGCCAAACTTGGGAATACTGCCTTTTAGGCTAACAAAGGAGAATACTCTACATACTATATGAGAGGTATTTTCAATGTAAAAACAAACCGGATTGAAAACGAAGATTTTACTTCTGCTCCCCAATTGCATGCTACACATCGGGGTAACCTTAAAATGCAGTTTATCGACGTGTTGGCATTTAATCTAACTAGATTTGGCCAATCAATTATCGTTTATTAATTCGGAATTTATTCTTTGGAATTTTTATTGGCTGAAATCGTATTCTAAAAACAAGACAACTGACGTGACGTTCAGAATACGTTCAAGAAACACGAATCGACACAGAAATACTTCCGCCATCTACATTTAGCTTGAGAGAAAAAGCCTCTCCTGCAAGATGCTTCAGCATAGTTGAATCTCTACGGTCTTTGGCGATGGGTTTAATGTGTACAAATACCAGTTTAAAAATAAAACCTTAGACCTTCTATATTTAAAAATATCCCTCAGAGCAAAACAATTGAATGATAAAAATTTTATTCTAGCAAACTTACAAATGGAAGTGGGCCTAAAACCTAATGTAGAAAAATAAAAAACATGTCTATTATGCTGAAATACTATATTGTTCGAGATATAATTATATGTATAGATTCCTAACGAAAAGTTCTATATCATCTCAGTCTGCATAGTTCCATCAAATAAGAAGGACGTTCACAAACCTTTTGAACAAACTAAGCAATATTAAAAACATTCCGGATATGCACTCCTAGCTTAAAATCTTCATTTTTGTTACTTAAATATTTTAAAACGTTGACTGGAATAATAAATAGATACAACTCTCGCCTGTGTCTTTGGATTATAAGTGGATCTGTTTCAAAAGCACATAAATTTGATACTGCATCCCACTTGCGTCAACTGCAGTTTGAGTCTCTGAGCAAGCAAGACATTTCTGATAAGACTGACAGTGACAGTGTTATTCTATTCGCTTTTATCTTTTCCGTCGTTGTCATATTCCATATAGTTTTATAAATTATAGTAGACTCGGGACTGACAAAGTATATATTCAAATTCGAAAATACTGTCATTTTGATTGAGTGCAATATTCAGAATATAAATATTTTACATCAAATGACAAGTATTTTATTAAACTGGTTTGAATGAAACGAAGACATTTACGAGTAACGTTGTTTGAGATCTGGCAGCTAAAGTTATTCACTTTCATAAGAGAAACTCAGATGGTTCAGAGATTCTTTCGAATCTCTTGAATTTTAGTTTTTGCAACATATCTTCATAGTAACGTTAACTAGGTGCTTGATGCATCGTAAGCGTATGCATCGAATGTTATATAGAATAATTTTTCAATATTAATGAAAGATTGTGAATGCAAAATGCTCTCAGGAAACCAATTTGATATATTCAATTGTAATTAAGACAGAGTACTTCAAGTTTTATTAAACAACATAAACATAAAGAGCTAAAAGTTTATGTACTTTTAAAGTAAAATATAAAGTTATTTTCCTTTCATGGAAATCTTAATATTATTCTTAATAAACTAATAAGCTCAATTCTTGATAATAATAAAATAGTTTTTAATTTCAAATACTATTTTTTAATAATATCTAATATAATTTAATATTTAAATGTAAAAGAAGTTGCAGGACAAACGTTGTAGTGATCAAATAAACTCACTGTCCTTTAGCATGGCTTCTAGAAGATCAAAATTAACTCAAAATATCATCTAATCGTAAGTAAATACCAACAATTGGCATTCTTAAAACAGATAGTAAACAAATACCATAAACATTGTATTGAAGAAAAGTTTAAAGATAGTGATAATTGTCACTTAATGCAACATGTCAGAAGTAGAACAAAGAACTTTGTCCTGTTTCTCATTCCTTAGATATTTAATAAATACTCAAACCCAGAAGATTCAAAATTCAACAAAAACAAAAAAGTAAAAAATGTATGTCTTAGTCTTTATTTACTTTACAAAAAATACCCAATTACAGAGGATAAAATATGTGACCCAAAATTCCAAGGCAAAAGACTGCTACCCAAGACTGATTACCAAACTATTGAGGTATGTTGTTAACAGAATCAAATTTCAAGGTGCAGTTAGTACTGCCAGAAATAATGAAGATGAATGAATACAAGAACATTCAAGCGAAACTAATACAATTAAAATTTACTGCCTATGAAAAATTCCACTAGCAATTGTAAGTTTAAAATTAACTTAAAAAGTGTGAAATTTAAAGCTATAACAAATTATATAACTTTACTTAAAATATTAGTGTTGATTCAGAAAAGGCTTTTCATCTCCTTATTTTTGGGATCTGAATTTCATTGAAGAATGACAGGTAAAACTAAATCTTTGAGCTTGATTTTTAAGCTCTCGAGAAAACATTTGCTAATTAGATAAGTCTACATTTAATTATTTATTTTTTGTATGAGAATATTTTTTGTTACTTTCAAATTTCAGTTCCAGAATAGATTATTTGAAATTATTTGAGATAGATTTGAAATTATTTGGGTAGATTCCTCCCTGGCGTATTTCTCTCTTCTGTGTCAGTAAATCCTTCCTTATGTGTGTGTCCATTCAATTAACGCTGTCTGGCATATCTTGGCCAAATATAGCCCTTGCGCCATAAAATAAAATTAAAACTATACTTGATTTTTATAAAAGTCTATATCTTATAAAATCTACCTTCCCCAAATTATTATACCTTTCTATCCAAACCGGCTGTCAGAAAACAAGTACATCAAGAGCCAGTTTTGAAATAAAATTAAAACGAAATTTTTATGAAATTTGAATAAGCCCTAGTTAATAATATTACTATACAATCGATACATAAGTCATTTGCACTCCACAAATTCTAATTTGCGCAAAGCATCTCTTCTTAATAAATGCAAAACTTAGAACCACAGACTATGTCACTCGGCAATTTACTTCATTTGCAGGTGTGAATATTTAAGGAATGGGAATTCTAATGTAAACCAAAATCCACCCTTCAACGTCTCTCCTTGAAGCAGCGCAATTAACTTCAGGAACAATTTAAAACTGTTCTGCAGATTACTTATGAATTATGATGAGGGAAGACGAGTTTGTTCTTGTCCCACAAAAGAAATTAAAGAGCCCTTTCGTAAATTTCGTGGAAGTGGTGTCTCGTAAATTAGCAGGCCGTAGTGGTTTTTGAGGCAGTAAAATGCACGTCCACTGAAAGGTATTTGTTTTACTTCGGAAGAGGGTAAATATAAGATGCATTTAAAGTGGTATGCTTCAATTTATTTGTTTACTAAAGCGGGACATTCTATGTAAAGATAGTGGAGATCATTTTATGCGGTGTTTTACGAGGGGGGTTATTTCAACTGTACTATATTACTGTAATATTTCTGGTAGAAAAATGTCTAAAATTTTTAAACTATTCAGATTTCCAAAAAGTCTAAAAAATTAAATCCATGATAGAATACAGAATTCTTAATTTTTGCTGAATTATTATTTCGTATAGAAAATAATATACGTTGTATCACATTTGTTAATTATAGAAGGATGATTACGCAGCAATACAATTATAAATTAGTAAACTATTTAATAAGTTTTTATTCATAAACATTTCAGAATTTATCACTTAAACTTCGAACTCATATACTTCATTACATATAACTTTCACTAACTGTACGTCTCTAAATTGAATAATAAAAACTCTTCGAAATAATATTATAAAAAATAAAAACTGTTAATTTTGTAGTTTTAAAAATTATGCTTAAAACTACTTTAAACATGATGTTTAAAACATGAGCAGACGATGAGCAGAAATAACTAAAATGTAAAATATAATTTTTATATTTTATATCAAACAGTCTAACTTTTAAAACCTAATTGTAGACTTCTTTTTTCACCAGGGCCGTGGTAGCCCAGATGGTAGAACCAACGGATTACCAACCGGAGCGTTACTAGTTCGAAACTCCGTCCAGCCAAAGACCGTCGTGTACACTGGGGCTGGTACACGTTAAATCTGCTTTGGACTCAAATGTCCTCAGGTTGGCGTGGTGTGTAAGTTTGGAGAGTGGGGTGCCAGCTCATATGTTCTCGTCATCTGATCATGGTTCAAAATGGCGAGGCGTTGTCCTTGGATCTTTCCCCTCGGAATTGATCCCGCACCGTCGCCAATAGCCCGCTGTGTTGCTCCGGTGTGACTTTAATAAACTACGTACCTTTTTGACCAATTTGATTCACACTGCAGTTGATAAAAAATTAGTTGCATCAAATAGCAAAAAAGGTTGTGTCAATAACACACAAACGTTTATGCTTTTATTGAATCAAACTTCGAAAAACACTGGATGCTTTTTATGCCTTTTAGTTCCTTAAATATTTAAAAAAAATACATATAGCTTTAATTATTTTTTCATATAATAGTAAAATAAATGTAAATGTCCATGGAGACAGAGCACATTTGTTAATTTAATACTCCTTTATCATACCAAGGAAACGAGAAGTATAATATTAATATAAAACTCAAGATATACTTACTAATAGAGCGATTTATTTTCTTTTTACCTGCTTCATGGAGAAAAAGGAATTACTTTCATACAGTAAATCTCTATTCTCATTCCAGTGGTGAAACAGTAATCCCTTCGGCGTTTTTCTAGCTTAAGGCAAAAGTGTTATTTGCTTTTTCTGGGAAGATAAATATAGTTACTGTAAATAAGGTAAAACATCCCGATCTGAGAGAATACTGCTATAAATATCTGCTTTTATGATTTGAAAACTTGCTGCCTTAAGAGAGATTATATCTCTCTTAAGGCATCAAAGATACGATCTTCTTTGCATCCTTAAATCTAAAACGTTATTTATAAATTTCAAATAAAAACGTGAGAGATGAAAAATGCTTTTAAAAGAATATAAAGAATATTATTTATTAACATAACTAGACATTACTGAAATTTACCATACAAAAGGGCTTTTAAAGTTCGTAGAATATTTAATTGTTCAAAATTTTCAAGTCTGCTACTGCAGTGTCAAAAGAATTTATATTGCGAAATTAAAGTAGTTTTTTCTCTTTAAGAAATAAGCATAATAAAATCAAATGCTTTCACTTAAAACTATAATAGGTCAAGTAAAACGTAAACCTTTTTTAGGTATGCTATTATGCAGAGAAAGTGCAAATAGAATAAACTACGACCTAAAATAGATAAGAATAATTCAGTAATGGAAAGTTTCTTCTAAAATTGAAAAAAAAAAGCATGTCATAAATCATCCATGATACTACCAGCAAAAAAATATTTCATGCTCGGCTCTTTGAGAGCATTGAAGGAACTATGTGACATTCCATGATTAATTATCAAATCTTTAAAATCTTTTTTAATCCTCCTATTACATCCTCTCTATTTCGAAGCGTGTAAAAAATCCAGCCCTTGCACTTAGTTTGCAATTAAAATTAGTCAGTACCTAAGCATCATCTAACATGCATAAAAGGATTAATCTGTGTAAAACGTACACCAACATAATTTATAAAAATTTATATAGAATATTTTGCTCAAAAGTTGTATATTAAATGCATTCAAACGGACAATTGGAACTAGAATTCTGTCTTTTCTTTGTTTCGGAAGGTAGTTAATAAGCGTCGCACTGGAGCAACCCACCTGAGCTGGCATCCCACTTTCTAAACTTCCACAGCATTTTAGCGTGATGATATTTGAGACCACGAGATTTAACGTGCACTAGGCCCAGTTACATGACGGTCTTTGACTGAACCGAGTTTTGAACTCGCAACCCTCCGGTTGCTGATCCGTTGCTCCTCCAACTGGGGTACCGCGGCCCGAAACATCCAAGGATATCTCGTAATTTTGAACCAGGATCCAATGACGGAGAACACCTAAGCTAGCACCTACTCTCCAAGCTTCCCCACCACGCCAACGTGAGGACATTTAAGGCCATGGTAGATTTAACATGCACCAGCCTCCGTGTACACGACGGTCTTTGGCTGGACCCAATTTCGAACTCGTCGTTTGTTAATCCGTTGTTATGCCAACTAGGCTACCGTGGCTCTCAATGCTGTTTTCCTTGTTTGTTTTTGTATATTTGGCTTCGAAAGCACAGTAAAAGGAGCACCTAAGGTACAGCATGAATAAAAGCACAATTAACCCCATTTCTTAAAAGCATGAAACTAATAGATCACGCGTGTTATACATCGCGAGAATAATGTGATTCTCCGATTTCAAAACGGTCATTATCTTTGACATGCTTGAGATAAATGAATTTGTAATGTATAGTTATTACTTAATTAATTTTGAAGCACGTAGAATAATTTGATTTTTCGTTTTCGCATGATCATTATCTCTGAGATGGTTAAGATAAATGAATTTGTAATGAACAGTTATTACTTAATTAATTTTTTAAGTTCATAAAAGCGTATTCTGAAATTTTACTACCAATTTGTATTTTGTTTCTATCCTTACGTAATCGGTTTTGCAATATCCTCCTTTTCCTCAAGTTCTTTTTCTAAAAGTTCTGACTACTTATAACTATCAGATCAGGATAAAAATCTGTTAACTCTTCTGGTGGTTGTCTAGACGTCCACCATTTTTGGTTGTCCAGGCTAGACAACCAAAACTGACCAGATCTAGATGGGTGGGCGAGATATCTCGTGATTAGAAGAAAACTGGCCAGGTCTTGATATTGTCATCATAAAAAAAATCAGCAATGCTTGATGACGAGATATCTCGTCATTAGCAAAATTGGTCGGATCTTGATGGACAAGATATCCAGTAGAAATCACTTGGAGGGTTAATCTATAGAATCAAGATAGTCTGATGATTAGAACAATTACTAATTGCTAGGTTATCATTCTGGTCCTCGATTCAACATACTGGGTTCCAAGCCAAGTAGGGACATAGATATTCATTAAGCCAGGAGGTCGGAGCATAATTATCCTGCACATCTACCTTCCAATGAAATAGACAGAGCATGTGGGCAGAGTCGATGTTGTAAGATCACAGAAAGGTGAAACACATAGACTTAAGAATCAACTTGAGCCGATAGGCTATCGAAGTGCAGGCTAGTGGTTTTAATCAAGCTGAATAATCACTAACCAATCCAATTTGTCCCACATTAATATTCATGGACCGGAAGAAATAGAAGAAAGTTGCGCACACATACTTCCTCTATTCCGTTAGAAGTTCGATGTCCTGCAAACAATGACGTGTAGAGACAATCTAAACATATACTCAATGAATCAACCCAAATATTTTCTTTTCCCCTCGTGTACAAAAATTTGAAACAAATTTTACAAGTTGATTTTTAAAATCAAATTCTAAATCTCAATAAAAATTCGTCATTAAAAGTTCGTCTGCGAAGAGGTATTGGTTAATAAAAGACTGGAGAACACGTTACACGGATTAATTTGATAAAAAATAATCACCCTAAAAACATTAATTTTATCTTATTTTATTCCCGAATTCTGGTTCATCCTGTTTCGAAACCTCAAAGAATTCTGGAACTAAACATTGCTGAATTCTAATGGAGGCAAATAATTAGAGAATCAATTCATAATTTTAAAGAATGTTTGAGGTCTCATGCTAAACGTATAGATATGCAGTATATCTTGGAAGAATTGAATGGCTCTGAATATATTTCATGCCACAAATATATCAATGGAAAATCTGGAATATTACTCTTTTCATCTCAAAACTCATATATATGTTCTAATAGTAAGATTTAGCAATACGACACATATTCGTCTTTCAATTACTTTCACACTGACGTGTGATGATGCCTTCACTATTAGATCGCAATTATGAAATTTTGAATTCTTAGTTTGTTTGAAAAAATTGCTATTTATACCCTATCCCCTTTGTATATATTGCGCTCTCATTTCTAAGTTTAAGTGTAGTTGGATGTATAACGAAATAAACAAGTGTATATAATAATATATATCGTCATCTGAATACCTAGGTAATTCGAATGCAAACACTTGGTAACTCTTTTGATCACTCAACTCTATCTATCGACTAATGAAAAGTGTAGGTATATATGAAACTGGAAATGGCGGCAAACTGGTTTTTCCTTTATCTCAAAACCAAAAAAAACCCAGTTTGAGTTACTTACTCTTACATTCAAGTGACCATGAATGTTTGATTCATTAAAGCATTTTAATGTCATTTCTTTTAGACATATTCTTCTATTGTGTGTTCAAATAGCAGTATTTTGTAGTAATTTAAAAAACATTGTGATCTAAAAAGATGAATTGTAAAATTATTTTTAATTTTTATTTTGTTATTCTTACTTAAATTTGATTTTTTACACCTCAAACAAGCTAGAAAAGCAGCACTTTTTTAACCGCAAAATCTGGTATTGCAAATAAATATACTTGCCATTGACCTAATAATTTGAACTAAAACACAGAACATATACTGCTGGCCACCCAAATTGCAACACCAAGAAAGACAAGAGATATCATAACAAAATTTATTTTGTAGATAACATGTTGACCAAGTATCAAATGATTAAATTTATAGACTTCTGTGAAGTGTGGTTCCTGCCAAAATCAGTAGCCAGAGTAGCCGCCATTGTTTGAGATCACCGCTGCCACACGCCTCGGCATTGATTCAAAGAGACTTTGGATGTGTTCTTGGGGTACAGCAGACCAAGCAGCTTCCACACGTTGCCAAAGTTGATCTGGTGTGGCAGCTGGGGATGTATTCTGGGTCAATCGTTGAGCAACCATGGACCACATGTTTTCTATCGGCGAAAGATCCGGAGAGCGAGCTGGCCAGGGAAGCAATTCAATCTGGCGATTGACGAAGAACCCTTGGACAATGTGTGCCACGTGTGGTCGCGCATTATCCTGTTGAAATATGGCTGTGGGCAAGCCCTGAAGGTAAGGAAGGACAACTGGCTCCAACACCTCGGAGATGTAGCGCTGGCTGTTTAAAGTACCAGCAATGCGTACTAGAGGAGTGCGAGAGTGATATCCAATACCGCCCCATACCATAATACCCGTGCAGGACCAGTGTGGCGGTGCATAACGCAGCTGTTCAGCATCCTCTCTCCACGGTGTCTCCAGACTCGAATCCGACCATCGTGGTGTTGCAGACAGAAGCGTGACTCGTCAGTAAAGACAATTTCATTCCATCCTTCTTTCCACATCCTTCTTTCATCGCACCATTGGCGGCGGAAACGTCTGTGGTTCTGCGTCAAGGGTAGACGAAGCAATGGACGTCTTGCGGACAGACCACTCTGCTGTAAACGGCATCGAATGGTACGCGCAGACACTGGATGATGCGGTACAGACTGAATGTGCTGTGCTATGGTTCGTGATGTGGCTGAGCGATCCGTCACTGCCATACGCACAATATGTCTGTCATCACGTGAAGTGGTGCACTGAGGTGGATGCGATCGAACACGTCGGTCCGTCGTACCCTCCTGCATCCAACGATCACATATCCGCATTACAGTTGTTTGGTTTCGTCCAACACGACTACCGATTTCCCTGAAAGATAATCCACAATCTCGGTAGGCCACTATCCTTCCTCTGTCGAACTCGGATACTTGATCAAAAGATGATCGCTGTTTTCTACGAGGCATAATTGATCGTTTTTTTGAAAAAACCACAAGAAAAACACAATTGCCGTACTTGAAATCGTCGAAATCTCCAAGTCTTAAATAGCGCTTTGAAGTGGCGCCACAGGCGCGCGTGATGTGCGTCTGCGCTGAAATTCTAATCATTTGCATATCTCACCTCCGCTAATGCATGTTGTAAATTTCATATTATTTGCATGCTTCCTTCAGGGTGTTGCATTTACGGTGGCCAGCAGTGTATTAATATTTACAGAAGATGTTGTTAATATAGAATACTTCAAGATTATTATGCGTTTAGAGACTGTCGTTTCGACGTGATTGTCGAATAGTGATGTTCCTTTTTGAAGTATTGCATTGTTACAGTAATTTCAATGCAACCTTCGGGTAACACTGTAACAGTAAAACAATTTCAATAATGAATATTCACATACAATGCATAATAAACTTCTTGAAGCCTAAATTAAGATAGATGAAAAATGTTCCTATGTAGAATGTTATCTCGAAAAGCACATTCATTTTAAAGGGGAGAGGATTTTTATATAAATTCTTATTTCGATGAATTTCGTTTATATTTAGAATTCAAAGTGCTCCAGTATCTAAATATATTTCTAAGAAAGTTAAAATAGAACTTTCCATGCTTTCAACAAATAAAGGGACCTTTGTAAGGAAAAGGTTTTGAATCTATGGATTTTTTTTCCATAGCATGAGGCGGAAAAAAGCTTGATTCGACTGGAGAGCCTTCTTTTGCTCTTGACATGTTGCGTTAAAACGAATGCTAATATTATGTCGAGCCACATGTCTTTCATTCATTCTCCCCTTCATCTTGACCCAGATAAAGGATTCAGATTCATGGAATCGATATTTTCTTCTTTGCATACAAAGTGCGCACGGGACACGGTTTCAACTGTCTTCTTTTCCCAGCCAAACAGGTTGGAAGTGTGAGTGACACGAGATTTGTATATCCATTCCAGTGAAAGATGGCATTTTGTTTTGTCTGATGCACCCATTCTGATGTTTGAGACGTTGTTTTTCTTGGAAAGTATTGTAATATTTGGGCTTAAAAAGTCTACAGCTGCCAGACAATTTGCAAAACAAAATCGCATCCCTTAAGCATCATTACGTAGTCTAATCAGACAATTATCTTTTCTACTCAGTGTTTTAAGATTGCAAATAGAAAAAATAATTCCCCCTTTATTTACATGGAGTTATTGAAGTTATTTACAATAGTAGTTCATATTAATAAGTTCATAAACGGGTAACAAATATAGGTGCCATATCTCTTTGCAGTGGCTCATGTCCAAGAAATGACCGACTTGTTTTTCTTTCCTATTTGCGTCGTCTATTGCATGTCGTAAAGCATTATAACAGAGACTAATCAGACATTTATTCTTGTTTGCCTTGTGTTTTCAGATTGTAAATAGAAAAAATAAATTTCGTCTTCATTAAATAATTTACAATGGTAGTTCATGTTCATAAGCTCATAAACGGGGAACGAATTACAGTTGCCAAATTTCTTTTCAGTATCCAATAAATGAGACTTGTTTATCTTTCCTATTTGCCTGTCTAATTCATGTCATGAAGCATTATAACATAGACTAATCAGACAATTATCTTTTTGCACTGTATTTTCAGTTTACAAATAGGAAAAAATAATTTCCGTCGTTATTAACATGAAATAATTTACAATAACAGTTCATGTCCATTACCTCATAAATAAGTAATGAATATGTCTGCCACATTTTTTCCAATATCTCTGTCCAATAAATGCTCTCTTTTTTCTTTCCTATTTGCCGTCGTCTATTGCATATCACGATGAAGTCTAAACATACAATTATAATTTCTATCCTGTATTTTCATATTGTAAAGAGAGGGTTGCGTTAGCCCGGTTGGAAGAGCAACGGATTAGCAACCGGAGGGGTGCGAGTTCGAATCCAGCCAAAGACCGTCGTGTACAAAAGGGGCTGGTGCGCGTTAAATCCATCGTGGCCTCAAATGTCCTCACGTTGGCGTGGTGTGGAAGTTTGGAGAGCGGTGTGCCAGCTCAGGTGATGCCTCTTCATCTGACCATGGTTCAAAATTACGTGTTGTCCTCGGATCTTTCCCTTTGGGATTGATACCGGACTGGCTCCAATAGCCCGTTGGGTTGCTCAAGCGTGACGTTAATTAAAATACATACCATATCTACCATATTGTAAAAAGAAAAAACTAATTCCAGTCTTCATTTACATAAAGTTATTTACAATAGCAGTTTTTATATCAATTTTATTTTAATTCTCAAAAACTTTCAATCGTTCATTTTTCAGATACGGCAGAACTATTTACTCCCAATCGAATCTAAAGCTTTTCTTATTTTTGTGTTGATATGTGGGTTGTCCTGGATTTACACTAAATTTCCTATAAGGTAAAATGCTGATAGCAAATACATATTCTACGTTTATTGTATATGTGCCAAAATGCATTAAGTGACAAAAGGTTCGCAATAATTTTATGAATTGTGAATACATTAATCTGCCTACAAAAAATATAGTTTCATCTGGTGTTCCTCCTCGATAAGTATCCTAGATGAAGAAAAGAAACCAAAAATAAAACATTGGGTACATAAATTATATCCAATTACGATATATTTGCATATATCTGACGCGAGTTGATGGTATTGGGAAAAGTATAGAATATAATTAAGAAATGTATGTTGTTTTACTGGTTTGAAAACTCTTTAATTAGTATATATTAACAATTATGCTTAACTACTGAACATAAGTGTAGGATTTTTCTCGAGACCAAAGTACTAAAAACAGGAAAGAAAAACAGGTCGTTCATTTATTGGAAGTAGGAGCTTCTAGAAAAAAAAAGGGTGGAAACTATATTCGTTATCCATTTAGAATATTCTATGTTCTTAATTTTATATTGTTTGCTTAGTGAGAATCGTATGTGGTTTCATTGATTTTACTTACAATCAATGAATAGAATAGTTTTCATTATTATGTTGGTAACAAAACGTATAAAAGTGTTATTTATGCATTTTGAAAATGCTTTTGTATTTCTGAACTTCTATGAAATAAAATGTTACTTTCTGAATTACAAAATGAGGAGTGTATAAACGGATGCAGGTCTTTTTTAAAAATAAAGCTGGAAATTAATGTAATTAAAAGAAGTTCGAAAAATCAAAATTTTGATTTACAAAAAATAAAAAATCAATTCCGAATTAAATTTTTTGGAAGATAAAGTTCGTATATATGAAGCACAAAGTAACATATCGAAAATACACATAAATTTCTGCTAAACAACTATCTGAACATTTATCGGATAAACAGCTTATTTTATTGAAATATAGTAGAAATGCTAAATCAAATTATTTGTTTTACAAAACCGGCGATTCCCATAACTGTAAAAAATTAGTCTCGCTATTCGAAAACAAAACAGCATATAATATAAATGCTTTATTTGGAAAATAATTTCATAAACAAAAATTAATCTTCCCAGGGACATGAAATTACTATTTATTAACATTTAAGAAACTAAATTCATTGAATAGCTTGCAGTATGAATGTAACTGTTCTATTATATACGCTAAAACAACAAATTACTCACTTTCTTTTTTGATGCTTCAAAGTTGCGTGATTCTCTACTTACGAGGCCCTAGATTCTTGTCACAAAGCTATGTAACCACGCAGATCCTCACGGATACAAATATTTTAGCCGGTCTTCTTTTTCTTGCTTCGTAAATCTAATTGAGATTTCAGTGTTATAGCTGGATCCCTGTCTAAAAGCTTCCATTGTTAAAATTGCCTCCATCATTGTTGTTTTAATTGTTCTGCCCCGATTTTTCAATCGAATTGTTAAGACTGTTTTAACTTGATGTTGTGACTTAGCAGATAACGAGATTTCATTTCACTTGTTTGAAACTATAGGGTGTCTAGCACTGGCTGGCAATTTGAGGAATTTATTGGGGAAGGCAATTAGTGGCAAATATATGCGTGGGATTTCAGAACAAATTATTTTGTTCATGCATTTCATTACCGCAGATACACTTGTAAGATTTATCCTTGATGCTAGGGATGGAACCATAAAAAATATTCGAATACTCAAGGGCTCTTGTCTGTGCCCTGTCTCCTGGCACACTGTCCATGCGATTCAAGAGTTTGAGCACACTAATAATTATAATGTTGCCAAAAGTAGGGTAATTGGTGATTTTGGATGAATCAAATTCAAATCATGACTAGATTAGCTAAGATTCAATCTGAGTACATAATTTATCAGACATAAAAACTTTCAAGTTATACTTAATAAAGTAAAAAAGATATATCAGAATTGTCTTTATGAAAAACGGTATATAATATAGAACACACCACGGATTTGTTAGAAACACATAAAAATGTGTATTTATTTTCTCCTAAAAATGCAAATAAATACATTTCATGGTTTTACACTTCATTCTAATTCCATTTAACTTTTTCACATTGAAAAGGGTTCCGAATGTTCTTATGTATATACATGGCCGTCCGAAAACTTCAAAAGGATTTCTTCTTTCTCAAACAAAAACCTGTTATCCATATCAATGCTATATTCAACTGGCTTTCCTTCTATAATCTCAGACGATGTAAATTTCTCACCTAATGATGTATTTAAAAGATGTTGGTTGGCAAATTTCCCTATTCTATTTTAGCCAGCAACGCGCCAATCATACTTGACAACGTTATTTTATTTTTAAAAGTGCAGCATAGCTTGCATATATGCAAACAATAATATTATGTAACAATAATATTATATTATTCTGTGGCTCAGTGGGTTAGCACGCTGCGCTAGCAAGAGCTGTAGGTGGAGCAGGTTCGATTACTCCGGGGGATTTCTCTCTTCTGGGGTCATTAAGCTTTCATTGTGTATATGTCCATGACTTGATGTTGTCTATATTGTGTTTAGCGGAGCTTGGCCAAATATGGCCCTTGCGCCGTAAACCCCAAAACCAATCAAACAACCTAAATAATTGACTTTTCAAATAAGCCTCAAGTATTTTCAGCACTTTGAAATACAAAACAAATGTTCCTATTTAAAAACATATTCTCCACGGATGCTCAAAGCATAGTATGGGTGATTTTTAACACGGAATAATTTACACAGATTCCAATAGATTTTGATAATTACTGTCGAGATATTGTGCTGTTTCATTGAATGAACATTTACCTTATTTGGCTTCTTATCTTATCTGCATACTTTTTATATTTATCCTTCGTTTAGTGGGCATGGAGGTCGATTTCCAAGGACTTGGAGTCCCAGATGTCAGGTAAGAAGCGTCAAGACATTTGAGGGGCAGTAGGTGAAGTCATTGTAATACCAACATCCACCTTCAAACGAAATAGACAGAGCATGTGGTTGGAGTCATTGTCGTAATATTTCAGAAGGGTATGCCACGTGTGTTATCCATTTGGGTGGATTGGCTATTAAAGAGCAGACAAGTGATTTTAATCACGCTGTAAAATCACTTTAGCCAATCAATAATTTGTCCCACATTAAGATTCATGCTTTTCCCCACAACCACGTGACAGATCTTCAAACCGAGCAACATGACTTGCACGAAGCTGCGAGCATACACTCCGTCTATTTTATTGGAAGCTCGATGAATGCCAAACCCACGTACAGTTTTTCGAAATGTAATTTCGTACGGATGTGGGAGTATGCAAGTTGCGAGAAACCATGATGATGTTCTGTCAAAGAAGCTTATGGTATGCGAATAAGTAAAATTATGATGTGTAGAGTATTGTTCTGATAAGTCTTCCATGCTGAGAATTAGGCTTCGAACATAACAATTCTCAAAAGCTTTAGCTGTTTATATCAGTGATGAAATCTGCATGCATTTTTCAGTTGTTCTTACCTCACTTCACAATGAAATACTTAAGTAAATGAATTAGCGATTTGTACATTTTTCCTCTCTGAAGACATTCTTTAAATGTTTTCGTCTGCAAAATTCCATGTCTGTGGTATCTGTAAGATGATGCAAGAAAACACCTTATATTCTCATAACCTAGGCAAAATTTATTTCAAAGTGTATGTGACGTCAAACAAATTTTTACTCTAATATCTCTAATGTAACCTACTCTTAAGGGGCTATATGACCCTAATACATTTGGAAAAGCTTAAATGGATTTCGCATCATAGCGATGTCCCCTACACCCCTCAAACACCGTAACGTTTATTGCGGGACAACCTGTGTATTTATATATATTTCTTATTAAAAATGTCTTTTTAAAATATAAAAACCTTAGTCGAACTCATTAAATATGAAATATATTATTAATTACTTAGAAATATCTGCAAAAACAATGCAACCATTATTTCCCTATTGTAATACATTTTAGAATATAATAATTCTCTAAAACAGCTATCAATCCTTTTACAATACGTATTTGTAAACACATTTAAGTTATTAAATACTCAAAATACTTCAAACAGTTTCTGCTGTGTTGTTTCTAAGCAAGATTTAATGTTTCTAAAAAGTAAATTAATTTTCCATGTTAAACAGTCTAAGGTAACCAACAGTCACTCTGTTTCAGTACACAATGATTCACACTGTAATTCCATAATTCCCCACAGGAAAGCTAATCGGGAATAATTAAACTGAAGCATTAAATTTAAACCTGGATAGAATACCGAGATTTCTTGGCTTATTTGACCGTTGAAGAGGCTTTAGGTTAAAGTCTCAAGAGAGAAATGGTGTGGAAAACGTTGGATTCCTAAACAATAGAATAAAACGGAAAAGTCTAGACACGATTTAGGATTTTTATAAAATGTAATGCTTTTTGTGCTGTACCCTTTCACCGCATGGTAATTTTCTTCATTAAAAATTATTTAGTTGGCGATAAGAATTCTTAGCTTCTACAGTTTTGTCACAGTGAAGCCTTTTTAAAGGCATACAATTTTAACATGTTCTTTCAGACAAAAAGGTATTTCTTTTAAAATTTGAGAAAAGGGAATTGTTTTCTCACACAAAATAATCAAATTTCCTTAAATGGAAACTACGCATCGTTTTTAATGTTTATGTTTATCTAGCGTAAGGTAAAATTAACCATTTACTTTAAAAAAAGGTAAAGCGTTCATTTTATTTGGGTTATAAATTATTTTATATTTAATTCTTTAAATTCATAAATTGAATAATACTGAATGTTTTTGTGATAAGCATGAAACTTAATATTATTAAATATGAATAAATTGTATCGGTTTTGAAAATCAAGTAAAGTATTTAAAAAGAACCATCAAACACAAGCTGTTTTATCAATCGTATGAAAAATATTTAAATGCCATATAGAATTTGAAAAACATTCATTATTATTGCAAATTGTTATGTTCATGGAATATTATTTAATTCTCAGACATGACATATACCTAAACTTCATATTCGGGTTTGATCCCGGACCGTCGTCAATAGCCCGTTGTGTTTCTCCAGTGCGACGTTAATTAAAATACCTACCTGCCCCTACCTAAACTTCATAATTTTATTAGAAATATCTAAAGTATTTAACACTGTAACAAATTACACAGAAGTCTGCTCTTATTAAAAATATTTTTTCAATTATTTTCAAAAAAGATAGAGATAAGCAAATGCAGCTTTGCTTTGCAAAGCATTTCACAAGTACAACGTGTTACACATATTCATGAAACTTTTAAACGTCGTAAAACTAATTTATATGCATAAGTAAACTAAATTTGTGTTTAAATAATGAGTATGGTACAAAAATTAATTAAAAGTAAAATAATGAGTACATTACAAAATAAATATTAAAAGTGAAATAATGAGTTGTTTTGCATGTGTTAAGATAAGAACTTAATATGTGAGAAGGAACATTAAATTTTTTGTCACAATATATAACTTTGAAGTTGTACCTTTTTAGCATTTAATCATAAAAGTAAAACCATTTTAGAGAATTTATTTTTTTCATAAAATAGTCATTTTCACTTTCCCCAATGATTTCTTTCAAATAAATGCATTTCAACCAGAAAAAAATACATTTTTACTTACTTTAACAGTATTTTGATACAAATTTCAATAAAAAAATTCACTTTTCGTACCCTTCAAATGAACTAAAATGTTTTCTAAAATTGCAAATTTCCATGCGAGAAGCATTTGCAAGACGATTTTTTAAATCAATTTCAGAAAGTAGCTGAAACAATTCTGCTGTCGTTATCCTAAGAATTTCAGAGCTTCAGACAGAATTCAAGGTTTAATGGTTCGAAACTAGATTTCGAACACACATTAAGATAATGTTCCCACAAACATTAAGATAGAATTTTGTTGATATATTGAAAAATACATTCCAGCAAAGTATCGTTACGAAGTTAGCGGATACTTTGATATGAAATGGTGAAAAAGTACTTCAGAGTGTTATGAAAAATTAAATGTGTTTTGTTTACTTTTTAAAGAGAAAATAATGTCGCAAGAATGCAAAGATCTATTTCATTCTTGAAAAATTTTAGAACGATTTAGGTTGAATACCTAGAAGAAATATAAAAGTAGAGTGAGCAATGGTAACCTTTTTATGTGACTAGGATCATGTGACCAAAACTAGTAGTAACGTGTCCATTAGACTAATTTCGTCTGTCTGGTGGAAACAAACATAATGAATGTTCGCTTCTACCCAGCAGATAAACGAAAAAAAGTTTCTTGTTACTTCTGTCCTGATGATGTTGAACGTATTGTTCCACCGAAATGGTCATTACGATCTTTTACATTGACGAAGCATTTTTTTTGCATTGAGACGATACTCCTAAATCGTTATTAGTAAAACCCGAATTTTTAGGAATTTTAGGATTAGATTTTCGAACTTATGTTTTAGGTTGATGAATATGGTTACAAGTAGCCTAAGCATGTGTATCATTTCCCTGTTCCACTGTTCTGACAAAATGCAAAAAAATCCCTCTTCTAAAAACTAATTGTCAGGAAGTCTAGATAGAAGACTAATACAATTTTGATCTTGGTTCTTTCAACTCAGATTGCAATATTACATTTTTATAGACATTTTCACTGACTTTTTACTAAAAGACAACATTGGGTATAATAACGATTTTACAATGATATTGCCATGATTTGATTCGTTCACATAAATTTGATTACATTAACTATCGACTGTTTCAATGGCTAGATTGAAATTATGGGACTTATTTTTACATTTTTTATTGAACAAAAGCAAACTCCCCGTGCACCACAGAAGTACAACACGGAGCTTACAGAAGTAAGTTGATTTAACAAAGAAAAGTGGAAAACAATTTAACTAAAATTACAAGATTTTATGAACTTGACAAATAAGTAGAAAAGCAGATTAGATTTAACAAAAACATTGTTTCACTGGTCATGTTTTACTTAATTTTCTCAAATCATTTTGTAGCCACATTCTTTAATTTTTAAATGGAGGAAAACTAAAAAGCAAATGCTCCATATCTTGTGGCTGCTTTTTAGAACACTCGCACATATCATTAGTCCGAAGATGAAACCTATATAGATATTTAGCAAAATTTCCAAGGCCAGATAAAAACTGTATAATTTTGAAATTTGTGAAGAAAAATAATTCTGAGTTCAATCTATGCTTAATAGTAGGAAAAAATGTTTTGGTGTGGCCAGCTTTCTCAGACGAGACATACTCTTCGTTCCACTGTCTATTAAAAATGATTCACCATAGCAATGTTTTTTGTACATGAAACTTTATAATTGGAAATCATATTTTAAATTTTCTTAACCCAATTTTATTGCCTTATTTATTTCTTAAATTTTAATACATTTTATGTTGGGAAGTTTGTTTGGGGGCTATTCCAAAGGCTTAGGATCTTAGTAATCAAAATTGCACTGAAAACAAAAGCGAAACACATTACCTCTTCGTTTGTGTTAGACGTATGCACTATTCGGGATTGACTGGGCCATTTCCCTACGACCGACGTGTTCTTTAATTTTGGCTTCTCTATTCGGTGAACAGAGCGTCAGATTTCTTTGTGTATGTGTTTCAGTGATATTACTTTTGGTTAATAATTTAATTGTTATCTTTTATTTTTTAAATTTCACATCAAGTGAAGCAGTTACAAAGATTTATCTATGTTGCGAAAACGAACCTGTGTGTAATGACCTTTTATATAAACACCTCTGGGTCACATTTTTGAGCTAATATATACATATATATATACATATACATATATATACATATATATACATATATATACATATACATATATATATATACATATATATACATATATATACATATATATATACATATATATATACATATATATATATACATATATATATACATACATATATACATATATATACATACATATATACATATATATATACATACATATATATACATATATACATATATACATATATACATATATATACATATATATATACATATATACATATATATACTTATATATATACATATATATATACATACATATATATACATACATATATATATATACATACATATATATACATACATATATATATACATATATATGCATACATATATACATACATACATATATATACATACATATATATACATACATATATATACATATACACATATATATATACATATACACTTATATATATACATATACACATATATATATATACATACATATATATACATATACACATATATATATAAATATATATGTATATATATATGCATATATATATATATGCATATATATATAAATATATATATGCATATATATATATATGCATATATATATATACATATAAATACATATATACGTATATACGTATATATGTATGTATATATGTATATATGTATATATGCATATATGCATATATGCATATACGCATATACGCATATACGCACATACACACATATATATATATATATATATATATATATATATATATATATATATATATATATATATATATATATATACATATACATATATATATATATATATTTACAATTTATTTTCACGATGAATTCCTTTATAGCTTCCTATGAGATTTGTAGGAAAAGAGGATTTGGAAGGCTTTCCGTTTCTGACGAATATGGATGGAATTGCTTATGTCTTATTCTTTAATCAGTTAATTATTGTAAAACTATTTTCAGTGGTTCAATTAATTATTAAGTTGGACGTTACGTTTCTGCTTCTTTCCACAGGGGAAGAAATGGCAAACTTTTCAATCTCTAATTTTAGTGCATCTTGAAAATTTTGATAAAATCTGGAAGCTTTGCATTAGCTCTTGAATAATTCAAAGTTAAATATAACCATGTATTCAAAACATAAAAGCTTCGTGACCCGCTTCTCACATGTTTTGTAAAAAATAATTGTGCCGTCCGTAGTAAAATTTTTATCTCCTTGAATCCAGCTTTATAGTATTATGCTTCTAGTATCCTGAACTTATGGCATCTTTAAAATGATAGTTAGTCTTCGAAATATTAGATAAAAAATTCACATTCAAATTGTTAAGTATGACAAATATTTAAAAACGAAATGAAAATAGCATGATTTAGAACCCCAAATGGATTGTGAGCTATGTCTGGCTGACTGGGATTTTGTTTTTGCTGTAATTGTCTTTTTACTTTAACCCTATTTTTTGTAGCAAGAAAGTATCACACTGGGGATACCAGAAATGACTCAGCACATAGCTTTATTTTGAATAAAATAGTATTCAAAATGCATTTAAAGAGGAAACAAGTGGGAAAAGGTCTTTTTTATGTTCCAAATTTCGTTTTAGGTCTTCTTGGGTACATAAGATCATATTAGGTTTTCTTAGGTCATCATCCCCGAATTAGGTATTTTAGGTGCTATAGAATTCACCATATTTTATTCAGTATACCTCAACTCTTGAAAATGTACTAACAGATTTGAAATAGAGATCATTAGAAGTAAATTAGTAGAAACCTAAGAATCCGGGGCTTAGTTATTAGACATTATTTTGAAGCTTTTCAATTTTAACTATCAATTTTGGCAAAGGTTTTCATGCGTTTATAAGTAAACAAACCAGACGGTCTGCGAAGATTTTACTTCTGCTGTCCATGCATGATACATAAAGAGGCATACATATAGAAATTACTTTAAAATGTAGTTTATCACTGTTTTGGCAATGTATGTCGTTTAATCTAATTGTCGTTGATCAATTAACCATCATGTATTAATTTGGAATTTGTTCATTGGAATTTTCTAATGGCGAGGTGCTGAGATCATATTTGAAAAACAAGCCAGGCTGAGACGCAGAATACGGAGAGAAAATAATAATAGCCCTTGGATCTTTCCCTTCGGGATTGATCCCGGACTGTCACCAATAGCCTGTTGTGTTGCTCCAGTACTCCAGTGCGACTTTAATTAACTACCTACCACCTCAGAAACAATATCGCCCCTTTAATTTAGTTTGATAGAAAATGTCTCTCTTATGCACCCAAGAACCAACACATGCATCAACATACACAATTTTGAAATGTTCATTTAGAAATATTTTACTCCTTTTCAATCAGAGCCCGTATTTTAATTCTTAATTCGATAACAGTTTCGGGTCGTTTATCAAGTTATCTCGACTCTCTGGAGCACGTGTTTGCATTGCTAATTAACAATGACAGAGACCCTTTTTATATTCAGCCATCGTTGTTGAATTCCTATGCTATAGTCACGATCAAAGCATACATTGTTGACACCATGAAAGCATAGTCTAATGACTAAAGACGAAATTGAAATGGAAAACTCTTAAGGGAAACTTCGCTTACTATTAAGTGTGCTTCTGAATGTAAAATAGTTAATTGCTTTCTGTTTATTTTAGATAACCTGATCTTTTAAAGCGAATAATTGACTTTTTATTTTTGTGTGACGCAATGTTTTAAATTAAAAGCATTTTCCTGAATTGAGTCGTTTTATGTTTTTAGGAATAATTTCATTCTCTTTTTCAAACTTAGAAATTTGCAATTAGATTACTTCATTATGCAATGCCATTCTTAGCGTTTAATGCGATTGAATGAATGAGAGTAATATGTAACAAAGCAATTGTGATTTTAAATCATATCGGGTGATGTTTTTCAAAGGTGATCTTTAAAAGATCGACAAAGATAGAGTCAGAAAATCTAATTTAAAATCTTTCTAATTTAATAATTAACCTCCTAAATCTCACATTTCGATTTTAAAATTTTAATTTTATTTGATAGTATTGAAATATTTTTTGTACGTAAACTGGATTTGGTATACTTAAAGGTAAAATGCGTTATCAATTTCGTTAAATTTTCGCTAAATAGCTTTCAATTTCAGTTTCTCAATTCGATACTTTCATATCATGTATAATAAATTAATTTTTAATCGACTCTCTAAAGAATACAAGAGCTATTCGATTAAAGAACTATGAAACTCTTATAGTATCATTTATAAACACTGTATTTAACCAATGTCTTTTAATGTAGCCAATGTTAGAAAATCTACTGACTCTGTTACTTGTTATTCAACTGTTCCTTTATTCAGCCATTGCCCATAATTCCCCAAATAACAATGAGCACATACTTTCATTCATGTTTTGTATACAACCCAACTGCTAATTATATTCAGCAGTATTGGTAAAATGAGACAGGATAATTTTCAAAGGGTTGAATTTATTACCATACTATTTCATCATGAAACAGTATGGTAATAAAATGGTATGAAGGGTCATAATATTTCATTATGAAATTTCATAGGTGTATGTAGAACGCATGAATTTACAATTTAAATTCGTTCCACAGTCCTTATGTCAACTTTTCCTCGTTCCCTAAAAGTGATACGCATCTTTGTGATAAAAAAATAATTTCTGCCAATAATAGCTTAAAAGTTATTCTCTCACACAACCTGAGAAATAATTTGGGAACATGTAGGTAGCACAAGTATTCCAACCATCAGTTTTAAATGGAACCGTGATAGTTTGTTAACTTTGTTTAATTGTTATCATTACTCTTCCGAACCAACAGATACTTTGAATACTGATTACGTGATGCTCCTTTTGGAAATATGTTGCTGAGGAATGTTTAACTACCTGTTTTAAAGGAAAGCTAAGTAGTTAAATTAGTACGTAGTCTACTGTAAACTGCAGTGGAAACATTTTTTTAAAGTTTACACCCATGGCAATTAATAAGATATATGAATCCAAATCCCTGTAAATTGCTAATTCGTTTTTTTTAGAAACAGCATTTAAACATAGCTAAGCTATACAATTCAAACATGCGTTCCTAAGTTGTTCATATTAAACTTTAAAGTTTATCATAAAATTTAGAACAATTTTGTAACATAATCGGAAATTCGATCTAGCGATGTTCAGAACAAATTTCTATTATATTCAAAAATCTATCCCTTCAGTATACTTATGATCTCAGCACTGTTTCTATTTCCATGTATTATTTTACTTATTGATCATGAGCTCGATACAGTTTAAATATCTAAAAAATTACCGCTTAAGTTTATTTGTATAATATTTTTATTTACTGAATATTGAGATTATTTACAGATTTTCAATTCTACTCGGGCGATGAATTTTTGAAAAAACCCTCTTTTTTTCTAGGCATCTTTGTGATAAAAATTAATTTCTTAAGTAATTAATATTTCTAGAAAATAAACTATATAAGTCTCACTAATAGGTGCTATATTGCCTTGCTAATCAAGAAAACAGTACCTCCAAGTTTGTATATTTAGAGTTAGGGTTGTTACATACTGTGTATGTAAACGTGTGAATTTAACACACTAGATAACAGTATACGTATTACTCTACCAACTATTGATCAAGAGTTCTTAACTGTTTTAACATTCTAAGGTAATAAATACTTACATACGCAGCCAGCATATAACCATCTTTAACATTAAATGACTAACCTTGGAGACAGTACTACTTTCTTGATTAGCACAGCAGTATAAGGACAAACAACTGACTCATTTCCAGAAAAATGCCGAATTCGTTTAGCTCATTTGTAAACCAAACAGAACAATCATCCTCTCTCAGCACAAAGCTCAAGTTTATAAACAATAATTCTAGTAAATAAACTATTTATGTAATGATAAGTTGCTGTGAGGTTTCATTAAATAACCATATAAAATAAATGAAAACAGTTTTAGTAAATAAACTTGAGTAATATAGGGTCAAACAACGCATAACATGTCTATTTGGAGACAATACCGAATTGCTTTTGGTCATTTTTAAGACAAACTACGTGGTTCATTAGCTCTTTATACAAGGATAAGTTTATAAAATAGAAAACCTTATCAGCAAAACCTTTAAGATAACATACACGACCCCAATAAACATGACTCCTAGCAAATAAAACAACTTTTTGATGAAAAGTTGTGTTTTAATTTCATTAAATAAACTGAATAAAAACAACAAAAAGTTCCACTAAATAAACTGTTGTTATAGGGGTCATTCACATTCATTTTCTAAGAACCTTCCTTTACCCGTTTCTAAACCAACAGTACGTTTAACCATCTCTATATAAAGGTATTTATAAAACCGAAAACGGCCACCAACAAAACTTCTAGGGTGACAGACGACCCACCACTTTCCCAAATCAATCCTTTAACCCACTGGGGTCAATTACCTGCAAGTCAATGACAAATTTCCGGAAGCCCACGCTGAAGGTCACTTCAAGACTCCCAGTGACCTTCATCAGTTCTCGGTGTGGTGCCAGCGTCCGGACACTAAATCACAACAACGCTGACTGAATATCGAATCCGGCGTCCATAAATTTTATCGCTGCCGTCGTCCGCTGCTATGGGGCCCGTTCTCTAGCCACGGAAGTTGTCCGGTTTTTATAGGGTCGAGGAATCCCTTTATGTGTGTTAGATGTCTTCTCTTGAAAAAGGGCCGACATTTGTATTCTGGCAGAGTGGTGAAATTTATTTGGCTTTGGGGAGGAAATTTAACAAAAATTTCGGATGGCTTGTCAGGGGTGGACTCAAGAATAAGTTTTGAAAGGAATTGGTGATGGTCATAAGTAAAAGATGTTTGGGGAAAAGTGCGTGTGAAATAAAGTCGTTATTGTCAGCCGACAATGGGAAGTTATCTACAGCGTGGCCATAAAATAACTTTCACCCTTTGGAGGCATCAGTAGATAAATCGAATAAACGGAATGAAACAAAATTTGGTACTGAGACTTTTGAAGACATAGGGAGATGTATTTCATGAAAAAATATTTAACCGATAGGGGAAATTTGACGCTTCTAGAGTTGAAACAGTCGATTGTATGCATTAAACACAGATCAAATGGATTATACAGTTTCAGTTGTGTAAACAACAATCACGCCATTATTTCCAGCTGGATATGCTGCGCATTGCAATTAAAACAACTGACAATACACACGCAAATTAATATAGAGATTTAACTCATTGGAAACAATCACCAGAATCAGGTTCCCCTTGACCACATAGAATTATTTCAATGTGCTGACCTTACTTGTGTACAACAAATTGCATCCGTTGTCTATAGACGAGCGTAATGAGTCGGGTTGGATGTTCACAACAGCCCGTTTTATGTTTTCTTTCAAGGTATTCAAGCTCGGAACGCCACCAACATACACAACGGATTTCAAATATCCCCACAACCATGTCACATGGAGTGATGTCCGGGGAGTGAGCCAGTCATGTCATCGGAACGAACTGACTGATGACCTTCTTATTACTGAAATACTGGCGTTGCTGTCAAGTACGCAGTCGAAACTTCGCATAATCCATTTTATCTGCCCTTAATGCAAATGTTCGACTGTTTTCGACTTCAACTTTCCCAATTTTCATCCTATCGGCGACTTTTGGTACTCAAAGTTTTTTCACAGAATTCATCTCCTCATGACTTCAAAAGTCTCGATTCCAAATTTGATTCTATTTTCTTTATTCTATTTAGCTACAGATACCTCCAAAGAGTGAAATTTGTTTTATCGTCACCTTGTATTTTCGATTCAGATGTGACACTTCATCTCAATGCAATACCTTCAGTCAATAGCGTAAAAGCTTTAGCAACCAATAAAGAATATAAAACAGGATGATAAAACTGGTCAACGACCATGAAAAAAATGAAAAAATGAAAATCGCCCACCATCATCAAACACCAAAAAAGCAACAGGTAAAAGTCGAGTTTAACTGAGTGATCATCGAAGCAATCGGTCTAGTGGCCAAGGTATTGTCTTCTGGATCAAAACGTTCCTGGTTCAAATTCAGGTTAAGGCATGGATTTTTGATCGTCTGGAGTGAATGTGTGGCCTCTATATAAACGGGTTGTGTCAAGAATGTATGATATGTATGTGAGGGGTAACGTAGCCCCGTAGTGCACCAGGGTAACACCAAATGGTTCACAATTCCTCCCTTGTACTTAATGTTCAATTGGCGGGGCATTGGGAAAAATGCGTGATCTTTGCATAGAAAGTGTTGTCACAATTCGCTCTTCTTATTAAGTAAAGGCAGGGAACCACTGGTATTATTCATTAGTGTTTGAGATAAGGTAAAACATATAAGGCTTTCTCTAATGCTTAACTTAAGAATAGAACTTGGACTATTTTTGAGTGTTCAAAAACAAACTGATGAGAAATGTTCCGACACTGTTGAGGAATGGCAAATTTGTTCATTTCCTTGTTTTTAATAATGATAAGGACTATGAAATTCCTCAAGGAATTTTACAAATCTGCCATTCAACACTGGTGGGAATGTTTTCTAATCAGTCTGACTCTTTAATAAGTCTTCTTGATCTAATATTTAGTTAAACGTTAGATCCCAGTAGGATAAGATAAATCTCTTCAACTTTTACCTTATCTGACACTAGTGAATGATATCAGTGTTTTCCTACCTTTTTACATATATCTTGGAAGGCTTTAATTAGAAAGCAAGTGGTGGCAACACTGGTCAAAGATAAGATTTAAACTTAAGCTTTTCCTCTTGTTTATTTGGGTCCTGACGGTGGTGGAAGTTTTGTTCCATCGAAACAGTCGTTGACCAATTTTATCAACTTATTTTTATCTCTAATTAGACGTTTCTTGAGGCATTTACACTATTGATTACCAGCTTGGCTAAAGTTTCTATCTTTTTCTCTACAGTACTTGCATTTTACTTGTAGATAAAAATAGTATTTTGTGTATTTTTAGTCGTGATAACACTGAGCATCACGAGATTTTCTAGGAGTGTAGTATTGGTTTTCCCGCAAAACACTTTTAATGACCAAAAAACATACCCATTTGTTGAAAGAATCTAAGATTCTATTGGTCAAGAAGGACAAACCTCGTTAAAAGTCATGCCGAGGTTTCAAGTTGCACAAAGGTAATATGCTTGAGAACTTTTCACAGGGTTAAAAATGGAAAACGGTGAATGAATGCGTTGAAAGCATTTTGAAAATACTGTTGAACGAAAGCACCCTATGAACTTTCGAGAGAAAAAACTGCCCAGCACAAGCACATATTACAGTGACGCCAAGGCTTGTGCGCATGAATCGTTATATTTAGCGGGTTTAATTACATCACTTTATTCGTGAGGAACATATTCGTTAATTTCTATTTTTAAAATTTTACAGGAAATTTATTTTTTTCGTGTTTCCTAACCCATTTTTCACAACGGTTTGGATTCTTAGGAATCAAACAGTTTGAGAAAAAAAAGGCGAAAACCAATACTTCTGCTTGATGTTCATGACGGTTTTTTATTTGTATTTCTCTGTGTCTGCTTTGTTTCTGCTTTTTCTTTCGGTGAATAGAGTTTAGTAGTGGGACTGCTATTAATGGTATAGATAAACATTATCACAAATCTAAAATTTTGACTGTTTCTAAATGTCTTTTCCAAGTTCATTGGGAGCTTTATATTGTACTAAAGATAAAAAATAATTTTTTACAGACACGTATTTTTGGTGTAGTGCCGAAGATATGTTGGACATCTTATCAGTACTTCAAATTCTTCTTATTAATTATTGTTGTAAATCATATTCTTATCACCAATTTCTCCTTCATATCACGAACTAAATGATTACTACCATTGAAAATTTCGCTTTCACTGCACACCACATTGTGCGCTCGTGTTTCTAACAATATCTGCTGTATGCTCATTGCAGATATTGCCAACTCAGGCTGCACGGCTAAATTGAGACTCCAGGTAACAGTAACAAGCCACAGAAATATATTACGCAAGGAAAAAATTATTTAAAAACACTCACGAGGATCAAAACAATTTCTGATTGTTTGAATGTGTGAGTTTTCTTGAAAGCTGTAGATAAAATAACGTCTTTAATGTGGATAAACCATAATAATCTTGGAATTTTTAAAACTTGAAAATTGCTTGACTGAACATTTTTAAATTTCCAACTGAATATGATGTATCATGTTGACTGCTGGCAAAGATTCATGTAAAAGTTTTTTCTTTGCACCTACACTTTATGCGCAGAGAAAATAAGATTCGACGTTTATCCATTACCCCTACAGTATACCTCAGTATTGGTCTCCAAATCATTCACCATTATTAAATTCGTTTAATTTTTCTGGATCGGATTGTTTGCACTGGGTTTTATTGAAATGTACACAAGAATGTCATTTAAATTTGTGTAAAATCTGCACCATTGCCAAGTTATTAAATGAATTTAAAAATAGTAAAAGAATAATAGCATAATTTATCAGTGATCGTGGTATATTCATTCAAATAAAAGTGTTCTTACTTCCTAGTCGGTTACCCTTCGTCTAATTGAATGTTATTACGCTAAATAGTGGGCCCTAAAGATAATGGAAAACTGCATCGACTTATTCTGATAGTTAAACGATACACTTAAATGCAAATAGATGCTGTAAAAATTAAAGTTTGACTCAAATGAGCAGTTAACAAAAATCAAAAAGCGGTTACAAAATACACATACATCACACATTTTTCATAAAGGTGACAAAACTCAAGAAAGTATGTTTCACAACAGAGCCAAAGGAAATCTTCAAGCGTTTCTATTTAAAAATTTGTAAAATTCTTTCTTATATTTTATTAAAAATGTGTAGAATATTTTCTTAATTCGATTTCAACGTTTGTTCGAATTTAATGGAATCGTTTGTTTGTTAATCCTTCACGTCACGAGAATTCCGAGTAATGTAGTACTGCTTTTCCCCCCAACACACATAATGACTAAATACCACATTTAAAGGTGTAAAGAATCTCAAGAAAGATTCTATTGGTAAGGGTCACAACTTGTTATAAGTCATGCAGGGAAGACTGCAGGTTGCAGAACAGATACATGCATGTGAATCCCTCAGAGCCGAGGTTCCCAAACTTTTTGACTCGTGGAGCCCTATTTAGAATCAATTTCTATGGTAGAGTCCCTTAGATCTATCCTATGTTTTACAAGTTAATGGTGTTTAATAGTAGTGTTACTGGGAGAAGGAAGAAGGGAATAGATTTAAAGAGATATTTAACAATAGCGCAATTTTCTTATTTTGATTCTACTTTTGTTTCTTATTCTTTATTTCATTTAATTTTTATTTATTTTATGTTCCTGGAGCGGCTGCGGAGCTCAGTTTGGAAATAACTGCCTCAGAGGATTATAAAATAAAATCTTATTTTTCTCACTGGAGTGCATATGCTATTATATATCATCCTTTTAATTTATTGTATGTCAACCTTTCCCAATTTGATTATAACTATATAATTCGTTTAAATACTTTTCGAATTATTAAACTGTAGTACATAAAATGCATTATAAAATTAATTCACTGAAATTAAGATCGCGTGAGCAGCCATTGACTTGTTATTAACGGATAATCACAACTTATAAGGAACATCGTATTCACCTGATGTTTTAATAAGGATAAATCCTGTGAGAGCGGTCGATCGTATCGGTGCTACTAAGTGTTTTACTTAGAACTTCTGACGTAGTAATTGCACTTCCGGATAGAAGCAAAACTCTTCATTACTCTCTTTTTCACTTGACGTTATTAGCGCTAATGATTGTAATGATTAGTTTTGCCTTGCATATAGGTTTCTGAGACTCAGTTGGCTCATTTGGATGCCCGATCGTGTTAATAATAATTGGTAAATGTGTATAAAGGATGAGAATGTAAAAAAAAATGGCTCACAAAATAAAATTTTAACAAAATATTTATAATGAATTGCAACTTATGTGTTTTTAGCCCATTTTATAAATATTCTGTGTTTCAGCCTTACTGAACTAATGCATGCAATGCTTACTGATTATACATTGCAAAATTGTATTTTAATTTTCAGGTAGTTCACTTGATAACATTTTTAACTTTGATGTCTCCCTATGTGTTTTATTGGTAAAAGTAATCACACAACAGTCTCTTTATCATGACCAATCCTTTAAGTCCATGCACGAATTATTCCACTACACCGTTTGTTGAACTGTATAATTCTTTCTCGAGAGTTCATATTTTTCAATGACTTCAATTCACTAAGTAATCTGCTTCTATGAAGTATTTTGCTTCATCTATTTTCTAACTGTATTTGTTTATAATTTTTTCATATATTTTTCGACCATATTTTGTTCTCTGTAATAGGATATTTTTCTGTATAGAAGCAATTGAATAATTAAATTAATTAATGGTCACACCAACCTACAGTTTTCCCTTTGTGACTTCTAACCAGTTTTAGACTTCTTGACCAATAAATCCTTTCTAAGATTCTTAAACCAATATATGTGGCTATTTAGTAATTAATTGTGTTGTAAAGTAACAGAAATATTACATTAATCGGAATTGTAGTTGCACAGAGGGTTAAAACATACCTTTCGACAGTAACGTAAAAAAAGAGTATAACGTGTTTCAAATGGTATATATGTATAATGTCTCATTGTGTGGGAGTAATGCAACGAAAGGGGTTATTGTTCTCTGAATTTTCTACTAACAAAGCATCATCAGCTGTTGGCATGCTTTCTGTACCAAACTGAACTTCGATATGAAAAACCTATATCAATTTGGAGCATTAAGTGTTCGTGGATGAATATTTAACTTGTATAAAGCAGTGCAAAACATATAATACATTTTACTATATACAGAACTTTTGTTAATGAACCACCTTCTTTAAATAACTTTTTCCAAGGCAGTAAGTTGCCCAGATAGATTTTACTGAACATTGCAGATATTGAAGATTTATTTTAATGGAAGTTTACTACTCAAATCTGACATCGATGTAAATTTGTGAGTTATAAAGAAGTACCCGAAATAAGGATTTACTCTGTACCTGAATGCATATATAAACCGACTTACTCAAAGCTTTGTCATCCATGAGAGGAGAAAGCTTATGCTGAGATTCATTGAATTTCGAATGAAAAAATATTTGACGTAGAGAGCTTCTGTAAAATACTTTCCAGTGTGAGTTTTCGTGAATAATCAATGAGATTGTTTTCAATTTTCTTGCGCTTCTAAAACCACTTCTTTCCAGCTAGCGTGCTAAATAAATCCCCAAGCTGAGAAACAATGTGCTGGCAAGACTAACCATATTAAGAGCGCAGCTCAGAACTAAATTATTTACAAACACCAGTAAGAAAAAGATTCGTAATGGAATTCCTAATGGAATAAATTATTTGGTTAATGACAGTAATCTCAAAGATTACCTGTGCTCATTTGAAAAACGAAACAACATACATTAATTAAGTTATTCTTTGCTCCATCGGAAGCGCATCTCTAATTTTAGGGATTGTTCAGCTATGAAACTGCTCGTAAACATTTCCCAATTACTTTTGTTTATTCTATTGTGTAAGGTAAATAATAGAAAGTAAGCTTTGACATTTCTAACGAAACGACTGTTCTAGAGTTTAGAAGTCGGTTCGAGTGTTTAAAATGCCTACAACTTTGAAACTTCGCTGGTTGGATTTTGTTTGCTGTCACATTAATCAAATGTTACTGAACAAGCATATTTTATTTCACTCGGTCTTGTAAATAGTTTAAACACACTTAAATGCTTGGCTTATATCCACTTAAATTTCTCATATGTTAATAAAATTTAGCTTATTTGCGCATGAACCGTAATTTTCCCATTTCCCAACGTGCCGTAAACATTTTACAATTACTTTCATTGGATCTGTTGTTTAATACAAATAATGGAAAGCAAACATCTATAATGAAATTATTGTTCAAGAATTTTAAAATATCTGCAACTTTGAAACTGCATGGTGGATTTTGTATGCAGTCATATTAATCCAATGTTGTAGAACAAGCATATTTTATGTCACCCTATTTCGTAAACAGCTTATATGCACTTAAATGCTTAGCTTATTACCAATTAATTTTCTCAACTGTTAATAAAATTAATTTTATTCAGACTTAATAGAATAAAAAAAATCGGAGAATAAGAATAGATTTCTTTCAGTAAGACAACTGAATTTCTTTGGAAATATTTATGCAATTGGAAATTCGTATTTTGAGATTATTTTAACCAAAATGCCTTCTTTTCTTGTCAAGTTCTAGAGCTATTATATGTAGAAATATCTATATTCTATAAAATTCAGCGATCGAACAAAAGATTAGAAAATTATGTAGACTCAGACGATATACATGCATTCCATATGCATTCCTACACATGAAACAATAACAGTTTAGAAACAGCCTAATTGAGGACAAATGAGGTGTGATGACTGCTGTATTATTTCTGTATACTATATCTATGAAATATTTGTGACTTGTAACATTTAGCTAAGCTGATAGTCGGATGTGTGATAATGCGTTTTGAGTCTTTACATGAATATGAATAATTGTTTACTCGTCAATATGTAAATAACTTTAACAAATTACTCCCTAAGCAGAGGTTCTTTCAAAAGATTATAAAATAATTATTTTTCACTTGTAGAACTAAGAAGCTAAGAATATTTTAGCTCCCGCATTTTTCGAGTTCATTTGTTATTCATTCATATTTCAAAAGATATAACATCAATTCGATTTTTTCTTGTTCTTGATAGTTTTATGAGTACGTGGGTGTTAATTCTCGTAGCCATATGAAGACATCCAATAACGAGACATGTAAAAAAGTAACTTTAATAAAAATTCATCAAAAGTAAATAAACATAAGACTAGTCAACCAGCATAGCGTCTTTCCTTAAACTGAAAAAAGCTTAACAGTTTATTCTAATATCTCAATCTCCATTGATCGCTGCATTCTAAAGATATTTTAATTTACAGCGCGCATGCGCAGCATGACTGAAAGGAAATGATATTTTAATTTTATCCGTTTCCAGAGCCAAGCGACTTATTTTCCTACTTAGACTGATGCTACCACAGTTCCTTAGAATGCAAAGCAGTGAAACAGTCCGCTTTTTTAAGTAAGTCATCGACTTTGATCAAATAGATGATGTTTTTATCCAATATAACATCTAAATAAATTTCATAAAAAAACACTTAGGATAACTACACTCCGAGGAAGTTTACATACAAATATAGGCCGATGTATAATATGTAATGAAATTTCCTGGAAAAGAATCTCTAATAAAAATTGAAGCAATGACTTTAAAATTATCCATAACTTCTTTAATGACCAATATAAATAGATGTTACACTACAGAGTTGTACCATCTCTTAGCAAAATTATTTTACATTAGATACATTTTCAACATGCGGTGAATTTTTGAAGTATCATTAAATCCTCTAAAAACGTATTCACATTATCAAGAAAAATGAAATATACTACCCCTTCCCCAATATAAAGGAATATCGATAAACCAAAAGAATGGAATTAGTTTGACTTTTTAAAATACGAATGCATAACAAATGAACTCGAAAAAACCTACAGCGGAAATATTCCGTACTTCGTATTTTTTCAAGTCAGAAATAATCATTTGCAGAATCTCGAAAATGAAAAATGTTGATGAAAAACTCATTTCAGGGATATACGCAATATTAAAATGTTATGCAAATAAGAAATCTTTCCTTGGATCTGAAGACGCATTGTGAAAAAAAATCTAGAAAATGTTCTTTACAATTAATCGGTGACTGTAGTATTTTTATATATCCTATATCTATTTTAAATTTTGAGGACTTTTAGAATATTATCTTATTCTACAACTGAATAAATATTTTAGAAGGGAAGGGTCATTAAAAATGAACCACCGTGACCCTCTATACTGTTTAGAAAATTATACTCAGACTCATTTATTGTGACTAATATTTTTAAGAAATGATGTTTAGGTACACTAGGGCTTCCCTCTTCAAATTTAAGAACATGAAAAAAACTACTCGATTCTCTCTTTCAAAAGTACCATTTTATAGTTGATACAAAACTTTTTTATATACTCCATATGATGATGCTAAATGATATATCTGTAATACTAATATTACGTGATATTATTTTATGTATAAATTTAATTACTTATTATAAAGTAATACTCTCTCTCTCTCTCTCATTATGAGATACAATCATTTAACCTATCCATATTTCAACATGTAACATATTGTAATTGATATAGAAAAGTGTTATTATTTCAATGCTTGTGGCAATAGCTAATCTTTATTCATATCATTTCATAATTTTGTTATAGTTCAGTGGAATAGCTCAATGCTCTAGTAACCTACTAGTTGTAGCCGGGGAGGATTCGATTCCTGTTACACCCTGGGTGTATTTCTTTCTTCTGTATCAGTAAAATTTCTCTTGTGTGTATATCCATTGCTTGACGTTGTCTGTCTTTAGTATAGCTTGGTTCAATATTGCCCTTGTGCCATTAAACCCAACTAATCAAGCCATGGTAGTTGGTGGTTGAATGTACGTCGCAATCAAGCAACACAACAGGCTATTGGTGATGGTCCTGGATCAATCCCAAAGGGAAAGATCCGAGGACACCTCGTTATTTTGAACCATTGTCAGATGACGAGATCAACACCTGAGCTGGCACCCGACTCTCCAAACTTTCACACCACACCAACGTAAGGACATTTGTGACCACTACAGATTTAGCATGCACCAGCCCCCACATACACAACGGTCTTTGGTTGAATCTAGTTTCGAACTCGTAACCCTCCGGTTGCTAATCGCGTTTCTATCAACCGCGGCCCTTCAACCAAACCATGATTTTGTGATATTATTTACTACATTGTGCGATGTTAAATACAGTGGTGGCCATCTTCGTGATAATCAAAAATCTGAATCAATCACAATTTTAATTCTCTATTCAATTTCAATTCTAATTTATTTAATGATCATTGTGTTATTTCTCAGTTCCAAATTATGTTTAGTTGTCTGTCTTGTGTCTGGCCAGCATGTTCAAATATATTCCCATGCGTCATAAAACTCCAAAATCAACCAACCAAATTATGTTTAACTGATATTTTGAAAAAAGAGAAACTTAGAAAAATAAATCTATGTAACCTAATTAGTATATAGAAGGAACATTTTTCTTAATTTTCCCAAAGCAATGATTATTAGGTTCAGGGTTATGCAACAATTTATTCAATCACTCAGCAAATTGTAATAACCTTGGAATTATCCACGTGGGGTGTGAATTTGTTGTGTTGAAAAGAAAATTCTAGCTACCGCAAAAGTGATGAAAGTTGTACCGTTGTGTGTAAGGCCCGTTTGTGCTGCTCAGGCAAATATTAATTCAACGACTTACCTACCCGCAAAAGTAAGGTAAGCTTCAGTAATCAATTTTGTAGATATTCACATTATTTTACTATTCTTTAGAATAGTAAAAAATGTGAATATCTACAAAATAGTCTTTTTATGCTACTTTGTGACAACAATGAGGCTTCTTCATTCATTCCTCTGAATGAATTCTCTTTGTTTCTGCACTTGTATAAGAAAATTCTTTTCAAAATACCACAATATTTTCAACGTCAAATATCTAATCAAATAACACTTACACGTTGATATATCACATACACATTACACCAAATTACATGTGACTGTTACAGATAGCATGGAAATAATGAGAACAATGAAAGCATTTCTAGAGCCCATAAGCAGTAGTGATTAATCTGCCTTTTGTTCGCTTGACGTCGCCCAATAAAATGGTTCCTCATTAAGTAAATAACTTATTCAACCAATCAGTATCCGAAACGAGAATCTACTTTCTTGTAATTTATAAGAAATACACCGTAGGGAATCTTTTTATTTCTTTGATATCAGCAAAAATGTTCTCATTAGAATTAATGAGCCGAGAATAATGGGGAGACTATATTTTTGTTCTGTGTGAAGTGTTATACCATTATTATAAGGATGAAAAGAAGCCAAAGAAACCTATTCGTGGTCTTTCTCCACGAATATCAGTTTGGTATTGAAGGTGAACTTTGGAAGGAATAGGTCTAGGTAAGTAAAAAATAACAGTATTACAAAAAATAATATTTAAAATAACATCTGACAAAGTTACTATCAAAAATAACATCGGATCATGAACAGGTTCGAGTCGACTTTTGAAAGTTAACAGTTACTATCAGTTTTCTCCCAGTGTCGTGGCTGTTATATAAGTGTACAGACGTTATGTCAAAGGTGCATTTTTATTAATTATTGAAAAGTATATACACATTTATATTTTTCTCAACAACATTAAGGAAACTCTCTTGTGTAATAATTTATGTTCAATAGAACTCTAAACAGCGGATCATTGAAGCTTTCAGCCCAACAACAGACTATGTTACGTATCATTAACCCTTCGAATGATTTCGACGAGATATCTCGTCCATCGAGATCTGTCCGATTTTTCTAAGGACGAGATGTCTCGTCATCAAGATATTGATGATTTTTTTTTATGATAACGAGATCAAAATCTGGTCAGTTTTCTACTAATGACGATATATCTCGTTCATCCAGATCTGGTTAGTTTAACTAATGATGAGATACCTAGTCGAAATTACCACCAGGAGGGTTAATTTCGCAGTAAGAGTATCATAAAGGTGTGTATGTGTTGTGAAGGGTCAAAGGTGAATTGATGTCAATTTTTTAGGAGAGTGGTACTTACCAGCCTTGTTGTCTGGTATTTGGGTGGGGTACAACGCTCCAGGGACGATGCTAAGGGTCTCTGAAAGTGCTTTTGGTTCATCGATGAGCACACACATCATACGCTCCTTTAATCCAAAAATCTCCTTTTTACGTTCACCTGAGAAATTACAATTCTCTCTTCTTGTCGGCTCCACTCCCATTAAACACAGCTTCATAATCAATGCTCTAACCAATGCCAACAAGTTCACTCATCCCTTAGTCAATTACTATGGTTATTTGACCCCACCCATTTTCTTATAGATACAGTGACTTAAGTCCCTCTATTTTCTAGTAGATACAGTGACGTCATGATGACAGTAGCCCACCTTATATTTACTACAGTATAATGAAAATAAAAATTACGTCACATAAAAAATCAAATCAACTCAAATTATTTAATTATTAAAGCTTTACTTAGTAAGTTATACTTAAATTAGCAAGGTTGAAATCATTCAGAGAATTTAACTGTAAGTAACTTGGTAACGCTTGGTAACTTTGTTGACTTCTTAAGATTTATCGCGGCAAATGAGAAATTTTGGTATACATAAAACAGAGTGATGGCAGAATATTTTTCCTTATCTCAACTATCTCAAAATTGAGTTACCTAGTTCTTGCATTCAGGTGACGAAATCATGTAATTATTATTTTTAAAAACTCAAATACAATGAATTTTTTTATCAAATTTGAATTTAAAGTGGAATCAGGAATCTCTGTTTTCGCTGAAAGTTCTTATTTCCAATAAAATGCATTGCAAAACTCACACCTCAGAGTTACCACAAGAGATTCTGAACGTATACTTCAATATCAAACCATTCCCTTGTTCAAAGACGATTCGGCATTTTTTGACGTTAAGCCTATTGTTGATCAATTTCTGCATTGTATGTTCTATATTACTCAATGCTATCTGTCATCAGCCGATGAAGAATTTCATTGGAGACGAGCTCTTCTGTGTAGTTTTATCAATATTATGCAGATCCATAGCTCAAACTAAGTATATTTAAACTAAGCAGATAATTGTCAAATGAATCCCATAGCATGTGATTTTATAATGTCTATATCCGTTGTTGCCATTTGACAATAAATAAATTATGGCAATTTCTATGCCACGGGCGGTAGTGAAATATGTATATTGATTATTATTTTATCTCTACAGAAATTATTCTACAAACATTCAATATGCAATTAGAGATATTTTAACTAAAAGGGAATGACGAATTTAATATAATGCTAAAATTTAGTCTGTCATTCACTAGATTAGCAATCACTTTAGCGTAGATATTTATGTGCTTGGAAAGGTCCAAATAATTTTAAGCGAAATGTGTTTCATTTAATTTACGATACACAAGAGGCATTATTTCATACTTAAGCATTATTATGCGTAATTTGAATTAAAATTATTAATGCATGTTTCCATAACGTCACTGTAAAGGAGGTTGAGATACTTATGTTTCTCTGTTCAAAAATATTTGTCCTCTCTGATTTGCATAAAAATTATTTTCTGTAACACGCATAGGAAAGGGATTTTCAGTGTCAACAAGCAAACTAGACGATTAACGAAGATTTTACTTGTCCAAATGCTCTCGAATGATACATATTTACCTTAAAATGTAATTTATCTCCCTAATGGCAATGTTTGGCGTTTAATCGAATTAGTGTTGGACTAATCAACAATCATATATTAATTCGGAAGGAGGAATCATAGGAGCAATAGAATATTTTCAAATGATTTTATTCAGACGAAAATACCTATAGAATATTTCCAAATAGTTCTATTTTCAAAGGAAAAAACTGATGAAATATTTTAAAAGGATTATTATCCTACGGAAAAGACCAATAAAATATTTCTAAAGATCGAAAGAATCCATGCATTCTTTCAACTAATAGATATGGTAATTTAGTCACTTCGTGTGTTGTGGGGAAAAAGCAATATTACACTACTCGGAAATCTTGTGACGCTAATGAATGTCTTAATGAGGTTTTCTCGTAGAGTGGTGTAACAAGTTTTCGTGTTGCCGCTATGTTTCTGTCTTAAGATATGTTTACATAATAACTAATTTCTTCAACAGTAATGTGAAAGAGTTTCTCAGTGCAAACATGAACAAAATATCGGGAAAAGGAAAAGTACTTCCGGGTAAGAGTGTCATTTTGACTATATATGGCATTAATTTCCTTCAATTCAAGATTATTTATATAACAAGAGACAAACTTCATGTAGCAGCCATTTACCATTTGAAATGAACAGTAATACCCCGAAGTTACGAGATAGGTGGGTCCAACGAAAATCGCTTGTCGAATTCGCGTAAGTCGGGGTACAACTTTGCATATAATACATATACATTTTATTTAATTGGGACCAATGACTAACAAAACCACTAGTTTAGAAGAAAAATATTTAATAAAATTGCAGTTCTTTAAACATAGTAATGCAAAATATTAAAAAAAAATAAATAAGTTACGTAAAAAGTTATTTCGATGTTGATGGCTTCATAAAATCTAACAAATTCATCTGACGACACAATGCCTTCTTTTTTCAAGCAGAATTTCTTTGTAGCAAGTTAAATTTTTTTTATTCCTTGCTTTGTAGCTATAACATGCTCTTCGTTGGAGTCTGTTTTCTAAAATTTTTAAGCCCTTTTCAATTGAGCTGAGACCTTTCGTCAAGCTTGCAATTGTCATGTGCTTTTCTGGTGGAACTGGGTCTGAAGTGTCGGATACTTCAGTGACGTTTTGCTCACGCATCTCTATGAGCTCGTCAATTGTCAGCTCCTGACTGTGAATCCAACAGCTCGTAGACATCATTACCCTTGAGTTCCAAATCTAATTGCCTGGCAAGATTAACAACTTCTATCACATGAGCGACAGGATCAGTTTCTGGCGTTGTTTCAGTCTCGTTTTTGAAAAAAATGGACAAAGTTTCTTCCAGACACCATTCAATGCTTTTTTGGAAATTTCATCCCAAGATCAGATTTGCTTCGTTTGGACGACATAATTTTAAGGGTTTAGAAAACGTATAACAAACAATCTTAACTTTCGTCGATCGTAGAATTTTAATCGTGCACGTAGAGTTCGCGCGAAACGTGTCCAATGCGTATCACAGCAAAACACTGAAGATAGAGTGTTACCAAACGAAAAAATCACGATCCGCGTAACTCCGAGTTCGCGTAAGTCGGAGTATTACTGTATTGGGCATATTTTCAGTAAAATAAAAAGGAAAACTCAAAGACTATTATAAGTTTGATTCATGAATGCAGAAACTGCATTCGATGAATTCGCATTCGATTATTCGCATAGTACTCGAATGCAGAAACTGCATTCGAGTAATATGCAAAATTACACCACATCCGGAATGAAACGAGAAGTACTTTCACTCACAAAACACTACTCCCTCTATCTTTAGCAGAATAAAATACCTCTCATAAATATTCAGCAGTTTCAGTAATAACATTTAATAAATAAGCTTATTTTCTTTTCAAGTTAGTATATTTTCTGCGTATAAATATCCAAAAGTGAAGACAATTCAAAATGTTAGTGTTTGTATCATATCCCTTCAGCTAAATTGTATCATAATAATTATATTCATGATATATTACCTTCGGTTTAGAAGAAAATATTATTTTGTCAGATTCAGTTGGATGTATTTGGTATTCTGTTTAGTTTGAATATAATTGATTATTATATTAGGCTTTCATTTTCGAACATGTTTTTAATTTATTTTCTCTTTCATATCAATATAGGCTAAAATTTGCATTTCAGTTTTATATTCAGATTATTTATAATTACTATAGATTCCTGATATGAAATGAAGAACATAATTGAATTCATATTTAAACCTTTAGGACAGCATCGTCATTTCCTCTTTCAAATTCAACTTCAACAGCTCCGTGTAAAAAGTTTGAGCATAGTAAGACTTTTTTTTTAATACGTCTACGAAATGAGCGCAAAAAATAATCTCTAAAGACTTGTATGAAATCTCATTAGTGTTGAAAAGTTTTTTAAAGAAAATTTATGCTGACTCAATCTCTCTTAAAACCCTCTAATCACATTTAAAATTGTTATCATAAATGTTCATGTCGCTAATTTTTCAAATTAAAATTTTACAATATAGCATCGTATGTATATAATCGCATCTATTAGTAAAGTTTCTTTTCTTTTCATATTGAAGAGCAATTAATTTAAACTAACTGCCCGACTAATAATAATTTTCGGTATCGTTAGAACATCAAAGAACTGCTTTAATGATTCAACGGATTCATGAAACATTTTTATTCCTGCTATAAGTTGATTAAATTTTTTCTTACGAAATTATAGAACTGGTATTCCATAGTTTGAAAAGATCTTGGTACTTAATCATTAGTGGAAATTAGTAAATGTTATTATTAAGTTTTTATCTATCGAGTTAAACTAAATTTTTAATTAACTCGTTAAAAATTAAATAATACTTATCGGGTTTACCTCAAAATGTAGTTTATCACCGTTTGGGGACGTCTGAAGTTTATTCTAATTGGAAATAATCAATCAATTACCATATATCAATACGGAATAGATTCTTTGAATTTTTATCGGTGAAGTTCTGCCATTCGAAAAATAAGCCAAGTAACACCGTGTTCAGAATAAGTACAAGAAATACATTCAGCTGGAGAAACACTATTATCGCCTAAATTTGGCTGCATATTTTCAATTATGAGAAAAACAAAACTCAAAACTACTACACTCATGTCTTGTTAAGTGCAGTCATGTCATATTAAGCATAATTCGTAAAATGCGAAAAAATCGGAGTAAATATGGATACAATGGTTCAAAATCACTTGTGGAGAATCGTGGTACTAAGGTAAAACATTATGCATATGCAAAACAGTTCAGTCGACGTCGACATGCGCACGTCGGATGGAGTATAAAGCGGCCTCGAGCGGCATGACCAGTTTACGCAGATATTTCGCAAATGCTGTGGTCTCCTGATCTGAATCCTATAAAGCATGTTTGGGATATGCTCGGGAGATATATTGCAGTCCTCCGCCAACCAACAAGCTCCGTTCCGGAATTGAAAAATGCTCTCCGTGAGGCTTGGAACTCCTTCAGAACACAACTCATCCATACCTTCATCGAAAGTATGGGAAAATCGGTGTGCAGCATAAGTGGCTACCAGAGGTTCCCGCACACCGTATTAAATTTCAGCATCACATTGTTTTAATTATTGTTTCACTAAAGCTGACACTCGCAATGTGAGCCTTTTTCTTTCAACCCTTTTCTTTGGATAATTAAAGTCATTATTATCCTTGTTTTGCATTGTTTTCTTCTTCAATAACCCTATTACCCCCGCATACCGCGTTTCCTTCCATTCCGATGTAGATTTTCTGAAATATTCACATAAACAGCAATTATGCTTAACTCTTGGACATGAGAGTACATTAATTCTACAAGCAACACACACGAATTGCATTCGAGCAATATGCCAAGTTATGTCACTTCGGAAATGAAACAGGAAGCACGTACACCACGAAAGTACTAGCACCCTCAATATTTAGCTATATTTGCCCTCTATATTTAGATGTTAGTTAACCAAAAGCAAAGTTAGCTCAAGTATGGACCTCATCATGTGAACCGTGGCTCAAAATTATGAGGTGTCCTCGGATACTTCCTCTCGGGATTGATCCCAGACAGTAGCTAATAGCCTGCTGTGTTGCTTAGGTGCAGCGTGAATTCAACTACCTACTTGCTACCAAAGGCAAAGTTAATAAGAAAATTATGATTGATGCCAAGAATTTTAAATAAGAATTTGGTGCATGCGATAATTTTTTTAATTTTATGAATGTTCCTTTGAACAGGGTGGTTATTATTATACAGGAAGCGTTCATACACTATTTCTGTGTGAAAATAATTATTGAACTAATTCAATCAAATTGAATGTGCATACTTTCCTGAAAATGGGATTTCTCTGAAGACTATAAAAAGTTGTTTTACTTAGAATTCAGAATTATTAGTTACATATATATATTCTTCAAAATGTACAATTTCTGTATCAAACTCATATTGCGTGTGCATGATCATTTCACTATAAAGGAAACGTGGTCTGCATCTCAAATCATCCTTATGTCAGAAATATTTGTCGGTTTCAAAATATGTCTAACGTGGGTCTACTTTTTTTGCAGGCTTCACGTACAAATTCGTGCCATTTGCCACAAATTGACTATTTGCTTCATGGCGGCATATTGCATAGTTTCTCTTCCAAACAATATCCTCCCAAGTTGGTCACATGCCAATACAGGAATCCAAAGTATGCTGAGAAACTTTGATAGTTTCACAACGAGTAAATTACTTTTATGTATAATATGTAAATGCATGAGTAGAAAATATGTTCATATATTCCTAATATTTTTTCTTTCAGTTTCTAAACTGAAGTCGATTGCGTTTCCAAACTAGAATAGCACAGGTTCAAGAACTTTTATGTAAAAATAGAATGCGTCATACTTCGAAACTTTTTTAGGTTTCTCAACAATTTAAACTTCAAAATATTCTCCAAATGAAACAGATTGTTCTCGAATATGCACTATTTAACAATTCAAAATAATTGCTACATAATATATTTTTAAAATAATGTGAAACAAAACAAAATATTACAAAAAGGAAGCTAATTTTATTACGAATTTGTATTTTAAACTTTGAAAAAAATGCTAATTGAGTGATGAAACAATCATTTTTCACTACATTGTTTTTAATGATCGCTTAAATTTTTAAGGCAGCCACTTTCATAAAAGAAAATTACGTTTAACTGTTGAAAAATGTGATTATTTCGTTAAAGCTAAGAAATTCAGATTAGTGGCATTGAATAATTAAACTTAAAACTACGATATATCGGTTAGCAATAATCAATTTTAAATCTGCCTTCCCAAGAACAGTCTTTTCCCCGTAATTGATAAAATTATATTTACTAGAAATAAAGTTTTGATTACTATTGTATTTTTTATACTTCCATTGTAATTAGAAAGAATTTTCTAGTAATTTAAAACAATTTTCTAAGAGTAGAACTGAGAAAGGTAAGTTACTTTCCATATAGATTTCAGAGTTATATTTGTTTCTATAGCAAATTACAGGCTTATTGATAACTTTTCGTTTGATTATTTTGACTTTTCTAAATATCCATTCGGCTCTCAATGAATCGTTACAAGCGTAACCAAATATCAGCGCAATAGCCTACTAAACTGATGGAACGGAACTAATTTTCGCATATGCATATATTGTTTATAATATTAAAATGAAAAACTGGAAACACAAATAAGTTGGCCAAAAAAGTTATTTGCTAATGCATGTAAACTTTAAAATTTTGGTGATAAATTCCTCTTTTAACTGGATCTCTTACTATAGGAAATTTTATTTACCTTCTTCTTTATTACCATTTATTATAATTCCTATAATTTTATGTAGTTATTCATTTTTTCTTAAATCAATTAAATTCATGTATTTTAACACGCTACATTCAATAGAAAGGACCATTGCTAGTAACATACGTATCTTACTAGCAATGGTAAAACAATTCAGCGGAAGAATTAATTCAACCAATATTAATTTTCAACTATCATTTGAAATCAATATTTTAGGAACTTCATATTAAGTTTGATGGTTGCAGTCAGTAAAGATATTTGGGTCAACTCACTAACAAGATTAAATTGTTTTGGGTAAAATGCTTTTGTTAAAAGTTTTTCTTGGAGCTTAGAAACACCTAGTATGGCTTTTATTCTTCCTGTTAATAGTGTTTTAACACCTAAAAATAAAAAATCCAAACCAGATTACAATTCTCCCTTACGTTTATGCCAGATTTGGAAAATAAAATTCCTCCTCCAATGTTCCTTGGATTCCGCTAACAAAATAAACTACCGGAAAAAGCGAGTGCCTTTGAAACGCTTCTGTTTAACAACTTAAATGGGACAATTAATCGATGGAAAAAACTCTCAATTACTGCAGCACTTCTGTTAAGAATGAACCGACAAAGGGATACGAAATCGTTGGACTGGAAAAGGAAAAAAAGCCAGACCCTTCGAAGAGCTGGAAGTTGAAAAAACTGGAGAGAAGGATTCGGAGGAGGGCAATAACTTGGAAAAAGGGAAGTATTTCTCTGCTGCAAAAATAAATATTCAGTAGAATGTATTTAACTTGAGATTTCTTTGCTTGGTTTTCTTATCACACCGCATATGTCGACTTGATTCGATCCATTAGTGGAAATGTTTCTGGTTGCTCCTTTTTTTCTTTCCTTCACCCTTTATTCTCTGTTTTTGTGCTTTTTGTCCGTTGTATGTTTGAATGTGTTGCTCACGTTTTGATACTAAGTTTGTAGTCTTGGGAATAAAATGAAGTTCTGTACTGCATCTGGTTGTGTCTACTTAAGTGTTGTCTGAAAAGACTAAAGGTAAGAATTAAATACTGTAAGAGGTAAGAACCTATGTGAGATGGGAAAATATCACGACGTGACTTTTTCAGATTGAAAATTTATGTCTGTTTATTCTAAATTTAGGGCTACCGTAGTCCAGTTGGAAGAGCAACGGATTAGCAACCGGAAGGTTGCAAGTTTGAAATTCGGTCCAGCCAAAGACCGTCGTGAATACTGCCGTTAAATCTGTCGTTGCCTCAACTGTCCTCACGTTGGCATGGTGTGGAAGTTTGGAGAGTGGGGTTCAGGTATTACCTCGTCATCTGACAGTGGTTCAAAATTACGTGCTGGCTTTCCCTTGGGGACTGATCCCGGACTGTCGCCAATAGTCCGATTTGTTGCTCCAGTGTGTCGTTTATTAACCACCTATCTACCTAGTTTAAATATACATGGGTTCGGATTGAGGATTCATATCTGTTAAGTTGAAATTTACACTGGGAAAATTGAGGATTTTTGTCTGTTCAGCTGAAATTCCATTGGTGGGAATTAAAAATTTATGTCTATTGAATTGAAATTTACACTAGAGAGGATTGAGGATGGTTGGTTTGGGTTTCTATGGCGTAAAGTCATATTTGGTCATGCTGCGCAAAGACTTGCATCACACAAGGAAAATTTTACTTACTCAGAAGAGAAATGCTCATAAGGAGGAAGAAATCCTGACAGGAATCGAATCTGAGCCGCCTACAACTCGCGGGGGCGGATTGAGGGTTTATTTCCGTTTAGTTGAAATTTGCATTGGTTCTAATTGAGGAATCATGTCTGATTAACTGAAATTTCCACTGGGGCGAAATGAATATTGAGGATTCGTGTCTGTTTAGTTAGTTGAAGTCACCTCTGAAGCGAAAAAATCACAATAGTTTAGGTTTGGCGCATTGTAAACTGATTAGTGCTCTACCAAATTGAGTTCAGTTTTAATGCTCATAAAACAACTTTCAAAAGTTTCAAGAGTATATAAAAACAACGTTTCTTCTTAGAATAACTTTCTGTTGTGTTACCTTATATTTTTATGAACTCTACTTGAATCCTTATTATCTTCTAAAATAATCCTGAAATTGTGATTTTAATATATTGTTATTACTGATACATTGAGAGTTATTGTTTCACTCCTATAGAAATTAATAACACTTATTCTTGTGTGCTATGGGCACTCAATAACATTAATACCAATTTTATAACCGTGCCTATGATTTCAATATCCTTGTGAATATATTGTAGCAGAAGACAAGAATCTGAATATTGCTGTTTTCACCTAAATGCATTTCCTAAAATATTCGACGTCTTATTCCATGATAAAGACACGAACTCTGATTTGTAACAGATATACCCTAAATTATCCTCATATCATACCTACGCATTCAAAAAAAGCAATTTTGACTACAGTGCGTCAGAATTTTAAATGTTTCACCAAACAATTGATTTTGCAGATTCGAGCATTTGGGATAGTACCGACAATATACACTCATGTCCAAAAGTTAAGCATAATTGCTGTTTATGTGAATATTCCAGAAAATCTATATCGGAATGAAAGGAAACGCGGTATGCGTGTGTAATAGGGTTATAGAAGAAAACAATGCAAAACAAGGATAATAATTACTTTTATTATCCAAAGAAAAGGGTTGAAAGAAAAAGGTTTACAATACGAGTATCAACTTTAGGGAAACAGAATAATTAAAACAATGCCATGCTGAAGTTTAATACGGTGTGGGGAGAACCTCTGGTAGCCACACATGCTGCACAAAGATTTCCCATACTTTTAATGAGGATATAGATGAGTTGTGTACTCAAAGAGTTCTAAGCCTCACGAAGAACAGTTTTCAATTTCGGAACGGAGCTTGGTGGTTGGCGGAGGGCTGTAATATGTCTCCCGAGCATATCCCACACATGCTCTATAGAATTCAGATCATGAGAATTGGCAGGCCACTGCATGCGGTGGATATTTTCACTTTGAAGGAAGGCTTCGACCAGGGCTGCACGGTTAGGAGGAGCGTTATCATCCATGAACATGAAACCAGGACCGACAGCACCTCGAACGGTAGGCTCAAGGACTTCGTCTCTGTAACTTTGTCCGGTAACAGACCCCGTGTCAAAGATGTGGAGGTCTGTGCGGTCGTCCAGCATGATGCCTGCCCAGACCATGATTCCCCTGAAGGAAAACGATGTCTTTCCGTGATGTTTCCCGGGTGAAAACGCGTTCCACGTTTTCTCCAGATCGTGGTACGAGAATCAGTTTGCAGACTAAATCTGGATTCGTCACTGAACATGACATTGCCTCACTGTTGTCGAGTCTACTGCCGATGTTCCAAACTCCACTGTAAACGCGCGCGTTTCTGTGCAGACGTCAGAGGGATGCAAACTGCTGGTCGTCTGGCATAGAGACCAAATTGTGTCTCCTGTAAACAGTTTGTTGCAAAACTATGACTCCTGTGGCGGTTGTCAGGGCTGAACCTAGTTGTCTGGCAGAACGGTTCCTCTGACGTCGCGCAGTTATCGCCAAATATCGGTCTTGCCGAGTGGTTGTTACCCTTGGTCGACATGGTACTGGTCGTCGGTAATATCTCCAGTGGTTTGAAACCTTTGCCACTCTGGAGATCACACACTGAGGTACATTCAGTATTCGAGACGCTTCGGTTTGGGATCGACCGGATTCCAGCATTTCAATAATTCGTCCCTTCACAAACATGTCCAGTTGGCATCTTTCGTCCTTATTGATTGTTAACAACGCTCCGTACCACAGCAATTGCGAAATTTCTGTCTAAACTGGCCATGCCGCTCGAGGCCGTTTTACACTCGTTCCGCCGTGCGCCAGTGCTTTGCGCATGTCGACGTCGACTGAACTGTTTTGCGTATGCACAATGTTTTATCTTCGTCCCACGATTCTCCACAAGTGATTTTGTACCATTGTATCCATATTTTCACCGATTTTTTCGCATTTTACGAATTATGCTTAACTTTTGGACATGAGTGTATATGGTCGGCTTAGAGCAAAAACTCATTAACTGACATTTTTTTACTTTACAGGTGTTTAAAGACTAACTATTAATTCGTTAATTCTTTAAGCCAGAAAAAGTTTTAGTATTTTGTTAGTCATATGTCTTTTAAACAGATCAAAATATGACTACGTATTTTTAGTTATGAAAATATGCATTTAATGTCTACGAAAACATGTCGGTTAAATTGACTTGAGTGTTAAAACTTGAATTTACTGCTTATTTGCCTTGTCGCGTACAAGTGGTGACTCACCAAGGCAAAGGAAACACAATTCTGACAGTCTACCATGTTTCGCTTATTATTGTGAGTTTGGGAATAAAAGACTGCTGAATAAACACTTTTGGAAATTGTAGTGCTTTAAAAACAATCTAAGATTGTTTATGGACGTTTTACCGCACAACACTAGTAATGACTAAATAGCCAAATTTATTTATTGAAAGAATCCTAAGAAAGATTATATTGATAAAGAAGGTCAAAACTGGCTAGAAGTCATACAGAGAAAACTGCATATTTCAGAACGGATGCATGCGTGTGAACCCTTCAGATAGTTAAAGGCAGAATGGACAAAATATATGTACGAAGAGACAAGAGCGTTGAAAAAGGAGCCTAATCACCAAATTTAAGGGAAAGGTCGGAGTAGTCTTAAGAGAGAAATATAATTATGTTGAATGAATAATAATTCTATGTCGGGGAATTTGATAGAATTATAAACAGCAAATATACATAGAATATATGAAAAAAGTGTTTTCAGATTGTTTTTCCATATATATAGGCCTTAAATCATGCATTGCACATTACATAAATCCTTATCTGAAAGAAGTTTATTAAATCCTAGACACTAACGTCAGGAACACTTCAATTGCTGTTACTACACTTCAGATAACAATAGAGGTTAAAATTTAACTCAACTAAGCTGATTTGAGTGAATGATATATTTAAAAAGAGTGGTCCTCATCGTTTTTTACTAAATACAAGTATATTGACATAAAATAAAGTGCTAAAATCAATTTTAGGAAATTACTGTTTATATCCACTGCATTATAAGAGCCTGAAGTCTTGTTTTAATTGACAAACATGTATGAAAACAATAGTCCATTAATCCCTTTTATTCATAGGATTAATTTATTAATTTTCATTAATTTTCCGTTTATTTAGGTTCGAGAACCCACTTTTGTCCACATAAATCTGAATGAATATAATTGAAAAACTGAAAAAATATGAAAACTCATAACAGCATAATCTAAAAAACTATACACATAATCCATCTGTCTTTCGAAAAAGATAACTTCTTTTTCGGTTATTTATTTTAATATTTTTCGAAATAAATGGCTTCATTCCTCACGAAGTCCTTTAAAAGAAAAGAAATTACATTGATGATCCTGTAAGCATCATTAACCATCAATCCGCTTACCTAACTCTCTAGTTAGGATTAATAAGCTCAATTGCTGTTCACGTCAAGCATATCTACCGTTTTGGGAAATCGCTCTCTAATCTAAAACATTGCACACTTTTATGTAAGTTTTTTAATTCCCTATAAAGCATTCAGTTTAATGCACGATTTCAATTTCGGAACAAGTTAATCAAGCTTGCCTGAATGCTTTTTTCAATTGTGTGAGCGTCAATATCGCAAACTATTTCTAAAATATTGTTAAGAGTTATATACTCTTCTATGAGTGCGAATTTCAGCGTTAACAAAGAAATCATTCAGAAAACGGAGATTTCACTTCCTGTTACAGTTACGGCTACTGGAAAGCAGTTGACCTTGAGTCAGTCGATTTTTCAAAAGGTGCAAAACCTTGTTAGGACAAGGCTGCTATACGCAAAAGCATGAATGCGATCGCCGTGGGTGGTTACCCCAACCTCCAGAAAACACATTACTACTGCTGTCGATTTCAGCACCTAAAGATAAACTTAAAACCAGTATCCGTGCTAAAGACTCCAATTATGTGAGTGATTTGTATATATTCCCACCAATCCTTTAATTTAACTAATAGACTCGTTCAAAATCAAGTTATTCAACTGTCAACCCCCCGAGAATCGGACTTTTCCCAAATGTTCTAGCATGATATATATCGGGGTTACCCTAAAATGTAGTTTATCACCATTTTGGCGACGTTTGACGCTTAATATAATTGACGCTTACCAATCAACCGTCATATATCAATTCGGAATTCATTCTTTTGAATTTTTATTAGCGAAGTGGTGAAAGTGTATTTGCAAAACAAGCCAAGTGATGTCACGTCCGGAATACGTACAGGAAACGTTCCACTGCAAACAAACTACCGCCACCTACATTTAGTTTGGCCACTTATATTTAGCCATTAGCTTAAAAAATCCCGCTCATAGTCGCCTGTTTTCATATAATTGGGGGTTGGTAAACAAAAAGGTAGACAGTTCGAGTAGCTTTTTAAGAATAAACCCATTGTACGTACAAAATTACAGTATCAAAGCTATTTTTAAACACGAAATACGTGTTTAGTGCTGCAATGAAATAAGATAAGTGTCCATAATAGTACAGAGAAATAATTTTGTCGATGAATTACTATTTTTCATAATTAAAACTCTTTGAAGAGACCTGCAGTTTTGTCAAAATACTCTTAGCACAAACCTAGGCAAACGCCTAGTAACTTTTTCGTTTTTACTCATATTTCAAAACATATACACAAGAGTAAAATATTATTTTACATAAATTATTCATATAACATTTATGCCCGTTTTAATTCAATTTTTAAGTATAAACCACCACCTGTTCCTTTTATATGCAAATATGCTTGCAAATGAAACAACCAGCGTGTCAGAATTTTGACATTCAAATAGAGTGCTATTGAATGGTTAGTTCTATGGTTATGATTGTATGGTTGATAACGATTTATTCCATCAGATAAGATTATTTTTCGAGGTGATTTTCTATGAAGTTATTCTACAAACAGTTAAACTTTTCATAGTTAGATTGCTCTATAATAAATGAAAGGACTGTTAAATAAACTTAGTCTAGAGTATATTTCCGTCTATTGCATGGATTATAATTATTGTAAATAAATCATATACGTAACACTCTTGTAATTCTACATATATACTAACTATTTTAGCCGTATGTTTTGAAAGAATAAATGAATTATTGTAGCGAATATAAAATGTTCAATTTTCGAGAGTTCACAGTTCTGAAAATAGGCTGCAGTACCATTTTTATTAAAGAACAGATGCTTGCAGAACAAACACAAGAAAACATTCACAGTCATAGGTTGTTTATATACTCATAAATCTGATATTCATATTAGTATTTTTCACATTTACGAAATAGTTTATACTTGTCGAGAACTACCAACTCTTAAAATACTTTTCATAAATACACTAATGCAATTACTATCTTAAACTTTAACACAGTGATATTCATCTTTTCTCAAATAACATAACTTTTGTTCCATCTCAATGACTATTATTTTATTTAACATTTTACAAAATCAATCCTTTAATTTATTTTATTTCTGAAATGAAAGTAACTTTAAGAATTTCATACAAGGAATTTTAAAAGGCGCATTTTAAAATTATACGAGATTTCAATTTTTTCACTTCTAATTTTGTTTCTTGTATTCAATTTAAAATGATCTAGTTTGGTTTTTAGAATTCAATTTGAAATTGTTCCGATAGTTTGTTTCTCCCTGTATTCAAATCGATATGGATACCTTTATTTCACTAAATAAACACATCGAATCTGTTTTAATATTTTACTGCAGAAGATATCTTAAAAATGTTATTCAAAAATCAAAACTGTGCATTGCCTTCCTGTTGAGTTTGTACCGTGACAATAACGACGTGTTCAGACATGCAATAACAGTATATATAAAACAATCGTCGATGTGCATAGCAATTTTCATTGTTTATTTAGGAAACTCGATTCCTTTAGTAGGGGAAAATTAAAAAAACCTAATAGCTTCCTAGCAATTTTAATCCATATATCAATGCATTATTGACGTTGTTGTTATGCAACATATCTGAGACAATTTGATCAGTGTGCATTACCTTTTATAGCGTAGGAACTTGGATCTTTTTTTATAACGTAAGGGAAAAAATTCCAAAATACTAAGCCTAATAGTTTTTCAGTTTTGATCCGGATGTCATTACCCCCTGTAGACATTACCTTGATCTATAAAACTATCATTCGACATTTATAACCGCATTCCGGAGATATATTCTCATGTGTCTTAGATACCTTGAACGATTTTGAGTAAAATAATACTCCTAAAAATAGTTCCAACACTACCTCTAACGTGTTCCGTACTAGGGAAAAGTTATTAGCCGTAACCTTGAAGAAACTTATTGAGTAGGACGCCCCTTTCTAGGGGAGGGTGGTAAAGGGAGGATCTTAGAATAGAATGTAAGAATTAGAAAATTACCTTCCGATAGTATTTTTAGAACTTGAAGGAAATGAATAGCTACTTCCGTGAAACGTGTATTTTAACTATACTCCCTGCTTGAAAGTGGTATTTGGAACATTATGATATGCGACAGTCGCTAGACATGTTTAATGCACGCAGCTTCCTCGTTAATAGGAATACTAACACGGATACTAAAAGTATTCAAAGAATTTAAAATTAAATTCCTAGGCAAATTCAGTGTTTGAATGCACGAATAGTTTAACGTTAAACAGCTGTAAAATATTTACTATACTGCTTAAGTAGGAAATGATCTCCACAAACTAGCAAAGGGCAGGCTTTTATTGGACTAACGCATTTTTGAAGAGTGCAAAATGTAGATTTCAATTAATGTGTCGTAATTTGACAAATAGATAAATTCAATTGTTAGAAAATCCAAAAGTAAAAAATCCGCTATAGAACTTGCATATCGTGATTCAAAAGAGCCAGAGAAGTAAGATTGAATATTAAAGGAAACACATAGAAAACAGAAAAAGTTTTAACTCAACTTTTTAGATTTTTCAAGTTTTAGACGTGTTTAATACTTGTGCATGAATTTTTAAGTTGTTAAACTTGTCAAAGATGTGTGTAATGAATGTAAAGGAAAATAAGAGACAGTGGTATGCAAAAGGTGAGAGATGATGCAGTGGTTATAACTAAAATTTTCCATATGCTTTTCTCTGAAATTCTTTTTCGTTTCAGCCAGTAGATTCAGGAGACATAGTATAGCAAGTTGCATCATTGTTGTTTTTAAATCATAGAAATAGCAAATTTGAGCAAAATTTGTCCAGATTTTGTTAATTGTTTGAACTTTGTTTAATTTCTTTTGCTTTATTGATTTTAGTGGGAATGAAAAATGGACTTCAGTTGATCGTCTACAATTAGTTTCCTTCAGATTATTTGTTTGAGATTTTCTATCTAGAGGAACAGTTAAAATTTACACAAAAAATGTGCGAGTGAATATTATGTAGGCATGATTAAATATATAAACAGATTTATATTAAATTCATTCAACGTAAGAACATCGGGAGGACAATATATAGATACAAAAGTTGATTCAAAGGAACAATTAAAAAGCTTTATGTATTGCAAAATTTAAGAATTAAAAGTGTACGAATTTCAAATAGAGATAGATTTTTCAAAATGACTTGCGTTTAAACTCGTATAATTTTCTATGAAACCACACAATTGCCTAGAAAGGAAAATAATGTTTGTTAGAAATATTCTAAATAGTTTTTGAAAATTTTAAAATCCTTTGTCATACTAATTGTCAAGGAATTTCGAAATTTATTAATTGAAACCTTTTTCTAACACACATACTGAATCTTCTCATTAAAAAAGATGTCGAGCAGTTATGGCTGCACCAAAGGCATTCATTTATTCTATTCTACTTTTTCTCCATTCATATATTTCAAGAATGAAATTCTCAATAAAACAAAATAAATTCTATGATGGGCGGGAATGACAGTATAAGTCAAAAAATGACATTTTTAGGAGAGCAAAAAATACATTTAATATTCCATATTGTGAATGAATAAAATTTATAAAATCAGTTCTGCACCTTATGTCTGACAATTTTAAAAGGGAAATTAAGAGAAATTTTGAATGTGCCCTGTGACAAAATTAAGTTACTTATACTGTTCGTACCAAGAAAATTGTGCACATCACAACTGACTTGTTCTGTTATTCCCACCCATCAAAGAATTAGTCTTTTACAGTGTGGAATTCAAAGTGTAAAGTATGTTAACTGTATGTGTGTATGAAAAAGTTGCATTTTAGCGTCCTGAGGTAATGCAAATTTTCTTGACATACGTTATCATTTTAGCTGCTGTTTGGTTTCTCAGGCAAGATAGAGTTTTTGAAGGTATCATGGGAAAATTCCTTTTAAAATCCGTGCGTAAGTGCATGAACAATGTCGTGTCCAAGTGACCAGAAAGTGAAACGAAATACAAAAATTGTATGTATTAGTACACGTTATAATTCAGAATTATACTATTTAAATTAGCATACTAGTTACGTTTTTAGAAAAACATTAAAATATTCCTAAAGAGAAACTCATCATAAGAGTTATATATTTTGAAAAGTTAATCATAATGAGCATAGTAGAATATTTTATTGCAAAGAAGCTTTAAATAAAAACGTTAAATATCAAATAAGTTAGAAATTGAAAATAGGTAAAAAATGGCTTACGGTCTAATTTTAAGACACAAAGTCTAAACTACGTTAGATTTCTTTGGATGTTTTAGTCATTTTGTCTGTCGTGTAAAATTAGTACTCACTTTATGCAACGGTAATTTATTCCAGAAATTTTTTTTAGAATTATGCATATTTTACAACATCATATGTATTCCATAAAAACATTCTTCAAGAAGTTGATGTCAGTTACTGCGCCTTTCTTCCCGTTTTCTGTTTATTTGTATATTATTGCATTTAAAATTAGAATTTTTAGAATAAAGTTACAATTTTAAAACAAGTATAAGTAAATATCATGTAGTGACATTTTCCAAATCTCCCATCTAGATTTTCTTAGAATAAAATTTTATGTACAATATTTTCCTACTCTCATGCTGATTGTACCTTACTGGTAGTGAATTTACCATACTATACTTGTAGTAAATTTATATTGGTAGTGAGTTTACTATATCATAAAAATGAATCACCCCACCCCTATTGTGGTAGAAACAAACTTCAGCGGATTGGTATTTTTATATGTGGTAATCTAGTTTTGATTAAACAGAATTTGACATTTTTTAAATAACAAATTTTAATGTTGTTTATTCCTGTAACTTAAAATTAATTTTGTTTTAGTTAGTAATGTAATAAAACACTAGTGGCGCCAAGAGAGATACAGCCTGCAAGTAGCAAAGCAATGTTAGAATGCTTTTAGAATCGAATGTGCAACTTTAATTGGAATGCCAGGAGCTTGTGCTGACTTCAAACCGTAAATGTTTAAGTCAGGTTGGCTTCTTGTCGGTTTCCACCTTGCTATACTACGTACTGTCCCTTATAAAACCCATCCGGAAGTCGCAACTCACATCCCCATCAGCCATAGGTCTTTAAAAGTAGACCTCTGTTCTGTAAAATAGCCATCACGGCTTCATTATGTTACGTTTGTTTAGATGCCTATCAACACGCTAACTAAGGTGACTGATTTTAAGTATGCTGATTAGGGTGACCATAAAAGCCCTTTTTTTAATCGACTAAGTCAGTGTAGAAAAGTTAGCTAGTTAATCACGTCGATCTGACACATATTTCAACTATTTAAGCAAATAGTGCCAAGCTCCTCTGGCCCTGAAGAAGTAATCAAAAATCCAAAGAAACAGTGTTATTAAGATAAACGTGTTTAAGAAATCTATATTGAGCAATTAATAGCTAGTAAACTACCTTCTAGACATGCATTCAGCGTGATGCTGCGTTGCTATAAAAGTTTGGAAATGTTCTATGAGAGGTTTTTTTGAAAAGCTTAATGTAGGTGGTGGTAGTGTTTCTGCAACGTGTGTCCTGTACGTATTCCGAGTGTGACGTCGCTTGGTTTGTTTTTTGCATACGGTTCCAGTACTTCGCCAATAAAAATTCCATAGAATGAATTCCAATTTGATTTGACATAATTGATCAAAGCTAATTCGATTAAACGCCAAACGTCCCCCAAACGGCTATAAACTACTTTTTAAGGTACCCCCTAATCTGTATCATGCGAGAACATTTCGATAGTGGAAGTAAAATCTTTGCTTTCCGCCTGGTTTGTTTGCTAACACTGAAAATCCCTCTCGTAAAAATTAATTGAGAAATAAAAAATAGTTTTCAAGTATTATACGGATATTTACAAATTCAATTACAAAAAGAGAAAAGTAATTATTCTGGTCACTTTTTCAGTCATACTGATAGAATTCAAACCAGTCATTGTGGGTTAATTTGCTATTATTTTATCTAATGAAAACCTATATAGTTAAACTATAAACCAATTTAAAACATAAAACTTTTTTACTAATAGATACTAATGGTAAATCAATTAATACTTGCGAGAAAATTTTAAGATCATTCTACCTCAACTACTTCGAATAGTATCACAGGGCGTTACAGTCATTCTCCTTGCTCTAAGATCCATTTAGAAACCACAGGCTTTTGGTATCACCATTTTTCAATCTACACTACACTGCAATCCAATTACTGTCCTTCTCTAGCACATAAACGGCACTACCTCCTTTCAAGCGTAAGTTATGATAACGTTTATTTAATACCTCTAAAACTCATTCAAGCCACAAGTTAAAAAGTCCTTTTTCATGATTAAATGCAGCCTATAACTACAAACTATGTGAAAAGACAAAACAATTCTACTCATACATACTAATGGCATGTCAGTGAGTACATGCGAAGAAATTTTTAAGGGCATTCTATCTTGAATAGAATCACAGAGTATTACCGTCACTCTCCTTGCTCTAAAATCCATTTAGAAACCACCTACTTTTGGTATTACCATTTTTCAATCTACACTACAATGAAATCCAATTACTGTCTTCCTCTGAGATTTGAATGGCACGACCTCCTTTCACACACACACAAGTAGAAGTTTATACGTCATTTATTTAATACCTCCAAAAACCAGTCCAAGACACGAGTTTAAAAGTATTTTTTTCATCCTTAGAAGCAGCCTATGACTATAAACTAAGTGAAAAGGCAAAACTTTTTTCTAATAGATACTAATGGTAAGTCAGTGAATACTTACGAGAAAATTTTTAAGGCATACTATATCAACTATCTCGAATAGTATCACAGGTCATTATCGTCATTCTTCTTTCTCTAAAATCAATTTAAAAACCGCCGACTTTTGGTACTACCCTTCTCCAATCTACATTACATTGCAATACAATAACTGTCCTTTTCCTCTGAGACTTAAACGGCTGCACCTCCGTTCAAATGGAAGTTTATATGGAGTTTATTTAACGCCTCCAAATCCCATTCAAGCCTCGAGTTTCAAAGTTTTCTTTCATCCTTAGAAACGGCCTATGACAACAAACTAAGTAAAAAGGCATGGCATGTCAGTGGATATATGCGAGAAAAATTTGTAAGGCATACCATACTATATCAACTATCTCGAAAGTATCACAAGGCACTATGGTCATTCTTGCTCTATGATCCATTTAGAAACCACTTACTTACTTACTTTTGGTATTACACTTATATATATATATATATATATATATATATATATATATATATATATATATATATATATATATATATATATATATATGATATATATAATCTACACTACATCGCAATACAATAACTGTCCATTTCCTCTGGAACTTAAACGGCACCACCTCCGTTCAAGTGGAAGTTTATATGGCGTTTGTTTAACACCTCCAAAACTCATCTAAGCCACGAGTTTAAATGTTCTTTTTATACTTAGAAGCAGCCTATGACTACAAACTAGGTGAAAGACAAAACTATTCTGATAGATACTAATGGTGTCAGTGAATACCTGCTAGAAAATGTTAAGGGGATTCTACCTCAACTATCTCAGATAGTATCACAGGGCATTACCATCATTCTCCTTGCTCTAAGATCCATTTAGAAACCACCTATTTTGGTATTACCATTTTTCAATCTACATTACATTGCAATCCAATTACTGTCCTTTTCCTCTGGGACTTAAACGGCACCACCTCCTTTCAAGTGGAAGTTTATATGGCGTTTATTTAATACCTCCAAAACCCGTCCAAGCCACGAGTTCAAAAGTTCTTTTTCGTCCTTACAAGTATCCTGTGACTACTAAATTGCCACAATTACGCAAAAAAAGAAGCGTAATCAATTTGAGCACTCGACTCTAGAGCGACGTTCCGAAATATTCTCCACCGTAATCACACTTAATCGCACCTAAAAAGAATAACCTTGAAAGTGCAAAGGAGTGACACAGATAGGGACAGTTAAAGATCCTCGCTTTTGGATCAATACGCAGAGATCGGTGTCTCGAACTACCTTTTGGAAGGCGTCCAGATTCGGGAGGCATGGCAATGGGGGCGCTAAAAGATTCGAAGAGTTACCACACACCACCTGCACTTGAATCTTTAAAACTTGGTTGAGTTTATGTCAATTGATTGTTCACTGAAGGGTCGTTACGGTCGGGTTTTTCGAATCGTTAAGTCGTTACCGCCTGAAGGTTGATGCTCCTTGTCTGGAACGTAATTAATGCTTATCTTTGGGATGACTGGATTCCCTGGTTTCTTCACGTTAAATCAAGGCAGACGTTGCACATTCTGTGCCGCCTGGTTACACTTTAAACGATTAATTTGTTTTACACTTTTAACGCTTTTATTTATTGAATTTTAATCAGATAACAAATTGAAATTGGGCTGAGACCTGAAATTGCTTGATATTTTTAAGAAAAAATATGATTATATTATAACACATACACAATGACTAAAATTGAACCCTAATACTGAATATATTTCGTTTCTTAGCTGGACTTGGCTAAAAAAAAACTTAGAAACTAAGCTTTGCTGAACTAATTTTATTAGTTCATTATTAGTTACTCAGTCATACGCAGAATTATTCCACCTTTCAACCTGTAGTCTTCCTTGCATGACATCTAACACGTTTTGACTTTCTTGACCAATGAAATATCTCCTAGGATTCTTTCAACCAATAGATGTGGTTATTTAGTCATTATGTGTGCAGTGCTACACTACTTGGAAATCTTTCAGAGGTGCGTTCAGAGGGTTTTAAAGTGGAAAAGTCAGACTTAGTCAAGTTGTAACAAACACAATATATTTACTGTTTTTAATATGTGAATACGCTCATTATTTTTCTTTATGAAATGTATTTGCTTCTAAATGGCTGTATAATAAGCACTTTCGTTGAAAAAATTATCGAATCGCGATTTCAAACCATGCTTCTAATCGTTAAAAAGGATCTATAATGATTGTGTCATAAAATACATTTATAACATTCTCACTGCAAAGTACGAAGCTAAAATCCCACAGTAACATAACTTCAGATGAAGTTACACTGTAAGATCGAATATTTTCACTAGTTTTATTAGTAACAATACCAATAGCAGTTATTTTTTAAAAGAAGCTACATATTTAGGAACAATGAAAATAAAAGCTAAATGCGTCCAAATATTCAAATCCATTAAGAAAGGAAAAACAGTGCTTACTAGGTTAAGCACTGCAGACTTCTTTAGCCATGTTCGTTTAAATCTGCCACCATGATGGTTACTATACAGATGAAGAGGGGCCAAAAACCAAGAATGTGAATTAGTGAAATGATGGCATTGGTCAGAATATTTACTATGATGCTGTGAGTTGAATTGAGGAGAAGCTGGTAGCAGAGAATCGAAATTTCTCTTGTTGGAATCTGTTTCTGTTGGAGCGTGTGGACGTCTTAAGAGGACGGATCCTCGAATAACCAGAGTGTAGAAACAGTTAACTCCTGAAACTCTGTAGCAGAGACCAACCAAACCCTAGCTTAAAAATCAAGAGACCACATTCTGCTGACAACCACTCTCTTAATTTCTATCATGAATTTACTTTGACCTCTAACGGCAATTGAAATAAGACACTACAAGCTTATTCTTTCATTAATTCTACATTAACCTTTAGACTACGGGCAGTACAGCAGTCATACAGTGAGATTTTTCCTTCCTAGAGCGGTTCGGTACAGATGCTGTACCCAAGATTTTATTCTCCTTTTAAGTGACCGGTGACATCGATCACCATTCGCGAGCTGTCAGCGACTGGGCATAAGGAGGGACGGTCCTTTTGCTTGAAGCCTTACCCTGTCGATCATTCTGTGAACGCTGGGAAGCTCAGAATGTCACGCCGATGATATCTCTGTCATACCAAACACTATGAAAGGAAAGCGCGCTAGGTGGTCAGTCGTGAGTCATTCACGACTCTCTCTCTCTCTCACAAGTTTTGTAGGGGGTAGGAAGTCAAGAGAAATCTGCCGTTCTGAGACGCGGGTAACGAAATTTAGGCGCCGTAGTGTAAAGGTTAAATGGGCAAATGGAATCAAACGCAAAATTTCCATTGATTGTAAAAAATGTGTGAAGTCTGGTCAATACCAGTCTGGTCAGAACCAGTCTGATTGGTACTTGTCAGTACCGACCAGACTGGTTTTGTTATTTAAATTGCAACACTCGTTTGTAAACTAATTCGTACCCACATGCCCGTCTATATTTTTAAATATGGATCCATAAGTCTACAAATGGAGCTTTTCCGTAAAGCTAAGAGTGAAATTATTTTTCATTGCTAGAAGGATTTACGTTGTCTGTCATATGTTTAGTCCAGCTTGTCCAAATATGTCCATAGCTCCATAAAATTCAATCAACCGTTGCTATAGAGCTTCCCGTTTACCTTGGAAATTTCTTATATGTATTCTGCCGGATAAATATGGTAGTAAGACACTTATATAAAACGATCCATCCTCACTGTAACGGAAGACAAAATTATTGATCGTTTATATTTAGAGCCTCTCACCAGTAATCCACTGAGATCTTTTCTGCCGTGTTAGTGAGAAGAGAGTATCTCCATGTTTGGTCTTTGGGTTAATGGTTGTTAAAATTATGTGTATAAAGGTCTGTTATTCCTTATATAACGTTAAAAACAGAGAATACTCAATCAGCAATTGTTTAAGTTATCAATACTGTTACCTTCCCTGAACATTTGGTGTGGATTTCTTCTCATGTGGTAATACAGGGTAATGAAATGGCGGACGGACTTGTAGAGCTGGTTGTAACTTGAATTTGTCCGATGGAAACTCATTTTACCTATGAATATAGTTGTACAAAAAAAGAAAAGTAAGTCTGGGATAGGGCACTAGGAAATAATTAGTATAGAGGACACAAAGACCTGGATAGAGAATCTACTTCGTTATGTAAAGAACAGGCAGCATTACCAATATTTGGAACTCCCACACCAAAGCTATGAAATATGTAACAGGAAATAAGGTTTGCCCTGATTGTCATAAATGTCAAGATAGCAGTATGACTAGTCCTGACCCCGCTCTGTAGCATTTCGGGTGTCATGGAGGGGCAGTTTGGACATGTTTCGCAGAAAGGACGCAATGGAACTGATCTAATTTTGATCCCGAAATAAGAAAGAAAATACTGTTACCTATAGAATTATACCTAATAAGTTACCTACAGAGCTATTAAGTATTAGATGCTTGTATATGCAGAGTGAAACAATCGTTACTTGAAAAGACCAATCTTAAAGATATTGCCTTTCGGACTAGCTCGGCTGTAGATAGACCACTAAAAGTAATATAATTTTCTTATCAGCCCTTGGTAATGGTGGTTTGCTCTGTAAAATCTACTTCCACTCCTGATTACATACTAATTGATTGTGGAAAAGTGAGCATTAACCATCCAAGTAGTTTTGACGAGATATCTCGTCCATCAAGATCTGAATAATTTTTCTAATGAAGAGATATCTCGTTATCAAAATAATGTAGATTTTTTTTTATGGTCACAAGATCAAGATCTGGTCAGTTTGACGAGACATCTCGTCCGTTACGATCTGGTCAGTAGTGTTAATTACGAGATACCTTTTCGAGACAACCATCACAGGGTTAATAGGATGCAGCTGAGTCTAGTGTCACAAGTGTTAAAAAATCCTCCCTTTCTCAAAAATGACCAAATTTTGAGATACTACTTTTTAGATTAGCACGGTTGCTTTAGGTTTGTTTACTGTCTTTAAGAGACACAGATATTGACAAAAAATCATGCGCTTGTAATTCTTGAAAGATAAAGTACACACACTAGAATACAATTTAAAAAAATTGTAGATTTGTATAGAAAGGTGATAAGAGGTAGGTAGTTATTTTAATTCACGTCACACTGAAGCAACACAACAGGCTATTGGTGACGGTCCGAGATCAATCCCAGAGAGAAAGATCCTAGTGATAAGAGAGAGAGAGAAGTATAATTTTCGTCGCAAGTACATCTATCGAATTCTAAATAGGTAAAAGCCATCGACAGAAATAGGATCATTAATACAATACTTAAGCGAAGTTTTGAAAAAAATCTGGTATAAATGGACTTTAATTCGTGCCGTCATCGCTCTGAGCCCAAACTGACCTAGCAATCAAGTGCAATGTAAATCTTATTTGATATCACTCTCGCTGTAATCATTATCATCATCCCTCCAATCATACGCATTCACCCTTTCTATAATTACAGAAAATTTACCAAGCCCATTGTGAGGTTTCATGTGCGATTACCCTTCATTACATTAAAAGCTGCGTCATCACTAATCTCTTTAAATCAGCCACGGGCTATGAGTAAGTTGGGACTAATTACTCTTCAAGATTGAAAGAGGTTTTATTACTCTGTGTTCCTGTAGCTTAGAATCACAATGAATTTGTTTCGAATAGCTGCGTGGGGCGGTTGAGATAACTGTACCACGAAATTGTCTATGCGTTTTTGAACCCTGGAGGCTACCATTTAAATTCAACATATTTATGGGCGCAATACATCGAACGTCAAAAAGAGAATGGCTTCTGAGGAAGAAGCCGATTATCGTCATAATTTCCCAGTTTAACTTTTCATTTATGATTCCATAATTCTTAAGGGACGCGATTTTTCCTTACACAATGCTTTGGAACGAAACAATTGCTTGAAGCATTACGAGCGATTGCATTTAAAATGCTGGAAGCACGTAGTTGTAAACATTCATGATTAGAACAATTTATCATTAATTTAAAAGGAATGTAGTATGTAAAGTACTGTGTAAGAAATGTTTAATTCCTGTGATATAGAATTGCAGTACCCATTTAGAAAGGGGATGATATATAAAAAAATTTTGCAGAAGTACAAGTTTTGTGTGCATAATCTAAGAGAAAATTGTGTTTATTTTCTCCGGAATTACTAGATTACTTGTGCAATAGATGTAAATCTAAAAAATAGTAAGTCAATCGTGTTCCGATGAAAGCTTTTTCCAACTATAGATTTATAACTTAAATAGCTGTTGGTGATATGTTTAAATTAGAACATACGAGGGGCCGCGGTAGCCCGGTTGGAAGAGTAACGAATTAGCAGCTGGAAGTTTGCGAGTTCGAATCCAACCAAAGACCGTCGTGTGCAATAGGGTTTGGTGCATGTTAAATCTGTCGAGGCCTCAAGTATCCTCACTTTGGCATGGTGTGGAAGTTTGGAGAGTGGGGTGGCCTCGTCATCTGACCGTGGTTCATAGTTACTGGGTGTTGTCCTCGGATCTTTCCCTTCTGGTTTGATCCCGGACCGTCACTAATATCCCTCTGTGTTGCTCCAGTGTAACGTTAATAAAATACCTAGTAGAATATACATTGTATCAGAATGATTATGAAGCTTATTTTAATAATTGCTAATACCTACCAAACCAATTGGTATTGGTAAACTTGCAGAGATTCAATGAAGTATAATTCAAATGAAGCAGGGTCTCTAACATCCCTGGGGAACCAAACCCCTATCCCAATATTGTTATGTTGAGAGCTGGGTCTTCCCCAAAAAATGAGGGATAAACATCACAAAAATGCCAATAATATGAAAAGTAAAATGATGAAATGAATTATTAAAAAATTGTTCCGAAGTAGCAAAGATATAGTATTGGGTCGTTTCGAATGAAATGTCCGGAAAATGACCCTCACACTTCGATGGCGATAATTGAAAAATACAGTACCTGACCTACTCGAAGAAATCTCCATCTGAATTGACACATTGTTGCCACTTGTCTGACAAGGTCATGATCCTGAAACAAAAATGTTTTGTGACTGGGATGCGAAAAAGTCATCAACTGCAAGGTGAACCTCCGTATATTGGGTTAACCGTTTGCCAGACAGAAAGCGATCCAGGTGACGAAACAGATGAAAATATGTAGGTGACAAGTCAGGGGAATAGGGGATGAGGTATCGCTTCAGAGCCCCTCACGTAGTGTCAATATCGTCCGTTGTGCGACATGAGGACGGGCGTTATCTTGCAAGAGTAGGACGGGAGTTATCTTGCAAGGGGAGAACGCCATGCCTGTTTACAAAGCCGGTTGTTTCACCATCAATTTCCGGTGCATCTGTCGTAATTCATCACAATATCGTTTTGATGGTTTGGCCACTTGGCAGGAAACTGGGATGAATTATTCCAGCTGTAGACCACCATACAAGAAGCATAACCTTCCTGGGATGTATGGGTGGCTTGGGATGGCGTCCAGGAGGCTGTGATTTTCTCAACAATTGTGCAGATCGTTTCCGATTGTCATAAAGGACCCATTTCTCGAAGCAGGTAACGATTAGCTGCAGTAGAGGTTCTCTTTCATTCCTGGAAAGGAGCTATGCACAGACTTCCAAACGTCACATCTTGTTGGCAATTGTCAATTCATGAGGCATTCATGAATCCATCTTTTCGACCTCGCCCAGTGCAGCCAGACGGCGAACAATTGTAGTATGGTGGATACCTAGCTCGGCTGCTATCTCATGACATGATTTCCGCGGTTCAGCTTCAACCACACTTTGCAGAACATCGTCAGAAACTGCAACTTCTCGGTGACTACGGGGTTCGTTTTTTAGGTCCATATCTCCACTTCGAAACTTCGCAAACCATCGCCGAATGGTTCGTTCATTGGCTGTATTCTCCCCGAATGCTGTGTTAATGTTTCGAGCAGCAACTGCAGCAGAATGTCTCAGTTTAAATTCCTAAAGGAAGATGACTCTCAAATCTGAGTTTTCCATGTAGAATTTGGAAGCACCTTACGCCCAAACAAATTAAATCTGGAACTTGTAATTCACAGACGTGACAGCTATTTATAGTAGCTCTGTGACGTAAGATGCCAGAAGCCTGTAGGTAATTACTTTTAGCTGTATGGGGGTCATTCCCAAAGCTATTTCTCATCGGACATTTCATTCGCACCGACCCAATATATACACGGTGTTTCGAAAATGTCTGGCCGAATTGTAAAGGGTGGTAGAGGGGCCCAAAATATGCATTTTTTATCAAAGAATGTGTACATATTTTGGGCCCCTTTACAATTTGGCCGGATATTTTGAAACACCCTGTATATGTTTTGAAACACCCTGTATACATGTACATAGGCGATAGGCGGATTAACTCCGATCCTTCTCCCTCAATTGGAGAAGTTGAAATTAAACATATTGGAATTTTACCAATTCGAGTCTTATGACACTAGTGTATGTTTCTTTCTATACGATGGCACATTTTGTATGAAAATATACGTATGTCCTGTAATACGAATATATAATATTATCACGTGGAATGTATATTTACTTTTTAAAAATATAAGCTAATCTTGTCTGATTACAAATATTTTAGTTCAGTAATAGTCGTCGAAAAATGATACAAAAGTTATTTCAAACTTTTGCAAAAGCTAATTATTTTACCAACTTAGAGCATTAGATATGAACATTCATCACAAATACCAGACCTGTAATATATCATTTTATCCGAACCTAATACAGAGCTCTGGAGACTTGAGCAATTAGATTGAACAATCATAACGAAATTCCTTACAATCAAACTTGAAGTGTGTACAGGTTTTAAAAACTTTAAAAAGTGATCCCAAGAGTTGTGGTGTGGCGGATTTTATGAAAAATCTTAGTCTGAATCATTTTTCTCTCGTGTCTCATAATTCATCATTTGTCAATATTCTAAAAAGGCTTTTATGTTGAATATAGTGTCATTTATCAGAGGCTTTTCATATGCTATTTCTTATTTTCCTTTGTTACGTTATTGAATTCATAATCTTTTGCCAAGTAAATAATTCAAATTTGTTACACTTGAAGTCTGAATCAATGAATTTCATTAAAAATATCATAAGTTGTTTTCATACATTAATTTGTGTACTTTTTAAGAGTACATAACCTGTCCAATTTTGGAATATGTTACTATCAAGCCTGTAGAAGTCCAGTTTCACCTGCTTTGGAAAATGCCAAAATTATTTTCTCTATTGTATGATTCATTGGCTCCAATATTCTATATGATATGTCGTCTCGCTCTAATTTCAATCATTGAACCCCTTTGTCGAAAACATTTATTTCAACTCTATTCAAAAATTATAATATGGTTATATTGAAAGGTTAGTACGGGTTTTGTCGAAAACGTTTATGAATTTTAGTTACATAAAAGTTTTTAAGAGTGATATGCATTAACTGACTTTTATTAGTCATTTTTAAATCTTTTATGCAATTAATTAGTTTTTTGGACAAGGTTTTTAACTTTTACTCTACGTTTATAAATCAAATAAATTAATATCACTAATGAAAAAGTTAATCAAATGTTTTAGAACAAGTACTGTACTATTCAAGGTAGCATTAAGTATTTTCTTGATATGAAACAAACTAGAAACTTGTGTAAAAAGTAAACTAATCTTGAAGCGAAGAAATGCTTCTTAAGCAAGGAAAATTTATTCCAAATATTGAATAGCTTTTAAACAAGGACAAATTATTCGGAACATTGAATAGCCTTTAAGCCATCACTTCAATATAATCTGAAATAGCAAATATCTTTGATTCCTGAATATAAATAAGATACTAATATCAAGATATTCCCAACACGCGGATCACTATTTTTTTAACATAAGATTAGTTCGTTATTTCGAGAGGATGGTTTTGCGATGCATTTCACTCTTTTCTACCATGCCATCCATAAAGACAGAATCTCCAAGTTCGATCATTGTGATTTGAAGGTTGTTTCAGGCTGCTCGTATGAGAGGTTTTTCTGTAAAGCGAATTGTAGGAGGCGGTAGTGTTTCTGTAATGGAACAGGCTTCCTGTACCTATTCCGGACGTGACGTATATTGGCTAGTTTTTTAATAGGATTTCAGCACGTCGCTCACAGAAATTCCAAAGAATGAAATTGATATATGATAGCTAATTAAACAATGCCAATCAGAATAAACGCCAAATGTCGCAGAAATGGCGATAAACTACATTTTAAGGTAACCCCGATGTGCAAGAGTATTTGGGCAACAGGAAGTAACATCTTTATTTCCCGTCTGATTTGTTTATTTACACTGAAAATCACACTGATTTCTTTGTTTCCACTAATAACGAAAAATCCAAGCAGAATTATCTCTCAATCAACTGTTGATTGTGCTCTTACTGTTTTCTAACGTTATGAGATGCCAGAGACTTGCATCTTATACATTGGCCAAGTATTTTTTTTTCTTGCATCTTATACATTAAAAAATTAATACTTGCATCTTATACATAAAGGTTAACACAACCATTAACCCTGGTAAAACTTGGCGATACTCCCTTTTTGACAAGAACCCCGAGATATCAGAGTGATCTGTCCTCCCCTTCATTTTTACCATCGCCTACCCTTCTGCTTTTTCTTCCTCTTTCATTGTGTTGTCTGTCTTGTGTTTGGCCCACCTTGGCCAAATACGGCCCTTATATACGGCCCAACGTATGCCATAAAACCCCAAAACAACCAACCAACCTTCTTGACAAGCACGACATTTTGAAGAAAGATATGAAAGAACATTCAAAATATATGATCTGAAATGCTTAATGCGTATTTAGTTTCATATTCTGAAATTGAGAAGCGACATCTACCAAAGTAAAATTTCTGTACCTATGAATCAGACGAACGTAAGTCCAAAAATGATGATTTTCAGGTTATTACAGTTTTGCATGTAGAATCTGATTTTGCATCAAGCCATAACAACGTAAGTCTGTAAAACATTCTCCTTTTATGCTTTACTAGGGTTATAAAAGCGTAAGTCCTAACCGTTGTTTGAGCCAGACAAACGTAAATCCACTTAATACATAATGGCTCTGAAGCATTACCCAATACCTGTAAAACGTAAGTCCATTGTTGCTTTAAAAAAAGCCAGTGAGTCTGGTTTGGTAACGTCAGACCTTAGAGGAAAACATATTCCAGCAAATAAATTACCGAGTGATAGCTTAGAACGGATCAGAAACCATATTTCAGTTTCCGGTGTATGGAAGCCACTACAGCAGGGAAAGATCCAAACATAAATATTTGTGCAATCACCTGAACATTTCCACAATGTACTCACTGTATGTAGATGAGTGCGAAAAAGAAAAAATTAAACCAGAGAAAAAGTGGGTTTATTCCAAAGTTTTCAATGAAAATTTCAACTTGTCTTTCCACTCAGCAGATAATGACACTTGTGATGTTTGCGACAAACTAGATTGCTAAATTAAAAATGAAAAAATGATGAAAAACTCAATGAACTTAAATTACAAAAAGAAAGCCACCTGGAAGAAGCTTCACGTAGGTATGAATTTAAAAGGGAAGATAAACTGGCCGTGACCGTAAAACCTTGATTGGCCGTGCTAATCAAGGTTTGAGAGTCGTTATGTCTGATCTCCAAAAATGTCTTCCAATGCCAGGGTTTGAAGAACTCCCAAAGTTTTTACTCAAGAAAACTCTGGACATTAAATAGTACAATTTATGACACAACCTTTGACAAAACTTGGTGTATGATCTGGGATGAAGTAACAGCCGGTCAAGGAGGTAACGAAATAGCATCATGTTTATTCACATGTTCGAATGAAGAGCTTCCAAATCCTGATAGGCCTACTGGAAACTTAACAGTGTGTACAGATAATTGCAGTGGCCAAAACAGGAATATTAATATTATTTTCATGTACCTATGGCTGTTGGAAAAAAGTTTCTACTCTAAAAGAAGTCAATCATAAGTTCCTACATGCTGGACACACCCATATGGAAGTAGATGGCAAGAAGTGTGATAGAGGGAGCGAAAAAGCAACTAAAAAATCACACTATTTTTACCACAAATTATTGGACCAATTGTATTGCTTCTTGTTCAAAAAAGAACCTCTTTGTTGCGAGAAGGATGTGCCTTGAAGACTTTCTTGATTTTCTCTAATTTAGGAGCAAAGAATCTCTATTTGTTTCAAGGAAAAAAAACACAACCATTTTTGATATCTAATGGAGTGTGGTTACAGCTTCACAAATGAGACAGCAAGTTGTATTATAAGACCAGTTTCGCAGATGATACCTTTAAAATTGTTGAATTTAAAAGAAATCAGAGAGAACAAAGGACTGTTAGCCAGTGGCGATCCCAAAATTGAGAGTAACCCAAAACAAGATAAGTAATGAGAAGTACAGAGACTTCATAAATTTAATGCAGTGGATCCCTGAAGAGTATAGACCCTTCTTTGAAAACCTTCCAAAAGGAGAGAAGGAAGGAAACTTTCCTGAGGATGACTCAACCATTCTAGAATAATGTTTTTGCTTAATCTGTAGCTTTTAAGCCATTTACAACATTACAACGCTCAATCTGTACAATATTAAATATTTTTTGCACAATATTATATATTTTATACAATATTAAATATTTTTGTATACTTTCTCTATGTTTTTTATAGTATTAAAGACATTGTTACTATGATTGCTCGTGTAGTTTACTTGAAACACTTTTTTAAAATGCTATGTAAGTTCTAAAACAGGTTTTTGATGTAGAACCACAGTAACATAAGTCCAGTCCTATCTTAATAAGCTATAAAATTACATAAAAATTAAACTACAATGTACAAAACATTATATTTTTAATGTTAACAATCAATTTTTGCAGGCTAATTTAAATACAAGCTTTGTAGCCAGGCAACGAGAGTTTCAGTTTTTACTCTCTCCTAAAAAGTTGGCATAATCTGACTTACGTTCGTCTGGTTCTGAGGTACAGATTTAACCCTTTAACCGGTTTGCCGTACATTGTACGGGCTACCCAGAGTTGACATTTTCTCCTTTCCTTTTCCAGTTTGCCCGTATTTTTAATTCTCGTAACAATATCAGTATTCGTCAACAGGTGGCTGGCGTAGCTTGTACATGTCACTGAATTGCTTTCCATCCGGGTCTTTCGTTTAAGGCGTTTTTTTTCGTATTGAAGAACAGAAAGAAGCGGGAATTTGGTTTTATGAAATTTCGGTTGTACTGTTATGCAACGCTTGTGAATTCAAACTTTTGTACTTTTTTTTGGAAGTTATGAATGGTATAAACGAAGAGAATACTTGTTTGTTAGATGATGAACTGAATTCTGATACAGATTTAGAAATCTTCCAATTATCTGGATTATTCTTCAGATGACTCTTGCAGTGACAGTGAGCTCAGCTCTGATGACGATTTGAGTTCTGCCAGAATATTTACCAAGGTTGATGTGAAAAATCCACCTGCTCCGTGTCCTCGGTTCAATTTTACTGGTACTCCTTCTGTGCACATGCACGTTGATGACACTTCCGACGATCTACAATTTTTTGAAACATTCATTGATTCTTTTCTCATGAGTAAAATTGTAGAAGAGACAAATAAATATGCTAAACAGTGCATCCAATCGAGTGCTACAAAAAAATTCTCTAAGAGTAAGTTTTGGGAAGAAACAACTTTGGAAGAGATGTATGTATTTTTTGCCCTGAATATACTTCAAGGAATGGTAAAAAAACCTGGAACTGATCATTATTGGAACAAAAGACATTCAACTTACACACCTTTTTTCTCTAAAATAATGTCTCATCGTCGATTCCTTCTTTTGCAACGCTACTTGCATTTTTCTGATAATGCAGCATTTGACCCACAAAATCACGAATGCCCTAAATTAGTAAAAGTTAGGCCAGTTCTGAAACATCTCAATAAGAAATTTAGTGAAACAATGACTCCAGAGCGAGATGTAACAGTAGATGAAAGTCTTATGCTATTCAAAGGACTACTAGGATGGAAACAATTTATTCCGCTGAAAAGAGCTAGATTTGGAATAAAATGTTCCATGTTGTGCGAATCAGTTTCTGGTTATGTGTGGTCAATAATAATATACACAGGTAAAGACACAATTTTGAAACCTGAGTATTCTAATCTCTGCATTTTATCACAAGTTGTCCTGACAATGATGGAGCCCTTGCTTCATAAAGGATACTGTCTTACGATAGACAATTATTATTCTTCGCCGGAATTAGTAGACAAACTGGTTTCCTGTCGAACAGACACATACGGAACACTGAACCTAAGGAAAAAAGAAGTCCCAAGGGAAATTTTAAAAAAATTGAAAAAAAGGAGAATTATAGCTTTTCAGAGAGGAAAATTACTATTATGAAATGGATGGATAAAAAAATATTTCATTACTTTCCACAATTCATAATAGTGAAATGGAACAAATCCAAGTCCGAAATGAAACGAAAGAAAAACCAAAAATCGTTATGGACTATAATAATACAATGGGAGTAGACAGAATGGACCAAAATCTGAAAAATTTTGAAATTATCAAAAGAAAAGGGGGGAAATATTACAGAAAGATTTTTTCCACATTTTCGACTTAGCTATATGGAACTCATATGTCGTATATTGCAAGAAAGAAGGGAATAACACACAATTAGAATTTAGACTTGATCTCATTGACCGCCTTAATGAAAAATATCATTCGGGAATAAATTTCAGACGTGGACGACCAGGATCTGAGCCTAATCCTCTGAGACTGACAGAGAGACATTTCCAAGAAATCATTGCCCCCACAGATAGAAACTGAGACCTGCAAGACAATGTGCAGTTTGATGTTAAAAAAACGAAAATGAAAAGAGAATTCGAAAAGAAACACGATATTTTTGCCCTGATTGCGACGTAGGACTTTGCATTACACCATGCTTCAAACTGTACCACACAAAAAAAGACTTCTGAACAGATTGGAAATGTGTAAACTTCAAAACTTATAGTGTACGAGAGAAATTTGTGTAAGATCTGTAAAATATTCTTCACCGCATACAGAGTGTGCTTTCAAAAAGCAAACATTTAGGGGGTTTTGTGTTCCACAATTATAAATTAAAAAATGGTGTAAAATCATTAAAAGTGAAAATTAAAAAAAAATCTTCCATTTTCTTATTCTTTTAAGTATAGTGTTTAATTATATGCAGTAAAAAAAATATGCCTTTTTTGTCAAAACTTCTGGTAAAAAATTGAAATTAAAAAGTTAAGTGGTTAAATGACCGCATCAATAGTTTAAACTGTATTCTAACAAGCTATGGAATTTATCGTTTAAATTTCATAATTCAGTGAATTAACTCAACATTTAAGCGTACCAAAAAGCACAAAGAGGCGATAACGTGACGCAAAATGAATGCTACTGATATACAAGCCACAACGTTCAACTCCAAACACTACCAAAAGTGGATGAACGGATTCAATAGCAGGCTCAGAAAGGTCGGCATTCGATAGCAAAGAAAAAAAGACCTAGGAAATCAAAAGAACGGTATAAATTGATTTGAGAAGATAGGATGGACGTTGGGACGTTATTGGTAGATGAAAGGAAAAAAGGTCCATCTTGCGTTTCGTTTTTCGCGAATAAATATTTGATCCTTACCCATCCAACTGCAAGCCGCTTTTTTCAAAAATATTTCTCTTGTTGAAATATTTGATGAACCCAAAGGATTTGTCTTGAAGCTGACCTTCCTTTTATCATTCCTTCAGGAGTTGTACTCGGTTTGTGTCAGAATTATGGTCGGATGCTTTCTCAGAAAGTTTAAAACGCGTAATTTTGGGGATATGGGACACAAATACATGTGTATAACTGGAGTTCTCTGTTTTCTGATTTCGATTTTCCTCCAAAATAAGACTACTCGTTAGAAGAGAGGAAAATTTTTGCTCGCTTCTTCTAAAGCTATAGGCCTCTGTAAAATTTCCCTATTACAAAAGATAGCCTGACAACAAAGCACCATTCTACGAGAAATAAAAAGGTTGGTTGAGTTTTATGTCGCAAGGCAATGTACAGTAATATACATGCAGCAGTTCTGACACAGAAGAGAAATATAAATCCAGGTTAAGTTATAGGAATGGAATCTGGGGAGCTATCAACCTGCGCCGACTACATCTCGTAGGTTGATAGCTAATTGATTTTTCCCACTGAGCCCGGCTCCAAAGCGAAAGGTAGGTAGTTGAATTTACGTCGCACTGGAGCAACATAATGGGCGAAGGAACGGAATCAATCCCGAAGGGAAAATTCCTAGTATCCTTGTAATTTTGAACCATGGTCAGATGACGAGGTCAATTCCTGAGCTGGCACCCCACTCTCAAAACTTCCACACCACTCTAATGTGAGGACATTTGAAATCACGACAGAACGTACACCAGCCCCCACGTACACGACGGTCTTCGGTTGGATCTAGTTTCAAACTCGCATCCCTCCGGTTGCTAATCCGCTTCTCTACCAACTGGGTTATCACACCTCCCCCCCCCAAAAAAAAAAAAAAAAAAACGAAAACGAAAGCTCGATAAATAATGTTATGTGGTCTAACGTCATTCCTACTTCATTTTTTCATTATCGTCCGACATGAATTCAAACTATTCTTCACTTAGTATAATTGTTACTTTTGTTGCTCTACATTAATATTAAAACGAGTATTTTTGTTGCACTTACATTAATATTAAAATGAGTATTTCTTGGGAAAATGTTTTATCATTTCAGAATTTATTAGTTTTTGCAAAAACTTAACAATATTTTCAGCTCTAAACTTTTTTTATGTTTCTAGTAGTAAAAACTGTTGTAGACAGACACCAATTTCATATTTTATTTAGTTTTGTTATAGATACTTAAATAGTTGTACTATCTATGCTGTGACAGTAAGCAACAAAAGGCATTATGTTGGTATATTGCTAATTTCTCAAATCCACGTAATGAAACATTTATTTCGCATCATGGAGGTAGTACGTTGTGTGTATTATGCTGCTGCTTAACTTGCTAATTTTTTTAAGTACAAAGAAATACGAACTTCTTGAGTTAAAATATAAAATTTTGAAATAATCTGAAATCATTTCTTTCCAAACTCCGCATATTTCTAACCGCCCCTTCTTAATACATAACTCGACGTTGTCAGTCTTGTACTTGGTGTAACTTGGCCAAATACAAGACTGGCAACTGTTGGTTGGTTTTTATGGCAGGTGGCCCTTGTGCCATAAAACCCAACCAACCAAATTCTCATTACAACACGTTCCATGAATCTCACACCGAAGTTTCTATAGCTCTAAAAGCCCACAGCACACTTTTGCTTTCACAATAAATGGCATAAACTCCTCCATACCTCCTAGCCGTCTGACGAAAGGTCAAAGGCGTAATAAAGACTTAAATATTTTGCCTAAATAAATATAAGCGGAAGCAAACAAAAACATTTTTCTCACTCACCCAAACGCCCGGGGTACTCTAGAAACACCCGAATAAAAGCCAGGCGAACCTCGAGGGCTTTCAACTTCGCCTGATAACCCGTTCGAATAAAAATTTGACCCCCCGTGTTCTCAAAGGAACTTTCTTTTTTCCCAGTTTTCCAGCCCCGATAAGGTTGCTATGGCAACATCCATCGTTCCCTATTCATAAGCGCTGCAAACAGTTTTCGGAAGTTCCGTTGTATATGAAAGGTTCCAACATCGAGGCCATCAGAGTCATTTAGTCGGTTACAGTTGCTCCACGGATTCGGAATTCGAACTTCTTTGGGGTGGAATTGTTCGAAAATAAGTAGGAGTCATCAAGGCTGTAAGTCGTCAATAATGAGGAACTGATGATATTCGTAATTAGTGGCTAGCTGTTCTGAAGTTTCAATTAGATTGTAATTATAACGTTAAAAAAATTAATAGAATTTAATTTTTAAATATCATCTAAAGTTCTAATTTTCAGTCTCTAGCGTAGTGTAGATTCCAAGAGTAGCGAGCCATGGAAAATGTTTATTGTTTCAACAAGTAGACGTAAAACAAGGTAACATAACACAGCTTTCTAAAATTCTGTGAAAATTAATGCGCATATTATGTTTGTAAATGGTATTACAAGTAAGTTTAATTTACATTTTTTAGCTATGCCCACAAATTATTTATGTAATGAGAATTGCAGGAAGACTAATACTGAAAAACTGTATGATATATACTTATCACAAATAGTTTAGAATACAAATACAATGAAATAATGAACGCTGTAGAATTTGATGTTTTCATTTCACTGCGGTTCAATGGATTTGCCCGCTTCGCTAGCAACCTAAGAGTTGCTTTTTATGATGACCTCGATCAAGAACTATATTATTCTAAAAGCAATGTAAATCTGTAAGAAAAGCATGATGAACATTTGCCTTTTCGAACATTCTTCTCTATAGTATTGTTAAAGCCTTGTGGTCGTAACTTTGTACTATCGAAAGCTCTCGGAATATATATTGACGAAGATATATATTAAGCGAGTAAATATTATTATTGGCTAATATACCGCGTTGGTTTAATATTAGAGTAGTTAAAGTCCTATGCAAATGCCAATTTAAATGTCAACTTCGGATATCTAAGATTAATTGGCTTCCAAGTCAAATGTAGTTTCGCCTAATGTAGTATTAAAATCTTATCTCATGCTTTGCTGTGTATTTATATTTTCTTTGATTTATTTAAGAAAATTCAAGTAAATTCTTTTCAAAGGAACAAAGAATTTAACTATCTTTAATGGGGCACAGTACTTTTAAGCATTCATATCAGGAAAAACAACGTAATTTTGGTAGTTAAAGTTCCGCTATGTATCAAAAAGAAACTTTAAACAATGTTTATGCACGCTCTGCACTACATAATACAGAAAAATTGGGTTAATATTTTAAAATTAAGTAATATTTTATTCAAATTTACATTAATTCAAACTAAAAAACAAATATTTACAAGGACAACTTGCGCGCAACTTTTTGAGTCAATCCATGCATCTTGTGACAAAATAATTGATAAAGCGCGTAACAGAGTACATATACTATTTTGAATTAAAACCAAAAAATTATAGCTCAAGTTACATAAAATACGAAATAATCAATTAATATTTCACTTAATTGATTTTTAGCCAAATATCTCTCACATTATTCAAATTTTTGAATAAAGCTCTTACTTTTGTGCAAAATTTTGGTTTTATTTTAAATTTCTAATGTTAATTCCACTTCATTCCAAATTTCATGTGTCTAAGTTTAATAGTTATAGTGCGCGCAGTGTTAAAAATTCTCATTTTGAGAAAAATGCCATCAAAGTAAAGCTGGAAGGGTTAAAACTGAAATAGGAGTTTCAGAAAAATCTTAATTGAGAACGAACTAATGGTATTTTCTATGCGTCTTTTACCAGAATCAGAACAGTTCAATTCATCGGAATTGAAAATTCAATTTTTTTAAAGTTTGGAAAGTACTGTTCCACCTTAATATTCAGTTTATCACTAGATTTGGATCCCGAACAAATGATAGAGCATAGGAACTGCATTCCTTTAATTTCTCGTTATATAGTAATATTTTCTTGCCATAATACAAAGTATAGATTTTCAGTATTTGCTTGGTAACAGTACTATTTAACAACCATGTAAAGTTGTGTTTCGATTAAAGGTTTCAAATAATTTTCCAAATTCAAGTCAGAGAGGGAGACCTTTAGTTAACATTAAACTTATTTATTCTACATAAATTTTCATTGTCCAAAGTATATCAAAAGATGGGTATTATTTTTATGACTAAATTGAAGTTAGCCATAACGCTGATGTACCATCGAGATGTGAAAAAGGTTTGGAAGCAATAAAAAACCAATTGCTAAAAAATAAAGTAATCCTTTACTTCTGTGAAATACTTATGTGAAGGACATTCTCTGTAGATTATTTTTCAGCTTTCTCTTGAAACGCCATTTTAAAAGAATGATAACATTTATTTGAAATGACTTTTGACAACCACTATTTTCTCATTTTTTCATGAACGAAAACAGCTACGTAATTTAATTTTTTATCCCTTCTATCAAAACTTTTTAGTCTCATTTCTCAGCATTCTAGTCTCATTTCTCAGCATTTCTCAGCAATTCCTTAGTTTTTGATGATAGAAGTCCATAGTTTATGCGTCTGCAATTTTACTCAAACAGTAAGCGTTAACTCTTGGGTTTTTCTTGATTTACTTTTTCTGTCAAACAGTTTGTCAAATAAAATAGTCGTCATCGCACAAGTGTCTCCGGTATGTCTATTTTGTGAAGTGTCCTTTGTAGACTACATTACATATCTTCCTTTGGGATAACATTATGACTAAAATTGTCTAGTTCTCTCTAAATTTCACTGACACTTGACTGAATACATACTTGTACCATTACAAATGCATATTTTCAATAAAGAAATTTTAATTTGCTTCAAACTAATGAAACAATTCGAAAAGAAAAGTAGTGTTTCCACTTTTAAAGAAAATTTCTTTGCTCGTCTACTTTCTAAAAATAATTATTATTGCAAATATTTTAGGATTTTACTGTCGTGTCTGTTTTACAAAATATTTTATATAGCATCAGTTACAGAGTTTCTTCGGGGTGATGTCATATATATTAATTCTATGGTTTAGTATCAATTTTTGGTAGCCCTACTTAACGCCTAATTAAAGGATAGATTAGTTTTAAATTTAACATTTTATTAAAATCATTATTATTTCAAAATTTAAAACAATTACAAATTTTTTAGTCAGGCAAAAACTACAGAAAGCAAATTCGAACTCATGTGTTCAGAACATTCAGAACAAATATGTTACTATTTATATATTATTATGATCACATGAACATACCTTAGCCATCATATTGATGATAGGTGGCGATTCACTAACGATCAAAATCAGGTACAAAGCGGAAACAAAAATTTCATGACAGTGAAATATAAATTTAATGCTTATAAATACAAGCTATTTCTACATTTTTATCTATGCCAAATTGCTTGTTCTTTTTATTAAATCGATTCAAACGATATTGAAAAAGATATTAAAGTAGATTCACTCTTAAGCTTTTCTATAGTCTCTATCCTCCATTTCCTATTCAATAATGTTACAAAAATAAACTAAAACCAAACTAATATTCCTCAATATAAGAATGCATTCATAAAACCTAATAGAAGTTTTATAATAATCATTAATTTACTATAAAATGCTTTTAGGTCGATTTCTTTTCTAAAGAATCGTGGACAATGACTGATGAAATCTCGTCTTTTTAGCATATTTCTAATTCTAAATATTTTATTAAAACAATGGAAAGGAGTGTCGCACCATGAGTGGACACTAAACCAATGAAGAGGAGTTTCATGTATAATTCCAAAATCCTCAAATGACAATTCATATATAATTATATTTCCATTGCTCACATTTTCATTTTGAAAAAGGTACATTTCATCATGTACCTTTTCTAAAACTGTTTCAACCTTTCGAATAAACAGCAAAACATACGTTCTAGAATTTGACATTGTGTTCCACAAGACTCATTTTTTTCATTTTTTGCATTATTCAGTCATCAAACTCAGTTACGGTGCGTAAAATCGCCATGTTCCACTTCGAAAATCCTCGTCACGCATTATGTAACGGCCATTAAAAGTCACAAATACAAAATGTTGTGGAAAATAATGTTATATAATATCGAAAGAAAAAACGAAAACATAAATCTTAAACAGCGCTTGGAAACACTTCCATTAGTTCTAAGGAGCATTTTCCAACACTGCCATTGGCATTGAATGGTTGATTTGGGTTTTATGGTGCAAGGATCACATTTACCAACTGTGCCAAACACAAGGCAGACATCCTCAAGTAATGGACATACACATGAGAAAATTTTAGTGACACAGAAGACAGAAATACACACAGGGTAAGTTAGAAAAATCGAACCTACTCCGCATGCAACTAGCAGGTTGCTAAGGCAGTCGGTATACCCACTGCCCCGTGGCGACCTCCATTCGCGTTGGAATGGTCCATTAGAGTTAGTTGCGTCTTGAGCCACCTATTCACAAGCGAACTATAACATGTAATGTAACCAAATTTGGCAGTGTGTACGCTTTCCATAAAAGGTTCACGAACAACCTCGGAACGCTCAAAGCGATCTTACCGGTTGTCAATTTTTGCAACGAGCACAAAGGGTCTCGTAATAACATCATGGTCGTGATATGGATCTGTTCCTGAGTGTACACGTTGCCTCAAACAGCGCACTACGCACTATAACACATGAGATGTGTCTGCTTGCGAGCACATTTTGAACATTGGATTCGATATGGCTGCACCACTCGTTTGATTGGTGCATCCATGTTCTCCTGTGCACATTTCGAATAGCAGATGAAATATTGAAAAGATTTAGTCTTCTTTTAACTCGCTTGCCAACTACTTGATTCGGACATTACTGTCCGAGCTACAGTATAAATCCGTATGTTTATTTGTTGTCAGTAGCTTTTTAACCCCATTTTCAACAAAGTGCAATGTTATTACTTTTTTCCTCGACTTCATCGAATAATCTAGCATGCAATGTGCCTGGTGTGGTAGCTAAAATGATGTTAGTGAATGTATTTTCACTTATGCACGTTGCAAACTGTAACCATGATATGGAATGGGATGAAAAAATTAATTTAGAAGAATTGCAGGAGTGTTTGTTCAAGAGATTTGATCCGACTTCTTTGTATTTTTGTATCGTACTTAGTTTATCAATAAGGATCAAAGTTTTTCTAACCAACATTCGTCTTCATGGTGTGTAATCAACTATTTCATACAATCTCACTGATACTCCAATCACCCAAAAAGTTACCAGATAGTCTTCATCTCTAGATGAATTAGAAGCCGACTTGGAGCCCTCGCAATATCCCGTCAGTCAGTCCCGTCAGCTTATGTTTCGCAAAGATTGAGTGCTGTCTTATTTCGCATGGAGGATGTTGACTACCTTCTTGGTACTTTTTAAATTGGGTTTGTTACAGAGGCAATAACCAAAGATGTGTCGAGTCCAAGACGACTATGAACGTACTGTACCCATCTGAAGCTGGTTACTATTCACGTTATAAGCTCGTGTTCACTAGTGAATACCGACCCTTACGTGGTAGAAAAGTGTTCTTTTAATCCCACGTGTACCTTGTGTTTCCAAAAAAAAAGACTATGGAATCCCTAATTACGTTATCTTTCTAAACTGGGGAGTCGTTAAACTAAGATTAACTGTTTTTCAAACCGAACTCCCCTTCTTTCAGTGCATTAAATTTGAAGAATCCCATACATGGCTATCTCGTCTCTTACGCATAATTAGCTCCCAAAATCATTCTGCAGGAGTTGGATAATGTAACTTGTCTATTGTATACATCATAAGTGAACTGAAACGAAATTTACACAGTTGATTGAAGCTAGATATTTCTAATCTTAGAGAACCTAGAAACTTTGTCAGCAATAAGAGGGAAGAAGCATGACAAGAGAAATCTTAACTCAGCCCCTCCCCCTTACATAGCAGAGGGGTCGCTGGAACCATGGAACTGAGATCAGAGGGGCGGAAAATGAGAAACGTTTTCTGTCCTTTAATGTACAGTCCGTTTCTGTTTTAATCCTCTCAGTGTCAAGAGATTTCCAGGTAGTGTTGTATTGCTTTTACCCCACAGTAGACATAATGTCAATTTTTGTGACTGTTTAGTCACAACAATAGATGTGACTAAATAGTCACATCTATTGGTTAAAAAAAACCATGGATCCTTTCAACCTTTAGAAAGATAGTATTGATCTTTTCTCATAATAGAATCCTTTGGAGATTCTGTTGGGCCTTTTCTCATAATAGAATCCTTTGGAGATTCTGTTGGGCCTTTCCTTATAAAAGAGTTCTATTCTTCCGATTCTATCAATCCTTGCATTAGAATAGAATCCTTTGGAAAGATTCTATTAGTCTTTCCCTTAGAACGGAATCCATTGGAAAGACTGTACAAGTCAAAAAGTTCAGAACTGACTATAAGTCATGCAAGGCAGACTACAAGTTGCAAGGTGGAATCAGGCGTGCGAACACCTCAGGATGTTAAAAGTTAATAATAAAATAAATTATTTGATTGTATTTGTAACAACAGCCGCTTAATTGGTATAGTGGTCATAGCGTTTGCCTGCCACCCAGTAGGTCCTTGGTTTGAATCCCGACTGGATTTGTCAAGCCAGATTAAGAACATGGATGTTGATGACTATCCTTTTTTAGGAATAGCAGCGGCTAACCCACTGGAATTTCCTTCATAAGTATCCATCAGTTCGTCCCTTGTAGTGCCAAAGAACGAAGAGTTCAGTGGTCGGGTATTAGAAATAAAAAATATAACAATAAAGTACAAGTGTGCAAAGAAAGAAAATCTAAACGTTTGTGTAAGGTAAACACGAATACTTGATAGGTATGTAGGTATTTAATTAACGTTTCACTGGAGCAACACAACGGGCTATTGGCGACGGTCCGTGATAAACCCACGAAGGGAATGATCCTTTGACAACGCCACGTAACCACGGTCAGATGGCGAGGTCACACCTGAGTTGGCACCCCACTCTCCAAACTTCCACACCAAACCAACGTGAGGACATTTGAGGCTTCGACAGGTTTAACGTGCACCAACCCTTACCCTTTGTACACGACGGTCTTAGGTTGGATTCGAACTCGTAACCCTCCGGTTGCTAGTTCATTACCCTTCTCCTCGAATACTTGGAGTAATATCTTTATTTCATGGAGGGACTTTCATCTAACCTAGTACTGTACCCGTCACATCCCAACTGAGACCCATCACCTAACTATTGATTGAGACTCGGAGTTCAAATGCGGAGAACTGTTTGAATCTCAAGCCGATGTTTAACGCGAATCGGCTTGCACAATAGAAAATTACAAGTAAATATTTGCCTGAGACAGTACTGATCGTTCCTATAATTGTTTATCGGTGTATAAAATACTGTTTTAAGTCTGTGTTTCTGCTTTAGGGGAAAATGATTGAACTCCCGACTTTCCAGTGGCAAATTCAGAGAAGAAACTACCCAACTCATCTTTAGCTCATGTCAGTGTGTGTAAAGGCGGTCGAGCAATCTGTTTCGGAACTGTAATTTTAGTTATGCAAGTTACAGGCTTACTTTTCTTTTATTCTCTGGGAATTTTAATATTTTACTTTTAAAGGCAGGTAGGTACGTAGTTGAATTTACTTAGCACTGGAGCAATATAACGGGCTATTGGTGATGGTCCGGGATCAATTCCGATCTGAGGACACCTCATAATTATGAACCGGTCAGATGACGAGGTCAGCACCTGAGCTGACAGCCCCACTCTCATAATTTCCACACCACGCCAAAGTTAGGACATGTGCGTTCCCGACAGATTTAACATGCACCAGCCCCCACTTACATGATGGTATTTATTCGATCGAATATTATTTTTCAAAGTATGTAAAGTTTTTCTTGTGGTTTCATGGTTATCTTACTTTGTATTGTTTTGAATCTTATCTTAGTTAAAAGTGGATCTACACAACCTTTTCTTACCACAACCTCCAAGTTTCTATCAAAAACTCCGCAATCATTTTTTAATATTCCTTACATTGTCATTGGGCCACGGTAGCTCAGTTGGTAGAGTAGCGGAGGGGCTGGTGCACGTTAAATCTGTCGTGATCTCAAATTTCCGCATGTTAGCGTGGAGTTTATAGCGTGGGGTGCCAGTTCAGGTGTTGACCTCATTTTCCAACCATTATTCAAAATTATGAGCTCGGCATTATCCTGTTGTATTCCTTCAGTGCGACGTTAATTCAACTAATCTACCCATACATTGCCATTGCGGCTATTTCGTAACATAATTGCATGTTCAATTCTATTTGGGGTGAAATGATTGAATTTCATGAAAGTTAAATTATATTTCCATATGTGGGTAATCTAGACTAAATATACCAAACGCTCTCCTATGTAGTGTCTGAAAGAACAAACCACTTTTGTCGTGTGCTATTATTTACATGCACTTCTATTTCAGATCAGCATGAGAAAAAATAATCGGGATTCGAATCAGGAGGTACTAGCTGTTCCGAGAGTTAGTGCTACAACTCAGTCACCAATTCCGGTACTAAAATTTATGAAAATACATTCTGTGTAATTGTGGTCTAAGAACGATAAGGGGTATTGAATAAAATCATAAGTTATATAACTGAAGGGCTCCGGAAAACAGTGATAAGCCATAGAAATGTTCCGTAAATGAAAAATAAACTTAAAACGCTATTCAAGACGATCAAAAGAATTTTTGATTATTTGAATGAATGCTAAAAAATTGAACCTTTACGTTAGAGTGATTTCTTGAATAGTGGATAAACAATTCTAATTTTATTTTGAATTTCTTTAAACTTGGAAAATTTTTCTAAATATTTTGAAAATCGGCTTATCATTATGCTGCCCGAATCGATTCAATTCAAGAACAAGTACAAATAATTTATTATGTCAATCCCTTCAATTGGTCACACGGTAGCCCAGTTGGAAGAGTAACGTATTAACAACCGGAGAGTCGGGAGTTCGAAACTCGGTCCAGACAAAGACCGTCGTGGGCATGGGGCTGGTGAACGTCAAATCTGTCGTGGTCTCAAATGTCCTTATGTTGGTGTAGAAGTTTGGAAAGTGGGACGCCAGCTCGTGTTGACCTCGTCATCTGACAGTGGTTCAAAATTGTGTGGCGTCCTTAGATCTTTCCCTTGGGGATTGGTTCCTTGACTGCCGTCAATAGCCCGTTCTGTTGCTCCAGTGCGACGTTAATTAATTACTAATCACTTCAAGCTAAGTCGGCAGTTTATATATGATTAACAAATGTTATATAGAGAGGAAATATTGCATTCACATAAGCACTTAATTCGATGTATGTTTAATTAAAAAAGCCTCTGCAATTAAGTAATAGTAATTTCGAAATGTGAAATTCTTTCGAAAATTCTCAAAAAAGTTTCCTTCTGGAATGCTAGAACAAAATTCTTTTTAATGACGAATACTTAAAGTGTATGTTGACGATTAAAGTAAGAAAGAAAACGTAATTGGAAAGTGTTAAGACCACCAAAATGGTTAAAAGAACAATCCTTATATGAACACCAAGAAAATCTTACAAGATTCCCCGCTCTACAATTAGTGGAAAATCCGCTAAAACAAACTGATCCTAAGAGTGTATTTTTTTAGATTCTCGAGAATGTGTGTGTGATTTTTCATTCAAAGCTTTTAAACTCTTAAAAGATTTAACCAAAGATGTAGTTACTTAATTGATTGTTTAATTAGATCTTAGCATACGAAAAAGTCTTGGTGTCAAGTAGGAAGAAAACTGTTCTGTTGAATAATAATCATTAACTTCAGTTGTGAAAACTCTTACTTAAGATTTTGTATGTTAAAAAATGTTAATTGGCTATTATATCCCTAATTAACAAAGCAAGTGTTTAGTCATAAAAAATTAGTGTTCAAACAAGGTTTTCTTTTTTATTAGATTAAAGCTAAATTTAGAACTTCGTGTTTTTATTATAAAGTCAATAAAGAAACGTTTGCCCATTTTCTGATAAATACAAGCTTTTTCTGTCTAGAAAAATGTAGGTGGCGGTAATGTTTCTTGTACGTGTTTCTTTGTACGTATACCAGACCTGACGTCGCGACTTATTTTTCATCGACCTTCTAATGAAAGACAGAGCCTGTGGACGAAGTCTCTGTCGCAAGATCTCTGAAGGATAAATCACTTGGGTTTGTGAATCGATTTAGCCGATTAGCTATTGAAGTGCAGATCTTTTGATCAGGATGTACAATTACTTTAACCAATCAATAATTTAAGATTCGTGCTTTTTCCCACAACCACGTGACAGATCCCACCGGCGACCCGAAGAAATAACATAATGCTGCGCGGATCCTCCGTCTATTTCATTAGAATGTCGATGTTATTTTTTGAATACTATTTCAGCATGTCATCAATAAAAATTCCAAAGAATGAATTCCGATTGCATAGTTGATTGTTAATTGGCCAAGGACCTATTAGATTAAATGAAAAAAATCACGAAAACTGCGATAAACTACATTTTAAGGTAACCTCTGATTTTTATCTTGCGAGAGCATTTGGTAACAGGAAATGAAATTCCAGTCTTCCGTCTGGTTTGTTTGCAGAAAATCTCATAGAATAGTTCTCTGTAATTCCATAGTAATCAGTTGAAATACAACATGTATAAAAAAAAACAAGGAATTTATTACTTGTATTTCTATATAAAATTTGACATTTATGTAACATTTGTATTTCTTACGCATAATGAATTGAAAATAGAAGTCGACAAGACTAATTCTTACAACTTTAAAACAGGCCTCCAAACCTTCAAGAGAAATCAAATTAAATTCTATACTCTTTGTGATAGTGTAACATAAATAATAAATTTCATTTTTAATCTTATTTACTATGTAGGTACTGTTGAAAAGAATCATATTTGAGAAGAGACGAAGAAAATAATGAATGAATGTCTGATAAGGTGAAATAAACATTCAATATCAGACTCAAGACTAATAAACTAGCAAATTGATAGTTGAAAACAAATTTGATTTATATCTTACATTTCAAATTTGTTCTTACAGAGTAGAAGAAATTCAAGTTGGAGTATAAACTGAAGATAAATTCAAACAAAACCAGGTTATTTCATTCGAACTTAAGTTTGAAATGCAGATATCGGTAATAAATTGTATAGATGTTTCATTCGATAATGTTTTTAATATTCCCATTGTTGCTTCTGTGGACTGAAGATTCATCGTCATTCTGCATTGGATATTGAAATCGAATTTCAACTCTCTTGAATATTTTGAATCTTAGTACGAATAAATAACTTGATTTGATTTATCTCATGAATTGAGTAGCTGTTTTATTAAAGTCTAAGAATTTTTCATTTCCGTAGTCATATTTTATTGATACTTGATGATTACTAGATAGCATATATCGAGAGATGACAACCCCCCCAAGTGGTTTCGACGAGATATCTCGTCCAAGATGTGGTCAATTTTGCAAATGACAAGATATATCGTCTTCAAGATCTGGATTAGATATTTATTGCAAACGATGAAATATCTCGTCGAGACAAAACTGCAAGGGGAATGAAATCCAAGTTGACAAAACAAATCGTTCTTTGGCTACAACTGATGACAGGTTGGAACAGGTTTTTGCCTCAGAGACTGGTCACTACAGGGCAGTTTTCGATGCGAAGATAAGCCACTTGGAGGATTAAGCGGTAAACACATTACGAACGGTTTGGCTTAACTCAGCTTAGCACATGTGGTCAAATTTGCTTAAAGTATTTCCATGGAAAGGAACTCAGGCCGGCTCAGAACGGTTAGTCTTAACTCGTCAATGGTCGGATTCTCTTCCTTACCATCAAATTGGTCTTTTATTCTGTTAACCTTCTCATTGTTTTTTTTTCTCAGGACTGAAATTTTCTCAAAATGATGAATATTTGTCTGAAATAGGAAATAGCTTAAGCTGCTCATATTTTTAAGGGGCATACGATAGTACAGGAAAATTTGGTTTCATCGTTCAATAACAGATCAGGAAATATATAATGAAATTCTCCTTATTCTTCATGTGTTAAAATTGCTCATTTTAAAATATTTTACCCAGTACCATCAAAAAACGGATGGGGCTGTGTCGGGACACGGCCGTTAGGTTTAAGGCGTAGAATACGTCAGTGCGGCCACATGGCGAATGAGAGCGAAAGAAATAATTGCGTACAATAGAATTTAAAACATTTAATTTCACACATCAAATGTTCATATTTTGTTACAACGAATACAAATGCAACAATTCATCAGTACCGCTATATCTTAAATTACAAATATCTACTTTTCAACACTACAAATTTACATCATTTACAAATTAAATGACAAAATATGTACATAAGATTTCTGGCTTCGGTGGGTATTGAAAGCTATTAGATTTTGACAACGGTGGTATTTTTTTCTTGATAAATTTGTTCTGCAATGACTATTTAGCATGAAATCATTCACATTGGACTGAGGTAACTCGTTGCGGAACAATGATATTACTCCACTGTTCCGTGACTGCTTCAGGTCCTTCTCAAACCAAAGTCTATCACAAACATTACACGAATATCCAAATTCATTGTTCATGAATACAGCACGAAATGTCTATTAGCGTTACCCAAAGTCTCTCATATTCATCGCTCCGCACATATATCACAATTGGTGCTGTTGATGTTGATGGTTATGGCTCATTACCTACCTCCATGGGTTCAACTCCATCACTCTATAATGAAACGTTTATGTCATCAAATATGTTTGCGTCGAACTGAGCGGCAGAAGTACTTGGCGTACTCGTATCAGTCATATGTCAACCTTGACGGTGCGACTACTCAACTTTCAAGGGCTTCCGCCGAGACCGTTGAAGTTCAGCATCAGACATCTGGAATTCCTCATCTCTCGATCTTTCTTTCTGCAGATATTTGCTGTAATTCTTCTGGTATTTATTATGCATATATTTGGACATTTTAAAAAATTGTGCAATTTCTCCACACTTCGAAATCCGATATTTAAACAAGTATTAAATATTTAGGTTTCATTTATATCACTATTTATAAAGCGCAAAGATACGAAACAAATGACACCTCAAACGTCTTGCTCGCACAGAAGAGGCCGGTGCTAGACTAAATTAATGCGCGGCAGCTCACATTTTCGTGACTCAACTTTGCGCTGCGATTGCATCAGCCCATGAGGTCGACGCAAGCTCAATGGATATTTATAACATGCTTTTTAATGCTCTATTGAACACGATATCGTTCATTTATGTATCATTTATAGTTTTTAAGTTATTAAATTTTCCGTGATCAACGTTTTTCATGACACTCACAAATTAAGCACAGTACCCCGGTTTCGAAAGGGAAGACGTATTTTACGTCAAAAATCATATTTCGATCGGTTCAAACGATATATGTCTCAGAGAACAGTTCAAAAAAATATATGTTTATATATTTTTGACCATTCTTTTGACATACTCGTGCATATCTTAATGCGTATATGTGGTGGGGCAAGAAATGAAATTAGGCTGTGTATGCAATAGTCATTTATTTGTCGACAAATCATGGCACTCTACAGATTGAATGGAATCATACATGGTTTGCAAGGATGATGATACAAAATGTACCAAATGCTTCTTTATGCACAAGTTGAAAGCGTAATTTTCGTCCAATTGGAGAGGCAGCTGCCTAACCATGATGTCGACAACGGGAATGTTTTGTTGTGCGTTTGTTATTTATTACTTGTACGATTGTGGCCCGTCTTCTGTTGCATCAGCCGCTCGGTGATAAGATAAAGTAAGGAATCTACAAAATGTGTCGCACTATTTCTGTGCATGCACTATCTGTCTTTTTACTTGAAAAAAGTAGCGACAAGAAGGAGTTGCATTTTTCCATGACGTTCAATTCCCAAGTTCCTCCCTCATTATGAAAAGAAAGACGTAATTATGTGTCAAAAATACAGAACAGCGTTTACAGAAAATTAATAAACATTAATTTAAGTTTGATTTTTTTGACCTGCGTCTTTTTAACGCCCTCTATGTGGAGTAATTTATTTCCTAAAATCATTCACAAGCATATCAAATTTCGAAAACAATTTCATGCCCACGAATATGAAAAAGATGGGGTTGGTTGAGTTTTATGGCACAAGCTTCACCAATATATGTATAGAAAAGAAATGTTTATTAATTAGATAATAGAAAGCAATATTTTTACCCTTGGTTTCTTCATTAAGACTTCTTAAAAATGAACGACGCAACATTAATCTTCATAATTAAATAATCGCCAGTGCCTAATCTCGTAACAGAGTATTCCATACTCCATTGCTTTTACTCATCACAAAGTTATTAACTTACTCAACGCCCTTAATAAAATTTTACGCTCAACAGACACACCGTAAACAATCCCTTTGCCTGCTGCTGGGAGAAGACGACGAGGTGTTGCAAAATCCAGTCTCAGTTGAAAGCTAATATCGCGTGAAAATAAATCTGAACTTTACGACTCGTTTAGTGGCAACGGCAACTCGAAGGATTTACGACTGTGATCGGTTGTACCACGAACACGCGTTCACAGACAGTATTTGTTTTACGAGGTAAGTGCTAATGGGATGTAGAGGAAGCAGTAATTAATTCTGTTTCAGGGCGGGTTATTGCTGTAGAGTTAGGCAGAAACTTCGCTCTTCAGGCGATTCGGCCAGTTATGAAATCATTTTATTGATGAAGAACGAAGGGATGCTTTAGTTCAGCAATAAACCTTCCGCCTTGCGGAACACTGTCAAAAAGAGCGGGGCTTACTTACTATGCAATTACTTAAGTACGGGCGAAGACAATGGTAAATAAAAATGTTGATTGTCTTCAAGGATGTTACCATTTAAAATACAAAACTTGAAAAGTATGATAGATGGATAGTTGAATTTACCTCACATGCCAACGTGAGGTCATTTGAGACAACGATACATTTAACTTGCACCAGCCCCCCCCCCCCCCGTACACGACAATATTTTGTTGGATCGAGTTTCGAACTCGCAACCCTCCGGTTACTTATACACTACTCTTCCAACCGGGCTACTATGGCCCTTTAAAATACTCGGAAATTAAATGTACAAATCTCATCACCTTATAAGTAATATTGTATAGCGTCTACGAATTCATCTCATAGCCTATTGTAATAAATTTAAGAAACTTTCACCGATAAGACCTTTAACCTTCTGAACGTCCCCTAATATACATAATTACAAAATAACCATATCTGTTGGTTGGAATTGAGGAAAGATTCTGTTGGTCAAGATGGTCAAAACTTGTTTGAAATCATGCAGGGAAAATTGCATGTTTCAAAAGGATAATGCTTGTGAACCTTTCTCAGAGAATGAATCCTAGACAGAACAATCTACTTTCTTTTCCTTCAGATTCATAAACTGCAAATAAGAAATAAACCAAGACATTTCCTAGTATTTCGACGATACTTTTTACCCTTCCAAAAATGAAACAGAAAATGGTGGATATAGAAATGAAAGCCCGCATTTCAGCAAGAAATAATTCCTCTACGAACCCAGGTGACTCTTGTACCTCTGTCGCGTGATGGATTCCTAGAAGCTCCCTGATGAATGAAAAGGGTGAGGAATAATAAGTGTTGTCGTGATTGGGAAGGCACGTACTTGGGATGCGGTATTTCTCGTAAACTCCGGTTTCTTCATCGAAACGGAAATGCGGTATGCTTTTCAGACATCTCATTATTTCGAGCTATATTTTTTCGTTAGTGTTGAAGAGAAAAATTGCAAAAGTGAGTAAGTAGTCAAGCATTGATTTCGGTTTTTGTATTTTATATTACTGCAAAAAAGAAGAAAAACAATTTAACTTTCTGAAACATTGATGCTGTAATTAGTGATACCGACTTTCAAACACGCTGTAGTGTGGTTAATCATCACATTGTTATAATTTTGTAAGTACTTAACATTAACCCTCCTGGTGGTTACCTCTACCAGGTGCCCGTCATTATCAAAACTGATCATATCTTGTGATGGACGAGGTATCTCGTCATTACAAAAAAAGTCCAGACCTTGATTTTGTCATCATGAAAAATATACTATATCTAAATGACGTAATATCTCGTCATTAGAAAAATTTATCATATTTTAATGAGAAAGTTATCTTGTAGAAACCACTTGGAGGGTTAAATAAAAGTGGAGTACAATTCCACTGCTATATTTGTGCAGTTATAAAATTGAACGCATCTACAATGAAAGCTGTTTTAATTAAACGCTACTTAATTTAAATTTTAACTTACTTTTCTTGTTTCTGGACTAGATATCTACATTCGGACAATTTCTATGGAAATTTGAATGAATAGAGGCCTTTCGGCAGTCTATTTAAATTGAGTACATTGCATACTGCCCTGAAATCATTTTAATCAAACCTATGGAAGTAGTTGAATTAATTGGTTTCGGGCAGCGTTTTTTTGAAGATTTTCATTACTTGATAATGTATACTCTTATTTACGGGGCGCGGTGGCCCGGTTGGGATAGTAACGGATTTGCAACCGGAGGGTTTTAAGTTCGAATCCAGCCAAACACCGTCGTGTACAAAGGGGGCTGGTGCACGTTAAGTCTGCGGTGGCCTCAAATGTCCTCACGTTGGCGTGGTGTGGAAGTTTGGAGAGTGAGGTGCCAGCTCAGGTGTTGCCTCGTCACCTGACCGTGGTTCAAAATTACGTGGTGTTTCCTCGGATCTTTCCCTTTGGATTGATCCTGGACCGTCATCAATAGCCCGTTTTGCACCAGTGTGACGTTAATTAAAATACCTACCTACCTTATTTAGGGTATTGAATCAATTTTTCCTTTCACACCTTCTCAGGAAGAGACGCAACTCAAAAAAGGTCTTCAAAGGAGAGCCAAAACATCGAAACTCTTGAGTACATTTTACTTATTAATCTGAAATGTCTAGTATTGCTTCGCGTCTTTATTTGAAATTTTTAGCATACTTCATTATTCGCTTTCTATGGTTTCTTCAAGTCTTTTCCTTTCCTAATCCATTTCCTCAGTTAGCCCTCTGAGCGTCACGAGAATTTATTTTGAATAGCATAGTATTTCGAATAGCGTTTTCCCCACAACAAATGACTAAATGACCACATTGATTCGTTGGAAGAATTCTAGGAAAGATTCTAATGACCAAGGTCAAATCTGGTTAAAATTCATGCATGGAAGACATGTATATATACGTGTGAACCCCTCAGAGAGTTGATTGAAAAAAATGGAATCTTCCTTTTTAGTGTCACTTTTCTAGAGAAGATATTATATTTAACCTTCTGTGGGATTCAAAGGGTATACTCGCAATGCAACCTGCATGAGTTCAAAACCAGTTCTTCCATCTTGAACAATAGAATCTTTTCTATAATTCTTTCAACCAATAGATGAGGTTATTAAATAATTGTGTTTGTTGTAGAGAAAAACAATATTACACACTACTTCTTGGAAATCTCGTGACATTCAGAGGGTTAATTCATCTGAGCCAAGTACATTAACAGTGAATCTTGCATACACTTCTATTTTCCCAATATGGCTACTCGTAAAAACCACTGACAGAGGTTAAAAGAACTTTCAATATTTATAAACATGCTTATCCTTATACTAGTTAGAAAATGTGAAATTGGATACACTTACGTACATCTCTTGTCTCATTAATTTCGGAAGAGGACTATTAGAAGTTACTTTTTAGGATATCGAATTCTTTTTGGATTGCTCGTTTTGTTCTGATCACCTTTTTCGTTGATTTTTCTTTTTGTTCCGTGATAAACGAACTTTGGAGAGGTTGGCAGGAGCAAAATCGAACAATAAGGTTCATAAATCATGTACAACACGACAACCAATAAATTTGGAGAGCTTTAATTAAATTTCGCTGCAGTCATGAAGGATATTGCTTTTTTCCCTTTCAACCGATTTGTTCCACCTCTCAAAATGGTGGCAGTCGTTCTGCAGTCTCTATAGAATAAAAAAGGAAACTTGAAACGATCGTATTGAAGTTTTAGATGGCAGCTTTCAAGTGAGAATAAAAACCAATAATTTTCCCACCAAAACCGAAATAATTTCTTAAATTAAAAGACGGGAAAAAATTGTATCTTATCTCATTCTTTTTTATCCATGTGATTAATTTAGGCAACGCGAAAATATTTTCGGTATTCATTATAAAGTGCTTAATTATTAAAAAATTATGTTAACTGCTTTTGCAGGGCATATATCAGTGTCAAATTAATCTGTCGATTGTTGTGATGAAAGATTAATTAATTTTCCACGAAAAATCGACTGGACATGTGTGTTCCTAATTTGTAAAACAACATAAATGAAAATCTAGTTCTTATTAATTGCGCAACATGTAAATAAGTAATATTCATAATGTAATATTAATTAAATGAACACAATTTTCTACTCAAATTGATACATGCACACTCAATTTATATAAAAAGGTTGAGATTAGATATTTAAATCTTTTGAACATAATGTTCATTGCTATTTTCATTTTGTTTTCAGAAAGATTCGCGTAATATTTTCCTATTGCAATAATTGTAAGCATTTCACAATTTCCTTTTGATTACCATGAAAAAGTTCAAAATAATTTTATTCTAAATATTTCTTAATAATTCTATACAATGTGTATATTTGATTTAAAGTTTTACGAAAGACATTAAGAGAATCTACATCTTGCATACTTAAAAATTTTAAATGACAATAATTTCAATTAAAAATTCTACTATTTTGTACATTTCATTTTGTTTTCAATGCATTCCATATAGAAGGTTGTGCAAACATGTCCTTGAATTCTGTGTGATAAAAACCCTAACTTCTAAAATAATCGTAACTTTCTCTCGTTTTATCTATCTAAATCTTTAAACTACCCATATCGTTCTTAATATTAACATTCATTCTGATGTAAAGGTTTTTAATCGAAGTAGAGGAATATTGGAAAAGTGTTAAAATCACCGGTTACTTTTTAGTGGAATATGTCCACATAAAATTGAAAATTAGAAAATCATGGTCTATTTCAGGGTACAAAGAAAACGAAACTCGTAAGTGTAACCCGAGCATTGCAATCATTTTGTCCTGCGATGATGCTCCTTTCTCCGATTTATTATTATATTTGAAAGGTGATTATCTATTACGTTACACCAGTTTCTCAACAATAAGCAAGATTGCACTAAGAATAGTTCAAGTTTCTGCAAGATGAAAGAACTGAATGGCAAAAAAATAACCTACGGTGAGAATAAGTCGCGTGTTCGAAAAGAATTTAGGTTCTACTTTGGAGAAAAAATGCCACGGTCGAAACGTTTCATTTTGAATGATTTTCAGTGCAAATAAACTAGACGGAAGACTGATATTTTACTTCCTGTTATCCAAATGCTGTCGCATGCTACTCTATCGGGGTTACCGTAAAACGTGGTTTATCACCGTTCTGGTGACGTTTGGAGTTCAATTGGCATTAACCAATTAGCTATCATACATACTAAATTTGGAATTTATTTTTAGAATTTCTGTTGGGCAGCGTACTGAAATCTTATTCGAAAAACAAACCAAGTGACGCCACGTCTGTAATACGTACAGGACGCACGTTTCATCACAAAACATTACCGTTGCCTAATCTAGCTTGTCAAATAAAGCATCTAGTATGAAATATTAAGAAGGTATACTAAACATTAAAACACGAAAGTTTGTAATTTTTTTTTCGAGAAAAGAAATATTAAGCTTTTAGGGTTAGTATCTCTTAACGCTGTTTTATAATTTACTCGACCTATTATTGTAAGAGTACGAAACAACAGATACATACGAACAAATAGAGATCGGCAATACCAGATTTTGTATTTTTTTGGATCGTTGAAAAAATACGAGGTCTGAACAAAGAGTATCCGATATTGATCAGAAAATAATACTTTTACGTAGTTAAGTTGTTCCTTCCAAAATGGAAATCCCTTTTTGAGTCGACTTACTTCTCCCAGTGACTCTACAGTTGAAAGTATTTTTCAATGTCACTACATGTTTCTAGGACCGTCATCAGTGTTTCGTCACATTTTTCCAGTTATTGAAAAAAATTGAGTATTTTCATCAGTTTGAAGATTGGCCAAATTTGAACCATGGAAAAAATGGGATGAAACCTTATCTAGGAAGTGGAATGATTGCCGAACCTGTGTATAGCTGCATTTCGTCAAAAATATCTCATTGAAGCTCAATGTAGGCACCGAAGAATTGTGGTGAAGGATATTCCGGTCACCAGTCTGAAAGTTGTGTTCTATTTCATCTAACAAATCCTAGTAGACGATAAATAACCAGTCAGGTAGCATTCCTTATGTCAGTTTATGCCTAAAGAGCGTACTCATGATCAATTGCGCCCTGATTTTCGAAAAATTGTTACCAAGATCTTCAGAGTTTGATTGTCTTCGATCGTGAGAGCCTAGCATTTTCCAGTGACATAACTGTCTCATTATTTCAGATGTTTCATGATAAACCATAGTTGTGTAGAACCCAAACTCATCTCCGATCATGATTTTGTCATGAAATCGGAATTAACATTGGTGCATTCTAAAATATTTTTGTGCAAATTTCATTTTAACTTAAAACAAAACTACGAGGAATTCAGAGCACATCTGCAAATAAAAAGGCTTCTCGAAGCGTTTAAAGGGCTGCAGCTGCAATCTTGTAAAAAAAATCACACGTGTGCAGTAGGGTTGCATGGGCCAAAGTCTTGTCTCTGGGCTATATTTAGTTTAACGCCATACAAAATTACCATCGCATAATTTTTGGTTAATTGTTTATATGATACAACGTCCAGATCTGGTCAAACTGAGCGAAGCAAACATTTTCCGTCACATAAATGGTCATACACACAACGAAAGATTTCACTGAACCAGAAGAGAGGAATACACCCTTGGTAATTACAGGAATCGAACCTGCGCTGGTTATGTCTTCAAATCGTTCACAGCGGGCAAATTCTCAGAGCCACAGCGTTCCCCGGATGCTTTTTGATCAGATATCGTACTAAAAACTTTCGATTACACAAATCAAACTAAACATTTTAATTATTTTCAATCATCGAAATTCACGTTCATTTAGTTAGATTCTACTCATAATTTTTGTTCAGTTCTCTTCAGTTAATCTTGTAACTTCCTAGAATGACACAGTTTCGTCTCGAAAACAGTGATCAAGCGACACACGTCGCTTTAATAAGAGAATTTTCCGGTGACTTTAACGGCGGTGGAATAAAATGTATTACGTGCTTGCCGAAACCTTTTAAGTAATTAATTACACGGAGGGATGTTTCTCCCTTTCAGCAGCCTACTTTGCAGTCTGTTCGACTAAGAAGCTAATTAAAAAAGCGCTGCCTTAAAACATGGGCTAAAACTCAATCCATTAATACAGACAGAGAGAGGACCCTAGCATTCTTCGGAAAGCAAATTATCACAAAGAAAACACACTAGTGAGCAAAATTTGTAATTTAGTTACCTGTGTATTAGCCAAAATAGTAATTTAGTTGCCTGTGTATTAGCAAAAAATGTTCCCGTCCTTTTATACTTTAACAAATCTAAGCTTTATAGCATAGGTTTTATTTTACTGGGTATACGATATTTGATCTATGTAAACCAGTGGAATAATCCCATGTACTGCTAAAGAGGTGGAAAGAACCTCAAAAGCTACTGAATTCTGATTGCAAGAGTAGCACATTAGCCTCGCATTCCTTGCAATTACAGACCTTCAAATTTTGCTTGCATGTTTCCCTAGTATAGAGAGAGAGACTAACTTGCTTTAATTATCACTCTGACCAACTCGACTGAATCATCATAATCTAGGAGGCAGACATGATCATGAGATTCATGTTTGTCTGCTAGTACACCATTAAATTTTTCTAATGCCGCCGATCGAACATTAATTATAAAGGCACTAAAAGGGAGGATTTGTAAAACTACTTTGCGTTTTACTGATGCACCAATGGGAGGGTGGCCCGCTACACCTCACATACGTAACACACATTCAAGGCACAATCAGCTTATAGAGACCACACATTTCTAGATTCACCACACATTCAACATGCATGCTTCCGATCTGGTTCCAGGAAACGTCCGATCCAGGTCGTCTTCAAGTACATATATTAGTTTAGAGTGGTTCATTTGTGTTATAGTGCGTTATCAATTTTAATATACACTACGATGCCAAAAGAAAAGTCATGATGCGAATTTAAACATGCAAATACTGAGGGTAGAATGATAGGTTAAGCATTTCGGGAAAATTTACTTAATTATATATGGGCAATACAACCTTTAACTGTAACTTGATCAGCGTGCAGCTGATAATTTTAAGTCCTGTATGGCTGAAGACGTTGCACACAATCGCAGAAAGGATGTTAAATTTCAAAAAGGGTCAAATTATTGGCCTGTGTCAAGGGCAGAAAATGTGATCGGAAAAAATGTCTCCCATTCTCCAAGGAACATAGATTGGACTGCTGAGCAATAGGAGGGAATCATGTGGTCCAAAGAGTTCAGATTTAATCTCCTCTAATATAATAGTCGTATCAGGGTTAGAAAGGAATCGCATAAAGCAATGAACTTTTCATGCACCACAGTACAAGCCTGAAATAGCGTTAGTGTTATCATCTAGGATTGCTTCTGTTTAGCTGGCTTAGGCTCAGGAATACTCTCATCATATAGGCTCAGGCTTCACCATGCAGCAACAAAATGAAGTTACCATTCTGAATGGCCAGTTTATTCCATCAATGGATTTTTTTTCCCTGAAGGCAAAAGCACATTCTAGGATGCCAATGCCACGATTTATCATGCTAAATTTTGGAAATATTCCTTTGAGAAGAAAGAGGCATCATTCGACCTCTCGAATTGGCCATCCCAAAGTCATAACCTCAGCCTCTAATGGGAATACTAGAGAATCATCCAGGAATAATACCACTCTTCCTTCGTCAACAAAAGATCTTCATGAAATGTTGATGCAAATATGGCTTAAAATAAGTTAAAACATGATAAAATTAGACACAATGTCACGACGAATGCGAGCTGTAATTCGTACTGAAAATTGTCCAACGAAATATTAAAAAACACGACTTTTTGGTCAAGCAGTGTAATCAATTATACTACACAACGACTTTAATCAAGAGTTCAAGTTTACAATTCAAAGACCTTTTCTCGCTCTCTTAAATTTGTGGAATTCCCAAATACTTGTTGTTTGGGTGACACTTTTTAGTCTAAGTCTTTTTTATATTCTCTAGTTTTGAAATTAAAGATTCGAAATTTTTAAATATTGTTTTATGTCCAACTCAAAATAACAATAATAATCCGCCTAAACACTAAATTCAAAGCAGAACTAGTTATTTTTTAAAAATAGACATTAAGAAGAGTCATTTGGTTTTACACTTTTTCAAATCCTATGAATGTCTAGAGTAGTAGAACAGAAGTATCCATATTAGTCTGTTCTATTAAGCTATAAAGGTTTCACCTAAGCATATCTACTGTAACGTTTAACATATTATGATTGTTTTAGTTAGGGTCTGTTATAAAAAGCAAGCCTTCTTATAAAATGGTACAAGAACTTTAAAAAGCCTTTTACTTAACATTTTTCCTTCTGTTTTACCGAAGTGATTTGTGTAATCCATATCATGCAGAGCAAACATATCATGTAGATAATATTATGCAGCGACTAAACTTAAAGACTTCACAATCTATCGTTCGTATGAGGATTTTCAATGACAACAAACAAATTAGACGGTCTGTGATGATTTAACTTGTGCTGTACAAAAGCTTAAATACATATCGGGGTTACTTTAAAATGTAATTATCACCATTTTGGCAACATTTCGCGTTTAATCTAATTGGTGTTGGCCAATGAACTATCATATATCAATTCGGAATTTATTCTGTGGAATTTTTATTGGGGAAGAATTGAAATCATATTCATAAACAATCCAAGCGACATCATGTTCAAAATACGTACAAGAAATACTTATCGCCGCAGAAACACTACCGCCACCTATATTTTGTTTCACAGAAAATGTCTTTCATAGATAATGAAATAGTTCTTATCTCGGTCAACGTATATAGCGGTAAAAACCTGAAAATGGCTATTCTTTCAAACATCCACTTATATTAATGAGCGCGCTTAAGAAGTGTATAGAGAGAATATATTATCTTTCATTTTAAATAAAATACCTAAAGTCGTGAATTCTAACGGAATTAATAAATGACCATAAACGACCAACGTCATTAAAATTTTATGTGCCTTTCTTTTGCGTCTGTTATGATTAATTTGTTTCGATAGTTTTTCGCATTAACCTTAAGTATTGATCAATGTAACATGAAAAATAGTCACAATTTATTCTCGCTTAACGACTTAAAAATACTGAGACGTACTAATAAAAAACTTCATCAAAATTCGGGAAAGAATTCATTCATTGCAAGGGAATAAATTATTCTCCTTCAATCCTCAAGTGAAATAATGACTCCTATTTTCCAAACTCTGTTGAAAATTCAATTTTAAGTTAATATAAAATCAAAAGAGCAGACAATTTGACAGCTTAATAATTGAGGGATAATTATGAAAACTACTTTCAAAGGGGAAATATTTTTACTAACAGTCATTGTTCTTTAACTGCTTGAGAAATTCCCAAGTGTAATTATTTATTTTATAATTCTACTTTTGTGGAAAATCAATGAATGTAAGGTAATTTGAATTTGTTATGAAGAATAAGATTTCTGCACATTTATTGTTCCTAATCTCCATATTTCGAATATTATATTTCTTGTTTTATAACATTTTAGTTTCTAGAAAATTGCAAACAGTTGCACAATTTAGAATTGTTATGAGTAATAATAAAATATAAATTGCTTAAATTCTGATTCCACACTCATAATTTTCCTTTCAATTAACATGAATGTTCAATTGCATTAACATTTATTGTAATTATATGTCGAATTTTTTTTATTAAAATTTAAGGAGAATATTCGAAGAAAGCTAAACTAATAAATAAATTATAAAAATACATTTTCAAAAGTAAGCATTACGTGGAATTTTAAATTCAGATAAAAACCTTTTTTACCTTCGTGATATCGTTAGGTCTTATTATACAAAGTTTGCAAACTAAAACAACTATAATTTACAATTAGATATTGTGTGTAACTTAAAGTAAATACTTAACTGAATTTTAAGTGTACGATTTCACTTTCTGTGTTCTCGTCATCTGATATTATTTCAAAGTTACGAGGAGTCCCCGAATCTTTCCCTTCGGGATTGATCCCGGACCGTCACTAATAGCCCCCTTGTGATGCAAATTCACCTACCAATCAGTTTTTATGAAATTGCTGAGGATCTCTTTTTCGGGATCACTATTTTCGTGAACAAAACAACAGAACAAAAATTAATCACTGTAAGCGGAATTCAGGGCATTATTTTTCAAATATTTAACATGCTAAATTTTTTTTATGTGAATTTAAGATTTCCCGATCTTTCGATGTACTTCTGTTAAAACAACCCCAAAACAAATAAATTTACTCCTTACTTCTTTCTTGGACAAAAAGCATCAATGCGAATTGCAAAATGAAGCTGTAAGCCACACAGTATGAGGCATTTTCTGTAAATCTAAATGTAGGTGACGGTAGTGTTCCTGCGTACGTTTGAGTTTCCAGTATTGACATGTTTCCTGTACATATTCCGAACGTGACGTCACTTGGTCGGCTTTCCGAATACAAGTTCACTTCGCCGATAAAAATTCCAAAAAATTAACAATAAATTCCGAATTGATGTATGATAGCTTATTAGTCAAGTCCAATCAGCCAAAATGCCAAACGCCTCCAAAACGACTGTAAGCTACATCTTAAGGTAACTGCGATGTTCATCATGTGGGTTGCAGTAGTAAAATCCGCATTCTGTCCGGTTTGTTTGTTTTTATTGAAAATCCCTCTCATAATAATGCAGAAACTGATTTGTCTGAAATTTTGAAATAATTGAATTCATTCGCTTGAACTGACTAGCAAATATAGAATACAGAATTGCATCGGCCAAGCACAAAGACGGATTCACGAGTTAAGCGATTGCGGTTGTGTCCCTTTACACAAACAACCCCGTTCATTTTTATTTAAATACGAAAAATATTCCCAGCATGAAAAGAGTGAGAATGCTCTCTTGAGTTTATCTTTCGGGCAGTATTTAAGTAAGATTTTTAGAAAAAAAATACGTTTTTCTTTCAATGTTTGATTTACTTCTAAAAATACGAGTATGTCTGGTTACTTTCCTCATTTCTTGATTAGTACCACGCATTAATAAGAAAAAATATTTATATTAATTGTGTCATATTGCTTACATTCAGAACACGATATGCACGAATAAAACTCAATATAATATATGGATATGTATATATGTTACTGTGAAAGACCGATATCTGGCAAATGTCAATATTCTCCGGTGAATGTCAGCATTCACATAGTCGCTTGGTGTATGTCCGAAATATTTGCTAAATATCATTATTTCTCACTTACTCCGGAAAATGTCGACATTCAGCATGCACTGATGGTGAATGATGAATAAAAATATTTTTGTTACGTTAAGACAACAATGCAACTTTTAAAATCATACTTTATTATTAAAACATGGTATTTGTAAAAATAGGAGAAAACTTAAGTAACAGCATATGTAAATAAGTTGTTGAACCTAAAACGAACAATAAATTCTAAATGAGATTAGAAAATAATACCAATAATAAACTTACACATAAATTATGTGATTAACGTTATACAATCTTATTTATTGCAACAACTTAAACTGAAGGCGGAGAGGCCTCTCTGGCTGTGGCCTCTCCGGCTTATCGTTTCTACCCCCACCAGAGCTTATCTGTGCTTGTTGACATACACCGGGGATGGTCCGAATGTATAAGAATATAATCAAATATTCGGTCTTTCACCGACGTATTTGGTATGTGTGTGTGTTGACATTCACTGAAGAATATTGACATTCTCTAATTTCGGTCTTTCACGGTAACATATACACTATATTGAGCTATATTATAGCTACATCGAAAAAAATTTCACGATCCGAAAAAAGTTATTTTAAATTTTCTAGATTAGTAACTTGAATATCGTGACAATATTTGTGGTTCAATACATAGAATATATAGTACAGATTGATAAAGACAAAATCATACAAGCTATTTTTAAATTTCTATGTGCCTATCATTAAGCACCAAACAAATTAATATTAAGCTCTAATTGTGGTTTTAATAAATAAAGTAATATTTAGACGAGTGTTTGAATATATATTGCTAGCCATCGAAAATGCAACACCAAGCGATATCAAAGTCATATTTATAATACAAATAACAAGGCACAAGGTTGAAATGATTGGAATTATAACTCCGTTTAACTTGCGAAACGCAAAATCAGTATTTTTGTAGCAATCATGAGCTGCCATAACTGCTGCTACACATCTCGGCATTGAAAGGTACGTATTTTAATTAACGTCGCACTAAAGCAACACAACGGGCTATTGACGACGGTCCGGGATCAATACCCAAGGGAAATATCCGAGGATAACACCAATGTCAGATGACGAGGTCACACCTGAGCTGGTACTCCACTCTCCAAACTTCCACACCACGCCAACGTGAGGATATTTGAGGCCACGACAGATTTAAAGTGCACCAGCTCCCTTTGTACACGACGGTCTTTGGCTGGATTCAAATTCGCAACCCTCCGGTTGCTAATCCGTTACTCTTCCAACCGGGCTACCGTGGCCCGTATTGAAAGAAATGGATGTGTTCTTTGGGTATGTCAGTCCATGCTGCTTCCACAAGTTGCAAAGTTAATTTGGTGCAGCCACAATTGATCTGTGGTATGCCATTCGTTGGGTGATCATCTACCAGATGCGTTTGATGGGTGACCGATGTGGTGAACAGGCGGGCCATGGAAGAAGTGAAACTTGGTGGCCATTGAAGAATTCTTGTACGTTGCATGCCATTGTCGCTCATTGTCCTGTTGAAAACTCGCCGCAGGTAAGCCCCGAAGATAAAGTAGGACAACAGGCTCCAGACCTTTAGGGATGTAGCGGTGACTGATGAGTGTACCAGCAAAGCTTACAAGGTGGGTGTTAGAGTAGAATCCAATGCTGGCCATGCCAGAGCACTACGTGTCAGATCTGTATGGCGATGTGTAAATGCAAGAGTCATGCAGTCTGTCGCCGCAGTGCCGCCAGACTGGGATACGACCATCCTGGTTTTGTAAAGAGAATCGAGATTCGTCTGGAAAGATGATGTTATGCCATTCACTTGTCCCTGCGAGGCATTCTACGCACCATTGCAGCCGAAAAAGTTTATGGTGTAGAATCAAAGGTAATCACAACAATGGACGCCTTGAAAAAATTCCCAGCTGCTGCAGACCAGGTCAAATTGTGTGTGCTTACGCAGATTATTGAGTAACACCCTAATTCATGATCTACGGTTCTTGATGCACCACGATTCGTTTATAGCCATGCGTACAAGATGTCTGACCTCTCGTTCGGCGGAGACAAAGATGCTGCAAAAGTTCACTGCGGTCAGTTTGCCCTTAATGCACCCACCGATTCCATATTCGCATCTCTGTGGCTTGATTTTGTCCAAATTGAACACTGATTTCTCGAATGGATTATCCGAAGTTTCGATTAGCCACAATTCTTCCTCGGTCAAACTCAAAAGCATGCTTGAATGACAACCTATTTTTCAGCGAGGCATGATTAAGCTTCGTATACTCAGGAACAGAGAGAAAACACAATTCCAATATTTAAACCCGGCTTCCTGTTTTCAATTTTTATACTGCTTTCAGGGAGCATTAGTGGTGCACATTATTTGCATATACGCTGCAGTGCTAATCATTTGCATTTCCTTCCATGATCTACGGAAAATTTCAAGGCTATTGGAGGATTTCTCCATGGTGTTGCATTTACGATGGCCAGCAGTGTATGAAAATGTTATTTTAATATAGGTACAGCGCATTTGATCAATTTCTGTTATCCACTGTGTCGGGAGCTTTTCCATGAACCCAAACTATAGACAAAAATTAATCTCTACCAACCAAGTAATGTCCGTTATTAATCAAATACTTCAACTTTTGAAGTTTCCTTTTGCTTAACTAAAAAACTGATGCCTCTCTAAATGAAATTATACTACTAAAAACTAAAGCTATTTATTCATAACTTAGTAAAATTGACAATTATTTTCCTATAACAGCAATACATCTTTTGGTCCATGGCGTAAAAGCTTTAAAAAACTGACTAATAAAGAAAAAACAAGATTATCAGGCATTATTATAGATATAGTGAGAGGCTCCGGTGAGAAGGCACATGACCTTGGGGGAGTCTATTTGTACACAGGTGATTAAGTTCCTAGGGATACAATACTCATATAATGTATGGCAATCGCCGTAAGTGATGATTTGTTTCGCCAACTCGCAATCACTGCTATGGCTTCCGGCATCGAGTGATAAACTTGGAGCCAGAAACTACCCTAAAGTCTCCAATTGTGAAAAGATATTGTTTATGTTTAACCTGCCCCCTAACTGAACTAATGGGCTCGTCTAAAACCACGTGACTCAAATGCCAACTCACCGGAGCAGGACTATATTTCCGTAGAACAAAACGTTCACCATCATCAGCGCCAGAATAAACAACAGTAATAAAAATAGAATAAGGTTGCATATTTTGATCCTGAAAATGGTTCGTTCATGAAATGGACTACATTTCGTTCCACCGAGATAAAGTCCGAAACTTCCACTTTCATCAGTGCCAAAATAAATAACTAATAAAAAATAAGGTTGTATATTTTGATCCTGATGGAGGAAGTTTCGTTCCACCAAAATATAGTTCGAAACTTCCACCATCAGTGCCAAAACAACTATGATAAAAATAGAATAAGGTTGTATATTTTGATCCTGAAAATGGTTCGTTCCTGAAATGGACTACATTTCGTTCCACCGAGATAAAGTCCGAAACTTCCACTTTCATCAGTGCCAAAATAAATAACTAATAAAAAATAAGGTTGTATATTTTGATCCTGATGGAGGAAGTTTCGTTCCACCAAAATATAGTTCGAAACATCCACCATCAGTGCCAAAACAACTATGATAAAAATAGAATAAGGTTGTATATTTTGATCCTGAAAATGGTTCGTTCCTGAAATGGACTACATTTCGTTCCACCGAGATAAAGTCCGAAATTTCCACTTTCATCAGTGCCAAAATAAATAACTAATAAAAAATAAGGTTGTATATTTTGATCCTGATGGAGGAAGTTTCGTTCCACCAAAATATAGTTCGAAACGTCCACCATCAGTGCCAAAACAACTATGATAAAAATAGAATAAAGTTGTATATTTTGATCCTGATTGATGGTGAACATTTCGTTCCACCGAAATAAAGTCAACTTCCACTTTATTCAGTGCCCAAATAAATAATTCTAATAAAAATGGAATAATGTTTATATTTTGATCCTTATGATGATGGACGTTTATTTCCACCGAAATAGCTATAGGCCAGTTTTATCTGATTTTAGTAATTTTTTGCACTATTTACCATCAGTTTAGATTAGGGTATTTTATCTTTTAATTTACTTCTCTTTTATCTGTTAAGTAAAAAAAAATATAAAACCTCGTACATTTAAAAAAAACATCGTCAGTTACGCAAGTAAAAAAGTGATAAAAATGCATCGCGTTAACCACTGACAAATACATTTCTCTCCTTGAATATTTCCCACAGAACAAATGATAGCACTCCTGCACAAGAATCGATAAACTAATTACAGAAACGACTTGACAGGTTTTTCAACCCAACAACGAAAATCAATGGTCCCTAGAAGGGGGTCGTTTTTTTCCATTCTTCCCGGAGTGAAATAGAGTACAGCACTTTTCAACGCAAAAATCCCTGCTTTTGAAGAAAAGAGCCCCGTCGTTATTAATACCGCAGAGAAAAAATTCTTCCTGAATAGAACGACAGTGGAGAATTCTATTCTACTCTGTTCGTCTCGTGCATCCTCTCCTGACGTTTCCCCCCTTGCAGGGAACAAAAGAAAAAAAATTAATTCCATTTTAAACTTTCATTGGTGGATAATTTCTATTTGAATTAAATTGCATTCGATTCGCCTTTGCTGAAGCATGTCTCCCGCGATTTGAGCCTCATTCCTTTTGGCACTTCAAGCAATATTTGAAATGCGACTACTTTGAATTGAATTAAAAACCTATTTTATATGCAGAATTCATTATGGTTCCAAGAATTCAACGAGAATAGGAATAGAACAAAATGTTGGTTTTAATTTATTCTCAAAAGATTTTGGACGGTTAATACAGAAATCAGAATGTTCATGGTTTTAATTAGTTATCTGTTTTGAGAAGAAATTATTTAGGTTTTGTAGAACACGATTTTCGATTGAGCGTCTTTATTTGTAAGAATTTTGTTTTGAGGATTAAGGATTTTTAATTTCTAACCATAATTAATTAAGGCATACTTAGATTAAGTGATTAAATAATATTAAACTAACTAATAAATTATATTTAGAATCAAAATGGTATTTATATTTACTTTATTATGCTTATTCAAACTCGAACAATCAGTTAAACATCTTACATGTAAAGAATATTCCCAAGGTCATGTTTTCTGTTTTGCAAAACATAGAAACTAACAAAAAAGCACTTTTAGTCTGTAAAACGAAGAACAATGCAATGATGACTTCTGCAATCTAATGATCCAGAGTACAAAAGTAAAACCCAATCAAAACACTAAGCCTATTTCTATTTAACAATTAACTCTAAACTCCAGTAAACTAATTCCGCTCTCAAGCGATTCGTAAGGCTTCGAAAACGAAAATTAGAAGATGAAACGCCAAGCCCTAAAGCATAGTTCTTAATTCAAAGCAAAGCTTAAAGTTCGTTTCTTCTCAAGTTGTGTTCATTCCTGGTGAGGTTTTGTATATATTTGAGAACTTTTTATGAAAGTAATGTATTTGATCCAGATTCTAAACAAGTTCTGAAGGATTAAAACTTTTACATTATGTGTTGAAAACTATATCATTCTTTTCTATTTGTATGATGGGTTTCAAATACTTTTTTAAAACTTATTTCAGACTCAATGAAGTTTTTAACATTTTGTAGAAATGAATTAAATTATTTTAATTTCAAAATTAGCCTACAACTCGCAGGTTTCAAAATTAATGGATAGATATAATAAAAATAATTTTGTGGGAGAGATGCGTACATAAAATTCAAGAATATTTACCACTTCGTTAATATCCTAAATATAACTATCTGGAGCCTCTAACCTTTCATATATGTTGGTCAATTAAAAATATCATATTTATTTAACATGTTTTCAAAGTTACGAGAAGTGGAGAATTTTTCGGCAAGTGCAATTTTATTTGAAATATTAGTCGGATTGATGTCTCCGAACATTTACAACAGAGAAATATAACAGCATAAGTAGAAAACTATGCCTCCTTGCTGTACAATTTCTTATGAAACCATAATTTCAAATAAATGTTCAATACAACCTTTCGTTATTAAAACATACCTGTTGAAAAGTTTCAAGTTTCTGTGGTTCGAAAGACGAATAAGTTTGCAAATCCCCACAACGGTCTTGCTTTTTTTGTCTATAAAATCTCTCTTTTGTTGGTTGAAAACATTTTATAAACTTCCATGGGTTTATAGATCTTTTTATCTAACTAATTCAATCCCAAATTCACTGTGTTCTTTTTCATTCTTAAATCCATGAATGAAAAGAAACAGCTCAATATTCGTCTTTCTACAAACTATCATATTCTGAAGTTTCTAGTACATTTTCTCTGGTGATGTTATGGAAATTAAGGAATACACTGTTTGCATAAAAATATTGTTACCAAGCGACGCCCTAAAAGTATTTTAACAAATCGTCTAACTTTGTTGACCTCTCAAAACAATGCTAAAGATAATACTGTTGGAGGTGTTCCAAAATGCTAATTTTTTATAGTTAGGAAATTTCTTGTTGTGTATATAAAACTAATAGACCATTTATAATTTTGCCCTTAACCATTAAAATATTTGCAGCTCATATCTTCTTTGACATGCAATACCTTTCAGTATGTTTGGATATGAATAATTGACTAGAACTAATATTGAGAATAAAATACGGATGAAACATTTGCAGTGTCGTTCTTTAAAGAAAGGTTATGCAAATAAAATGAAACAATTAATTTATCATAAATATTTATGCAGAAAATAGTCTATAGTTTAACAATTAATTACATTTTATCAACCTGTTAAATATTCATATGAACTGGATAATATGAAATAATATTTGCTACGTTACTCTGTCTTTCATTCCGGATTAAATTGTTACATGCATACGCATTCAACGATAAAAAACGGCTGATATATTTTTAACAATTAAAATTATATTCCTTAGTGAGATACTTTTTCTTCTGATTTCATTCTTTTGTAGTCGCTGTTTACGAATATTGTCGCGTAGATGTAATTAAAAATTCGAAAGAAAATTTATAGGTCTATTTAGAGAAAAGAGAAACACAGAAAACCAATCAGAAGTGGAAAAAAGAATGATAAATAAATTTGTGTCAACTGAGGTTGCATAAAATATTAGACAGTTTGATTTTTAGGATTGACTACAAGAAGTTTCTAGAAAATTCTATGAAGTCGTTACCAAAAATGCAAAATAAAATTTGTAAATTTAAATGAAAAATAATTAGGTGGAAAATATCGTTTGTTATCAAATCAAAAAACCTGGAACTATTTCTGTTTTATTTCAGTTATTTATCGTCTGCACAGATTAACACATGACAATATAAACAGGAGTAGATTTAATCAGAACTCCAACTACTGCAAATCGCTTACAGTAGTTGGAGAGAAAAAATTAAATGTATTTCCTTGGAGATAAATATTTTATAAAAATAATTTACGTGAACAAAAGATAATTTTGCAAAAGAAATAGTCAAAATTTCATCAAAAGAGATAGAGAAAATTATAATTTGTCTTTGTAATAGTTTCCCATGAATATAAAATTTTTACAAGTATTCTCGAAATTCAGGAAAGTGATCTGAAAACGCCATTCTTAGAGATTATGTGAAAGAGACAATGACCCCAAATAATGCCTCGTGCACATAATTGATACGATACACCACGTGTATTGCTTTTATCAGGTTTCAATTAACTCTCAAATAAAAATTAATTTCACTTTACACTCTTTGAGACATGTATGAGGGTTCTTGTAAATAAATAAAATGTAAATGGGAGTAAAATGGGAGTGAAATGTTTTAAGGGTTTGTGTAACTCTTCAAATTCAGGTTGGAATATTTATCTCTTATGAGAAAAGTAATGGTTTCCAAAAAAGGAAAGTAGTTTTGATCATCAGATAAAGTGAAATGTTAGCACCCATTAGCCAAATCTCACTCATACAAGACAAATTTAAAGATCCACTCTAAAATCTTTGTGAATGATCGCTTTTGGAATATAAGAAATGCTTAAATGTAGTTCATGAAAAAGTTACAGAAACTCCGGATACATGAATTTGAATTACAAAATCAAACGAATGAATCTGTTATTTAGACTTCAATTTTGAAGTAATTTTGCTCAGAAACGTTGATCAAATATTGAAATCAAGTGATAATTGGGATTTAAAACCAAATTAAAATAATATTTTCTCGTAACAAGGCATACGAAAGATAATATTGAAACGTAACAGCAGATTTAAAGTCAGATAACAGAATAAAACTATTGCTATCAATGTTTTGTGGAAATTTATCCACTTTTTATCATTTTCATACACTTGTAGCAAATTCGCTTCCTTTTTTGATAAATCCATATTATATATTTTAGTTTCTGTGAAAATATTTGATTTTCAACTTTACCAATGATCAACAAGCAAAGGTTCAATTCATGCAAAAAGTAACATAATTCAAAATCTTACCTTGAAATTCTTTTCTGGGCAAGCTGATGTTAGTCACTATATTTGCCACGTGTCCCAAAACAGTGGCAAAGAGGAACAATCCGCATAAAAGTTGACCCAACAGAAAAAAATACTCGCCGCGAGTTCGTGGATGCGGCAAACCCCCAATGTGAGCCAGCGTCAGAGTACTCCAATAAAACCCGTGCAAGTATTCAATCAACACATCAGTGCTTTGCTCGACTTTCGGGAACCAGTCCTGCGATCCGAAACCTCCGTTCTTGGAGATGATGTGAAAGAGACAAGCGTTCCAGTGAAATATCACCAGAACGTAGTGCGTGAGCGAGAGGGCTCGAAACACGTTGGGGTAGTTCGTGTGCCTCTCAGTCCTGTCCAAGAAAGCCCAGAACCTGTAGATCTTGACGATCCTGAAACTTCGAAGTATGGAGTTGAAACCTATGGACAAGTAAAGGCAATCCAGCGGCAACAGACACATACAGTCTATGTAGAACATGGTCGAGTTGATGTAGTGCTGTCTGAGTTTCAGAGAATCCGTCTGCAGGACACCCTCTTCCAAGTAGCCAGTCCTGAAGTGGACTGCAATGTCCAAGACATAGATAAGATCGGCCATGTAATCCAAAGTGAACCATGCATGCAGGGTCTCAACTGTGATCTCTTGAAAGGCAAATCGGTAGATGATGACCCAGAAGTTGTATAAGAAGGCAACACTGACCACTACGGACCAGTAATAACACAGTCTACCCGATGGATCGAAGACGAAAGTCCACTTGCACATGGCTCGGTCACTGCCGGAAGTGCTGGTCTCCCACTTCTCGAGATTGCTCTTAATCTCTCGCCTGCGTACCTCTCTGGTCTTCCTTGGGATTTCCAAGTCTGAGCCTATGTGGGCCTTGTTGACAAACGCGTACGGCTCGGAGCCGGGCACCCTCCTGGTCACCGTGTCCAGCAGAGACTGCCGTGAGTCGGAGCCTTGCTTGTCGGTGGCCGGGGTGGACGGCCCACCTGCCGCGTAGGGTGGGCCAGAGGACGCGGCCATGCCCCGGTGGTCGCTGCTGACCATGCAGGACATCTCGCCGCCGCTGGACGTGATGATCCCGGGAACGACCCGGGGTCCGTTGGCCGTCACGCATCCCGCGGTGCCGTACTTGACGTTCTCCGGCGCGGCACTGTTGATGACGGTCACGTCGTCGAGGTCGTCATCTGCCTGAGCACCCTTCGCGCACTTGGAGTACTTCACTATCCGAGCGCTCTCACGGAAGGCAGAGATCTTCCGCATACCACTCTGCATGCCACTGTCATTCGGTGCCGCGTAGCAACATCAATAATTCTCTATTCCTCAAGTTATGAACTGTCTTATCACATTTTATTATATACCTCTAATCTTTTAGTTCTCAAAGTTATAAGCTACAATGCACAGAAAATATTTTGTTTGGGCTTTTTCATAATTGGAATATTTTCATTTGAATCACATATAATTATATAAAATCCAATCGCTTATTCTAGAAATCACTACAAGTCCGAATCCTGTATTACTACTCTTCGTTCAAGCTTAACTTTAGCGATTTAACTTTGGAGTTTATAGCAGTCAAGTAGTGTGTTATGGTAGAAAAATATAAGAGTTGTCTTTTGCTTCTTGCAAATTTCTCTCACGCAAATGAATTAACTCTATGAAAGCCACCAAAATGTAATCTAGAATGTAATATTTATCGAATATCCTCTTCAGAGTATTTTAAGGAAAATTCAGTTATTCAATACTATACCTGTTAAAAGATATCCACAAGTAATTCCTTTTTATCATACATCTAGGAAATTTTAAGGCAATATGTTTTGCATGAAATCAAGAGCATGAATAAATCTCGAACTATTTTGATTTTAAATCAGACCCCAAATTCTATCTTTATTTTTCCACTCACTTTTAAGATGTAGTCCTTAGAACATCCACCTTTCACTTATCGCATTTCTGAAATATACAGTCCGAAACAATTGAGATAAGGAACTCCACCGAGCCTAAATTCAATCAAAACTCTCATCATCACGAATCACATGGTTTGCAATCACAACTCCAACCGCTCCTGCATTTCCGATAGCATATCTTTCCAATCAACTCCTCTTTCCAACAAAATCCCCAACACGACGAAACGCGGTTCTGCCGGACCACACGCTCCACTTGTGGTCAGCGAGGAGAAAGCACAACTGTTGAAGAGGTCCTGCTGCTCCTGAATGCCAACTTCCCTGCTGTCCGGTCGCTCCGCTGAGTCTGGAGGTGTCAGGCACACCGGAGTGTCTGGCTGCCGTTTCGAACTGAATGAGGTGGGAGGGACGCATGCGCCGAAGGTGGGGGGGCGCGTGAGATAAGTCCATTAATCGCCAGGGGTGGTGAGGGGTATATTTCAGTCCTGTTTCCTTTTATTAAAGGGAGCGGAAAGTTCAAGAGAGGAGATGAAGACAGAAGGGAACCCTCTCTGAATATATTGTGTAAATGAATATAGTTTTTTGGAGTTGGAGTGGCAGAGCTTATTTTTCTTCTGCTTTGTTTTAAACAAGGAACAAAGTTTTGAATGTTTCGTTTGTTTTTTGGATGTTTACAAGAAGCTAAACCAGACGTGTAAATATAAACAATGGTAATGATTTTTTGATTATTAAAAGCATGTTAATTGTGTATCAAATAGAAAATGTTTTTTTTTCTATCTCAGTGAGTTGAATTTAATTTTATTTCAATGTATTTGCTATTAATTTTTAATATTCTCGCTTAAAACTTAAATTTATTTTCAAGTTTGGAAACAGATTTATAATTTAACGTTTATTACCATTCTCAACATTTGTTACTTCGAATGTTCGCAGTAAATTACTATTAATTCTCCAAAGAAAAAATTTTAATGATTTGTATTGCAAAATGCGGACTACGGAGCTTACTTTGAATTCCTCATGATCACTACTTATATTTATAAATTATAAATGTGAAAACAAGAGGAAATGGCAAGCTTCCAATGATACCAAGTTCAAAACGCTTTTGTGCTGAATCCAATCGCGTTATTAAAATAAAACTGTTTGTATGTTCAAATGTTATGTAACAAAATTCTCTTACGAAAAAATTCAATTCATGAAATGTTTCAATAATAATTTTATATGCGAACGCTCATTTTCCTTAGAAGTTTAATTTTAAGTAAACAAAGTAGGCTACAAATGTAATTTGTTTTATTTCTAAGATTTTATAAAACTATTATTTTGGTACGTAATACATAAAAAATATAGTGTTTCTTATAATACTATAATTCTACTTTTTTATCAAACACGTTAAACTTCTATTGTGAACATTTTCTTTCAAGGAGCTTTAAAGTAATTTTAATTTTTGCGTAGCAGCATAAATTTACAGTAAATATTTTCATTGCAGAATTTACCTAGTAAGTTTGCCCGAATGAGAAACAGGCTTATATGAAGCATCACTCTTTTCTAATTCGATCTACTCATCTCTAACCAATGTCTAATATTCTTAAGGAATGATAAAATAGGACATTTACATAGCTAGTTGCCAATCTTTTTTATCAGGTTCAAGACCTTATGTTTTGAAATTTCTTTCGGATAAACAGAATATTAGTTAATATTATATTTTAATTCTTCTAATAGTAGATTCTTTTAATTTTAAAATCGGGTATTGATTCAAATTTTCGAGTTAAAGAAAAGTACAATAAGGTAAGAACTTGACTATATCAATGCAAATAGACAACACTTAGTTCGTTAAAACAGTTTAATTTAGTTCCTACCGTATTTCCTTTTAAATTTAACCCTCCTGGTGGTTGTCCCGACGAGGTATCCTGTTATTAGAAGATAACTGACCAAAACCTGATCGACGAGATATCTCGTCATTGGAAGAAAACTGGCCATATCTTGATCTCGTCATCATAAAAAAAATCGGCAATATCTTGATGACGAGATATCTCGTCATTAGTAAAATTGGTAAGATCTTGATGGACGAGATTTCTCGTTGAAACTATTGGTTAGTTAAACAACACTGATTAAAAACTAATGTTCGATGTATTTTTCATTCACTAGGGATTAAAACATTTCCTCAATACTTCAATTGTTTTAGATTTCAAACATAGTTATCACACACTTTTAAAATAAAAGTACTTGTTTCTTTTCAATAGACTGTATTTTTATTTTTAACAGAGTAGAATTATATAGTGTGTTTTGCTTACACTCTACTTTCCAATAATCTAGGACTTCTGCTAAAAGAATGTGGGAAATCACATCCATACAATGTGTTTTTCTTGTTTCCTTCAAAATAACTGACTTGGGAATCAGCACAGCTCTCAGCGTTTTGCTAATGGCAAGGTATCTCGTCATTAGCAAAGCTGACCAGATCTTGATGGACAAGATATCTCGTCATTAGAAAACTGGCCAGACCTTGATCAACCTCATCATAAACAAATCGGCAATATCTGGATAACGAGATTTCTCGTCATTAGCAAAAGTGGTCAGATCTTAATGAACGAGATTCGTCAAAACCACTTGGAGGATTAAAACAGTTCTGCAAAGCATTTGCTGGTGTATCTGCTAGTTGCTTTGTCACAGCTATTTGGACGAATGCTGCTTCATAAACGTCTTAACACTTGCTTGTAGAAATCCCACATATTCACCCACAAGTACAAATTCTTTGTTGACAATACAAATAAGGCGGTGTGAAGTTATTGCGAAGTTCCTGAATTTTCCTTCTGCCATCAGTTATTCTCTTGAAGGGCTTCCCAGACGTCACAGAAATGCTCATGCCCCTCAAAGACTAGGCTGTGGGATAATACTGCATCCCCATAAGCTTCTTTCAACATGTGATACGTTTCCATAGCTGTTTTTACTGAATTTCTAAAAAAACTATGTTGGCTCACTGCTGTTCCATGTCAACGGGGCACGAACGTGTACTATCGCTTTCGTAATTCCCCTGTCCTGCTTCTCAGAAATGTCAAACAGCGGTTTGTGTGCTCGCAAATTGCACACTGATTGCTGCTTCCGGGAACACACATGCAAATTTCCTGGCTCAACTGTTTTACGAGCTATTATGTTAGTCCAGGAACTTTTTGGATGTGGTTGTATATTCTGAAAAGAAAGCAGAATTTCTACCTTTTTAATGCTCAAGTTTAGCAATATCACTAGATGAGAGTTTAGTGATTCCTTTGCTTTCAGTCAATTTATTATGCTCGCTGTTTATTTTGAATCTACATTGTGCCAAAAAAATCGACACACCACAAAATTAGTGTTCGATCGGAATGAAACTTAGCATGTATGATATACAGAGATAAAGAAATAATCGTAATACCAAATCTAGAGGACACTTTTTATTGTATAATTACATCAGAAAGGTCATAAATTAGAAGGTTGTAAAGCCCCTTCTGGCGGAGATTCATGCCTATATACGGTGTGACATGGAGTGAAACCAAATTCTTATGCTATCCCGTGGCAAATTATGCGAAACATTCTGCAGCTACTGTTCTAGATCTCTTATAATCAGGGGTTTTACGGCCTAGCATAGCTCAGACAAGCTTGATGGGAGACAGGTCTGGGGATCTCTGTAGTCATAGAAGGTTTTTAACACCACGGAGACGGGAGATGCGCGTCGTGTGTGATCGGGCGTCATTGTACTAGTAAAAAGCCCCTTGGTCATGTGACAGGCAAAATAGAATGTTGTAGGATCTTCAGGACCTAGCATCTTGAAACTACTTCTATTGGAAGGGACCGGCTGTCATAAGTAATGGTTCTAGAGATAACAGCTGTGTTCCACTCGACAGTAAACTGAGAATGGTATCGCTGATCGGGTCTCCACCACTGTTCTCTGTACAAATATGCATGGTTTGATCAATTTGGCCACTGCAGTTTTGTTCTGTTTAGTAGACCTTCTGGCCATCAGTTGAACAGGATCTAAGTTCGAATTTCGGTCTTGACATGAATGTTCATAGTGGGTCAGAATCTACTCTAAGCCGTAGGTCGCGGTCTGATTAGCCATCGTGTACTAAAAAAATGACAGTAAAGTAACAAACTGTGTAGTGGACCGATTTCCATGTCGAAACAAAACTGATGAAAACGAGTTTTTTCAAACATAATTTAAATCCTAATACATCATGTCTTTAATTATTTTTTCATTTCAATACCAAAACTTCTGTACATACTTGACATCATATGAAGCAGACCATTGCCACCTAGTAAAGAAAGCTAAAGTGCTGATCATAGTTTAATACATTTTGATTTGGGAAATATTGTTCCAAAGTATAAAACCACCTAGAACACAAATTGCAAATGGTAATGCAAAATCTCAGTGGATCTAATCCTGCCGATGGATAATTAAACAACTTTTTCAGTTGCATCTAATTTAAATTTATCTTAAACAAACCGAATGAAACACCATAAAGTTCTTCCTATTCTGTCAAAAGCAATTAGAGAAACCAAATATTTCGTCTATTTCCTCAAGTGAAAACGAAAAGAACTCACAATAGCCATTGGTCTGAATCAAATGTTTATCCCATTAATTGGACATCGTAACACTCAATGAAGACAATCAGCACCACGCAATTAGCTATAATTTCCTCTCGTTTTTGCTGATCTAGCCAGTGATAAATAATTAGTACATCTTGCCACACACACACAATAGCCAACTCTTTTCCCCAGATTAGCTGCAACTCGCACAAAAAGAGTGCCTGCTATTGTTTCCCATTTGATAAAAGAATTGTCATTCGAATACTGTCGGTTCTTCCATGAGAGAATGCTTGAATAGAAATAAATTGAGATCTTATATCATCGGCTTACATGTAAAAACACTAAGTCAAATTTTTCAAGATACGAGTTTTTTCTAGACCAGAATGTGGTGATGATCTTTAGACTGGTGAAGTTCACGAAGTATTTTTTCTTTGCATGGAGGTTAGATTTTTTCTTGAGAAGCACACTTAGTGAGGTTTAGCTGTGAGTAGAATATTTTCCCCTCCATTTCCTCACAGCTGTTTTTTGACTTCGTGTGTTTCGATTCTAAGCCGACGAATTCCTTTTTAAAAATTTGGAGAAAGTGATGAACACATTTTTCTTCCCCCAGGACGAAAATTTTAAATTATATTAAGCAATTTAACTTGACTGGATATTTTTTCACAGTCCAATCAAGAAATATTTTCATAATTATTTAAGCCCCCCTCTCGTTTTTTTAATTTAGAAAAAGTAAATATGACGGAACACTTCAAGAATCATTTGCAATATTCTAAAACGCTTATCGCTATATAGATTACTTTTTTGTGTAACTCTGTTATCAAATAATTCTTTTTCTTAAACATAGGACCGCTATCCCGGTTGGAAGAGTAGCGGATTAGCAACCGGAGGATTGCGAGTTTGAAACTCGATCCAACCAAAGATCATAGTATACGGGGGTGCACATAAAATCTGTCGTAACTTCAAATTTCTTCACGTTGGCGTGGTGTGAAAGTTTGGAAAGTGGGGTGACAGCTCAAGAGTGTTGACATCGTCATCTGACCGTGTTTCAAAATTACGAGTCCTCGAATCTTTCCCTTCGGGATTGATCCTTGACCGTCCCCAATAGCCTGTTGTGTTGCTTCAGTGCGACGTTAATTCAATTTACTTACTCTTGCCTTATTTTAAATGTATCAGTGATTATCAAAAATTAATTTCTCCTTAAAACTTTTTAGAAAATTTTATTAATCAAAAATCAAAACCAGAACTTTCTAATTCTAATACCTTCACCGACTAGTCTATCTTCAAAGTCTTGCTATTGCTTTTCGTTTCTAGCATTTTATCTCGAAGTGCTCAACAGAATTCAATAAATGTAAAAAAAAATATTAAGTTCTTATATAGCTAGAAAGCATTAATATATTGATTCTATATTCCCAAATCTCTATTCGCTGTCTGACTTAGGCTCTATTTTCTATGATGAATTCGATTTAACCCCATTAATGTGTGGATATGTTCTTAACTGTTGACGCAAACCACGACAAATAGCCTTGGGTAATGACCTGTTCGGGTTTAACGATATACCGGATCTAAAGCGCGGTCTGGTGATATTTATTCTCCGCGAGCACTATATAGGTCTCGAGGAAACTAAATGAGTATATTCGTAGCAAATGTATTAAGATATATTTGACTCAGTCTTCAAAAGAGTAAAATCTATTTTGCGTGAAGCCTCTTTATTAAAATTTAAATTATGAATTAGATGTTAAATTTAAATATTTAAACGTTTCATCTTTTCATCCAAGAAAAATGTTATGCTAATATACAAATTAATCAGGTGAACGTTGCAAGGTTTCTAAGTAGTGTATCATTACTTTTACTCCACTGCACACAAAATGACTAAATAACCCCAGAGATTAGTTAAAATAATCCAAGGAAAGATTTTACTAGTCAAGAAGGTCAAAACTGGTTGAAAGGCATGCAAAAAAAGACGAGATTGCAGAACGGATATATGAGTGAACTCTTCAGAGGTTAAATACAAGTTTATTGAACGGGATCTTTTGCAGTGGAAACTTTCAACGGAAAGATGGAAGACGATGTGCTTTGAAATTGCAGGAAATGTTCTAAAGCGCTTTGGGTGTAAGAATAGTTTTCGTAATTTCATATTATATGCGTATGTTTTTATTGCTTTTTCACTTTCATTCTATTCTCTTATTTGCATTACATGCTAATAAATAAATTAAGGCTACTTTCCAAAAAATAAGCTGCTACTGAGACGCGGTGAATGTTTTTTTCCTATTCTTCAAAGACAGTAATTTTATTGTTTAATATGTAAAACCTATTTTTTTTAATGTGAAACCAGAAATGAATACTAATTTCTTTTAATTTTTAACACTAGATATTTGACGTACATATCTACCACTTTTATTCAATGACGAAATCATTCATAATTTGAGTCACCCTTATTTCGCTTTTACATTCATTCAGTTAGGGCACGAGTCTTAATGGTAGTGAATAAGGCAATGAGAGGGATTTTCAGTGAAACAAACAACCAGGAGGAATCCAAAATTTTACTTACGCTACTCAAATACTTTCGCATCGTACATATCGGGGTTACCTTAAAATCTAGTTTAACTCCGCTTTATTGACGTTTGGCGTTTAATATAATTGGCGTTGACCAATCAACTATCAATTCGGAATTCATTGATCCAAATTTTATTGGCGTAGAGCTGAAATCGTATTATAAAAACCTGGTCAAGTTACGTCAAGTCTGGAACACGAACAGAAAACACGTTCCGCCGCAGAAGCACTAGCGCCATCTACATTTAGCTTGTCAGAAAATGCCTCTCAGGGCTGTATTAAATCATTTATAACCCAACATGCCCTTCGTATCTGTTTAATAAATTTTCATTCTAACTAAAAAAGACAAAAAGTACTAAAATGACAAACTTGGATTCAAACAACACTGGAGAACAGAAAGCCATTCATTTGTGTCTTGTGCTGCATGAAAGCTATTTTTCGCGGTTCAATCTGACATTCCACATGTATTTCTCACTTTGCTCGGCTTATGGCCCTTAATTGTACTAAATTATTACCACAGTCGCGTGTATGAGGTCTTAAAGACGCTGTTAAGAACGAAACATTCTGTAATTACAGCTGTAATTGCTCGGAAAGAGGGTCAGAAGACAGTACGTGCTCTCATGGCGTTTCATACCTTCCGCACGTGATGAATATTTTCTCATCTGACATAATTTGAAGTCACCGAAAGCGCAGTTAGCGTACATACGCAAATAGTAATTATATGCACCAACTCGATTCACGAATGGGTATAATGACTTTAGTTGGCTTACGCGGTCAGTTTAGTTTGGTAATTGGAGCATTCATTTGACGTAGCGACTCTTCTCGTGTTTGTGTAATTTATAAGTGCTTTTCGAAAATTAAAATTGGGTTTCGTTTCGAAAGTTTGGAAATTGTCCAGAAGAGAGTGAATAAATGTTTTGAAATTTTCATGCAATATTACATCAGATTTATTTGAAGTGATTGAATTTTATAGTGGCAGCACCTTTATCGAGTAGACTCAGGGGATTCAACTGTCATTATAGGAATCTCAAATATGGAAGTACGTGGAATTGATTCCCCCGTTGTCGCATTTATTTCGCAAGAAAGTCCCAAACATATCAGGTAAAGTGGTGTGAATAATAAAATTTAAATTGCAGAATTTCGTTAATGTTTACTCAAAGGCCTTTTTTTTAATTTCGCAAATTTGGTGGAAAAACCTTTTTCTAAATGGAATTTTCATAATTAAGTGCCCACACAGAAATTTAAATTTTGCATTTTTATACATTTATGACTTCTTGAAAAATAAGATTCTATTTCCCTGAAAGTATTTTTCTATTCTTTGTCAGTAAATCTGTCCTTGTGTGTTCATTTACTTGATGTTGTTTGCCTTGTGTTTGGTGGAGCTCGGCCTAATATGGTCCTTGCGCCATAAAATCAGACCAAACAACTTGAGTTTTAAATGGTATATTCAGCATCTATACATGAAATACAATTCTCATTGTTCCATGACAAACGGTTATAGAAATAATCTTCACGAAATCCATTCTGAATCACGTTGTAGAATCTTTATTGTGAATCCAGTCTAAGCTTATTGAACCCTTAGATTATAAACCTCCAGACAATGGTATCTTCTGTTCTACCGTACAAGAGACTCGTCTATGGAAGTGCATGTAGTTAAAATTAACTGGTCTGTTATTACATTACTCTCCCCTCATACACTTTATCTGACACTAACACTAATACACTCCCAATGTCGTGAGACATTGTACCAGTTTAAATAAATGTGAGAGGAACAGAACTTGCCACCAAGGTGGTATGTCTCCGTAATGTTATCTTGTGTCGCATATTATTACATCTATATATTATATCATACTATCTTATACTATATATGCAACATGCATATTAAAGTCAATCTCTTAAGATTATCAAGTCCTGATAAGTCAATGAATTTCACCATGCCAACAATTTTTACCCTTGAGACCTTGTTAGAAGCAATGTTCCGGCCACTTGATTTTAATGTGGTCAGCGGGTGTTTCATATAACTTGTATGAGATTCTTTTTCTGTCTAGCTAAATGTAGGTGGCTGTAGTATTTTTGCGGTGGAACGTACTTCCTGCACGTATTCCGAACATGACGTCACTTGTTTTTCAAACATGCTTTCAATGCGTCGTCAATATAAATTCCAAAGAATGAATTCCGAAACGAATGTGACAGTTCATTGGTCAACGCTAATTCCATTAAAAGCCAAACATCACCAAAACAGCGATAAACTACATTTTAAGTGTATTTTATCGGATTGTATCATGCCAGAGCATTTGAATAACAGGAAGTGAAATCTCTCTTATATACATGAAACAAAATCCCGAAACTCTTTTCCTTAGTCACTATTTATGTTCGATATTTATTTTTTGAGAGTTTCTAAATACACACAGACTCATTGTTAATTCAACACAGTTCTATCACAGACGCCTCTGACACCTGAATTTGCTGATTGGGCACCACCTTCCAAATATTCTGCTTGCCATTTCACCCATAACTTTTGCCCTTTTCTGACTAACTTCCATGCATCACGGAAGTCTTGCTCCTCAGTCCGCTATTCGTGATTCATGATCATAAGTCACCATATTTTGCCTTAATAAATCAGTTTTGTGTGTGTCCTAATAAATAAGCTTTCGCATATCTTAATAAATAAGCTTTTGTATGTAGTAATGAATTAGCTTTTGTATGTCTTAACTGCAAGACCCATGATTGCTTCATTTTAATACGACATAAATTCATGTGTTGTTTATATAAAGTGTATGCAACTTGATTCAAGTGAAGTTAGCTTTTATTTGTGAATGCATTATTTTCGAAATCAAAACAAAAAAGGACTCCTTTATCTGAGTGATTTAACACTCTTAAACTGATTGAAATGTGATTTATCAAAACAGAAAATGTTTCGATTCCTTAAACTTCTCGCTATTCTAATTCCAGCTGCGTTCTGTTTGATATCAACACAGTAATGAACTTAAGCATGAAAACTTTCACTCCTTTATTTTCTTCGGGTGTTCCGAAGCTTTTCCCTGAGTATCCCGTAATCCTAACGTGATTTATAATCGCGCATATGTGAGGAAATAAAGCAAAATATAAAAGCAAGCAAAACCAGGAAAAGAACGGAAATAGTTGGAAGAAGAAACAAAATCAGAAATGATAAAACTCGCAATTGTTTCTTTTGTAAAAAAGAAACTTCAGACAAAACATGCAGTCATTCCGTAAACTTCAGTAGCAATCACGTTGTGGTATAGGAATTGGAATGAGAAATTTTCAAGGACATGGAAAGAATGAAATGTTTTTGAAAATCATTGTGAAAAATAATCACATTTTTGTGTGAAGTATTTTTATTTTAATAAACTGGATAGAAAAATAATAGCAAGGAAACATAAATTAACCCAAATCAGTGTTTGAGAACTTTCTAAAAGTTCTGACAGCACAAATAAAATGCAGACGATTTAGTACGTGTGAGCGTTGTATAATAATTTAAATAAAAATTTATTTCATCACTTTTGAGATGAACTTTCCTTAAATTTCTTAGATGGTCTTTAAAATAGACAAAATTTTATACGAAATCTGGGCGTAAAAATATTTTTATATCAAAGTATAGTTCATTTAAATAAATATGACTGATATACTTAACTTTTAAAACATATATAAAATATTAATGTTTCAAAAGTTAGGGTGTTTAAAATAGACAGCAAATTTATACGATCCAGAGATAAACCCAATCGACCATGCATCCCAATTAATTATTATTTCCTCTTAGAAATGTGTGCTTAAACTAATTTTCTCTTCAACTTTTAACATTTGACGTCTATGCCGTCAGCAGGATATAATTTTATCATGTTAGATTTTCGTAAGTTTCTCTGTATCTAGTTACCCTATGGAACAATCATTGCCTCCTGTCATGTAAAAATTATAGGCTTGAAGAGTAATTAGATTGGCTTATTATCTAAAATTAAGGTACTTTGTTAGCAAAGATTGCACATCTTTACTTTTCAAGAGAAATGTAAGATGAAGTTCACTATGCGTCTTGAGAAAAAGCAGCATGTATCAATTTTATGATTACCCATTAGTTTATTCTATATTTCTGTACTATATTTCTCGGATCAACTAGCAATACTGGTTTGGAAAAAAGTTAACTTTCAAAAATCATCAGTTAAGGACTTCTTAATATGTTTCTCTTTCTCTCAGTTCTGAAGTCATCAGTTTACTAAAAAAAGTACGCTATAAAGGAGAAGAATAAACGTTAGAGGTATATTTTGTTCAAATATACCCCTACGTGAAAATTAAGCTGTAACTAATTATATTTACATCTATTACTTGTATTTACATCTATTACTTGTATTTATATCTATTACTTGTATTTACATCTATTACTTGTATTTTCGTTATTTTCTTAAATGAGACCTGTGATAAACACTGTGACAACGAAATTAATATATAATCACTTTACGTGCTACGAGTACTATAAAAGTTAAGTACATCATTTAGTTTTAACTTTTCCCTATTTCATGCCAATTTAATTTCTTGGAGTATAGTTACGTGTGTGTATTTTTTTGTGTCAAATGCAAGCTCGATATTTTGTTTTCTCTTTAATGAATGTTTCAATTTTAATTTCTAAGACTTTGAATTCGGGTTATATTTTGATCAATTGTCAAAGTACTTGAATCCGTTGTCATGTTTTAAAACTGTTGTATATTACACAGTAGCAAATTTCACTTCTTGAACTATTTTATATAAACACTGTTTTTTATAACTCTCATACAGATCTGTTGATCAACAAATAAGTTTATCTAGGTATTGATAAGATGTTTGTTTGGTTTCAAAAGAGATAAATACGCCTAGTAACAGAAATCTAACCCACGCCGCTTTCAACTCGCAGTTGGCAAACCCACTGAGCTACGGTGGCGCCTATAGGATAGATTTTTACAGTTAAAACCTTCAAAAAATATACCTTATTTATTGATAAACAAAACTCTAGCATCCCACTTTTAAATTTAAGCATTCCTTTCCAATTGGATATTGCAAAACATTTTCCCATTCATTTGATACATGTTCATTTTCAAGAAAGCAGTTGTTTGCTTTCTTATTTCTTATTCAGACCCTGACAAACAGTTCTGGAGTGTGCATCCATAATGTTTCGAATTAAGGAAAGGAAGTGTAGTGATATTCGAGAAATAGTTTTAAAGGATATTCTATAACACTAAAACAATGATAGTGCTAGCTTTTAAAGTAGAGGATATGTGAACTAATGAACACTTTTAAACAAACGGGTTTTGTACATGATGCAAGAAGTGTAAATGATTACATATGTCAGAGGATAATGTGAACGTATAACAAAATGTTACCATGTTACCAAACGATTTGAGCTGTGAAGATTTTCTGTATACACAAACCAGACGGAAGATGGAAGTTTTTTCTTTATGTTACCTAGATGCTTTTTGTGTTACCCAAATACATATCGGGTTGCCTTAAAATATAGTTTATTACCGTTTAGCCGATGTTTGGCGTTTAATTTTGACCAATTAACCATCATACATCAATTCGGAATTCATTCTTTGAAATTTCTATTGGAGACATTAAAATCGTATTCGAAAAACAAGCCGTTATGTCAAGTCCGGAATACTTACAGAAAGCACGTTCCACCACGAAAACATTACTTTTACCTACATTTAACTTGACAGAAAAAAGTCTCTCACACACTGGTACTGATAACCGTCTTGTCAAATTCTATACTCTTGATAATTTTATAATTAAATTATTTATTGTTTCAAAGTGTTTTTTTGAACAAATAAATATTTCTGGATGGATACCATGTAATTTGGTACATATAGCTTATGAATGACATCATTTGATATCCTTTGCTGAATTGCTGAATTGTGAGATGAGTCACTCAAATTGTACATAGCTACACAAGTTTAGATAGACAAGCACGTTTGCATTTAAAATGTTGTCTTAAATTATGAAATTATGTTAGACGTGCAATCTTTGACACCAGGACAACACTGGCCACTCTCAAGAAAATCTCCGATCGTTCAATACTAACAAAACTTTGTGACGCCTCTGTATGCGTAGTTATGAGAGAGATTTTCAGTGTAAACAAACAAACCAGATAAAATAAGAAAATTTTACTTCCGCTTCTCAAATTCTCTCACATGATAAATATCGGGGTTACTTTAAAATGTATTTTATCGCCGTTTTGACAACGTTTGGGATCTGATATAATTTGTGTTGATCAATCAATTATCATATATAAATTCGGAATTCATTCTTTAGTATTTTTATTGACGAAGTTCTGAAATCGTATTCGCAAAATAAATCAAATGACGTCACGTACGTATTACGCGTACTGGAAATACGCTTCACCGCAGAAACACTACCACCACCTACATTTAGTTTGACCGACAATTCCTATCATATACTGTGATAAAGTGATCGTAGTGGACAAACCATTTCCCTCTCATCGTCCTATCCCGATATTTGTAACAGAAAAAACACGTGGACAAACATTGAGTTCTCCCATTTTCCACGTCCCGTGAGATTCCTATCTGAAGAGAAATAGAGACAGACCGGAAATAACAGAGAACAATATAAAAAAAAGCGTACCCAACCCATTAATCACTGTCCAGGAACGTCGGTGGTCCCATCTGGAAGTTAATCGCGCGCTTTTCGCGTGCCTGGAACTGTTAGCGAAACTAACCCCAATTTCACTGGAATCATCGGCCAGTCAGCTGACGTCACGTGACACCAAAGGGTGCTTAAAAGGGTGGTGGTCGCCCAAGTGGAGGGTGGAGGGAGATCTGTTCGCCTATCCAATAAAGTAGAGGTAATTGTTTCCAATTGACTTTTGATCTGGCCTATATCGTTAACTGAGACGAGGTTTGACTTTCATCGTGATTGCTTGGAAAGCTGGGAAGCCTGTATGTATCTTCGGATCTTAATTTAAGGGCAATTTAAGGGCAGTGGAGATCAAGAAGTGGAGAGGATGACATTTTCAAAAACTAATGGATGTTTCGTTTTGCTGTCTTGTTTGTTATTCTCGGCTGACAAGTGAAACTAAGTCAAAATTTTCAAGGTAGTTTTTTAGCTTTTCTAAGTGAGATGTTGATATGGTGAAGTTCGTAAAGTTAATTTTTCTTAGCATGATGGTTAGATTTCTTCTTGAGAAACACACTTAGTGAGTAAAGATTAGGGAAGATAATTTTTCCGCCTTCGTTTTCTCAGAACTTGCTTTTTGACTTAATGTGTTTCACTTGTAAGCCGACGTTATGATGAATTGTGAGCTATAATTATGAAAATTGAATTCAAAGCGCGTTTAAAGCTGGACAATGTAGAAGTTCGTTATTCAAGCTGGTTGGGTTTTATGACGCAATGGCCATATTTGGCCAAGCTACTCCAAACACAGGATAGACAATGTCATGTAAATTGACATACACACAAAGAAAGTTATACTGTCATAGAAGAGAGGAATGCATCCAGGGAAAATTATTCCAGATGAAGACGCCAAAATATATATTTATTTTAGATAGCCTATAATAAATAAAACTGCTACTGAAATAGTCTTGCTTAAGAAGGAACAAGGGTACATTTAAATCTCCCTTCCTTGCTCATATTTTCAAGCTCAAATTAAAATGTTTTTGTTTAAATTTTGAAGCGTCATTGTCTTACTGACACTTCTCCGCTGCTCATATAAAAAATTTAGTCTACTTAAGCACTTTAAATATCTTCAATTACCTTAAATACAGTTAGTACAGTTATAATGAATTTTTTAATGAATTCACTCACAATCGCTTTCCATGTGAATGCTTTCGATCAAAGGATTGATGCTACTTTAAAAAAATTAGCTTGGTTACAAAGTTAACTACTAATTTAGAAGAAATACAACTATATGCGATTTTCTAGGTTAAAAAAATTGAGAATGTTTTGGTTTAAAATACGTATACAGATTTAAGCCTGTTTTTATAAATTAAATACTCAGAGTATCTGTTTTCTATAAATTGGATAAAAAAATTCTATTAGTAATGCACATTTTAGTCGGTTTTGTACTATATATTTGCATTTCAACTAGGTTTTAATGGCAAATGATACAGGATTCTTACATACATTATTTATGTAACATATGCGGAACAGGAAACTACATTTGTCTATCGGCGAATGTAAAATAAGATATCTAAAATGTTCCAAGGGGCCACGGTAGCCCAGTAGATAGAGTAGCGGATTAGTAACCGGTGTGTTACGAGTTCTAAACTCGATCCGATCCCATACCGTCATGTACGGGGGGACTGGTGCACACTTAATCTGTCGTGGCCTCAAATGTTCTCACGTTGGCGTGATGAAGAAGTTTGGAGTGAGGTGCCAGCTCAGGTGTTGACCTCGTCATTTGACTGTGGTTCAAAATTACGAGGTGTTGTCTTCGCACCTTTCCGTTTGGGAGTGATTTCGGACCGTTGCCAATGGCTCGTTGTGTTGGTCAAGTGGGACGTAAATTCAATTACCAGGACGTTTCAAAGAGGCCAAATAGTTTGTAGGTGTTTATATCTTTTGCGCTTTAATATGCTCTCTAACATTACAGTTTTGACCAGTATTCTTCCATTTGAGTATCATTTTTTTATTTTCCACTCAAAAAAGGCCTAAAATTTAGGATGTTTGACAGCTTAAATGTAAAATGGCCCTAATGTCCATGACAATATCAAGTGTGTTGGAGCATGCGAGTTCGAGAGTGCGATTAATGTTCCAATTTTCTTCGTTAATATATATTGCGCGTGCTGCTTTTCCCTCGCATTATTTTTAAAATTCGCCTTACTGTAATTTGGTTTTGGAAGAACGATAAAATTATTTTTAGTGGAGTTCGAGGAAATGGTCGGTATTCGTTCGATCTCTGCTGCTATAATGTTCACGCTGCTCACATTATGTTAGAATGTAGATTTCTGTTTAACTTACGTGCATGGCCTGTATATTTCCTTGTAAATTGAAAACCTTGTTGTTATTAATTGAGTTTACTTTATACCCACCAGACAACGCGTCAAATCGTTAACGGGTTTACATTATAGAGTAAAAATCTTATAGATAACGTTTGGTTTTATGCATTAGTAAGAATAACTACCGTCCCAATTTTATGGATGGTCAGAGAGAGAGAAAATATATAAAGTCTTACAGATACTTTCATACACAATCTTATATTTCTGTGCGAGTGACTTCATAAAGATTCTTTTTCCTAAGTTAGTTACTTGAGAAAATATGCGGCCAATTCAATCAAAATAGTCTACTTATGCAGTAGAACATCCATCGCAAAATTCGCTTTCAGAGATGAAAAGGATTTTTATTAAAACCACGCCATAGTGAACATTCACTATTTCCCTTACTCGTCCACTTTATCCTTTTCATTTAATAGAGTGAAAATAAGATCTTGCAATTCCGTCTAATATTAATCACACGAAGTACTGCTATGTGGGAGAGTGCAGTGTTTTCTTCTCAGAAACCTATTTGTCAACGTCTCTGTGATCTCTGCTGTACTTCAAGAGAACATTTTCAAAGTTTGAGAGGATGACAGCCTTTGGGGACATCAATAATATTCCGGTGAATTCTTAAAAGCTCGGTTGTTGTCCGGAAGATCCTTTCAAAGTTTAAGGAGCGTTTTTTATAGCCCGCTAAAAATCAAAATACTTACTTTTTTAAGTTTCTCTATAAACAGACTTTCTCCGAAAAACAATTCATCCTCCGAAATATGAATTATTCTTCTCTTTTCTATGCGGTAAATCTGACTTCATATAAAACAGTTTAGAGTAGAGGTCGGAAACCTTTTTGTAGGGTGAAATCCTGTTTTTCTTTCTTACAAATAATAAAATATTGACCACTTATGTGCTTATATTTTTGAAATATATTATTTTTAGCAGAGAACAAAGATCCAACTCATGACAAACTGGGTGAGCTGCAAGTCAAGACAAAAAATGCTAATTTCACAACATAAATATTTATTCAATTGTGTTACGTCAAAAAATCCTCATGCATTTTAATACAGAATTGCAGAGTATTCAAACATACCATTCTGTAGGTTGGTTTGGGTGGTTTATTTGGCTTAGCTGCTCCAAACACAATACAGACATCTTATCAATATATTATGTCCGTGGTAGCTCACTTGGAAGAGTAGCAGGTTAGAAACCGGAGGATTTCGAGTTCGAAACTCGATCCAACCATGAACCGTTGTGTGCGTGGGGGTTGGCTGATCTGTACGTTAAATCTGTCAAGGCATCAAATACCCTCACATTGACGTGGTACGGAAGTTTGAAAAGTAGGTGCCAGCTCAGGTGTTAACCTCGTCATGCCCGTAGTTCAAAAGTACAAGGTGTTTTTCCTAGGATCTTTCCCTTCGGGATTGATCCCTGACCGTCGCTAATAGCCCATTGTGTTGCTCCGTTGCGATGTTAATTCAACTACCTACTTGATCTACTACCTGATCAATATACCACGTCAATCAATGGACATACACACGCAAAGAAAGTTTTACTGACACAGAAGAGAGAAATACATCCAGGGATGAATCGAACATGCACCGCCTACAACTCGCAAGTTGCTGGCGCAGCGGACAAGCCAACTGAGCCATAGCGACCTACTTTTCTCTGTAGAAAATGCATACTCATGTAACTTACAGCACATTCATAATTTTTCATAAAAAATCCCCTATTTCGACGCTAAATCCCTATTTCGAGCTATACTAAGTTTCAAGTCATTATGTCATTTTGAATTATGAACCAATGATCATATTCAGGAAGAAGGATTAATGAGTAATTTTCTTCAAGTGAACTGAGCAAGAATAGATCTGTTTTCTTTGCATTCTAAAGATTTGATGAGTTGAAGGATATGAAATTTTACTTGATTATTATTTAAATATAGATTTATATAAAAATATTATTTTATTACATTTTGTTATTTACTTATTCTATTATTCTTATTGATTATGTATTTGCATTTATTACTTCATTATTTATTTATTTTTATTTACTATCCTTTTTAAATTTTGAATATAGGTATAGCTTAAGTTATTATTTTTTAAAGTTTAATACGAATAGATATTTTTACTTTTATTTTTCTTTAATTTTATTTGAAAATGTAATATTTTCTTATGTATTGTTTCAGGGATTGAATCGGGTTTATTTCATGGTACTGCGGAATTCATTTTAAGCAATTAGTTTCGGTCTACTTCGGTCTTGCATAAGAAAAGTTAGTGTAGAGTAATATCTCCAACCACAATTCGTAGTGTTGCTCTAGTACGATGTTAATTAATTACCAATTACTAATTAACAATTACCTACCACAATTCGAGACCGTTGGAAGAATAACTGAATGGTAATGGGAAGGTTGCGAGTTCGAATCCAACCAAAGACCGTCGTGTACATGGGGACTGGTGCACGTTAGATTCTGCCATGGTCTCAAATGTCCTCCCGTTGGCATGGTGTGGAAGTTTGGAGAGTGGGATGCCAGCTCAGGTATGGCCTCGTTATCTGACCATGGTTCAAAATTACGTGTTGGTGTTTTCGGATCTTTCCTTTCGGGATTGATTCCGGACCGTCGTCAATAGCCCGTTGTATAGCTCCACAATGAGACATTAATTAAATACCTAACATACTTAACCAACCACAATTCATTCGCACCTTTAAATAATAGTATAAACAAGTTTATTTTCTTTTATGTTTTCTCTTGATGTTTCAGCACTAAAAAATCAGCTCCCAACGCTATTTTCTTGATTGAAACTCGTAAAAAGACTAATTAAAGCAGGGTAGCTTATAAAAAGCATTTTCTAATCGATAATTAACGTAATGGATGTTTTTGCTGTTTTGCAAACAAGTTTAATACCTTAAAAAGTAGTGCGTTCATGCTTCACGAATTTTGTTTTTGTTGATCGTTTAAATGCAAATTTTTTATGTTCTTTATTAACTTTGATGTAAATTATTTTTACTTCCATATTTTTATGAAAATTTATTTTGTATAATTTAATGATTACTGTTAACAAGTTATAAATTCAGGAGAATTTACTTGGAAAAATTAAGATATATTTCCTAATTAAATACCTAAATTAAGATTTCGAACTAAGAAAAATATTCTTATCTCGTGACTATTTAGATTTCTAAAGCTTAGATATGACTGAAAATAGGAAATGTTATTCCACATTACATTATTTATGGGATTTACGGCTGATTGGAAAATCAATTACTTGAACTTGTAAAAGATAATAGTCTCTTGTAAGATTAGGCCATTTATACTTTCCTTTCAAATTTAAATTAAGATTCCATTGCTAAAAATGAGTTGCGAGAGTTTCTGGTTAATACAGTTAAGTTAGTTTTAAGCGAACTTTCACACTGTTTCTGATAATTAATTCTATCGTTGGCTTATTTTATCTGCTTAAATCATCTTATAGAACATTTAACAGGAAGATTTAACTATGATTTATTGCCAGATCTATCCTTTTTAATTGGTAGTTGTGTTTAGATGAGAGAGAATTTTGCTCCTGTTCTTGATATCATTGGATTTCCTATTTTATTTTATTATTGGATGCTTTTGTAGTGTGCAAACCTGTTAATACCTTAAAAGTAGTGTGTTCATTCCTCGCAAATTTTTATGTTGACCGTTTAAATACAAACTTTTTAGAATGTTCTTTATTGACTTCGATATGAATAACTTTAACACTTCCATATTTTATGAAAATTCAAGAAAAATGGCAACGCATCCATCACGAAATAAAGTTTTCACAATTACCACAAAGTAAGTTTTTCTTTCTCGAATACTATTTTCGATAAACTTTTCTTCTTTTCGGGTTCACAATACGAAGTGATCGGGAGACTAATAGTGCTATTAGTGCTATTGAGCTGTTATTGAATTGAGTATAAACCGTGATAAATGGGTATTTTCCATGTTGGTTTTAATAAATGTAAATAAATAATTTGAAATCAATGTGAATTAAATTAGCATCAAATTTTAAAATTAAATATCCATTTGAGTGAATTTTTAGAAAATTGAAAATGTTTGTTTATAATGAATGGTATTTGCCAGTTACTAAACAAGTTTGAGATAGAACGTCTTGAAGTAGAAAAAATTTCCTGCATTGGTAAAACCAAATCAACTGAATAAAAAGTGTTAAATACATTTTATTTTTATGGTTTTGTATGTTCTTAATATGATGAGATCTCTAAAAATATAAAATATTCTTCATTAGCTTCGTGCTTTTATATTTTGATAAAAATATTTTTTTTCGTTGTGTGTGCCAAGTAATTTTTTCTTCCTTTTCTCCTTTCTAAGCTGCAAAAATCATGCATTCAATCCTGTAGCCGTTAATACCAAACTCAAAGACTAGATTTGATCGGAAAACTAATTCACTTGGACATTTTTGCTTTTACTATACAAAGTGATTAAAAATATAAAAGTTGCACCAACAAGTCCTTAAAAGGTTTGAATAAGAAGCCCGTAATAGACATCTTTCACATCAACATTGTAAACATTTCATGTATTTAAATATTTCGGTTTATTTGAAGAGTATAAATAAATGAGCCGTTTTTCAGACCTTATACAAGAAACAAATATGCAATCTCATGTTTTCAAAAAGCATCCCCCGTAACTTACACGGAGTTTCAACCTAATCGCAGTTTATAATTCCAGCAAGATGGATACAAATTATTTATTCAGTTGCAGATAAAAAAAGGAAACATCAAGAGCAAACTACAGGGAAAGCAGCAATAGGTACTCCGTGATTAAAATTAGATGGTAAAATTGTACTTTTCGTCAATTATTGTTTTTACATATCTTTATCTTGAAAACGGGAAATAATGATCTACTAAATGCAAGGGATAATCCAAGAATAACATTCTTAATAAACATTCTTACATTGTTTTTCAACAAACCCTGCCACCCCACTCCCTTTGAAATTAATAATTTTCACTCCTTCACTACCCAAGATTGAATAACTCACTCTAGATGTCTTTACTCTACATGCGAACAGAGCTCAAAAGACGCTCTGGGTGCAAATCTTCAACAAACCACGGCCATGTACCCATTCGTAACGTACCAACTCCATATTTCGTCCATATCTATAACCTACATCCTTTCTCCATCACTCTCAGGATGTGGGCACTCGGTGCACAGTAGTAGCTCACTTCCACCCTTTTCCTACGCATGAGCTGCAGACTCTGCTGGCCAACCATCACTCAGTGGATGCAGGACAGCTGCATGCACCTGCAAACAGCATAATTAACCCATCAATACATCACCTCCGATAATATGGATGCACTCAGGACCCCATGATGGGGAATTGTTTATACCATGATTGCAAAGCTTGAAGTCTAGCGGGGAGGGCATGTGAAAGTTTTAGTAGTCTGTTTTCAAATTTTTAAAAGTTGCAAATCTTTTTATTGTATTTATAAACTATATTTTTAAAAATGGAAGGTTTGTTTGCACATGGAATACCTTCGCCCTATTTCATTTATCCGTTTTGGGTCATTTAAATGCAAAATCAGTAATTTCCACGTACGTATGTCTGTCTTCTGTCTGTCTGTCTGTCTGTCTGTCTGTCTGTCTGTCTGTCTGTCTGTCTGTCTGTCTGTCTGTCTGTCTGTCTGTCTGTCTGTCTGTCTGTCTGTATGTATGTATGTATGTATGTATGTATGTATGTATGTATGTATGTATGTATGTATGTATGTATGTATGTATAGGCCCGCATTACGTCGAAGTGTCTAGATGTATTTTCATGAAATGTTGTAGACATTTAGTACTCACAACTTAGTGACTGAACTTAACAGCGTCAACCAGTCTGTCTTCCCCTTTAATGTTTGTTTTTGTGTTTGCATGTTTGTGCAGAGTATCACATCAAATTAATTTTATAAATTTTTATAGTCTTGAATATTTTATAAAACATATTAGCTTAGTGAATATGCATATATTATACATTATAATGTGAATATGCATATATTATACAATATGTTAAATATACATTATCTTAATTTCCTTTGCTACATTTTTCGGGAAGTTTCATGCTAAAAAATTCTGAATACTCTTTCTTAATATAGTCTTTCTTTTTTTTGGCAGTGTTGGAAAGCTGAAATATAAATTGAGCATTGCGATTACTCAGATTATTTTACCTGTAAAGGAGAAGCAATTATTTTTTACAGAATCTAATTCAAATACTTTATTTATTTTGAGCTTATTATTTTTTGCTAAACATAAATAATTTCCGAATGTTTGGGATATGATATAAAGAGAATAAAACATTCAGTTTTGCACTAGAGCTGGGCAGAAATTGTTTTTTTGTCCAATATTGCTTAAGATGTGTGTTCATTTCTGAACGGCATGTGTACATTTCGACCAACCACGTTTAGTACTGCGGTTGTATAAATTTTTTTACGGAAAGAATAGAAATATACAGACCTTTTAAACCAAGACTGATAGATAATCTAATTTATTCAAAGAATTTCAAAGAATATAGGTTTTCTTTATGGAACTAATAAATTCATTAAAACTTGCATTTTTTCCATATTTTAAATAAAATTGGAAAGCTGCTCTCAACAGGAAAGTAACACTATCATTCTCATTCTAAACAGACCTGGGTTTTCCGTTCAAAATTAAATATCTGAATTGAAAAAACTGCTTTAAGGTGTAGCTCGAGCTCAACGAAATGAAAACTCGTGTTCGTAAATATTTTTTCCACGGACTTTAATTTGTTTTTATTTCGACTTTTTTTCTTTGATTGTAAATATAATCATGTTTTTATAAATTGTAACTCCTATTCATCATAAGTAACACACACTATCCCAAAGGATTCAATTTAAAACTACACGCAATTCAGAGTAAATCAAATTTTTAATTGACGATATTGAAAGAATATCAATGCTAGAAAATTTCTAGGCATGTATATGTTTTATGTCCAAAGTAAGTAGTAGAAATTATTAAAATGTCGAAAAGATATTAAAACATTATCTTCCAGACACTTAAATGACGCTTGCAATTTTCTTCGAAAGAGAAAGTGATTATTCTGGTTACTTTTTCAACCTACATTAAACCAATTCAACCCGAGAAAGATTGAATAATTCTGGTAAATAATAAAGGTGTACAACAGTTGCAGTAAGAAAAACAAAATTTCATACCTTTGTCAAGTTGAGCACTGAGATTTTTATTCATTCATAACCCAACTGTGAGCGTGTGCAAGCGATCAGAGAATTGATTCTTATTTCTATTTCGTATTTCTAACTTTATTATTATATTTATTAACAAAGTGCAAACGATAATATTGGTAGATATATTTTTATTATGCACACGTAACCGATAATGTGAATGTATTTTTTAATTTTGCAAGTCCAAACTGTAATCATGGTATGGAATGTGATAAAAAAATTAATTTGAAATTTTGAATAATTCGAGACAGTAAAAAATAGAGTTGAGTGTTGTTCTTTGCAATTTTTTTGCATCGTCTTTAGTTTTCTTAATAAATGTTTAATTTTTTAACAAACGTTTGTCTATATATATACAACCGAAAACCTTACCTTAAACAATTTAATGCAATAGAGCTTATATTCTGATTATCCAAAAAGTGAGTAGAGCGAGTCTTCATAACGAAGGTAAATTAGATTGGAATCACCATGCTACGCCTCGACTCCAACTTACCCATGGGGCTCGAGATTCGTTCAAGGGGTGAGTGGGATAACAATTACCACGGATTGCATACATAGTACAGCATAGGTGAAAATACACAAAATATTGCAAAATCGAAAAAAAGGACAAACAGCACATAGTTTACACAAGAAGTAATAAGAAAATACAACAAAATAAACAACTCCAATCTTTGTACAATTACTCTTTGAACATCACCCTGCAATAAATTATAAAGGCTACCAAATCTCCGCTGCAGCGAAATAAAAATATTCTAATGGTGCTGACAAAATATTGAAAACAATTTTTTTAGTTTTTGTAATTTCGTCTACTATGTGAACCGAAAACACATAAACACAATCGATGTACAACCGAACACATAACTGGGATTTTTATAATCCTATTGAGCCAGAACTTTTTATGTAATCGTCAGTTGGCTATACTAAGTAATATTGTTTTGCATAGATATAATCAAAGATGTAATGATCGGTATCACCTACACTTCAAAACCAGCAGAGGGAAGTATTTTTTAGTTAAAACCTGTTTAGATATATATACTATGAATGGGCCTGTCAAAAATGAAATTGAAAATTCGTTATTGGGGCTTGAGATTTATAGTTTTACTTCATACGAGCAGTCATCAAAACTTGGGGCTCACCATCTAAACTTGTACTGAAGTCCGTCATTTAACTTACCATTGGGTCTCCCAGAGTGCAGTTGTGGGGTCCTGGATGCACCAAACCCTTTTTCGTACCATTTCCCTTATTGCTAAAATTGTTTGTTTAGATTAATTGCATTCGTGGGAAGTTCTTAGCTTAATTCAACTGTCAGTTTACGCAACACAAATTTAGAAGCACAATGTTTGTTGTGAGCATGTGATATCTTATGAAAGAAGATATATTTTATTTGAATACTAATAATCCAGAGTGATTTCCAAAATTGAGTATACACAATGAAAAGATTTCTTCATCAGTACACTATGCCTACTCTCAATCATGGATGTGTTTCGGTAATTACATATGGTTGCACTCTGACTTGGAGAAGTTGAAAATTTAGTTTTTATTGAAGAAATCGAGAAAAAGTGAAATACTTAAATCTATTGATGATTAATTAGTAGAAAAGTGCTCAAAATTTGGATTTAAAAGCATTTTTATGTCTAAAGATAACGTCTCTACATAGAGAGAAGAGTTATAAAGCAAAAATAGCTTAAGTTTCTGTATCATTTTAGCAACAACTACAAAACTATCATAATCTCAGGACCTCAATGGGCTTGAAAATTCTGGGTCCTAGCAAAAGAATGGTGAAAAATCACGATGTCCAGAGCACAGAGAACGCAAGAACGATTCTATGAAAGAAAGGAGCAAATACATTCAGAAAAATAACACAAATTCTTATTAATTCAGTTCCCCTAAGCTTAGAAGCTGTTCTAGATGCAAATATACGTATGTGCAACAAAAAAATTTATTATACTTTTTTGTTACATTTCTGTACGAAATAGACTGGGTGTATACTCAATTTTGTGACATAGAATTTTGTAGATTTGACGCTTAAACCTACTTTTAAAATTATTACAGCTAATATGGAATTAATTCGTAGCTTAATATTAATGTCTTACTCTACCATTCCTGTAAAAATTGAGTTCAAATTATTATTTAATACATAGTTTTGGGCTTTTAAAGAAATGTCATCATGGTGTATACTCAATTTTTGGAGCCACAGTAGTTGTTAATATTGAAGCAGTGAATACGTAAAAAGCGTAAATAGCCCGGAGTTACGAATTCCGACTTGAAACACACTCTTAAAGTAAACAACAAAGTATAGAAATTGTTTAAGCATATACAAACATTTTGTTCCTAACAACAATATTTTGATAAATGTTGCGAGAAATAAAAGTTTTTGTATACGTGTGCGGTCACTTATTTAAAAATATTCACCAATATTTAAATGTTTTAAACTTGGGCCACATTCATTTTTATCACTCAAAACAAATGTAGCAAATCAACTTATTCCATTTTAAAATCGAGTGTTTGTAGAGCAACTTAAATAAACTCGCATTCCATTCGCTGTGACAGAAAACTTCTTTCACCAATGACTCCATTGCTTCAATTCCCTTAAAAAAATATATTATTTGTCGACGAACAAAATGCGTAGCCAATGACATCCCCTCCAATTCGAGTAGATTGCTTCCACATCTAGTGACAGAAAGTCGTTTATCGACGAGATAACTTACGGCATTGCTTGGAATCTGTGTTTTCTTCTCTTTCGCTGTAGAAAATTTTAGACAGAAAAAAAAATGCCTGTTATTGATGAACGCAACCCGTCAAGTCGCCCTCCTTGCAAAACATTAATCAAAAGATCGGAAAAACAGGAAATCGGTTGTTCTTCCATAAAAAGAAATCAGTCAATACCGAAAGCTTTAAGTTTGATTTTTCATTACTTTCTTTCATTTGTTTTAATTATTCAAAGACGTCGAAGAACTGTGCAACGGCCATTAACGTAAATCCAATTTGAAGAATAAAAATTAATTCTTTAACGTTCATGAAAGTAAGTTTCCAAACGTTTGACCTGAATTTAAACTTTAATGGATATTTAATTTTGCTCCATTCTACGCTCCATTTTACAAACTCCAAAGGACCGAGTAAAAGTTCATTAAAATGGAGTTAAAATGTGTTCTACAATTTTTGTATGTGACTTAATGGAAGCTTAGAATCGTTTAGAATTATAGAAACAAGCATTGACTGCAATTTCAAAATTGAGGTATTCCTCACATTTCACTGCTATAATTGTTATAAACCATATTTTTAGAGAAGCCGTCGTGGCTCAGTGGGTATGCCCACTGAGCTAGCAACCTTCATAGGCTGCGCAGGTTCGATTCCTGTCAGGTGCATTCCTTCTGGATGTATTTTTCTCTTCTGTGTCAATAAAACTTTCATAGTGTGTGCTTGATATTGTTTGTCTTGTGTCTTGAGGGTTTTATGGCCCTTGCGCCATAAAACCCTCAACCATGACTTTACTACTTGAAATCAAGCGCTCGTGCATGAGTTCGCTTGAAAGCGGTCATTGAGTCATGAATATGAAATCATTAGAAAGGACCAAATATCCACGTAATTCATAGATATGAAAACGATAAATTATCCATGGAAGTCACGGATATAAAACCATTGAAAATGACAAAATATCCATGGATATGAAATCATTTAAAAAGACAAACTATCCATAGAAGTCATGAATATCAGTCGTGGGAAAAATATTTCTACTGTCAACAAGTGAAAGAAAGTTGAACATTGAGTAACATTCATTTTCGAATCGAATTTACGCACCAACTTCCATACTCGGTTGAAAATGAAATTTTTTGACGTGAGTAAAACGTCTATGTTTGGAATATATCTTCAAAATAAAGAGTGTTACAAATAAGGTAGACTTAAGAGACCCTTACCTCCGAACTTGGATAAAAGACTAAACAATTTATACTATTTTCTTGTAGGCTGTTACTTATGAATATACGAAACTTATTTCCAAATTTTTATGTTTAGAACTATTGTGTTCCAAAACTTTCCGTCTGCTAATTTTCAGTATATTTCGCTTATTCTCAATCAAAATATATTGTAACTATAAAAATAGGTTAAACAATAAGTTCTTTTTCTAAGCTTTTCTAGAAACATACTAGAATATTTTAAACTTGAAAAAAATCAATATTGTAGAAATAAAGAAATTTGAAACTTTTAAGACAAGAAAGGGACAAAATAAGGCAATAAGATATAACGTAAGTATTCGTAGCGTATATAAAACGTATCAGATTAAACGAATATATTCTTGCATGCAAATATTCAACTGTTTTTGTATGCAATTTTTGTATTTTAAATTTGATTCGTTAAAGGGGAGAATAGCTATTATCTTTTATTAAATTTGTAGCAATTATTTTTACACTTCATTTAATTTTTATAAAAATAGTGATACTTAATAACATAGTTTAAACATTTAATTAGTTGATAGCACATTTTAAAAGTGCGTAAATACTTACTAATGACATTTACGCGCAAAAACACAAATAAACAAATGAGTAAACTATCTGCCGAATGTTATTTGTGGTTCAAAATTACGTGGTGTTGTCCTCGGATCTTTCCCCTTGGGATTGATCCCGGACCGTCACCAATAGCCCGTTGTGTTGCTCCAGTGTGACGTTAATTGAAATACCCCCCCCCGAATGTTATTTAAAGGAGTGATTTTAAACTGAAAGTTTGTGAAACAATCGTGTTTACCATACCGAAAGCGACTTGCAAACATTTAATAGAACCGTTTTCCAACCGAGAAGACAACCAGCACACCACGGGAACAAAAGTTTCCGGTGAAAGATTCGAACAGTCATTAAATATTTTAAAGAAATAGCTTCTCTATTAAACCTTTAATTACTTGAACAAGGGACTCATCCGTTCTCTTTGAAGTCTGACAATTCCGCTATTTTTCACTTCCATTTGCTTCGGTGACAATCAAAGTTTAGGTACTTTCCGAAGCAATTAACTGAAGTTTCATTTATCTGTTTAAAACTCTTCAATGAAGTTACGAGTGTTGTGGAAAATGCCTCACTGCAATCTCTTAGAGGTTAATCACAACTCTCCCTAATGACTTTGTAGTCTGTCCAATTACTAACCAAATTTATTTCAGTAGCCAATAGATTAATGGTTTTTCCAAATAATTCCCTCACATTGACGTGGTATGGAAGTTTGGAAAGTAGGTGCCAGCTCAGGTGTTAACCTCGTCATGCCCGTAATTCAAAAGTACAAGGTGTTTGTCCTTGGATCTTTCCCTACGGGATTGAACAAGTACCGTCGCCAATAGCCCTATGTTGTTCCAGTGCAATTTAAATTCTACTACCTTCCCACCAAATAATTATAATTTAGTTGCTTCATTAATTTCGAAAAAAGCATAGTATTTTATTTGATTGGGTTTGATTCATTTTCAAATTTTACTATATATATATATATATATATATATATATATATATATATATATTTCTAGGCTTTAAAACTTGTTTAAAAACATAAAAAAGGAAATCTAGTTATAAAATAAAGACATTTGTTGTACTATTACTTGCTCCAACTGATTTAGTTGTAATGTACAAAAAAATTTTACCAATGCCCAATTAATTATACATTATTCGTCACCCCACTTCAAGGGGGAGTTGTCAACCATTTAGCGTTACCGTGGTGCACCACGAAGAGGACGTTACACCTCACATACATACCATACATTCTAGGCACAACCTATTTATAGAGAGGTTCCCTCCAGACGGACAAACATCCATGCCTTACCCTCCGGGTTCGAATCCGAAGCCAGCACTCTGACCACTAGTGACTGATTGATTGGAATATATGCTCAAAATTAGGTAAGCAGTTGAAGTAACGTCGAACTGGAGCTACGCAATGGGCTATTGGCAACGATCCGGGAACCACACCTCGTAATTTTGAACCACGCTCAGATGACGAGATCAATTCCTGAGGTGGCACCCCCACTCTCCAAACTTCCACACCACGCCTACGTGAGGACATTTGAGACTATGAAAGATTTATTATGCGCCAGCCCCCACATACACGACAGTCTTTTGTTGGATCGAAGTTTGAGCTCGCAACCCTTCGGTTGCTAATCCTCTACTCTTCCAACCGGGCTATCGCAGCCTCAAAACAGGATGTGAGGTCTTATGTAGTGTAGAGGGATGATAAAATCGCAACTGTTGTTTTCTAGAAGTTACATTTTTCTTTAATGCAACCAAGAATATTGCATTAGCCATAGAAACGATTGTGGACATATGAGGGTGGAATTTTATTTAAGGGAATTATATAATTATTACATACAAAATGCGTAGGTTTCAAATATTTAGTCTTACAATGCAATCACAGAGCTGTGTAACACCCGTTACCAATGATATGGAAGTGAGAATAGCTAAACAACGTCGGCGGCGTCTGGAGTGGTCTAGTTCAAGAGTCGTGTGGTCTTGAACTAGTTCAAGAGTCGTGGACGGGCATGGATGGCATCGTAGCACGTTTAGTGACGAATCTCGCTTCTGCCCTGAGGCAGATGATCACCTCATTTGCGTGTAGGCGAGACCCGGTCATTCTCAGTTTACTGTCGAGTGGCACAGAAATGTAACTCTTAGAGTAATGGTGTAGAGAGCCATCACTTACAACATATTTCCTCTAGTAGTGGTACGAGGTAGTTCGGCCGCAAAGCGATACGTCCAGCTGATCATACAACCTGTTGTATTACCTCTCATGCCACGTGCCCAACGGGCTATTTACCAAGAAAACTATGCCGGGTCACACATCGTTCGCCTCTCCCACGAGTGCTTCAGTGGTGTTGAAATCCTACCTTGGCCAAAGAGATCGTCAAAGATATCTCCCATATCTGGGTCATCATTAGCACTATCACCCGGGATACAAGGAATTTGAAGCAGGAACTGCACAATACTGAATAATATGCGACAAAATAGCATGAGGCTCCATTTGACCATGTCGCGCTGTATATCGGTATGTATCGCCGTTATAAGGGGCTTTCCAGCTTATTAATTTATGACCATTCTAATGTAATTCTATAACAATAAGGAGTCCTCTAGATTTGATCTATGATTATTTCTTTATCCCTTCGTATATACTAAACATTAAATTTCATTTCGATCGAATACCGGCTTCCAGGTGTTTCGCTATTTTTTTCTTTTTTGCACAGAGCGGAGTATAACGGGTCTTTTTACTTGATGACATATTATCATGTTTGGCTGAAGTTTACAATTTATACCTGGTCGATTGCTATTGCTTTCAATTATCTATTGCATTATTTATGCATGCGTGTGCTTCTGCATTGACATTTTGTCTCACGTTGTTAATTAGCGATGTCATTTTACTGTGTTTTATTTTTTCTTCCGCCAGTTGGAGCAGCGTTTTGTAATTATCTTGAGAACATTTTTATTTTCAGTCAGATGGAAGATTTGGACTTGGTTTTTCATGGAACTTTAGCCTCGAGCTGATATTTATTTTACGGACGCATATTTATGTTGAAATAGTCTAATTATTTGTCTACCAACAATACATCGCATGATCATTTATTGTACATGCAGATTGTTGCTTGGAAAGTTTATAGTTGTTGCATTGTGCTATTATTTGAAAATATTGAATTCCATTGTACACTGCTGGCCACCCAAATTGCAACACCAAGAAAGACAAGAGATATCACAACAAAATTTATTTTGTAGATAACATGTTGACCAAGTATCAAATGATTAAATTTATAGACTTCAGTGAAGTGTGGTTCCTGCCAAAATCAGTAACCAGAGTAGACGCCATTGTTGGAGATCACCGCTGCCACACGCCTCGGCATTGATTCAAAGAGACTTTGGATGTGTTCTTGGGGTACAGCAGACCAAGCAGCTTCCACACGTTGCCAAAGTTGATCTGGTGTGGCAGCTGGGGATGTATTCTGGGTCAATCATTGAGCAACCATGAACCACATGTTTTCTATCGGCGAAAGATCCGGAGAGCGAGCTGGCCAGGGAAGCAATTCAATCTGGCGATTGACGAAGAACCCTTGGACAATGCGTGCCACGTGTGGTCGCGCATTATCCTGTTGAAATATGGCTGTGGGCAAGCCCTGAAGGTAAGGAAGGACAACTGGCTCCAACACCTCGGAGATGTAGCGCTGGCTGTTTAAAGTACCGGCAATGCGTACTAGAGGAGTGCGAGAGTGATATCCAATACCGCCCCATACCATAATACCCGGTGCAGGACCAGTGTGGCGGTGCATAACGCAGCTGTTCAGCATCCTCTCTCCACGGTGTCTCCAGACTCGAATCCGACCATCGTGGTGTTGCAGACAGAAGCGTGACTCGTCAGTAAAGACAATTTCATTCCATTCTGCCGTCCACATCCTTCTTTCATCGCACCATTGGCGGCGGAAACGTCTGTGGTTCTGCGTCAAGGGTAGACGAAGCAATGGACGTCTTGCGGACAGACCACTCTGCTGTAAACGGCGTCGAATGGTACGCGCAGACACTGAATGATGCGGTACAGACCGAATGTGCTGTGCTATGGTTCGTGATGTAGCTGAGCGATCCGTCACTGTCATACGCACAATATGCCTGTCATCACGTGAAGTGGTGCACTGAGGTGGATGCGATCGAATACGTCGGTCCGTCGTACCCTCCTGCATCCAACGATCACATATCCGCATTACAGTTGTTTGGTTTCGTCCAACACGACTACCGATTTCCCTGAAAGATAATCCACAATCTCGGTAGGCCACTATCCTTCCTCTGTCGAACTCGGATACTTGATCAAAAGATGATCGCTGTTTTCTACGAGGCATAATTGATCGTTTTTTTTTTAAAAAAACCACAAGAAAAACACAATTTCCGTACTTGAAATCGCCGAAATCTCCAAGCCTTAAATAGCGCTTTGAAGTGGCGCCACAGGCGCGTGTGATGTGCGTCTGCGCTGAAATTCTAATTATTTGCATATCTCACCTCCGCTAATGCATGTTGTAAATTTCATATTATTTGCATGCTTCCTTCAGGGTGTTGCATTTACGGTGGCCAGCAGTGTATTTAGTTTTAAAATTTTGTGGAAGTATTGTACTTTCTGATGGATTAATACAGTTTGATACCTTGCAACTAAATTCTCCCGAAAAATAATTTGGGTCTTTCTTCTCTACTTTTTAGACAATTTTTATCTTCTTGCTTCCCAACGGTAAAAATATGTATACATTGGGAATATGTAATTGTATATTTAATGCCTACTACTAGACAATTTTATCTTCTTGCTTCCCAAAGGTAAAAATATGTATACATTGGGAATATGTAATTGTATATTTAATGCCTACTTCCACTCAAAGAATGGCCTTTTCAGCTAGTGGCGCATAAACTGATAGGCTACAGAGCATGAATGCACTCACTCAAAAGTCATTAAGTGGTTACGACAAATAGATTATTTCTCATTCTTGTTTCTCTGTTATCCCTACCCAACTGATTTAACGCCTCATCCAAAAATGATTTGGGGAAAAATTATCCTAAAATTAGTAGTTGATCACGTAACATAGAAACAAATATCCTAATCATCGTGAAATAGGAGTGGTAGTAACATTTCTTAAATGACCATCATTTCTCTTAAAGCACCGGCATCTTTCAAAGAAAGAATTTGTAGACAGAAAGTACTGTTTCATTTAATTGAGAGGAAGAAAGTTGGTAGTTTTTAAGTTTCTATCCACCCTGTAAAAAACAAATAAAAATACTGTCACGGAATAACAGTAAATCTTCGTAATTGGTCTATTTTTGGAAGAACTGGTACCATAAAGTATCTATGAATGGTTTTTCTATTCCCGAGGGTAGAGTTACAGTATTTTAGCTTAAAGTTGCAAGTCTTATTTATCCTTAAGGCACATTTCTTCAAATTCAGAGCCAAGAAGCGATCTATATAATACAGAGTATACTTTTGAAAATGCAATTTTCTTAAACCTACGTGATGTAAAATGGAACGTGAGGAATAATAAAAAATACAAATAATCAAAATCTTTCATTTTTTGGCAAATAATTCATATTTATGTGTCTTTCTTACTGGTTAAAACTATTGGTTTTAATGCTATTTGCTAGTTTCTGATGCTCTGGTTTATCCTCTAAGCTCAAGATTTTAAGACATCTTTAATTTTAATATATGTAATTTAAGAGACAGCAGTTTTATGCATATATTTCTTGAGAGAGAGAGAGAGAGAATCTTGCGTGACAAATTTTGATATACATAATAGAAAAGGAATTATACCCGATTTTGAATGAGTTACAAAGTCGAAATTATATTATTTTCGTTTCGTATTAAAACATATTTTTATTAATTGGTTAACTTCTAAATACCCTTCCACCACCCTTGGTAAATTTTAGAGAATTATTTAAAGTTTCAGAAACTATATGGTTTGATATTATTACGTTCAAGTTATCAAACTAGTAGCAAAAATCACGCGTCGTGCAAAATTATCTTTCTTAATATTTTTATTGACATTTATTATAAAATATGTCATTGAGTTTCTTTTTGTTTAGTATGTTTATCAAAATGTTAATGATCAGCATAGATAAAAATTCCATAGTCGAGGTCCAGTTTTTATTCGAAAGTGTTGGATTATTGCTTGGTTCGATTTGATGAATTGGCATCTGATTAAAAACACTGAGCTTTGAGGATAGCACGTTCATTTTTACACTAGACGAGGACATTACAATTAAATGAAGACAGTTAATATATACAAGATCGTAAGCTTAATATGACGGAGCAGGGGGCAACACATCCACCCTGCCTCGAGCACAAAAAAGGAAGTTCCTCATTTCCCGCTCACTTTTTCTCCCCACACCCCACTATAGCCTTTCGGTTGCAGTTAGGGGTAGTGATCTCACATATGGTGTTTCGAAATTTCATGTACAAGCTTAAAATTGAACCATATTAGTGCAGGGTTGTATATCCGTAAACGCCACTCATATGTTCTATAGGTTACATTAAGGTGAAAAATGAAAACATGTATGTGAACATTTTTATTAACACTAAATTTATAGTTTAACAGCAATTATCACTTACAGTTTCACAATAGGTGCACAAAGTTAAGTTGAGACCATCAATAGAAATACACGTCTGACAGCGTTGAAGCATGGATTTTTGTACAAACTGGCCAACTTCCGCGCTGTTGAACAGCGTCCTCTAGAAAATCCATATGAAACAAACATCTCCAAGTGAATACGATTTAATTTTGTGTTCCTACCTCCCCTTTGAGTTTGTACAGGAAATATACGAACACCTTGTATGTATCTATTTCTAAGAATATAAACAACCTTAAATTATAAAATTGCTCTAAACTATTTATTTCTACCTCTAATTTATCCATAGATGAGATACATTCTTACGTAAAGAATTAAAAATATCTAATCAATCACCGCCCATTTATAAATTTCTAACCGGTTACTGAGCTGATCAAATGCTACGATTATTAGTAGATGGAAAGGTCTAAATTTTGACTCAATTCTTCTAGTTATTTGATTGATCTGAGAACTCAGCTCTCCGCACTCAGAACATCCGCCCTCTTATCCTAACTTGTCTTACGCCATTGAAAAGTTTCCCACATATTCAGTCCATCAAATTAAAGCAAGCATAACTGCATTTCGTATCAAAACAAACTAATGTTACAGTTCGGAGTATTTTCTGGTAACTAATTAAAATGAATTGCCATTCACATAGTTCCGTATTTTTCCTTGGCATGTACTAGGTGCTAACATTATCTTTCATTTGATTATATTCTTAACATTACATTGCAGCATTCATACATTAATATTTTATAACATTGCCATACAAAATTATAGAGTAAACCCCGTTTTTAAAACATTATATTTGTAATTGAATTTGTCCCCGTTTTAAATTTAGAAGTCAATCAGTTTACTTTTACTAACCATGCTTTAGTATATTAAATAACTTTTCCATAACCTTGACACTCACATTGTATCAGTAAGTATGAATAAAAATATTTTTTACAACTGCAATAAAAAAACTACAAAAAGTGAAGTATGCAAATATCGTCATCAAGATATAGACAAAAATATTTTTATTTAGTTTTGCAATGCAATACATAGACAAACAAATCAATTTAGCAACAACAAATTCTAGAAAACCACTCAAGCAATGGCTTTTCTTGGGAAAGAGTCCGAGATAAAAAGAGAGTTTTACTAAAACCACAAGTGTTGTTAAAGGTCTTAAAGAAGAATAAGAATACTTTAAGAATAGAAATAATTGTGGCTTTCCGCTTAATTTAATATTTATTTTCCCAAAACTAAAAACGAGTTTTCCCCTTTTTTATTTAATTTAATTAAAAAGAGCTGTCTGCGTTGTCTAAGAGCACAGATAATGGAAACATAATTTAATATTTGCCTACTACGTTTATTGTACAGAACTTTGCACTAAATATTGAGTTCTTCTACCATTCATTAAATCAGCCGTAATTCATTCAAGCTACTGTAATTAGTTTTTTGCGACTTGAAAAACTCACAAACTCTAATGACTAATGAAAGGATAAACAGATATTTCTAGCTCAATCCTGAAGATTAATAGAATTGAGTTTCTTTGTTGGGATGTCTTTTCAAACGCAATCAAATACTGTTTGCCCTTGTTACAGAGATCTTACGATGATTCTTATTGCTTCGCTGACTATGAAAAGAAAGCTCTGAATTCTCTTATATTATTATTTTTTGCATCGTAACGAAGAAAAAGAGCTGGATTCTTGAAGGAAATATCGACCCGACTGTCATCTTCAGTGCAAAAGAAACAAAAACTCAATAGATAAAACGTTCAACTTCAGGCCTCGGAATTTATCAACAAAACCACGTTTAGGAATAAAATATATATAAATTTAAATGGAGGTTTTATTTCTATTTGGTAGATCGAGACTACTCTCACTATATTTAACTCGCCTTTTTTTAATTTAAATCTATCGATTTTTTTAAAGTTCCCATTTTAGCCAACTGCTGTAATTTCATATAATACACTCTATAACATAGAAAACGACGCACCCTGAAGTAGTTATCCGAATGGCTTGAAAATCGGTAGATGTGATGTACATGTATTGAAAACGAAACGATAACAGTATCATACGAATTGAATGTTTTATTCAGGAAATACAGCTACAAGAGGGAAAAAAATCAATAATGCGTTGGCCCACCTCTGGCCCCGATGCAAGCTGTTATCCGGCTGGGCATTGACTCATAGAATTGGCGGATGTCCTCCTGAGGTATTGCTTGCCATACATGTTCCAATTGGCGAGTTAGATCGGCGCGATCCAGAGACGGTCGTAAACGTCTGCTCATCAGAGTCCAAACGTGCTCTATTTGGGAGGGATCTGGCGATCGCGCCGGCCAGGGAAGTGTTGGAGAAGCACGAAGAAAATCCGTATAAAGACGTGCCGTGTGCGGCCGGGTATTATCCTGTTGGAATGCAAGTCCAGGGGTCCGTGAAAGGAAGAACAACACAACGGGGCGTAGAATCTCGTCGACGTACCGCCGTGCTGTAAGGGTGTCACGGATGACAACCAAAGGGGTCCGGCTATCAAATGAAATGGCACCCCATACCATAACTCCTGGTTGTCGGGCTGTGTGGCGGACGACAGTCAGGTGAGTATCCCACCGCTGTCCTGGACGTCTCCAGACACGTCTTCGCTGGTCATCGGGGCTCAATTCGAAGCGGGACTCATCGCTGGAAACAATTCTGCTCCAGTCCGTGAGATTCCAGGTCGAATGCACCCGGCATCACTGCAAACGAGCCTGGTGGTGTGCAACGGTGAGGGGCAGTCGGCGCAATGGCCTCCGTGACCTCAGCCCCCGTTCGCTGATTCGCCTATCAATGGTAATTGCACTCACTGGTATCCCAATTACACGTCGGATCGTTGATGAGGACGCATCAGGTGCTGTGATCGCCGATCGGACGATCACTCTGTCCTCGCGTTCTGTCGTCGCTCTTGGTCAACCGCTACCTTCTTGACGCTCTGTACGGCCATGGTTCACCCATACCTGCCAACATCGTCGAATGGTAGCATCGCTCCGACCCAAATGGCGAGCGATCCTGCGATTTGACCATCCTGCTTCCTTTAGTCCAATTGCACGTCCTCTCTCAAATGGTGACATCTGCTCAAACTGTTCGCGAACCCGTCTGCGAGGCATTGGTACAGTCCACGTAAGTCGACGGAACCCCATTCGCATGGAAGTTATGCCCTAGCATTGGAATGTACTCTGTTTTATACACGATTCGGATGTTCCGTTGCAATGCGCTGGAGCTCCACCTATTCAGTCATTGGCCGCCAAAAGTTAATCATTTGCATATTCTATCGTAAGGTATGTACATACGCAATTTCGTCCCATTCGGATAACTCCTTCTTGGTGCGTCGATTTTTATGTTATAGAGTGTATTATACTTTAACCTTCCTATAAATAAAAATTTTAGAAGAAATTCTATTTTATCTGAAATGTCGATTCCATGGTACATCGCATCCAGAAATTTTAGATAAAATGTATTTCCACTCCCGAGTTTAACAACAAATAATAGAATATTTTATATCAGATCACAAAACTAGAATATATTGACAGGATTTTATCTCTGCGTCGCTATTTCATAGATACCTGCAACAAGCTTCACAACTTATTCGCAATAGTGTATTGAATTTTAGATAAGCATTGATAACATACATATGTGAATGTCAAAGAAATCGTAAGTGAACGTTTTCCCACTAATCACTGCTTTATAGATTGGATTCTGTATTATCCTATGCAGGTCTTCCATGTATTGTGAAGAATCACGGGTACCATGTGCAAGTTATGGTATCTTGGTACCGAGGGGTCTCAAGAAAAGTGCTTTGTACTGTAATGTGCAGTCTGTTTCCGTAAACTCAAAAAGTTATAAATGTTTATAGTCTTCATATTAATAACAATGTACTAGTGTACGAGGTCTGTCCAAAAAGTATCCAGCCATATTAATACATGAAACAAAATACATTGTACCTAGGTCTTTTGCATCTAGTATCCTTTAAAATAGATACCTTGGAACCACACTTCACCCAGAGTGTCTTCCACTTTTCAAGACACTCTGCAAAGTTCATTGTTGGAATCACCATCAGCTTCATCGTCATGTCGCATCCAATGTCTGAAATCTTTTCCCTTGCATAAGTGATTTTAGCTTTGGGACAAGCCAGAAATCGCAGGGAGCTAGATCTGGGATTTAGGAGCTCTGAGTCACCTGAGTGATTTGTTTTAACAAAAACCCTGCTCAAGACGTGATGAATGGGTAGGCTCGTTGTCGTGATGAACCTGCCAATCACCAACTGTCCACAGGTGCAGCCGTTTTCTTCGTATTATACCTCTCAGTTGGCCGAAGAACATAGAAGGCAGTTCTCCTTGTTAATTGTTTGACCTGGAGGAGAGCACTCGTGATGGACAACACCATCACAATTAAAAATCACTGTCAACGTGGTATTGACGTTGCTAGGGCACTCTGGGTTTCAGTAACAAGTTAGATGATGGGCCCTCAAAATAAAAATATGTATTCCAAGTAAATACATAACTTGTACGAATGTGTAACTTTTATTCTGTGTACACCATTATAAAAACAATGGAATTATTTATGTATTTTTAAACTTAAAAGCAGATGATGTACTACTAGAAAAGCCTTTCACATTTCTAGGTTCTCCAGTACCATAGCTACCTCCTTGCGTGAGAGCCCTGACACGGAGTTAAGAATATGAAGTACGTGATCCAATGTGAGCTCGGAAACAGATCCGTTTCAGTCCCCTTTTAAAAACTTAAGAATCATTTTATTTACACTTAGAAGTAATAGTGCGCTTTTCACATCAAATAAAATAAATTTAACCTTACAAACATTTAGCTTAAAGGGCTTTACACAAAATTATATTTGGTTCGACAAAACTCTGTGATTTTTTAAAATTTATTTTGAGAAACTTTTGCATTGTTAATTTTCCAACATTTCGAATTCCATTGAAATAATGGATAAAGTCATGCCTAAATTCCACAAATATCCTGCAGATGTTTCATTAAATTGTCTATTGCAGAATATAGTTTGAAGCTGAGCCGTTCTGTGAAATGCTCTAGTTACTAAAAGACATACTGAACAGATTCTCTCTTCTACACTACCACTAGCTTATATTGATAGTTGTATAACAAGTGCCATTCAGAAATTAAACTTGACTTGTACCGAAATTCTAACATCTAAAGCAGTTTTGAATATAAAGGTAATAAGAACTCTTAATTTAGTTTTATTGTTATACCCTTTATTGTTTATGTCCGTGTTTCGTATTTTTTCGAGTATTTTTTATTTCATTTCTGTTAATTGCTACAAGTAGATTTTTAAATACACTTCAATACATTTACGTCCCACATTATCCCTATTTCTATAATTGTTAACACAAAGTAAAAACATTTTTATTTCAGAATTATACTTTGAATATTTCTTTTTTCCATGCAAAAATATAATGTGTTTAATTCCATCTTACTTCAATACATTTATGTCCCCTATTATCTCTATTTCTATAATTGTTAACGCAAAGTAAAAAAGTGTTATATTTCAGAATTATACTTTGACTACTTGCTTCCATGCAAAAGGAAAAAATTTTATTCCATCTGCTGCCCTATATTTAAAATTATCTTCTTCTCTCAGATGGAACATAGAATTATTTTCACGTATACTGGATTACATTGCATTTCTAGGAAAGAAGTAATTAAAAACAATAATTTTAAAATTCCCTATTTATTTAGATTTCATTAATGAAACTAAATTTTTCTGTTCAATAATTCACTGAGCAAGAAGAAAATTCGTTGGTTCGTAAAGCTGTTGGTTGACCTTCATTTTCTTTTATGTCGACAAAAATAAAAGTAGTATCATCTTATAAATCTACTGGTATAACATAATACAATGAACTCCATTTCAGCATGTCTCTTTTACGTACGGGAATAAAAAGCCTAATAAAAGCAATGGGTATGTACAGAAATTTTAACAGCTACAGCAATTTTGAATAAAAAGCTAATAAAAACTTCTACCCGCTATATAGTTTTCTTTTCATTCTTTATTGTTTATGTTCCGCTTATTTTGTACTGCATTTCAGTGTATTTTTATCATATTGAGCAGAAGTTTTGACTAAGAAAACACGTTAAGAATATATTAAAAGTGAAATTGTGAAATTCTTTTCTCTTTTATGGGAGAAGCTCTGAAATTACTTGGATTGGTTTGCGAATCACGATATATTTCATATTTCATGAAACAAAGCTTTTCACACCGTATAAAGGTTATGAATAATAGAAAGTTTATCCTCGGATATTATAAACAATATTATGCATGAAATAAAAATAGCAAATTTTGTGAGTAGCAAAAAAAGCTGAGTAGGTTTTTAAAAATATTGGTTCCACATAGAGAACAGGGGTAAATCTAACAGGAGAACTTCACCTTTGTCTCTTTAACCTTTCTCAATTTATATAAGATTAATGCAAAGCGATGGAATAAATGCAAACAAATCAACTATAATTTAACAAATCGACCTTTTTATAGTGTTTTCGCAGTATTGGAATGTTTAAAACTGAGTATTTCAACTATTCCTATTGAACACGAGAATGTTTGAAATTAAGCATCTTCTTTGGATGCACACTGATAAAAATATTTTCAAAAGAACCAAAAATGGAACAATTTCACTTTTGGAAAAACATTTTCTATTGTCTCTCTCTCTCTCTCTCTCTCTCTCTCTCTCTCTCTCTCTTTCACTATAATTCATATCTTCTATTTACTGTACGTTTTATTTTTTTATCATGGCTTTAAATGTGGCGATCCGCTACATTTAAAATAATGGTCCCCTGTCTAAGGCATAGTGCACTGATGTTCCCTCTGACCCATTGGAGCACTGTTCCGTATGTAGTAATTCGAATCTGTGAAGATAACTGGATTAATTGTTATGAAATAAACTTGTTTTTTCTCATTTTTTGTCTACAATATATAGTATATATACTATACAATTCAAAAAGTGCTTCGGGCTACTGCAGCCCAACTGGAAGAGTAACAGACTAGCAACCGAAGGATTGCGAGTTTGAATCCAACCAAAGACCGTTGTTTACAAAGGGGCTGGCTCGCGTTAAATCTGTCGTGGCCTCAAATGTCCTCACGTTGGGGTGGTATAGAAGTTTGGAGAGTGTGGTGGCAGTTCAGGTGTGACATCGCCATCTGATCGTGATTCAAAATTACGTAGTGTCCTCGGATCTATCCCTTCGTGTTTCATCCCCGACCGTCACCAATAGCTCGTTGTGTTGCTCTAGAGTGACGTTAATTAAATTTCCTAACTGTCTACAAAAAAATGCTTCAGTGATTCCAATGAAGCATTTTTTAATTCGGCTTGTTTTCAAACAATTATAGATATAACTACTGTAACTAGTACGTATGTTGATACCATGAATGATTGCACTCTAAAATGTGTGATGGTCGAACACCCTGAGGGAGTGATCGCGATCTATGTCAAGATCTGCATCAACAAACTCTACAGTGTTAAAGGCTCCTGAACTTCACTAGGGCAACCCCACTATGTCAAGAGAGTGAGTTGTTCAACAAGCAGCAAGCCAGCTCAAACTCTCCTTTGCTATGTTTGCACAGCATGAGTCTGAAAGTATTTCAACTATCCCGCGCCAAAGAGTATCCAAAGTGGAGGTACGCCAACCATAGCTCAAACTATCCCTCTTGGGAAGTTAATAAAACATTCCTTAAAGACGCTGCTAGAAATTCCTCTGTCACAGTTTTCGACCACCCATTTAACTTGGAATTTACGTGAGTTTCGAGTTCACAAGCTGCCAGGTCCGTTCCTGGGTGATTTGCTGGGCGTGGAATTGCACATCATAAGAAGAAAATATAGGAGAGACCAAAATCAGACCTCTGTACGCCTCCAAATTTTAACAAAAATGTCGTTAACCATTTTCCGATATTTGTTAGTTTTCATACTTTAATCGCCTATATTTTTAGATTCTTTTTGTGAATTTGATGAGATACTTATGAATTTGCATATTTTATAGCTATATATTATTTTATTATTTCTGCATATATCTTTGTAAAGGAGGGTACGGCTTATTGAGATTTTCACATGTGCGCCTAATGCCTCAGGAAACGTGCTGTAAGCTGCCTGAGATGCAGGATGACTGCGTATAATACGAGGATGCTGAATTTCAATGCATCTACTTTCAGAATCGAAGCTCTCCAAATTCGAACAAACCCTGTGGGTGAAATAAATTACACCATGAACATAAAGAGTATATTTACTAATTCCTTTTATTCCTAATGCCACTGGCCTCTTCGGCTCTACGAGGGATGAACTGGCATCGAAAAAGAAGACCCAATGGTTAAACCACCTTTACTCCCAACAGTAACAATCATCAACATCCATACGTTTACAAACCTACTGAGCAAACGACAAACGCTATGGCTACTGGGCCAGTTTGGAAATGATACTTATAGAGTATCATATGGTTTGCTTAAAGTAGTGTTTTTCGATTTGTGAGATACACCCTCCTGCGGAGAGAAGTTCTTAGCAGAAATATTATTTCCGAATACAGCTTTCCTATAGACACATTTTACCATGAAAGAAATATTCATATCAATAGATTTGTTGGACTAGTTAGATTAGTTAGATTGCACTCTACCGCTAAGCAGTATTACTGAGATTCAGGGCCATACGTAGAATCTATCTTCTATATACATAAAAATGTATGTGTGTATGTTCTCTATACAAATCTACACCGTTTGACCAATCCACACCAAATTTGGTACAATTATACTTTGAAATGCTGAGAGCAACCTACGCTATATATTAACCCCGTTCTCTTTAACCTAGGTGTGCAGAGGGGGCTAAAATCAATTCGAAATCGTCATAGGAATAACATTGAGCATAAAACGATTGCTCAATTTGTTTTACCACTATTGATCGGAAATCAAATTTTCCAATAAAATTGTTTTACAAGTATTGCTCGAAAAAAAATTTTTACAAAACAAATTAAATTATAATATTTATATTTGAACTGCGTTTAATTTCTACCCATGATATAAATAATATATGAACATATGATTGATGAAAAAAGAATATTTAAAATATTTAATTTTACATAACCTACATTTTGTAATGGAACACGAAAAGCCAAAAAAACTCATTGATCATAAAAGCGTAATTTTGCAATTCAGTATCTGGCAACGCCAGAACTAATGTTTTATTTTATAAATTAAATTTGGAATTCCGTGTTTCTGTGTTTGAGTTAAAACAGAAATTTTGCTGTCATATTTGAGCATTTCTAAGTTTGATAAATCGGTCTTCTACTTTTAATGAAATAAATCATTATTGTCTATCAATATTTTTCGAATTCCTCTATTTCAGAATGTATTCAGGAAGTCGAAATTCGACACGCTTTTTTATATCTTTTGTTTTTTCAGAATTTTATGTTTTTCAATGAAGCAGAATTTCATTTCTGTTTGTATTCATGTGTTCCAGTACTTACTATATTACAGATATATTATTTAGGAGTTAAATTTTAATGAATTGTTTTATTTTATGCAAAATATCATTAGACGTGGGTAATTTCTTGGCGGTATGTGCATATTTCGACCAACCTTCTTTAAATCTTCAATTGAATACGTAATGGTTTGTAGAATGCTGTTTCCTAAAAATAATTATAGAAAGCTTTTCAAGTAAGGTGTGTAACTTCTTATTTTAAAATGACCATTACAGTTAAAATAAAGTTATAAGATGGGTTACGTTAAATCAAAACGGGTAGAAATACTTTATTATTCATAGATATTTCTAAATTGTGACAGATTTTCATTGCAAAACGATTCAAATAAATTAAATTTAAAATTTGTTTCATGTTTCATGAGCACTATTGAAAGCTGTACTCCATAGTCAAATAACTACATCTGTCATTCTAAATAGGTACGTGGTTTCCATATAGAAACTGAATCTCTCAATTGAAGAAAGTACCCTAAGGATTCGATTTAAAATTGAATTCCTGTTGGAGTAAAGTGAATTTTAAATAAGACTAGTGACCTTTCAATATCACAGTAAGGAAGTATTTAAACTAGGACTGTTGAAAAATAGAAATTTTTTGTCTTTGTGACAGATTGTCAAGGTTGCTTACTTGAAGTTGAAACTGTTCGTATGCAACTTAGGTACCTATGAAACATACGTTGAATGCAGTGTTTTTGTAAAAATTGTAATCGATTGAGTTTTCTGTCTACACTGATGACATTTATTTTTAAACAAACTTCGTTATTCCACGTGCGGCTGAATAGAATTTTCAAGAAAAAATATGTGCTTCAAAATAAATTAACTACGAATGCCGTAACAGTTTAATTTGCCATCCTCTCACAATTGTGATGAAATTCAAAAACTACTATCGAATCCGTGGTGCAAGAGTGCCACAAATAATAAATATTGATAGAAACACTGAGTGCAAGACTGTACGCTGGAAGTTCGTAATCACTCCAAAACTCAAAACCGATTTATGTAGTACATCTTAGAAAAAACTTTTGTAGTTTGTCTAAGAGTAAGAGTGGGATGAATAAGAAATGTATTATATGGATGGATGTATCATGTATACATATTTGGGTCCGAAGTAAATTGTAGAAGCTATGAAAAAGTTAAAACGATTTTTACTTAAATGATGCTTGCATTGATTACACTTAAATGATGCTTGCATTTTTCTATGAAATAGAATCAACATTTAACCAATTCAACCCGAGCAACGCCGGGTAATTCTGCTAGTCTATACATATAAAGCAGGGTTGGCGTCTGTCTATATGTATGTTCTCTATACAAATCTACACCGTTTGACCAATCCACACCAAATTTGGTACACTTATACTTTGGAACCCTGCGAGTATCGCAAGAATCTTAATTCCGTTCTCTTTAACCTAGGTGTGCAGTGGGGACTAAATCAATTCGAAATTGCCATAGGAAAAACATTAAGCATAAAACGATTGCGGTACGCAACTCAGTTTATTTTACCAGTATTGATCGAAAATCAAATTTTCTAATAAAATTGTTTTATCTCAGTATTGCTCGAAAAACAATTTTTTCCAAAACAAATTAAATTTTAATATTTATGTTTGAACTGACGTTTTATTTCTTCCCATGATATAAATAATTTATGAACATTTGATTGATGAAAAAAGAATCTTTAAAATATTTAATTTTACATAACCTGCATTTTGTAATGGAACACGAAAAGCCCAAACGAAAAACGCATTGATCATAAAAGCGTAATTTTGCAATTCGGTATCTGGCAAGGCAGAACTAACGTTTAATTTTTTAATTTGATTTAGAATTCCGTGGTTTGTGTATTTGAGTTGACAGTGAAATGTTGCTGTCAAATTTGAGCATTTTCAAGTACTTTAAATATGTTCTCTTTTTTTGTAAATAAATCGCACACATTTTCTTTATTAATGTTGTTCAAAATTCTTTTCACGAATTGTTCTATTTCAGAATATATTCAGGAAATAGAAATTTGACGCATTTGCTCATATCTTTCTTTTTTCAGATTTCTGCATTTTTTCAATGATCCTAATTTCGTTTCTGTATTTATTGTTTCAGCATTTTACATATCGCAGATATATTATCTAGGAGTTAAATTTAAATGAGTTATTTTTATTTTCTGCAAAATATCAGTAGGCAAGGGTAATTTCTTGGCGGTATATATACTATATTTCGACCAACTTTCTTTAAATCTTCAGTTGAATACGTAATGGTTTGTATAAAATGTGATTCCTAAAAATAAATAAAATAAGTAAAACAAAATAAGCAAGGTATGTAACTTCTTATTTTAAAATGACCGGTAAAATTTCAAAAAAATTCACTTTAAAATAAGATGAGTAAAGTTAAATTAAAACGGATAGCTATACGAGTTCAAATACATTTCAAAATTTGACATATATTTTCATTACAAGACGATTAAAATCAATTAAATTTGCTTTTGTTTTTCATGGGTATTATTGAAAATTACTTCATAAAGTATCTACAACTATGATTCTAAACAGATACGTGATTTCCATTTCGAAAAAAAATCTGAATTTTAAAAAGTACCATAAGGATTCCTGAATTATTAATTGAATACCTGTTGGAGTAAAGCGAATTTTAAATAAGACTGCTGATCTGGGAATATCAGGAATTTTGAAAAATTGAAATGTTATGTCTTAAGTAACAGGTCGAGGTTTCTTACTCTACAAATTGAAGCTGTTCTTGCTCTTCTTAGATACGTCTGAAACATTGATTGAAAGCAGTTATTTTCTTTTTGAAAAACTGCAAAATCAACCTTCTATTTTTTGAAAAATTATAACTGATTGAGTTTGCTTTGACATTTATTTTTAAAACAAGCTCCGTTATTCCACGTGCCGCAAAAAGGAATTTTCAAGGTAAAGGTAATTAATTAAAGTCGCACTGGCCGCTACTGGTGACGTCTTGGATCAATCCCCAAGGGAAAAATCCTAGGACAAAGCCACGCAATTTTGAACCATGGTCAGATGACGAAGGAATTTTCAAGAAAAAAGACTGATGCTTCAAAATAAATTAATCACGAATGCCGTAACAATTTAATTTACCATCATCTCGTATTGATGAAATTTGAAAACATCGTCTACCTGCAAGAATGTCAAGAGTAAAACATATTCATAGGAAAACTGAGTGCAAGACTATACGCCGAAAATTCGCCATTTTTACTGAAAATGAACGTACGGAGATATTTGTAATCACTACAAAACTCAAAATCGACTTCTGTTGTCGACACCTTAGAAAAAAACTTGTAGTTTCTCTCACAGCAGAAGTGCGATGAATATGAAATGGATTATATGGATGGATATATCATATATACATATTTGCATCCGAAGTAAATTGTTGAAGCTATGAAAAGTTAAAACTATATTAAAAAATTATTTTCCGCACACTTAAATGATGCTTGCATTTTGTTATGCAAGCGAAGTGATTAGTCTGATTACTTTTCAATCAAATTTAATCAATTCAACCCGAGCAACGCCGGGTAATTCTACTAGTAGTTATTGAAACGAACCCAAAGATTGCACATTGTTTGACTTCCGGAGAACAGCGAGTAGGAACGTACAGTCCCGTCCGAGAGCATGGATCTACTAAATTTATAAAATGCAGAGTACCAGTGATTCGAAAATTTTTCACTTCGGTCCAGTATTGATTTGAATACTCCATGATGTTGTTGAAATTGCTGTTTTTAGCCGTCTAAGTGAAAAATAGTCATAGCTTTTGTCTGACACCCAGTAGGCGTGGAGCTGGTATCCTGATTTGTAAACGCATAATTGTTGGTGATTGTTCCAGTTAGAAGCAACTTAGGCTTATCCTCTGAGTACTCCCTCACAATTAGCCGACAGTTCGCCCCTTGTAGCGTCGAAGGTCAAAGAGGTTAATGGTCGAGAAAAGTTTTATATCTATATAAATAAAAGTGGGGTGTTCGGGCATTGAATATTTTCGATCCATTTCAAGTTATTTATCCTTTTCGGGCCCTTCTGATGCAGTCAATCGGAGTCTAGCGCGTTTGGTGTCGGTCAGTATGTGTGTGCCCATACTACGTCCAAACGGCTGGTTGTATTTTCATGAAACTTTACATACTGTGAGTACTTACATTCATTTGGTAACTGAATTTTGTTGCGTTGGTCTGTTTGTATACCTTCCCGTTTTACGTCCGTTTTTGTGTCTGTGTTTGAGCATCACATAAAATTTATTAAACATATTTTTATGCACTGTTTTATATTTTATAAATTATATTTTATTTAGTGAATACTTTATTTTTATTTCCTTTGCTCTAATATTTAGACAACAAAACGTTGGAGTAACTATACTTAAATCGACCGTGATTTGGTAGTTTTGAAGAAGCTGGAAGGTATATTGAGCATTGTGATTACTTGGATTGTTTTACGAGTACTGTTGAAAAGGCAATTATTTTTCCAAAAACTATTTTTACAGAATTTAAATTCTACTACTTTTTTATTTTGAGCCTTACTTTTTCTTTACCAAATATAAAAATGTTCTGAATATTTGAGACAGACGATATAGATAATAAAACATAAATAAAATATACACCACAAAACCTTTTAAAATAGGACTGGTAGCAAAAAGGACAACCTTGTTACTTCTAGAAATTGTCTTTGGCATGCGCAACTGAATTAGTTCGTTTGCTTTCTTAAATTTCTGTAATCTGTTAGCTTATATTCCAGGAATCCATTTTGAAGTGAAAAAATAAATACATGCATTGCTTTCAGTTCGAAGCTTTTATTTTTAATCTATGTTTTAAGATATATCTCTGTACTTTCAATTTGATTTTTTTTTAAATATTTGTAAGCAAGGTAAATATATGTTTAATTTCTTGAAAACATTTTTAATACTGTATGAAAATTTTAGGAAGCGCTTTTATTTTTAAATGACATACAAGGCATTTACAGTGAGTAAAAAAGTTCCGTACACACTATTTGAAATAAATGGCTTTATTATTTGCAGAATATAATTATTGTAGAAATAAAAATGGAAAACAGATGAGCATAATTGTATAGAAAGTTTCAATTGCATTTAAATAAAAAATATTAATATGATTTAATGCGTAGTTCACAATAACAAAAAAATGTAGCTATTGTAAAGCAAAAAAGTCTCCGTATGGTGAAAAATATTTGATTAAATGTTATTTCCCCCTGTTTCATCATTTAATGGTCAGTTTAACCTGCTTTTGCTTTAATGACCTCTCCCAGAAGTTTAGGCATGACTCCCACAGGTATTTTTGTTGTTTCTGGAGTAATTTTGTTCCAGACGTCCAGAATGGTACTTTTCAGCTTATCTTTGCGGCTGGTATCATAGTTTTTCAGTTCATGACCGATTTCTTTCCGTAAGTATACCATGGGATTTAAATCAAAAGACTGGTGGTGTGTGAAGTTGCTGCGACACATGGTAAAGGAATCATTCTTTACAGAACGTTGCAATGTGTTTTGAATTGTTGCCTTGTTGGACGATAAATGGTCTTCCAAGAGACAGTTTCGTAGCACTAGCAAAGACATTTTGTTTCAAAATGTCTAGGTACACATAGCTATCCATATTACCTTCAACAAAACATAAATTATACACACCAGAAGAACTCATGCAACCCCATATCTTTACATTTCCTCCGCCGTATTTTACAGTTCTACATAAGTTTTTTGCTTGCATTTGATGTTCTGGTTTTCTCCATGTTTCCATAACTCATCCATCTGAACCATAGAGACAAAATTTGATTCATCCCTGAATAGTACAGAATCCCAAAAAGTTAAGGGCTTACTTACATGCTTTTTTTGTAAACTCAAGACGGTTTCTTCTGTTAAGTTTGCTCATGAATGACTTCTTACGTGCAACATGCCCATTGTAGCCACCTTTTTTGATTACTTTTCTTAGTCTGAGGTTATATTTCAAGATTGTAACCAGTTTTCAACAAGGTTACAAGTTGTGATGCACTAATTCTTGTATTATCGCGAGCCTTTTGCAGAATATTCCTCGTGTATGTCTCAATTTCTGAGGTTTTTCGGATCGGTTCCTATTTTCCAGTTTCTGCTTCATTATATCTTTCAATGATTTTTACCGTAGATTTAGATTTGTTTGCGATTTCGTCAATATTTTCCATTTCTCAACTTTATCACCAAGGGAATAGATTTCGGAATTACCATTTTAAGCGATCCAATAATATAAAAATAGTTTAAAATGATTACTTACACTATACTGAAGTTCTTTTTCATTCGATAGTTATGATAATTGAATGCGGGACAGCTATACTGTACGTTCTAATCAGTTTGCATAGTGCGTAATGAAACTTTTTTGCCTTTCATTTTGTATGTTTTTCTCAAAGTTTTAATTAATTACTTCTTATTTGCGAAAATTAAGGAATTTTTGTTGTGCAACATATTCTCTAGTATGAAATCAGTTTCTTGTACAGTTTCTGAATCTTTGGTGAGATTTCTTTAGAAAATATAATAATTTATACACCGTTTTCGTTTCGGTACAGAAACTTTTTTATCCACTGTATATACATACTCTTAATTATTCTAGGCAATCTGAATAACATTGGCCCTCTCTAGATACTTTTTCTAACTAAAAATTTAAATTCTACAAAAATGTAAAATGTTAAATGTGACATTTATTTACATTTTGTGAAATTGTGTATTTAACAATTGTGTACCTTTATTAGAGTGCGGCAGTTGTTATATGGGATGAATAGGAATTCCAATTTATTAACGAAACGGAAGTTAGATTCAACCCGAGTAAAGCCGGGTAATTCTGCTAGTTTAATATATAATTTGTTTCACTTTATTTCCAAGTTTTCCTCGTGATTCAGCTGTATTGTGTTTCGTTTTACTGGACACAATCGCCTCAAAGCTTATTTATTCAGAAATGAACTTAAGAATTCACTTAATTTCACTTTATTTAATTCTGGATGACAAATGAGTAGCGAACATTTGGGCACATGTAACTGCACTGATTTTGATTGGTATTGTTCAGAGGTATTGGGAAGAAAGAGAAGACAAATGAGGCTTGATTGTCAAACGACAGCATTTATAAATAAAAACAATGTTTAAGAATTGTGAATAATTTAATTACACACATAATTAAAAAAATTATGATAATATACTCAAAATATATTAAGTTTTATTTTGTATAAAAGCACAAGATTCGTATATATTTGTATAATATTTTCAATAGGGTTCATTAAGTAACTAATGATATAAGAAAGTTTCGTTAGTACGCGAAGTGTTTTATGTTAAAAAAGGGGATGAACATTAAATTTGGAAATCGCTGCACTCTGCTCTCATCTAAGCATCAAATAAATCTCTGTACCAGCACCGCTACGGTACCCAATTCCTTTTCGAATTTTACCTGTTTCGTAAATAAGGCCAGAAAGGCACAACCAATTTTGATCGGGACTCACAGGGAAAGCACTGAGGACATCTGTCTGAGCCTACCCATAAGTCCATAGACCAGTGAGGCCTATGGATTCAACATTCCCAGGCATGTACATGAGGACATTTCAGTTGCCAGATCTGGATCTGCATGAGATCGCAACCAGTGCTCTCTTTCTCTTCAGGGCCCATCCTTCCAGGGGCCCTTGGTAGTTCCAATAAAGATAAATTTGACTGGGAAGATCAAAAACGTTGCCATGCCGAGGCGAAAATAAATTTTTGGATCTGGGGCAAATGAGGCTAATGCAATCCTGTCCAAAACGAAATTTACGTTTTCAAATTGAGACAGTTAGGATAAAATGCCATAATAAATTTGCTAATATAATACTATTCCCAATATTATTTTTTATTGCAAATCATTGAGGCTATACATAAAAACTAGCAAATGATCGAGCCTTTGGTAATTGATGTCCAGGACGAAGTAAGAAAAGGCACCCCGGTATGGTTTTGTGCTCTCCAGACGGTTGTGAGACGAGAATTTTAATGCTTTGTCTCTTCCCTCATTTTTATTGCAATGTGATTGTCAGAAGATACATGAAAAGAATTGACTTTTAAAGCGTTTTATTTTAAAAGATGGAGAACATAAAAGCACATTCCCTTCATAGGAATATCACTAGAAGGTACTTGTGACAAAGATTATTTTTTAAACTATAAGATATTTTAGAAATATTTTCCAACTAAAACCACTTTTTAATAAACATTTCTGAAATGCTTCCCCATTAGACACCATCCGTCTCCCTTAGCTACGCCATTGGTCTCGTATATTGCAAAAATAATAAAAGGTACACATAAGTCACAGAAATGCATGCTGCATAGATTAATATCTTTAAAAAACGGAATTTCGTAATCCGTTAAACTTTCGATCCTATCTGTATTCTTTCACTGCTCCCTCATTCAAAATACAAAACAAAGTTGGGATTACTTCAAACGCAGCGCATCAAATTCCGCGATTTCTGATCAAAAATAAGACGAAACAAATCTCCCAAGACCAATAACCAAAAGATTCCTGATAAAAAGCGTCACGGATTTGACTAACTCAAAAAGATCCGGAAAAAGAACCTTATTCAAACACTCGAAGTCAAACAATATTATGTTCCCATGGCAACCGGCATTGCCAATATCTCCATTATTAGTAATTGTAATACTACGATGAAAAAAAAGATGTTTTCAATATTTCAGAACGGTTAGTGTTATCTTTACCCGGTGCTGCTGTCTTATCACTTTAATGCGACCATCTGTCAAATTTTTGTCCTCTCAATGATTTCGGTGAGCCGTTAAGTTATCGGATTCCCACATGCATCATTACATCTCCTTAGATAGCGAAAGGAAGCCTTTGCTGATATCCAAAGATGCGGTCGGATTCAGGGGGTATTGATTTTTGCAGTTTCTTTGGGAAGCTACTTTTTAACCTCCTGAATCGCTTTTATTTTAATTATTTGAACGAACTTCGTGGTAAAAGTACTGTAAGTGGTTGTTTCTAAAACAATTAGTATTTTTTAACGTCATACCTATATATGTTATGAAGTAGAGTGTCTCGAACCTTAGTCATATTAAAGTTACCAGGCATATATATTTATCGCTTGCTTCTTACGAGAGGATGCAATTCGAAGTTTTTAAAAAATGGTCTGGAGTCGCGGTGGCTCAGTGGGTTTTTGAACTGCCCGAGCAACCTGCGAGCTGTAGGCGGTGAGGGATCGATTTCTGTCAAGTTTGATTCCACCCTAGTTGTATTTCTCTCTTCTGTGTCAGTAAACCTTTTCTTGTCTGCATGTCTATTTACTTGAAGGGCCGCGATAGACCAGTTGAAGAGTAGCGGATTATCAACCGGAAGGTTGCGAGTTCGAAACTCGATACAACCAAAGACCGTCGTATATGCAGGGGCTGGTGCACGTTAAATCTGTCGTGGTCTCAAAAGTCCTCGCGTTGACGTGGTGTGGAAGTTTCGAGAGTGGGGTCTGACGTCTACTGACTGTGGTTCAAAATTGCGAGGTGTTGTCCTGGGATCTTTCCCTGCAAGACTGATCCCTGACCATCGCCCAAAGTTCATTGTGTTGCTCCATTGCAGCGTATATTCAACTACATACCTAATTCTAAGGAAATGTATTAACATTTTCCCTACTATTCGCAAACTTAAATTTCATCTAGGGACAAATAAAAAAGAGCGATGCCGTCGAATGAGATATAACAAAGTGATACTGTATTTATTTTCTCCATCTTTTGTACTATAATTCCGCAAGCACATGTCCCAGTTATGAAAGAAAGCTAAGAGACTTCAAATAGTCCAGTAACTTTAGTAAAAAAGAGGTGTTTCTTCGAATAATTTTAAGCCAAGGTTTTTCACACAGAGCTTTGTTATGTCATTCTAAATGATACCTGAAAACTACCCGACTCTGCTATACACTTCCCTCTTTTTGGAGAGGAGTGAAATGGGAAGACTACAACTCAGCTATCTAGGCAAGTGGATATGTATTTTTTGCGCTGAATCGAATAATAAAACCAGAACCAAGTCGATACGATCAATAGTTTAGAAGTTATAAGGGTTTTCATGTATGAAAAAGTCAAAATGTTTATTAATTTGGCATCATTAAAGTACGCCATAGTTCAGGGCCTTTTCTAGTAACACTACACTTCTAGAACCTTTGTACAGTTGCAATTTTATTCAAGGATATTTTAAGAAAAGACAGCTACTGACCTACCTACTTTCAAAGTTTCGCTTTTAGTTTTTTTACGGAGTGTTATGTGGCAAGGGACAGCAGTAAAAGGGTGCAGAGAGGAACAAAGCTAAGTAGTGTGTGAAGCGGCTGAGGAGAGGGACAGTTATGTTTGGGAGGGATGAGAAATGTGTAAGGGTGGGAGGGTGAAGGGGTCTGGCCTTAAGGGGCAGGTGGAACCAGTCTGCACCAAGTTGCCGTATTCAACTCTACTCGTCGTGCCTTTTTTTTCAATCACTCGCCTTATTTCTCGCGTTTAAACATTTTATTCTTGTCGGTAATGGATGTGTTGTGTGTTATTTGTGAAAAACCTTTAGTGAATACAAAAATAATGCTCGTAAAGCGTGGGTTGGACAACCTTATAGCAGCCAGTAATGAGAGACAAGATGGAAAAGTTTCTTTATTCCAACATAGAACTTCGATTGAACTTCATGAGAACTGCAGGAGGGACTACATTCGCAGTATAAGTATAGCAGCATTTAAAAGAAAACATGATGATGAGGAGGCTTTCTCTTCAGTTTCCCCTATAAAAACAAGAAAATCACCAGAACAGTTTGATTTCAAGAATTGTTTCTTGTGTGGTGGCGAACCTGTGTGGGAGGGAAAAGGAAAAGAAGAGGCAATAATTCCGAAAAAAATAAAGTTGTTGCTTCAATTGAATTCAGTGATTCAATTATGAACATTATACAAACAAGAAAAGATGATTGGGCAAAAGCTGCTGAAAAGCGTATCATTAATGCAATTGATTTGATTGCAATAGATGCCAGATATCATGATACTTGCTTCGTTAAATTTTCAACAAAAGCATCAGCAGCCGCACCAAGTCGCCCTTTCGAAAAAGGTATAACTGATGCTATGGACACGATTTTTTACGTACATTGAGAATAATGAGGATTGCCAGTTTGCCCTTTCTTAATTAAGTGATGTAAGCGATGGGTTCAATCTGACGAAGCCTGATGGAAAAACCATCAAGTCTAAGTAAGCTGAGCGGTATGGTGATAAGCTTGTGATAGCAACAAAGATAAAAGGGCCAACCATGCTTTGTTTTAGAGATACAAATTATAATTTTTTTTATCCAAATCATGGTATGATGGTAGGAAATCGGATCCAGAAAGAGAACGGTTGAGAGTTGTACAGAAGACAGCCGAGATCATTCGTCAAGATCTACGCTCTGCAGTATGTGACGTAGCTACTTATCCTCTCAGTACTGAATTGTTCTCTGATATCAATGCCACTGTTCCCAAGTCGTTGCTCTTTCTGATAGAAGAAATCATCATGAAAAATAAGAAAGGCGCAGTAGAGCCTTTAAAAAAGAAGTGTACTACTGTCTGTCATATCATCATGCCTGCAGTTCGTACTCGGTCATTCATATCGCCCCTACTCCTAGGAGTATCCGTTCATTTCCACAGATACTTTGGTTCCAGGCGTCTGATAGACATTTTATCATGCTTGGGGTTCTGCGCTTCCTATAAAGAAGCACTCCTATATCAATCATCCAATATGTACTGTATCATCAGTCGTCGATTCCCCCGGAAGATGGATGTTTCATTCAGTATGTTGGGGACAATGCAGATCCTAATGTAGCAACAATCGATGGTATGAATACATTTCATTCGATGGGAATCATCAGAATCGTTGCTCCTCATGAAAAAGTTGGTGATTCCCAACTGAATGTACCAAGACTGAAAGTGATGCCAAGTGCCTCAGAGCTAATAAAAAACACGTAGACACCAATCAAAGTTTACGAAAATCGTAGTGTCCAAGGACTCAAAAAAATTATTGTAGAAAAACTTGATAACGATCCAACAACTATCTCCAGTCTACGAAATGCAGATGTCTTGTGGATTTACTCCAAATATAAGGAACTACAGCGAATTCCTGGGTGGAGTGGATTTATGGAGTTGTTGACACAACATGAAGAGCACTACAAATCCCGTGTCATGTTCCTACCATTCATAAATCATCCTGCAAGATACTATGATGCCATTTACAGCACGTTGTTGCATGTTCTCGAAGATTGCTCCAAATACGGCCACACTACTTGCATAATAACATTCGACCAATCACTGTTCATCAAAGCAAGGGAAATCGTTGCTTCTTCTGATGAAAGTTCCGAGGTCTCCAAAATAATTGTGATATTTCATCTGTGCATGTCCTTCCTTGGATCAATTGGCTTCTTTATGGCTGGAAGTGGTATCAAAGAAGTACTAAGCACTATTTACGTTTCCAATTCAGTAGACAAAATGTTAGCCGGTCGTGACTACTCTCGAGCTGTCAGAGCTCATACACTTTTGCTAACAGCTCTGTTCAAAATAATTTTCAATGAACTGGACTTGACTAGTGAGGAAAGAGAATTTATGGAGGCATATCTTGAAAACTTTCATGACGTAAGACCTTCTTTTTCAGAGGTAGAAGGGCTGAGGATCCTCGGTGATGTGAAAAGTAAATACCAAGATAAATGTTCCCATTTGAAAGAGAAAGGACCAACTTCAAAATTATGGGTCCAATATTTAGGCATGGTGTGAATCTTCAAAGACTTTATTAGAGCAAAAAGAATGCGAGAATGGAGAGCATATTTGACTGCAATAAAGAGGATGATTTCGTATTTTTTTGTATGCTACAAGTACCCATTTGTTCATTCAAGACATGGAAAAGTTGGATAGCTCAATGGATGAGGCCACGTTTAAAATGTTTACTGCAGACTTTTTCACTGTTAAGCAATCAGAGAAATTTTTTATGGAACTTCAACTGACATGGTAGTAGAAAGGTCACTCATGAAGTCCTCATTCAAGGGGGATTTGTGCATGGACTGCCCCCTTGAATAGTGTTTTAACTAGGTTTGTTGTTGGGTTGTTAAGTGCAAACAACGTTTCTGAAGGACTTGAAAAGTTTTGTCAGGTTTCCTTTGCTAGTGGAGAACAACATGTGGATGCACGGGAATCTCGAGTAAAACGGGACCAAGATGACATTAAGAAAGTATCTGAGTGGTTTGGTTCCCACAACCCTTTTCCAAGTGTACAATTGATAATGTCGATTGTAACAGGGGTTACAGGTGATGTAAAAGTAATAAACTGCTATGATGCACTGAACATTGGTGCAACCATGATGGAAAAAAATGTCGGAGACAGTTTTTATGGTTTAAAATATTCACGTGCTGACAGAGTTCTTTCTCTCCAAACTGTGAACAGTCACATGGCAGCCCATGATGTTATTGTGCCTGTCGGTCCATTGCTCTTGTTTCAACGAATCAGTGCAATGAAAAGATTCGATGATGAACTCCGTGAATGTTTGAATTTCGAACTGGCTCCTTACCCAGTGGCTCTTTTTGATGAAATCGGGATGAGGAAAACGATGAAGTCATCCTTGTTCAGCAGTTTCAACCCCATAGACATCCATCCTGATTTTGGAAGCGCACACTACGTTGTTGATGGAGGGTTTCTTCTCCATCGCGTGGTATGGCATCAAAACGATTCTTTCAAGGTGATTTGTGACAAGTATATAAAGTATGTCCTAAGCACCTATGGTCAGAACACTGTCATCGTATTTGAAGGTTATAGTAATTTTCAGAAGAGTGTAACAAGACAAATTCTTCAATAATGCAAACAAAAGTAGGTTGATATGTTTGCTCACTGAAAAATTCAAAATCATCAATATACCTGTGAAGCAAGCAAAGGATGATGCTGATGTCCTTATTGTTGAAACAGCACTCATCACTTCACAAACTAATCGTAATTCTACAGTTATTGTTGGGGAGGATGTTGATCTATTAGTAATTATGACAGCTCGAACTCCACCCAACTTGGATATTTTTTCCTCATGCTGGGAAAAGGCAAGGTGGAGCAGAAGATTTACTCGTCAAGAAGTTTAGAAGGCATATGCAAAAATCACATTTTATTCCTGCACGGTTTTTCTGACTGCGATGGAACATCTGCTATGTTCCAGAAAGGAAAATCAGCAGCCATGAAATTACAAAAACGTCCGGGTTTACAAGATGCCATGCAAATTTTTTATCAAAGCAATGTTTCTCATGCACTGATAGCTGAGAATGGCATAAAATTTTTCTGGGAATTTATGATGCACCTCCCAAAGAAACTTCACTGGATAATTGTCGGTATCTACTCTTCACCAAATCCGTTACAAAAAATAAAGCAGTAAATTTAAATACGCTTCCCCCTATTTCAAGCGCAGCACGACAACATTTATTTCGAGTTTATTACCACGCACAGACCTGGCTTGGTAACGATCTGAACCCTGAGGAATGGAGTTGGATTATGAAAGACAATTTGTTAGTTCCTGTACGAACAAATCAACTGCCCGCCCCAGATTCCCTTTTGAATATGATTTCCTGTTCCTGCACTAAAGGTTGTGGCAATGCGTGCGGATGTCTAAAGTTGGGTCTCCATTGCTCTCTAGCGTGTGGAAATTGTCATGGACAATCTTGTTTAAATGTCGTTCCAACGGAGGGAATCTCCGAAAGAGAAGTTGTCACCGGCACAGAAGAAGAGATGGACCTGCAATATATTGAACATTCTTTTTATGATCAACAATAAATAAATGAGACACTTATTATCTACCTTTTATTATTAAAAATCTTACACTACAAAATTAACTTTAGATCTACTATGTAACAGCGGCGGTTCGTGGTTGGAAAAATAGGGGAAGAGCCTCCCGGGAATCATCCCCCCCTGGCTATGCCAGTAATATGAGAAGATTGCAGTTCCGAAAATTAGTTAATGAGGATTTACCTATTTTCTGTAAATTAAATCAATTCTTCTGTCCTCTAGTGCTGCAAACCTGTCTGATATGTCATCGTAAAATGACTGTTTCCTCATAAGCGTCACTAATACGTCTTTTTGAATAAAAATATTTGCTAAAGAAGAAAGTCTCTCTTGCGAAATAGTATTTCTTGAGTAAGTTTTTATTCTTTTGATAACTCCTCTCCACTGATACACTTGTAGATGGAATTGTTAAGACGAGAGAAAACAAATAATAAGCTTCCGTGAAAATTTCTTTATCATCATAAAGCATTCGAAGAAGTTCTTGCGTCGATATATTCCTGAATTTTCCATCGGCATATATAAAACATAATTCACTTTTAAGGCGCTGGATTTCTTTAAAGCACATCGCCGTAAAACAGTTGAAGATTTTCAAGTGCCTGAGATGGAAAATGTAAATTAAATTGTTCGAATTTCGTTGTATCAGCAAGACAAATAAATTGAAGTTTTTCACAATCTTGAAATCTTGTGTTTCTTTCCATAAGAATGTGGTCTAAAATTTCAAAATATAGCTTTTTATAATTTTGAGAAATTGTTTCTAGCATATTCCCGTTAGCGGCATATTCCCGTTTAGATTGAACTATTTCTATGATTTTACGCATGTTTTCAAACAGTGTTTTAAAAATATCATCGTCCCTTTTACGGCTCAATAGCTCACGAGTGTATTTCGTTTGAGATACACAATAGTTTAAATCTAGTGATTTTTCTGGAGAATTTCGAATAATACATATATCAGTAACGCCAAAAATTTCGCTGAATACTACTGCCAAAAATGTAAATTCATAATTGTTCATATCATTTAAAAATCCCATTGCAAGTTGAATTGTTGTTTTGACTGAATGTTCGCTGTTTGTCATAAATTCGAATATTTCTTTTAATTTATCCCTATCTTCAGCAATCACAATTCGACACAGAAATTTTAGAAAAACTTTGCTGCAATACAAGATTGAAACGATGTGCTAGACAATGGACAAAAATGGCTTGAGGAGCTTTATCCTTGACTTTTTTCTGGAGTCCATTCAAGTGTCCAGGCATTATACTGGCCCCATCGTAACATTGTCCTAATAATTTGTGTTTGATAATCAAACGGATCCAAAATTTGGTATAACATTTCTGAAGTTCTGTCTTCACTCACATCAGGGAAACCCAAAAATTGCTCAACTAACACGCCTTCACAAATCTTAATATTAAGGAGCACTGGGAAATTTGATTTATGTCAGTGGTGTCGTCCGCTTCAATAGAAAAGAATTTAGCCCCCTTTATTGTCTTTGACGTGATCGTTTATATAATCGGAAATACATTCAATCATTTCATTTTGAATAGTTTTGGAGTCACCAGTGAAACGTTTTTAATCTTTTTGTAATGATTTTGAATTTCTAAAGGACTTTTGATATCAACAATCTTAGTAATTCCTTGAAATTTCCGCGATTTATGGAGTCACTGCTTTCATCATGGCCCCGGAATGCCTTTTCTCGTTTGCTCAAATATATTACTGTATAAATCACTGTTTGTAGAAACAGTCTATTCAAACGAACGTTTTCATTGAATGACTTTAAAATGCCTAGCATACTCCCTCAGGGCATCGGCAATCGTGTTGATTTTTTAAATTTATTAGCACACTTCAGATGTTCAGCACAATCATCGTGCCTATGGAGTGCTCGTGTTATGTTTAATCCAAACAGAATGTTTACTACTAAAAAGCAAGCAAGGCCAACAAAATGATCTTTTTAAGGTTATACTACTGCATAGCTATTTATACTGAGTAAACCAACACTCTTGAAAACTAATATTGTACGACTTACCGTTCTTTTTAATTTCTTTTTTGGTCATAGTCTTCAATAAATCCGTTCGAAGTCCTTGACGTAATACGTCCCTTTTGTCTTCGTCTTTCCACCGGTTAAACGGAGTTTCCAGTAAATTACACACAATATCATTAATTGAATTCATTCCGCTGAAAAATCTAAAACAAAATGGTCAATAAAATCATTCCTCTATTTTCATGTAATGATATTCGGCAGTTTCGGCGCGATTGGCTAGATTTTTGGGCGCTAAAACTCGCTCTATTTGTTTTCTGTGGTCGCTGCTCGCAACGGGAAATGAGGGACATATATTTTTAGATTTCAACCGGCAACCCTATAGAAGGAGGGAATCGTGTTTCTGGCTTTCGCCTTCCTTCTGAGCCGACAGTCTAAATGCATCTCAGCTGCTAATGACGGTGTTGTCATAGCAACCATCTGGCTTACGGAATATGCGCAGCTATTTTTCAGCAAAAATTTCCTTGCTAAGCTTTCATTGTCTGCAGTCGTAAGCATTGTAAGATATTTTCCGTGTATTGAATAACGCGCTCTGCGAAATTAAATTCGTTCATATTTGTAAGTACTTTAGTAATTTATAAATCATAAAAGAAAAAAAGAGAAATTTTACGTAGAAATATTGAAAATGCATACATACATATATATATATATATATATATATATATATATATATATATATATATATATATATATATATATATATATATATATATATATATATATATATATATATATATATATATATATATATATGAGATACTGAAAAAAGACTGGGGAAATGTAATTTGAAAAATGTTGGGAAAGTGGCACTTCCCTTCCTTCCCCTGAAAGCCGCCACTGCTCTGTAATATGCTATTTTTATAATGTCATGATGTTTGTTCCATAATGTAATGTTTCACTTCCAATGTTTTTTTAACAACATACATTTACAATGAAAAATTTTTCTAATAAACAGATGCGTAAGTAGGTATACATCAAAAATTGGACTTTTTTATACATAAAAACCCTTATAACTATTAATCGTATCGACTTGGTTCTGTTTTTATTCGATTCAGCGTAAAAAACATTTAGAAAAGGATACCCCACTTGCCTAGATAGAGTTGAAGTCCCCTATTTCATCCCCCCACCCCCAAAAAGGGGGAAGCCAATAGAAAAGAGTCGGGTTCTTTTCAGGTATCATTTAGAATGATACAACAAAGCTCTGTGTGGAAAAAACATTGGCTTAAAATAATTCCGAAGAAAAAAGCTAAAGTTACTGGATTAAAACAGCTTAACTCGCCATCAAGAACTGAAGATTTGAAACACGTATATATTTCGTATAAGTAGTAACTATACAGTTGCGAGGATTAAAATTCCAACCAACGTATACAAGATTTTTCAACTCATTTTTACTCTTTTAAAATTCAATATGAGTAGTATAATTTTTATAGCAATTAATATGTTTCAATCACTTGAGAAGACGTATTTCTTGTAGTCTACTTTTGAGTCAGAGAACTTAACTTATTTTAAAATGTAGATTCAAAATATATATAAATATATGTATATAAAGCAAAGTTCTGTCTGTAACTATATACTATATTATAAAGTAGGGCTGGCGTCTGTCTGTATGTATGTTTTCTATGCAAATCTACACCGTTTGACCAATCCACACCAAATTTGGTACACATACTTTGGAACCCTGCGAGTAACGCAAGCTACATATTAACCCCCTTCTCTTTAACCTAGGTGGGGGCTAAATCAATTCGAAATTGCCATAGGAAAAACACTGAGCATAAAATGATTGCGGTATGCAACTCAGTTTGTTTTACCAGTATTGATCGAAAATCAAATTTTCTACTAAAATTGTTTTGCCACTATTGCTCGAAAAACAATTTTTTCCGAAACTTTATATTTAAACAATTAAAATTCTAATTATGTTTGAACTTATTTTTTATTTCCTTCCACAATATAAATAATTTAGGAATATTTGAATGATGAAAAATGGTTATTTAAAATACTTAATTTTACACAACTTGCATTTTGTAATGGAACACGAAAAGCCAAAACAAAAAACTCAGTGATCATAAAAGCGTAATTTTGCAATTCGGTATCTGGCAACGCCAGAATTAATGTTTTATTTTATAAATTAGATTTAGAATTCCGTGTGTATGCATTTGAGTTAAGACAGAAATGTTGTGGTCATATTTAAGTATTTCCAAGTATTATAAATATGTGTTCTTTTTGTAAATAAATCATTGTCTTTATCAAAATTGTTCAAAAGTATTTTGTCGAATTGTTCTTTTCAGAATGTATTCAAGAAGTCAAAATTCGATACGTTTGCACATCTTTCTTTTTCAGAATTCTACATTTTTTTCAAGGAGCAGAATTTCGTTTCTGTTTGTATTTATGTGTTCCAGTATTTTACATATTGCAGATATATTTAGGAATTAAATTTTAATGATTTATTTATTTCCTGCGAAATATCAGACAGGGGTAATTTCTTGATGGTATATGTATATTTCGACCAACTTTCCTTAAATCTTTGATTGAATAAGTAATTGTTTTGCAGAATTCTGTTTCATAAAAATAAATAAAATATACAAAACCTTTTAAGTAAGGTGTGTAACTTCTTACTTTAGAATGACCGGAATTTCTCTTCTGTTCGTATTTATGTATTCCAGTGTTTCTTATTGCAGATATATTATTTAGGATTTAAATTTTAATGAATTATTTATTTTCTGCAATATATAACAATACATGGGTAATTTCTTGGCAGTATATGTATATTTCGACCAACTTTCTTTGTCTTTGGTTGAAAATTTAATGGTTTTCATAATGCTCTTTCATAAAAATAAATACTATATATATAAAAATCTATATACATAAAAATGGATGTGTGTTTGTATGTTCTTTACACAAATCTACACCATTTGACCAATCCACACCAAATTTGATACACTTATACTTTAGAACCCTGTGGGTAGCGTAGGCTACATATTAACCCCTGTTCTATTTGTCCTAGGTGTGCAGAAGGGGCTAAAACAATTCGAAATCACCATAGAAATAATATTGAGCATAAAACGATTGCGATATGCAGCTCAGTTTTTTACCGGTATTGATGGAAAATCAAATTTTCCAACAAAATTGTTTTACCAGTATTGCTCGAAAAACATTTTTTTCCAAAACAAATTAAATTATAATATTTATGTTTGAACTGACGTTTTATTTTTTCCCATGATATAAATAATTTATGAACATTTGATTGATGAAAAAAGAATATTTAAAATATTTAATTTTACATAACCTGCATTTTGTAATGGAAAGACCAAACGAAATGACCAAACGAATTTATTATCTATATATATAAAATAGGATGTGTGTGTGTGTGTATGTGGGTATATTTTCTATACAAATCTACACCGTTTGACCAATCCACACCAAATTTGGTACACTTATAATTTAGAACACTGCGGTCAGCATAGGCTAACTCTTAACCCCCGTTCTATTGGCCCTGGGGGGCTAAAAACTATTCGAAATCGCAATAGAAATAACATTGAGCATAGATTGATTGCTTTAGGCAGCGATGGTTGCTTTACCACTGTTGATCGAAAAACAATTTTTTCCGAAACAAATTAAATTACAGTATTTATGTTTGAACTGACTTTTTAGTTCTTCCCATGATGTAAATAAATTATAGATATTTTATTGATGAAGGGGGAAAGAATATTTTAAAATATTTATGTTTGCAAGGAAATTCAAGGAAAGGTTTTCAGGAGTTCAAGGATTATTTTCAAGGAAAGTTGGTGTGTATTTCGACCAACTTTCCTTAAATAATTTATCGAATACGTAATGATTTGTAGAATTCTGTTTCACGAGGCTTTTTAGGTAAGGCGTGTAACTTATTTTAAAATGTCCGGAATAGATACATGTGAATCCTCCGTTGAAAGCAGTGATTTTCTTTCTGAAAAATTCTGTAAAATCGACCTTCTGCTTTTTGAAAAAATTTTATCTATTCAGTTTAATTTGTCTACACCGATTATATTTATTTCTAAACCAAGCACCGTTATTCCGAAAAGCACAAACGAAAAACTCATTGATCATAAAAGCGTAATTTTGCTACTCGGTATCTGGCAGCACCAGAATTAATGTTTACTTTTTTATAAAACTTTGTAGAACTTTCTAGAAAGTTGGGGAAACGGAAACTTAATTGGACTCATGGTGGAGAACATTCCAGCACCCACTCGATTCTTAGCTGGTCGTATTTAAAGGAAGCTAACTCGGTAAGTCTTCCAGTTTATCATCTTTCAGTGAATCTGGCAGTTTTATTTCGCTCTTTTGATTGTATAAGTGTTTCCTACTTTATTCGACAGTGATAGTGTACATTTTGGATTTATATTTCTAAACGGATGTAAGTACTACATAATTTTAAATTCGTTTTTTCGTTAATTTTAGCTTTTTATTGTATTCTATAATAGATTTCATTGCTCAGTGAGATGTGCCTTTTGCTTAATTTTTTAAATAAGTTTAATGGGATCAGAATTAATGCTTTTTTTACACCAGAATAAAAGTTTATTTTTAACATGATTTAGAATTCTGTGTTTGAATATTTTGATTGACAGCTTTTAAGTAAGGCATTAATTTTTTTTATTTGTGTTAAAAGTTTGATATTCTCCTAAACTGATGTAAGTACTTCACAATTTTAAATTTGTTTTACCATTCAGTTTATATTAGTTTTTTATTGTATTCTATAATAGATTTCATTGTTCAGTGAGTGTGCCTTTTGCTTATTTTATGAAATAACTTTTTAATGACAGATTTCACTGCTCTGTGATAGTGTGCCTTTTGCTAATTTTATGAAATAGCTTTTCTTTGTATTCTATAATAGATTTCATTGCTCAGTGAGAGTGTGCCTTTTGCTTATTTTATGAAATAGCTTTTTGTATTCTTTTACAGATTTCTTTGCTGTAGCAATGCCTCCAAGGAAGCGGAAGGCAATCGGCCAAGTGCAGTCAACGGCTAAGATGATGAAAAATGAGCGTAGACAAGAAACTTCCGAGGAGAGGAATAGAAGACTTGCGATTGCGAGAGAGAGAGAGAGAGCTACTACATCTAGAGCAACAAAGACGGCACAACAGCGTGAGACCCTACTACAGGATAAGAGAGATAGAGCAACTACATCTAGAGCAACAGAGACGGCACAGCAGCGTGAGGCCCGACTACAGGATATGAAAGAGACAGCTACTACATCTAGAGCAACAGAGACGGCACAGCAGCGTGAGGCCCGACTACAGGATAAGAGAGATAGAGCTACTACATCTAGAACAACAGAGACGGCACAGCAGCGAGAGGCCCGACTACAGGATAAGAGAGATAGAGCTACTACATCAAGAGCAACAGAGACTGCACAGCAGCGTGAGGCCCGACTACAGGATAAGAGAGATAGAGCTACTACATCTAGAGCAACAGAGACGGCACAGCAGCGAGAGGCCCGACTACAGGATAAGAGAGATAGAGCCAAACGATCACGGACTGCGAGCCATTTTAGCTTAGAACTGGAAGGATTTCACTACGATTCACATAAAGACTACTCGATGCATGCAAGTGTTACGATCGGGAAAATGGAAATGGTTTGTACTTACTGTCAAGCCAAAAAGTTTAAATCAGAGTCTACTGGTATTTGCTGCAAAAATGGAAAAGTTAAACTTTGCCAACTGGAACCACCACCACAAGACCTTTTGACTTACACATCAGGAGATACGTCAGAGTCGAAGCATTTTCTAAGTAACATCAGAAAATACAACTCATGTTTCCAAATGACATCATTCGGCGCCACATCAGTTGTTGGACAGCCCGGATTTCCGTCGACATTCAAGGTGCAAGGGCAGGTTTACCATAGAGCGGGATCGTTGCTTCCGCTGCCAGATCAACCACCAAAATTTCTACAACTATATTTTATTCAAAACGAACAAATGGAAACTGATCAGAGGTGCGCCTACATCTCGGGAACAAGACGTCAGATTGTGTTAAACTTACAGAGGATGTTTCATGAGCACAATAATCTTATTAAAACGTTTGAAACAGCATTGGAACATATGCCAACAGATGGATATAAAGTAGTCATAAGAGCAGACCGAAGACCAGCAGGCGAACACGAGCGGCGCTTTAACTCTCCTCAAGCAGATGAAGTCGCGGTGGTTCAGGAGATGAGTTTCATCAACGGGATATCGTTATTCAACGACGAGGTGAATCATTGCAGCGTATTTCGGAAACACATCGATCTTACAATGCTCTGCAGTACCCAGTAATATTCCCCCATGGTGAAGATGGATATCAATTTAATCTGAGGCAGATCAACCCAAGAACAGGTGAAACAACGAGCAAGAAAGTTTCAGCGATGGATTTCTATGCGTACAGATTAATGGTTCGAGATACTGGGCAGAACCACGTATTGAACTGCAGGCAATTGTTTCATCAGTTCATCGTCGATATGTACGCTAAAGTCGAGAGTGAACGTCTCCTTTACATTCGTCTAAATCAACGTAAACTGAGAGTTGACGAATATATTCACCTGAGAGATGCTGTGGCAAATGACGGGAACGTTGAAAACCTCGGTGCCTTAGTCATACTACCAGCTACATTTACAGGCAGTCCCAGACACATGCACGAATACACACAAGATGCTATGACGTACGTGAGGACGTACGGGAGACCAGACTTATTTATCACCTTCACCTGCAATCCCACTTGGACGGAGATCAAGGAGGTTCTTACCAATGGTCAATTACCCAGTGAGCGCCACGACTTGATTGCGAGAGTATTTAAACAGAAGCAGTTGAAACTGATTGACGTTATAACAAAGGGCCATGTATTTGGAGTGCCGAGATGCTGGATGTATACGATTGAATGGCAAAAAAGAGGGCTGCCACACTCGCACAATTTGATCTGGTTAGCGGACAAAATTCAGCCCACTCAAATCGATGACGTTATATCTGCCGAGTTGCCAGACCCGGAACAAGATCCCGAACTTTTTGAAGTGGTAACGAAAAACATGATCCACGGACCGTGTGGAAATCTCAATCCCATTTCTCCGTGTATGAAGGACGGAAAGTGTACCAAGAAATACCCTAGAAAATTCATTAAAGAGACACAAACTGGAAATGACGGCTATCCCCTGTACAGACGGCGGGCTCCGGAAGATGGAGGGTTCACGGCGAAACTAACGATACGCAGCAACACGGAAATAGAAATCGACAATAGGTGGGTTGTGCCCTTTTCGCCGCTGCTGTCGAAAATGTTTCGGGCACACATCAACGTGGAGTACTGCAACAGTGTGAAATCGATTAAATATGTGTGCAAGTATGTCAACAAAGGTAGTGATATGGCTGTTTTCGGTATCAGCGACGAGAGATCGAACGATGAAGTGACGCGGTATCAATTGGGAAGATACCTCAGCAGTAACGAGGCAGTTTGGCGAATACTGGGTTTTTCGATTCACGAAAGACACCCTACTGTTGTTCACCTCAGCGTCCATTTAGAAAATGGTCAGAGAGTTTATTTCACAACAGAGAGCGCCCCTAGAGTGATTGATCAGCCACCAAACACGACTTTGACGGCATTCTTTCAACTGTGTCAGCAGGATTCTTTTGCGAGGACTTTGTTGTATCCTGAGATACCTCGATATTACACGTGGAATGCGTCGAGGAAAATTTTCTGTAGGAGAAAAGTTGGCCAGCCCGTCCCTGGACATGATGCAGTCGCGAGTGACGCCTTGGGTCGAGTGTACACTGTTCACCCCAACAACGCCGAATGCTATTTCCTTAGGATGCTTCTTCACTCGGTACGAGGACCTAGATCTTTCGCAGAGATGAGAACGGTAAACGACGAAGTATGCCAGACATTTAGAGAGGCCTGTCAGAAGTTGGGTTTGCTGGAAGGAGACCAGCACTGGGATGACACGTTGCGAGAAGCCGAATTGATCTCCCTACCAGAGCAAATCAGAAACCTGTTTGCTATAATATTGACTACATGCAGTCCATCGAATCCAAACACTTTATGGGAAAAGTATAAGGAGGCCCTGAGTGAGGATATACTCGCCAAAGTCCGGAGGGAAACCCCGACATTAGAAATCGCGTTTGGTCCGGACATTTTCAACGAGGCTTTGGTTATTCTTGAGGACAAATGTGTGGCCATGACAAATAAAACATTACTGCAATTGGGCCTGCCTGCACCAGTAAGAGATCGACGAGACGTACTTCGCGCAGATTACGTGCGAGAAACGAACTACGACGTCGAAGAGCTGAGTGCATACGTCGCGGACAAGAAGCCACTTCTGAATCGAGATCAGAAAAACGCATACCAAATTATCATGGATCAGGCAGCAAAACAACAAGGTGGTATCATTTTTCTTGATGCTTCTGGGGGCACAGGGAAAACATTCTTGATTAATATAATACTGGCCGAAATCAGGACTCGGGGAGAAGTTGCTCTTGCCATCGCCTCTTCGGGAATTGCGGCGACGTTAATGGAAGGAGGGAGGACGGCCCATTCTGCACTTAAGTTGCCACTTGACATCGCCAGGCAGGAAAATCCTACCTGCAACATAAGCAAGGCAAGTGGTCGGGCGCAGGTGCTCGAGACTTGCAAATTAATCGTGTGGGACGAATGCACCATGGCTCACAAGAAAGCTCTCGAGGCCCTCGACGTCACTCTGAGAGATCTGAGAGGAAACGACAACCTGATGGGAGGAGCTCTGGTACTCCTCTGTGGAGACTTTCGTCAAACTCTGCCCGTCATCCCGAAGTCGACGCCGGCCGATGAGATCCATGCATGTTTGAAACATTCGTTTTTGTGGAGACATGTGCGAAAGATAACTTTGAAGCAAAACATGAGAGTACATCTGGGGGATGAGAGTGCTCAAATTTTCTCAGACAAACTCCTGGAGATCGGAGAAGGCAGATTGGCAGTCGAGTCTTCTGGCAAGATTAAATTCCCATCCGATTTTTGTAATCTGGTGTCGTCCGTCTCAGAGCTGATAGATGCAGTCTATCCGTCTGTTTCCCAAAACTATCACGATTTGAACTGGTTGCGAGAGAGGGCCATTCTTTCTGCTAAAAATGAAGACGTCCACGACATAAACAATCAAATACTTGTCATGTTACCAGGCGTGGTCACTGAATACAAGTCCATCGATACCGTAGTAGATGCCGATGAGGTCGTCAATTTCCCGCCAGAGTTCCTGAACTCGCTTGATCCGGCTGGATTGCCACCACATCGTCTTTTACTTAAAGTGGGATCTCCGGTTATTTTACTGCGGAACCTCGACCCGCCAAAACTTTGCAACGGCACGAGGCTGTGTGTCAAGAAGCTGCTGGGCAATGTAATGGAAGCGACTATCTTGACAGGAAAGGGAGAGGGTGCAACAGTTTTTATCCCACGGATACCACTCATTCCGACGGATCTCCCTTTCGACTTTAAGAGATTGCAGTTTCCAGTAAGACTTGCGTTCTCGATCACGATCAACAAGTCGCAGGGGCTATCAAGTACTGCGGAGTGGATTTGAGATCGCCGTGTTTCTCCCACGGACAACTTTATGTTGGTTGCTCGAGGGTGGGTTCACCCAAGAATTTATTTATTCTTGCTCCCGGAGGTGAAACTAAAAATGTTGTGTATAATCAAGTTTTGTGTTAAATTTATATTGCAGTGAATTTGTAAAATATTTTACTTTATAATGCGTGTACTGTACTTATACTTTTAGAACCTGTTAATATAATTACTTTGATTTTACACTATACATTGATTTCATTCCTTTTCCTGTCCAATAGAAGATTGGGATAAATACCCGGGCAAAGCTATGTTGCCGTTGTTTGAGCATTACTAAATCTAACTTTTAGTTGATTGTATAAGTATTTCCTACTTTATTTGACAGGTGTAATGTGCATTATTGAATTAAAGTTTATTATTTTATTTCTATATGAATTTTATATTTTTACATGAATATTTGTTTGATAAAAAAAGGATATTTAAAATATTTCATTATTCATAATTTACATTTTGTAATGAAACACGAAAAACTTCAACTCATTAATCATAAAAGCGTAATTTTGTTATTTTAGATTTGGGAAACCAGAATTAATTTTTATTATTTTATAAATTTGATTTAGCATCCCGTGTTTGTCTATTTGAGTTAACACAGCGAAATGTTGCAGTCATATTTGAGCATTACTAAATTTCATTATCGTCTTTATCAATATTTTCAAATATCTTTTTTCGAATTGCTCTGTTTCAGAATACACTCAGGCAGTCGAAATTCGACACTGCGTATCATTCGTTTTTTAGAATTCTGCATTTTTTCGTCGGAATTTCGTTTCTGTTCGTATTTATGTCTTAATCTTTTAGATATTGCAATATATTCAGGAATTAAATGCATATATTTGCGTCCGAAGTATATAGTAGAAGTTATGGAAAAGTTAAAACGTATTTTCCGTACAACTTAAATGATTGCATTTTTCTGTGAAAGAAAAGTGATTATTCTAATTCACTTTTCAAGCAACATTTAACTATTTCAACCCGAGCAACGCCGGGTAATTCAGCTAGTCTATATATATAAAATAGGATGTGTGTGTGTATATTTTCTATACAAATCTACACCGTTTGACCAATCCACACCAAATTTGGTACACTTATACCTTAGAACACTGCGGTCAGCATAGGCTAACTCTTAACCCCCGTTCTATTGGCCCTGGGGGGCTAAAAACTATTCGAAATCGCAATAGAAATAACATTGAGCATAGATTGATTGCTTTAGGCAGCGATGGATGCTTTACCAGTGTTGATCGAAAAACAATTTTTTCCGAAACAAATTAAATTACAGTATTTATGTTTGAACTGACTTTTTAGTTCTTCCCATGATGTAAATAAATTATAGATATTTTATTGATGAAGAAAGAATATTTTAAAATATTTATGTTTGCAAGGAAATTCAAGGAAAGGTTTTCAGGAGTTCAAGGATTATTTTCAAGGAAAGTTGGTGTATATTTCGACCAAATTTCCTTAAATAATTTATTGAATACGTAATGATTTGTAGAATTCTGTTTCACAAGGCGTTTTAGGTAAGGCGTGTAACTTATTTTAAAATGTCCGGAATAGATACATGTGAATCCTCCGTTGAAAGCAGTGATTTTCTTTCTGAAAAATTCTGTAAAATCGACCTTCTGCTTTTTGAAAAAATTTTATCTATTCAGTTTAATTTGTCTACACCGATTACATTTATTTCTAACCCAAGCACCGTTATTCCGAAAAGCACAAACGAAAAACTCATTGATCATAAAAGCGTAATTTTGCTACTCGGTATCTGGCAGCGCCAGAATTAATGTTTACTTTTTTTATAAAACTTTGTAGAACTTTCTAGAAAGTTGGGGAAACGGAAAATTCCTTGGACTCATGGTGGAGAACATTCCAGCATCCACTCGATTCTTAGCTGGTCGTATTTAAAGGAAGCTAACTCGGTAAGTCTTCCAGTTTATCATCTTTCAGTGAATCTGGCAGTTTTATTTCGCTCTTTTGATTGTATAAGTGTTTCCTACTTTATTCGACAGTGATAGTGTACATTTTGGATTTATATTTCTAAACGGATGTAAATACACAGTGTGTCAAATAAGTTTTAAGACTCGTCCCAGAGCGCTGGTTGTAATGGCGCTGTGAGTGTAAATGCTCATGCGTCATAACGTCCATCGTCTGGTGACACACTGCCAACAAGTTGTGCGCATTTCGTTAAGTATCTGAGAGAAGGCGAGCGTTCATTGCAGAAGGGAATTTTTTTCATGTTGATTTTTTACGATAGAGCAAAGAGCTGTAATTAAATTTAACGCAAAACTTGGTAAAAGTGCTTCGGAAACATACCAACTCATGAAACAAGTTTACAGTGACTGTTGTTTAAGTAGATCAAATGTTTTTGTGTGGCACAAAACTTTTTTGGACGGAAGAGATACGGTAGAAGATCATCAGCATAGTGGAAGACCATTTTCATCTAGAACACCTGAAGTTCTTGAAAAAGTACGAAATTTCGTAACAAACGATCGCTGTGCGTCACTGAGAATGATGGAAGACTCTTTAAATATCAACAAAGAAACAATTCGAACCATCCTGATTGAAGATTTGGGCAAAACAAAAGTGTGTGCTGAATTTGTTCCACACACTTTAACCCCTGAACAAAAAGCAATGAGAAGTGCACATTGCAGAGACATCATTTCAGCCGCTGAAAACGATCCAAACTTCTTGAAGTCCATTGTTACAGGTGATGAAACCTGGTGTTTCCAATATGATCCTGAAACAAAGCGACAAAGTGCGGAATGGAAGTCACCAAATTCACCGCAAGCCAAAAAACCAAGAAAAGTTCCATCCAAAATCAAAACAATGCTCATTACATTCTTCGATAGTAAAGGTATTATCCACAAAGAATTTGTTCCAACTGGACAAACAATTACAGGTCAAAACTACTTAGCTGTTTAAAGCGTTTGATGGCCAGAATTCGTCGCATTCGTCCAGACTATAGGATTGAAAGCAGTTGGTGTTTGTTACACGACAATGCACCCAGTCACACCTCCCTTATTGTTCGTCGATTTTTGGCAAAAAATAATGTCTGTGTGTTGAACCATCCACCGTATTCACCTGATTTAGCACCCTGTGACTACTCCTTATTCCTAAAACTTAAAATGAAGTTAAAAGGGTGTTATTTTGAGGATATTTCGACCATACAAGAAGCTTCGACGCGTGCTTTGCAGGCCATTCCACAAAGTGATTTACAACAGGTGTTCGATTTATTAATAAATCGCTGTAAAAAGTGCATTGAAGCCGGAAGGTCCTATTTTGAATAAAAAACCAAAACAGGTATTAATTTCTTGTTTCCATTTCTTTTTACAGACCCAGTCTTAAAACTTATTTGACGCACTGTGTACTACATAATTTTATATTCGTTTTTTTCGTTAATTTTAGCTTTTTTTGTATTCTATAATAGATTTCAATGCTCAGTGAGAATGTGCCTTTTGCTTAATTTTTTAAATATGTTTAATGGGATCAGAATTAATGCTTTTTTTACACCAGAATAAAAGTTTATTTTTTATCATGATTTAGAATTCTGTGTTTGAGTATTTTGATTGACAACTTTTAAGTAAGGCATTAATATTTTTTATTTGTGTTAAAAGTTTGATATTCCTAAACTGGTGTAAGTACTTCGCAATTTTAAATTTGTTTTACCATTTAGTTTATATTAGCTTTTTATTTTTATTGTATCCTATAATAGATTTCATTACTCAGTGAGAGTGTGCCTTTTGCTTATTTTATGAAATAGCATTTCTTTGTATTCTTTTACAGATTTATTTGCTGTAGCAATGCCTCCAAGGAAGCGGAAGGCGATCGGCCAAGTGCAGTCAACGGCTAAGACGATGAAAGATGAGCGTAGTCAAGAAACTTCCGAGGAGAGGAATAGAAGACTTGCGATTGCGAGAGAGCTACAACATCTAGAGCAACAGAGACGGCACAGCAGCGTGTGGCCCGACTACAGGATATGAAAGAGAGCTACTATATTTAGAGCAACAGAGACGACACAGCAATGTGAGGCCCGACTACAGGATAAGAGAGATAGAGCCAAACGATCACGGACTGCGCACCATTTTAGCTTAGCATTGGAAGAATTCCACTACGATTCACATAAAGACTACTCGCTGTATGCAAGTGTTACCATCGGGAAAATGGAAATGGTTTGTAGTTACAGTCAAGCCAAAAGGTTTAAATCAGAGTCTACTGGTATTTGCTGTAAAAATGGAAAAGTTAAACTCTGCCAACTGGAACCACCACCACAAGACCTTTTGACTTACACATCAGGAGATACGTCAGAGTCGAAGTATTTTCTTAGTAACATCGGAAAATACAAATCATATTTCCAAATGACATCATTCGGCGCCACATCAGTTGTTGGACAGCTTGGATTTCCTTCGACATTCAAGGTGCATGGGCAGATTTACCATAGAGCGGAATCTTGCTTCCGCTGCCAGATCAACCACCAAAATTTCTACAACTATATTTTATTCAAAACGAACAAATGGAAACTGATCAGAGGTGCGCCTACATCTCGGGAACAAGACGTCAGATTGTGTTAAACTTACAGAGGATGTTTCATGAGCACAATAATCTTATTAAAACGTTTGAAACAGCATTGGAACGTATGCCAACAGATGAATATAAAGTAGTCATAAGAGCAGACCGAAGACCAGCAGGTGAACACAAGCGGCGCTTTAACTCTCCTCAAGCAGATGAAGTCGCGGTGGTTATATCAGGCGATGAGTTTCATCAACGGGATATCGTTATTGAAAGACGAGGTGAATCATTGCAGCGCATTTCGGAAACACATCGATCTTATGATGCTCTGCAATACCCAGTGATATTCCCCCATGGTGAAGATTAATATCATTTTAATCTGAGGCAGATCAACCCAAGAACAGGTGAAACAACTAGCAAGAAAGTTTCAGTGATGGATTTCTATGCGTACAGATTAATGGTTCGAGATACTGAGCAGAACCACGTATTGAACTGCAGGCAATTGTTTCATCAGTACATCAGTATGTACGCAAAAGTCGAGAGTGAGTGTCTCCTTTACATTCGTCTAAATCAACGTAAACTGAAAGTTGATATATTCACCTGAGAGATGCTGTGTCAAATGACGGGAACGTTGAAAACCTCGGTGCCTTAGTCGTACTACCAGCTACATTTACAGGCAATTCCAGGCACATGCACGAATACACGCAAGATGCTATGACGTACGTGAGGACGAAAGGGAGACCAGACTTATTTATCACCTTCACCTGCAATCCGACTTGGACGGAGATCAAGGAGGTTCTTACCAATGGTCAATTACCCAGTGAGCGCCACGACTTGATTGCGAGAGTATTTAAACAGAAGCAGTTGAAACTGCACTTTGCGCATCTTTCGTTTTTAGAATTCTGCATTTTTTCGTCGGAATTTCGTTTCTGTTTGTCTTTATGTCTTAATCTTTTACATATTGCAATATATTCAGGAATTAAATGTATATATTTGCGTCCGAAATATATTGTAGGAGCTATGAAAAAGTTAAAACGTATTTTCCGTGCAACTTAAATGATTGCATTTTTCTGTTGAAGAAAAGTGCTTATTCTAATTCACTTTTCAAGCAACATTTAACCATTTCAACCCGAGCAACGCCGGGTAATTCAGCTAGTTGATCATAAAAAACACAGAGTATAAAAGATGCGTAACTATTTACTCTGTGATAAAAGCGTAATACACAGAATTAACGTTTAATTTTTAATTTGATTTAGAATTCTGTATTTGAATTGACAGCGAAATGCTACGGTCATATTTGAGCATTTCCAAGTATTATAAATATGTGCTCTTTTTTGTAAATAAATCGCGCGTTATCTTTATCAATATTGTTCAAAATTCTTTTCACGAATTGTTCTATTTCAGAATATATTCAGGAAGTCGAAATGCGACACGTTTGCACATATCTTTCTTTTTCAGAATTCTGCATTTTTTTTCAAGGATCGGAATTTCGTTTCTGTTTGTATTTATGTGTTCCAGTATTTTACATATTACAGATATATTTAGGAGTTAAATTTTAATTATTTATTTATTTCCTGCAAAATATCAGATAGGGGTAATTTCTTGGCGATATATATATATATATATATATATATATATACATATTTCGACCAACTTTCCTTAAATCTTATTACAAGCAGTACATATTCCCACTTAAATTTTGTCAAATTAGATGGGTGGAAAATGTTGCTGTAGGCCGAAAGAGCTCTAGAAATATTTCTGAAGGTCAAAATCTATATGAAAGCTGCAAAAAAGGAATTATCTTCAAATATCAGTGTAGTGATAATTGAAGAAGCATTTAATGACAAACCAATTTTGGCCAAAATGTCATTCTTTATATCTGTTGCTGCTATTTGTAACCTTTTTTGAAATCTTTTCAAAGTCCATCACCAATGGTTCCATTTTTGTATAACGCGTTGGCTGATCTACTAAGACAAATTATGTCTAGATTTGTGAAGCAAGAGCTGCTTAGAGAAGCTCCAACTCCATTTAAATTGATGAAGATTGATGTAACTTCTGTAAAAGTTAATCGTAGGAATGAAGAGATGGATGTAGGCATTGCTGCCAGAAGCTATATGAAAAGAAGTAGTGCAACTGATGGTGAAAAGGAAAAATTTCTGAGTGCAAAAATTTTTTAATAAAGATGACAGAAAAAATAATTGAAGAGTCCAATAGATTTTTCGATTGTGAGATCCGTGTCATGTTTGGATCCCTTTGCACTTTGCTCAAATCCTGTGTTGTGCGAAAAGAGAATGGATGTCCTCTTGTTGCTGTTGCATGAAAACAATATTTTGCCAGTTTTAACTGCTGATCGTGCCAAACAGCAGTTTTTAACTTTTACGAAAAAGGTAAACACAGAGTGGAAAAATACTTTTTCGGCATTTTCTCCTAAAGATGCCCGATTAGATTCGCTTTTTTCAGCCTATTTGAATAAAAAAGATGAATTCAAAGAACTCTGGCTTGTAGTTAAGACTCTATCTCATGGAAAGCATCTGTAGAGTCGGGCTTTTCGATTAACAAGGACATGTTGAGAATCTCCATGAAACATCGCTAGTTGCACTTCGTACAACATATGATGCAGTGAAGTCTTATGGAGGTCCGTTATCTATTAGCATAACTCCCGAGATGCTCCAAAATGCTAAAATGTCTCGAACCCCCGATACCGCCTGGCACTTGAGGAAAGAAACAAAGTGGAGAAAAAGAAAAAAGGACTGAAAATGAAAGAAAAAGAACTCTAGATCAAATTAAAATTCTTCAACAAAAAAGGGCTAGATTAGCTACTGAAATGGACATCCAAAACAAAAAATTAGAAGAAATAATAGAGTTTTATAATTGCGAATATGAATAAACAAACTACTTCACCTTTCTTTTTCTATATATTTTTAAGTATTGCCAATGTTCTAATGAAGGTAGTATATGTACTTTTTATTTTACAATATATTCATATATGTATAATTCTTAAATTGGTTTTCATTATTGGTATTAAATTCTAAATTATTTCTTGGTTTTTCACCTTAAAAATGTCGTGAATTGCTTAAGTATGACCTGTAATTTTTGTAAAAATTTGTCTGGAAAACTTGGAAAAGTCGGAATTTTATTTCTGAAATAGAGTGGGAACCCTGAATTATTTATTTTCTGCAAAATATCACAAGATATAGGTAATTTCTTGGCAGTATATATGTATATTTCGACCAACTTTCTTTGTCTGGTTGAATACATAATGGTTTGCATAATGCTCTTTCATAAAATAAAAATAAAACATTTTTAAGTAAGGTCTTATTTTAAAATGACCAGTAAAGTTAAAAAATCACTTTAAAGTAAGATAGGTTACGCTAAATTAAAACCAGTATTCATACGTTGTAGTTCAAATATAATTCAAAATTTTGACTTAGATATTTATTACAAGACAATTAAAATCAACTAAATTTACGTTTGTTTTTCATGTTTCATGGTGCTATTGAAAGCTGTACTCCATAGTCAATTAACTACATCTATCATTCTAAATAGGTACGTGGTTTCTATTTAGAAACGGAATCTCTGAATTTAAAAAAGTACCATAAGAATTCTATTTAAAACTGAATGTGTTGGAGTAAGGAGAATTTTAAATAAGACTGCTGATCTTGGAATAATATCAGAGTGAGGAATTTTGAAAAATTGACATTTTTTGTCCAGAAGTGACAGAAGGTCGAGGTTGCTTACTCTACAAATTGAAGCTGTGCTTACGCAACTTAGATACATGTGAAACATTCGTTGAAAGCAGTGGGTTTCTTTTTAAAAAACGCTGTAAAATCTACTTTTTGTTTTTTGAAAAATTGTAATCGATTGGAATTTGCTTTGTCTACACCGATGACATTTATTTTTAACACAAGCTCCGTTATTCCACGTGGTGTTTTTCTCGGATCTTTCGCTTCGGGGGATGATCCCGGACCGTCGCCTATAGCCCGTTGTGTTGTTCCAGTGCGATGTTAATTAAATACCTACCTATCTACCTACCGTTATTCCACGTGCCGCTGAATGAAATTTTCAAGAAAAAATTGTGTTTGCTTCAAAATAAATTAATCACGAATGCGGTAACAATTTAATTTACCATCTTCTCATATTTGATGATGGAATTCGAAAACATCGCATACCAGGTGTAAGAATGCCACAAGTAAAACATATTCATAGGAAAACTAAGTGCAAGACTACGTCGAAAATTCGCCATTTTTACTGAAAAAGAACGTACGGGATATTCGTAATCACTCCAAAACTCAAAATCGACTTCTGTAGTAGCTACTTAGGAAAAAACTTTTATAGTTTGTCTTACAAATGGCGTTGAATATGAAATGGATTATGTGAATGAATATGAAATGGATTATATGGATGGATATATCATGTATACATATTTGCGTCTAAAATAAATTGTAGAAGTTTTGAAAAAGTAAAAACAATGTTAAAAAATTATTTTCCGTATACTTAAATGTTGCTTACATTTCTCTATGAAATAGAAGTGATTACCTTTCAATCAACATTTAACCAATTGTACCCGAACAACGCCGTGTAATTCTGCTAGTAATTCATAAATTAAACTTATTTCAAATTAAATTAAGCAAAAAGACCCGTGTTAGCATCTGCGCTAGTTTCTTAATTGTTTGCATCTGTTGATGGAGTGTAATTACTCACATTTCATATCTTATTTAACCCTCCCAGTGGTTTATCTTCGAGTCGAAAACCGCAATGTAGTGGCCAGCTTCTGGTACAAAAACCTGTTCCCCAAATTGTCACCAATTCTGGGTAGGAGATAATTTGTTTATCCTGCATGGATCTTCATTCCTCTTGGAGTGGTAGAACAGTTATGTCTTGATGAAATATTCCTTGCAAAATAGACCATATCTTGAACGCGATTCCTCGTCGAAACACTTAGAGGATTAAATCCATTAAAAATGAATATTTGCATGGATATGCGCTTTTCATACCGCTAAGTGAAATAAAATCAATCAAATATATAAAGCAACATCTCTTATACTTACTGGTTTTCTTATTTTCCTTATTTTTACTTCCAATAAAATGCGTGGCATAAAATGCACACCTCAGTCATGTTACAACAATTAGCTTCCGAACGTCTACTTCAATTACAACCCATTCACCGAGGCTTAACATCTAAACCTGTTTTCACGTTCTTGTATTTTATTTTCTACGCCCTCCTGTATCTTCCAGATTTTTCATTGTCTTCTATAATCAGACTGCTGGAGAATTTCATTAGAGCGGCGAGTTCTTCCGTAAAGTTTTAGAGATATTATGCCAGCTCTAACTCAAATCAAGAATATTTAAACTAAGTGACAAAATCCATAAGTCTATTTACAATTGTTTCTCTCCATTTCCGTTTGAAGTCATTCGTAAATAAATATACAAATACTGTCGGTTTCTGTGACACGTACGTTAGTGAAATATATAAAAATAGATTTTATGTCTGTTCAGTGATTGTCGTGATATCGCTGGTGATCCGAGTCTAATTCATCTAGAGATGAAGATTCTATTCACTTTTCGGGTGATCAGAATATCAGTATGATTGCAATAAAATAATTGTCTTTTCGGTTGCACACATGGAGACGAACACTTTTTTAAAACATTTCGACATTCATTACTGAATGAGAACGATACAAAACACGGAACAACGTTTTTTTACACTCCTCATTCTTCCAAATTCCAAATTACTTCTTCATTGTATTCTATATGATGGTTACAGTACAATTCGCACGTGTATGACAAAACTACATTCACTAATATCGTCGTTTTCCCATGCTCAATAAATATACCAAGACGCAACAACGTTTTGCAAGTACGCTAGTAGCCACTTGCAAGCGCACAATAAAAATTAAAATCAGAGTACGCTTGCGCGCACTCACGGTGATATAAAATAGTGCACAATTTCAAAATAATCAGACTGAAATAAATTTTTCTAATACATATTAAAACCACTGTACCGTCAAATTAACAAGGTGAAGCTATACACGATGGTTTCTACAATCGTACAAAAGTATGAAAAATAGATGTACATTAAAAAACAGTTGAATATATGTTTCCATTTGCTTATCCGAAAAAATTTCGAATGTATAATGCATTCGAAATTTATTTTGCAAAATATATACATTTCCCTGCTTTGCTTCTGACTGAAATTTGTTTCCATGGTCATTCAGACATGAAATTGTTTTGTAGTGTACTAGTTTATCCTGATCACAAGTGACATTCGGCTTAAGTGTGTTTTTATTCATAAGTCACTTTACTTTCAAACTAAGTAGCTTCAAAGAGCTAAAGTACACCTGCTTGTTTGACATCCAATAATGTGTTCAGTAACCAAACATGAAATGAAATGTTTCCATGGCAGTCACAAAAATTAGATGTCAAATGGAGTTTGACATTCTGTCCGAGTGCTTTTCCGAAACGAATCCTATGTTTAATTTAATCTCAAAACTAACGCATGAAATGCTGACGTGTAGAATTTAAAAACAAATATATCTCAAATGTTTTATTTAATTCCACAGCTGAATGAAATATGTAAATAGTATTTGCATACTTTATACACAAAATACAATCTCCTCAACCCAGAAAGATTCATTTCACAGAAATAAGGGTTTGGGTTTTTTTAATGTCACATCTTGCATATGCTGTTTACCAATTTGCGTAAACTAGCCATGCATTTTAGTACGCCTAAAAGAAGTTTACCAAAGAAATAGTTTTACGAAAATAAATAACTAAAATTTGCATATTTTTATCTGCTTCTAGATCTAGGAGAACATTTACACGATATATTGTTAAAAAACCCTATTTGAAATATAAATAAGAAGACACCTCTAATTCTTGGCAATTGAGCGAACAAAATAAATAAACATAGAGTGAGGGTTATAAGTAACGCTTTAAAAGTTCCGCTCTCTGTATAAAAAATTTTCTTGCTTAACAAATTACGTTCTTAAAGTAAATGTATTTTAGAGTTTCATTCTGATCTCATGGGACTAGAGAGACAGCGATACTAGTATTTAAAGATAAAACTAACTTTCATCAAATTCTTTTAAACGTAGCATTACTCGAATATAAATCTTTGCGCTCCTTTGCAAATTCTTCTTCAAGTTAATATAGTTCAGCAAAGCTAAGGAAATCGACGACTTTTCATTCTTCGTTGCCTTTAGTAACTTTCTTTGCTCATTGAAAGTGCAAGTAATTTTGTTCTTCGATAAACTTTAAGGCTCATCACTTTATGGAAGATTTTATACACCATAATGATAGAATAGAAAAATCTAAAAAAACTATAAAACGAAGTTTTAAAAAGAATAAAGATATCACTCTATCGTGGTTTAGTATTGTTAATAATTTATGGATAGTGAACCACACACACGCATGATAAAAATTTTATTGTTAACAAGTGTGTAACAACAAAATATTTTATTGCTAACACAAGTGTAGTTACTGAAAAAAGCAATCCAAGGTTGTGAGAGAAATTTGAAAAAGATAACTTCAAAAATTGTGTTTAACTTAAAAGCTCATAATTAAAAATAAATCCTTCAGTAATACAGAACATACCATTTTCTCAAAAATAAAGACTCGTTGCCTACAGCATAAAATATAATTCCAGTTGTGTAGTCTAAAACCAGTGTAATTAATGTACATGAAAAACAATGCTACACACAGTTGTCATTGATTCACCCTGATATAAAGATCTTTTTAACTTCGAATTCTTTTCTCGCTGGTTGACAGTCGATCGTTATGGTTGAAGAGAATTCTGAAGAAACTTGGTATAATCCCTTCTTGTCTTCATTTAGTTTGGAATTAAGTTCTCTCTTTATGTTTTTACACACAAAACTTCTTTTAAAACTATTCGATGGTTTTCATCTATAGTAAAAATAAGACGGGTAGAATAAAAATCAAAATGGCATTAATCCTTTATTTTTCAACTAATTATTCAAATGCAAATGAGCATGTGTCTCCCTTATACTTTACTCATTCAATGGTGTTGGGTGAATTTAATTCTTTCCTTTTCTTTGTTTAATTATTCACCACTTCTTTTGAATATTTTTCTTTAGATTCTTGTACATTCACGAAATGGAATTTCCTTTAATATTAAGGTTTCTTTTTTTTTTGGGGGGGGGGCACATACACATCGAATTCGAAATTAACCTCAATTAAAATGAAAAGTAATTATTTGAGATAACCCTAGTGCGTTTCAAATTTTTAGTCACTAAAACGATTTGATCCTGGAAAGCACAATTAAAACAAAAGTAGAGTAATGTATTTTGAAGTGGAAAATATACTCTTTGCATTTTGCAAATTGTAACCGCTAAAACATTATAGAATATTATGATATAACAAAAACTGAAAATATTCATGTCTCAAAAGTAGAGAATGTTATAGCCGTTTATACAACGATTACATTGTTGGAACATGTGAGTTCGAGCTCGCATTAACAAAAAAACTGAAAATCACGGACGCCCTACCAAAGAGAGTTCTTCAGTTCAACGGTCGGCGTCATGTAAATATGCAGTTGTAATAAATGTTTTGTTTGGTTTTGTAGTTTTGAAATCCAGTGTAACTTATACATCACTCTTTCGCGGTACCTAAAAATGTGATATCGCTACAAATGTGGACCCATGTGTCCTACAAATTTAGGAATTTGTAGAACACATGGGTCCTTACGTATAAACAACGGCGGACATGCATAGTTAATTTTACATGCAGTAATTTAGACGGATCACACAGAAGCATATACAAATGAACTGAGAAGAGAAAAGATATATTTCTGCATTGAAGATGTAAAGTATCTTATTCTAAATTATAGTTTTAGTTAAAGAATTATTTCAAATATATTCACTAGCATACACAAATTATCTGTTTGTATGTATACAAGTAGCAGCTTGCACGCTCATAGTAAATATAAAATTATAAGTCTTTATTTGTCAACGCCCCCTGCCAATTGAACGTTATTCAAATTAGTCATCAGGCACTACAGAGAGGTAACTGTGAATTACTTGGAGTTACCATGGCCCATCAAGGAGATGGGTTCAGGTTACACTTCACATACATACCGTATATACAAGGCACAATCCGTTTATATAGAATCACGCATTCACTCCAGATGTACAAACATCCATGTTTAACACTGAATTCAAACCAGAAGCCTTTCTTTCTTAAAGCCAGCAGCGTCCTGACCACCTGCACGGTTGGTCAGCAAATGATAAATCATAACACAGACCATTTTAGTTTTGACCATTAAAACTTTAAGTGTTATCATTGCTGCTAGGACTTCAAACACTGTTTTCCACAGCAAAATCCTAATTTTGCAACAGTTCTGGCAATATTCCATACCATTTCTTCCTGTGGGCGCTTTCAGTTTTTTCTTCAGCTCACCATTTGATTACACTTTTCTAACGATTCTCGGTACATTTTTTCAGGCGCAGGTTTTGTCCTTTTTTGGACCTAGCATCATAAAACACCAACCACAAAATATACATTTTCAATAGAAATAAAATCGAGACTACCCTCTGGCCATTCTAAAACCGAATCATTTTTCTTTTGAAACCGCACTATCGATGTGTTCGGTGTATGAAAAGAAGATTTATCTCACTGGGAAACCCTTTCAAGGTTTCCAAGAAGTTCGCAAAAGCGTATTAAAATGTTCTCTGGTGTCGCTTGGGATTCTTCAGATTTCTGCTTTTGAGATATAAATGCGAGTTGTTTGTACGCACAAGTCTAATTCTCCCCAGATCATGACTAAACTACTACCAAGCTGCCTATTTCAGAAAAAATTCTTTGCTCTTTCCTCAAATCATGAAAATACGAGGGTCGTTTGACATGGTAAAAAGCAAGTTAAACACCATTTTTTCGAGGAAAAAAAATCGATTTATTTCTCGACATAGTCTCCATTGAGGACACAATTTTTTCATCCCATCGAAAAAGTAGCTTCTGTCAAAGTTTGCAAAATAAGCATTGACAATGGCGATGACATCCTCATTTTACAAGAATTTCTTACACACAACAAATTTTCACGTATGTAACAAGAAGTCAACAGGGTCAAGTACGGTGAATAGGGTAGAAGAGTCAGTTCGAAGCCTAATTTGTGCAATTTTGCTATTGCGACGATCGGGTTATGTCTTGGAGAAAGCACTTTTTTGTGTGCCAATCTAGGTCAGTTTCGTTTCAGTTCATTCAAAAAGTTCAATAACGTTGAATAATATGCTCTTGTTATTGTTTTCCTATTCTTCATGTAGTCGATTAGGATGATTCCTAGGGTGTCCCAAAAACAGTGGCTATCACCTTCCCAACCGACAAAACGTCTTCGTCTTCGGCGTACTTTCTCCCATAGGCACTCTCTGTCCACTGCTTTGACTTCTGCTTAGTCTTAGGTGTGTAGTGGTTGATCCTTGTTCCGTCCATAGTCAAGAATCGACGCAAAGGTCCTGCGGATTGCGGTTAAACATTATCAAACTTCGTTGAAGTGTCCTTTCGCGAGCGTTTTAGGTAGACAGTCGACAATCGCGGCAGCCATCGCGTATGCAGCTTTTATATTTACAATTTTTCATGTAGGACACTGCGCATTCGTTTAATTGAGTCAGTATCGGCAATATCATGCACTTTCACTCTGTGATCTTCCATGGATTGTTTCAACAATATCCGTCGTGGTGGCCTCAATTAGGCACCCAGAGACCGCTTCATCTTCAGTGCATGCTCGGACCCCGTCTTAACTCATTTATTCAGAATTAGAAAACTCAAATGCTGTTGCAGAGTACCTATAAACTTTATGCAACTCCTCTTTGATCTGGACAGCCGTCAACTTCTTTAAATAAAAATGTTTTACCACTGCACGGAACTCATTTTTCCATTTTTGTTTTCCACAAATATCTTTTGATCTTGAAACACTTTAAAATGTTGTATTGTTATTTATTTCTTACTCAGTAGAATAACCCTATCTTCACAGCTAGACGACCAAATCTGAGTCCGAGCACTTTCAAAAAGTTCAAAGCTAGATGAGGACTTCCAGAGATCCTTTGTTGAATGACCGACACAAATCTGTGTTAAATTCGAATCTTTAAAATTCAGTCACTTAACATTGTCCCAATAACAATATCAGTTAACCTTTATTTAACCAAATGTCATAGTTTTCCGATAATGATTGCCTATTCACTTTAAGACCAGCAGCCGATTTAAATCTTTAAAAAACAAGAAACGAGACACTCAATAGAATATCCTATGTACAAGTAGAACGAAAACGACCTGTAAAACAAAAATATTTTTAGAAACATTTCAGTGCTTTTCTTTTACACTGAAGCCTAAGGGGGACTTCCGAGAATAGCAAATCAATTCTTTTCAGAAACGATAAATATGTGATCCCAGTTTCAGCTTCAAAACACCTGTTCAATGATTTTAAGGGTATTTTAAAAATTGGACCTACTCTTTAATGAAATGTTTTTCAAATCAAAATTTTAATTTTAGTTTACAGAGAAGATATAAAGAATATTCTAGACAGAATATCATTTAACATCTGTCATTTCTTTTCAAACAACTAATGGATGAAAATAGAGTTGATGAAATTTGATATAACGTAAAACTATTATGAGAAAAGTGATAAGTATAAAATCACATCAAAGTTCATACAATATAGGGGCATATTCAGAAGGGGAGGCCGGGGCATCCAAGAAATGTTCCTGATTTTACAAAAAATAAATGCTCAAGTTCATCTACGTGGACCACCAACTTGGCAGAGCGGTCACAGCATTTGCCTTCTATCCAGTAAGTCCCAGGTTTGAATCCCGGTTTGTAAACGCATGGATGTTGGTAATTGTCCCTGTTAGGAACAACGTTGTTGAAGGCCGAAGAGAGCTTAATCTTTATAAACCAAGGTTCTTAAAACCATGTCAAAAATAGACTTCTTTGAAAATAGTGAAAAATATCTCCAAACAAAATGCAGGACCGTGGTAGTTCAGTTGGTAGAGTCGTGGATTGGCAACCGGAGAGGTCCGATTTCAAAACTCGATCCAACCAAAGACAGTCGAGTACATGGGAGCTGATGCACATTAAATCTGGTGTGGCCTCAAATGACCTCACATTGGCGTGGTGTGGGAGTTTGGAGAGTGGGGTGCCAGCTTAGGTGTTGACCTCGTCATGTGATCGTGGTTCAAAATTTTGAGGCTTTGTCATGGGATTTTCCCTTCGAGATTGACCCCGAACCACCGCTAATAGTCCGTTGTGTTGATTTCCAGTGCGACGTGATTTCAAGTACCTACCTATCAAACAAAATGCTCATTTCGCAAGCTGTATGCAAGTGTGAAAAGGAAAATTATAAAACATTGCCTTTTGCGATAAGCAACATTGAATATTTGGAATGCATATTTGTAGTTTTCATGAGAATCTTGGTCAGTTGCTCTGGTATTGGGTCCCAGAGTGAAAATGTGGCTCAGCTGTGTGAAAAACATGTTTATAGGTAGGTAGTTAATTAACGTTGCACTGGAGCAATACAGCGGACTATTGGCGACGGCCCGGGATCAATCCCGAAGGGAAAGATCGAAGGTCAGCACCTCGTAATTCCGAACCACGATCATATGACGAGGTAAACACCTAAGCTGGCAATTTTATTTTCACTCTCCAAACTTCCACACCACACCAACGTGAGAACATTTGAAGCCACGACCAATTTAACGTGCACTAGCCTCCACACACGACGGTCTTTGGTTGGACCGAGCTTCGAACTCGCAATTCTGTGTTTCTAATCCGTTACTCTTCCAACTGGACTACCGCGGCCCAAACATGTTTATACACGAAAGAAGTAAATAAGCAGGCATTTAAGTATCCCGAATTTCTGATTCAGATAGAATAAAACCGAAAACTCTCATTCATCTAAGAGAACAATCTTAAATAGCGTAGCTAGCAATCGATCTTGAAGCAGCCCTTTAAAGCGATCAATTCAAAATGATCGATGAGGGCTATTTTATTTTCACGAGTGATTTCTAGCGATGAACCTCAGCTCAGAAATTGAATGGTGCTTTGAAATTCGATTGAAAAATGAATGAAGTGATAAAAAAATATTCTGGGAGACAGAGATTTGAAAGAAATAACAATATGTTAAGAAAATCATCTATGTTAGTTTAAAAGTTTAATAGAAATCATTTTATTTTACTGAAATCATGTCTGGAACGTGTGTTTAGACTTTTGTAACATTTGCAGGTCACGAAAGCCAAATGTTACCCATCCAAAATTTTCAATTGTGAGAATATAAATTATTTAATTAATTTTATTAATTATAACACTTTTAGGGGATTTGAAACAAAAGTATGCATGGTCAGAGAATTGATAACAAAGCCGAAAAGATGTGTGAACGAGATGCTCGAGATCGTTCGTAGGACATATTTTCGATATTATATGAAGACACTTTTGTTGATATGTACTTTTATAGCAAAGTTCGTTATAATCTGACACCGGCAAGGTTTTTATGATCTACACCTACAGCCTACCAACAAGAATTTAAGGATGGGTTATAGAGGTGACTAGGAGAGGACTCTTGACTCCACCGGAGGCAGCATTAGAAGCTAGGCATTAACGTATATTCATACAAAAATATTACATACATTTACAGGGTGTTTCGAAAATATTTGGTAAATTTGTAAAGTGTGGTTGAGGAGCCCAAAATAAGCAATTTAATAAATTTTAAAAGTTATATTTTTTATTTTAAAAATAAACAATCGTACGTTTCCGTTTGCAACCCCAAACATCAGATGCATGTCTGTGAGCTCCGAATTCGTGTAGCGATGCATGTCGTTGAAAATTTTAGCTGAGAATGACGCCTTAGAAACGATGTTATCGACTGACCTAAACCCTCTACCACCTAAACGCGGCATTCCCGGACACATTTTTTGATACAAATGTTTATTTTGGGCCCCTCTATTATCCTTTATAACTTGGCCAGATATTTTCGAAACACTATGTATAGTACAATCATCCGCTGCAAGCGGGTACAGGATGATAAAAAATGTAAATATTCAGGGAAACAAAGCTCTTTCTAAATAACAAGCAAAATTTTTGAAAAAAGGCGAGCTCAAATGCAAAGATTAAATTACAAATAAAAGTATTCGAACAGAATCGACAGCATTTAAATAAACTACTTTATTGGGAGGCATATAGATGAGATATACAGAAAATATATCCTAATGAGAAGAATGTGTACAGGTTTGAGAAACCGCCACTTCAGTCTCCGATTCAGGGTTTACACCACTGTATTCACAAGAGTTTACACTACACTGCTAACAAACAAAACGAAAGAAATCCTTATATTTATTAAAAGTTATGCATACTTATTGAATACTTACTGAATCCATTTTTATTTTTAAAATTAATAGTATTTTTCTATTTCCAGATTAGGTAAGCACGAAAGAACTATTACATAAAAATTAAGAACTAAAAATCAGGTAAACTGTATCAAGGTTTTACGTGCATACGTCTCGTTTGCGCATAGAATTTATTAGTAAATGAAAGAAATTCAGCAATCAATCCAGTGTTTATTGAAAGCTGAAGAGTTGCTCTTCCGTTAAGACTACGTTCAAAGCATTTCTGCTTGGCTTTTCGATGAGTATATGCTGACATAGTGAATTTTTTAAAGTTTTTAAACTGCTATATTTTATAATCAACACTGTATTCTTATGTCTTAAACCGACATATATCGACGTTAGCCGTCTTTTGAGACCAATTTTGACGTCATAGCGCTTCGCAGTCCCGAGTTATACTGATTTGAAATATGCGGGGCACAGTGGAAAGTCCCCAAAACGAAACCCTGCTTATCGCGACGCGCGAGTTCAATGTCATTAACAAGTATTTGTTTCCTCAAGCTATCGAATAACATCAGATTGGTTTGCTTCGTGTTGATAATATAAAAATTATTTTAGACCAAACTCGATACCCATTTTTTCGTAACGCTCAACTTTTCCTCCCACCTAGTACTGGTCTAATTTTAAAGACGTATCCATGTCAAAATATCCATTGAATTTCCACAAAAATTGCTTTAGACTAAACTCGATGCCCATTTTTTCGCAACGCTCAACTTTTCCTCCCACCTAGTACTGGTCTAATTTTAAAGACGTATCCATGTCAAAATATCCATTGAATTTCCACAAAAATTGCTTTAGACTAAACTCGATGCCCATTTTTTCGCAACGCTCAACGTTTCCTCCCACCTAGTACTGGTCTAATTTTAAAGACGTATCCATGTCAAAATATCCATTGAATTTCCACAAAAATTGCTTTAGACTAAACTCGATGCCCATTTTTTCGCAACGCTCAACTTTTCCTCCCACCTAGTACTGGTCTAATTTTAAAGACGTATCCATGTCAAAATATCCATTGAATTTCCACAAAAATTGCTTTAGACTAAACTCGATGCCCATTTTTTCGCAACGCTCAACTTTTCCTCCCACCTAGTACTGGTCTAATTTTAAAGACGTATCCATGTCAAAATATCCATTGAATTTCCACAAAAATTGCTTTAGACTAAACTCGATGCCCATTTTTTCGCAACGCTCAACTTTTCCTCCCACCTAGTACTGGTATAATTTTAAAGACGTATCCATGTCAAAATATCCATTGAATTTCCACAAAAATTGCTTTAGACTAAACTCGATGCCCATTTTTTCGCAACGCTCAACTTTTCCTCCCACCTAGTACTGGTCTAATTTTAAAGACGTATCCATGTCAAAATATCCATTGAATTTCCACAAAAATTGCTTTAGACTAAACTCGATGCCCATTTTTTCGCAACGCTCAACTTTTCCTCCCACCTAGTACTGGTCTAATTTTAAAGACGTATCCATGTCAAAATATCCATTGAATTTCCACAAAAATTGCTTTAGACTAAACTCGATGCCCATTTTTTCGCAACGCTCAACTTTTCCTCCCACCTAGTACTGGTCTAATTTTAAAGACGTATCCATGTCAAAATATCCATTGAATTTCCACAAAAATTGCTTTAGACTAAACTCGATGCCCATTTTTTCGCAACGCTCAACTTTTCCTCCCACCTAGTACTGGTATAATTTTAAAGACGTATCCATGTCAAAATATCCATTGAATTTCCACAAAAATTGCTTTAGACTAAACTCGATGCCCATTTCTTCGCAACGCTCAACTTTTCCTCCCACCTAGTACTGGTCTAATTTTAAAGACGTATCCATGTCAAAATATCCATTGAATTTCCACAAAAATTGCACCTGATATATTATTGAGGAATGGAACTTCGGGTATACGCGGTCTCGCATACATTTTATTTAAGGCATAGTTACCAGTCTTGTTTGCCTTCGTATAATAAAAAATCACAGTACAGCTTGGCACACGCTTGTCCAGTCCCGTCCCTTCAAAATCCGGTCAGGATTAAATACCTATGTAAGTAAATGGAGAACTGCCCACTTGCCCGGTCACGACATGCTCCTGCACGAACTCCAGCGGATGGATTTGCTGCTCTCCTATCCTTTCGAACAAAAGCTGTGACGTTCCGTGACGGATCGACCTGGTGCCGTCACTGGTTTGTACATCAGGAGAGCTGCTTGCCTTAAATTTGCCCCGGAAAACTTTCTCTATTCTTGCCAGGCACCGATCTGGCCACTTGAAAAAGATGATATTCTTTGATGGCCAGAAATCCTTTCCCACCTGTACAAAGTGCGGATTATTAACAGCCTCTCCTTCACACATCCTGAATTGCATTGGAGCCATACATGAAGACATTTTTAAGGACCCATCTGCCATTGTCCAAAACCTTTTTTGCAGACTCAGTGACTTAGTGTAATTTTTTTACACTGGAATAAGAAAGAAGATGAATATTTTCAGTGATCATGAGTTGTTTTGTTTATATCAGTGTTCAATCTGGCACCCGCGATTTGATTTTCGAGTCACATGGGTTTGCACGAGTCTGTTCTTTAAATTAGGGATAGGTTGAAACATACACGAAGAGTTTTCACAACTGGCTTTGTTGACGCGTATTCTGGTTTATCGTTCGGTGCCGAAAGTGTTAGCGGTAATTTCGAGTTGATGGGGATCATCCACGGCGATTGCCATTCATGCTTTTGCGTGTGCCATCCTTTTCCTAACCAGCTTTCACAGCTTTTTAAAAAATGAAAGGGTCTGACCCAAGGTCGACTGCTTTCAAGTCATAATCACACTATATCACCGGCAAGTTGGCATTTGGTTCTGGACAAATCTATTCGTTAAATTAGGCGAGGTTAAACGTTAGGCAATGCATTCCCACAATTGGTGTCTCTAGCCTTGTTTCTGGCTACGAGTTTATCATTCGATACCGGAGCCAAGTCATGATTCTGAACATGGCAGCCCATTCACCTATGAGTTTAACGATCATGTACCTTCTCACAGGTACATGATCGTTAAACTCATAGTAAGATGATGTGATACTCATATAATAGAGTATCACATCAAAGTGGAGGAAGAAAAATTAATTTGCTCTGTGCAAAAATATGCAGAACTTTATGATGGTAATGGTAATAATTATGATAATCAACAAAGACGGGATAATACATGGAAAGAAAAATTGCCGCTTTCAGTAAATAGAATGAAACCGCATTTTTTCCTCATCTTTAGCAGGTACTACAACAATTTCTTCATCAGAACTACACATCTCGAACTATTTTGAATCTTTTTCTTTTTCAGTCAGACTAATCAAAGTCACGACGGATATTGAGAAAGTCCCCAAGAAGTTCTCATAGTGCTTCTCGACAAGCACAAGCAAGACTTTCTTCCCATAGGGTATGGAAACTACTTTTTAAAATCGTCATCATCAAAAATTCATCAATATCTTGTTAACGAGATATCCCGCCATTAGGAAAATTAGCCAGATCTTGATGAACAAGATATCTCATCGAAACCACTTGGAGGGTTAAAGCGACAAATCGAACTTTTATTTTAAGCACCGATTTTAATCTGCAAAGAAAGCTAAGGAAGCGATGAAAATTTTTCAGCAAAAATATTTCTTTAAAAATATCTTTAATGTAACAAAGACGTTGGTTGTTTTAGGGTTTTATGGCGCAAGGGCCATATTTGGTCAAGCTGGGCCAAACACAAGACAGACAATTTTAAGTATAAAGCTGTCAAGAAAAGGGGAAAAGAGGTATTGGGAATAGAATATTGGGGTGAAAGCAGAAAAGATCCCTTGGTATTCCAAAAGCGCGACACGCGTGTTTACTCACGACAGTAATCCCCATGGGAAAAGAAAAGATCACAAAAGTACCTTGGCTCTGTGAAGTCTATATACACCTAAAAGAGATGTATATATTTAGCAGAAAATCTGATTGTCTGAAGCAGTTAAAACTCTGAAACTCTGAATTCTGGTGACACGAAATTTGCATCACCTATTCTGTCTGAAATTTATAGGTTAACGTGACTATTTTCAGCTCGCTACATAGTTCCCTTAGAACCATAGAAGTAACATTCAATTTCGAACATTACGTAAGAGGAGAGACCAATCAACACAAAGCATCAAACATTGTCCCGAGTCGAGCAATCGGAAGAGGAAAGAACCTAAGCACGTGAAGCGGACAAAATTCAAAAGCTGTTCGACGACGCAACGAAACTGTTGAGGAAACAGAGGCGTGGCTTTGTTTATCTGAAGCAGCAAAAACTCTCGGGCGAAACTAGTTAGTTCGCACATTGCGACCACAATCTCTATATTTATGTAATATTGCCTTATAATGTTATCCATTTCATACTGTGTTTATTGTGTCTTTATTGTAGAATTATTATGTATCTATTGAAAATTAGGATTCTTTTTCAAAATTCAGGTAATCCTCAAAAAACATTTTGTTTGGGTCTACTCTATATAGGAAATGGGATGACTTTTTTTCGAATCAAAACACAAGACATTCGATCCGATGGTATGAATACATTTGGATGTGCAGTTATTGATTCCACTTTTCATAGAATGCTAAAGGTCTGTATATACAAGAATACACTCTCTCAAATGCTTACATCCTTCCTACACATTCTTCAAGTCAATATGTAACTCAATATTTAGTTTTCTTTTGAAGCTCAAAGAAAGCGCTTTAGTGTAAGATAACGAAAGAAATTTGTTCAAGAGTTCCGAGAATTTTCCCGATAAAAACGACACTTCCTCTTGATGGAATGAATGAAGGAAAATATTTTTGTTCGGTCAATAAAGGCCATCCACTTTTAAAATGTTTTGTTTCTTTTTGTTATGAGGTAGTTCAAATTATTTGCATGAGAATCTGCCATTTGTTTCACAGTCGTAAATACTTTTCCTGGTTCTAAGTAAAAGTTTCGAGACGATTATTTTCATTTCTTTTTCAATCAGCAGAATAGTAATTTAGGGAACAGAAATTGTTTCTAGTTTTTATTTTTCATTACATCAACTGAACTCGATTGAAAGGATGTCTCTTTGAATAGAATCTGGGTTCGTTCCGTAGTATTCCGTCGTTTAAAAAATAGTACATTAATAACAACGCAAAACAACTTGAAAGTAAAATAGAATTTCTTTTGTGTTTGATGCAAAGTTTGTTTTTAATCTTTGTTCCATAATTTAAAAAATGTTTTCTGCTCGTTTCAGAATAAAATACAATATATCGTAGGCTTACAAAGGAAGCCAGACCCAAGAATGCAAAAAAGAGTTACATTAATGGTCACAAGTGAGACACACTAAGTCAAAATATTCAAGAAGTGAGTTTTTTAGCTTTTCTAGACCAGAATACCGTGGTCTTTTGATTGGTGAAGTCCACTAAGTAACTTTTTCTTTGCATGAGGGTTGGATTTCTTTTTGAGAAACGCACTTAGTAAATAAGGCATAGGGAGTAGAATCCCTCCCCTTCGTTTTCTCATAAACTGTTTTTTGACTTAGTGTATATCACTTGTGGGCCGACGGTACAAAATTTTGCCTTTTGTCTACAGAAACAGCACATTAAGTGGCACTCAAAATGTCCTTCATAAAGAAAATTCACAAATTATTTAATCTTTTTTAGACTATTGGTCAAAAGTGCACATTTATTTTAAAACTATCTATTTAGATCTAGTGTATCCTCTCTTTTCTTTGTAAGCCCACGATACTTTCTTTTTTACATGATTATTCCTTTTCAATTCCAAGTAACAAATACGAATAGTTTTCATTGTAAAGTAAAAATCTATGTAAAAATTCAGATAGAATTACACATTAGCGTATTAGAAATGTGATGAAAATATGTCCCAATAGTTCAGTGTTTTATTAATTGAATCTGGGTTAATTTCTCTAAGAGTACGCCCATAATGGTCAACTCAAGTTTACAATACACTGTAGAAAATCACTATTAAAAATACCATGCTCTTGTGTTCCTAAAAATGAACTTCAAATTACTCTTCAAATTAAAAAGAATTTACTTTCTTGGGAACAAGATAGTTCTTAATACGGTAGAATAATTGCACAAAAAAATGAAAAGCGTCTTTCACACATAAACAGATAGAAAACGAAATTTCAATTAGTAGTTTTCTGTGTGTTTGCATTGGTTTGTGTTACATGCATGATCTCTGAAAGTATTATTCAAAATTAGCCATCCCCTCAAAAATTAAATATACATCAAATTCAAAAGTCCAAAAAAGAAAAGTATCCCACTTTGTTTAGTTGGGCAGTTACTATTTAAGAAAATAGGTTGTTTGTATTTTCTGGCGCACAATCCAAAAACAGGACAAGCTGCGCCAGTTATAGGAAATAGTATCAGGATGAAAAAAAAAGGAAATGGAAAGCAGGATATTAGTGTAGAAGAAGGAATAGTATCGGTGTGAAAAAAAAATTTCTGGAAAAAGTTTACGGCAGTTTATTTACTCTGACAGTTGCAAATATGAGAATCCCACCAGTATAATTCTAGTTTTACTGCTTACGTTATATCTAAAGGTAACTAATTTCTACTTAATAAGTTTTGATATGTGTTAATTATTCCATTATTAATCGTAACGTAACGTAAATCCAACATAAAAATAAGACAGTGGAGAGAAACTAAAGTCAATCGATGACCTTTCCCCTTAATTTTCTTGCCTGCGGTTACAGCGCGATACTTTTCGATCTGTGATTACTTCTATAACATCTTTCGGAATACCCCACAAGAGAGATCCAACGAACTGAGTTGGAAAAGGGAAAATGCTACATCATAATTGCTTCCTTAACTGAATTTGCAGAAGTGCCACTAGATTATGTAATTAATTATAAAGATGAGTGGCCAATGTAAGCAAATCGGCAGAGTGTGAATCATTAGAAAAAGATATCTGTGACGATTTTTTCCGCTTTTGAATGAGGAAAACATTTCTCTTTTTGGTATAACCTCCGAATGAAACATGCAAACCCACTTGAATTAATATTCATTGATAACTTAACACATTTTTCAAACCACCATTGTTGAATTAGATGCTAGCTAAGACTCTTTAGCGATGAAATACACGATGTATAAAGCGAAAGATTTTTTCCGATACAAATATTCTCTAAGAAAGCAAAAGCGTCTTTCTGTTTCTATGGCGACATGAAAATATTCTAAAACTACTCGTTTACAAACATATTGAAATAAAATATTTCTAATCCATGTGAACACTTTTTCAATTGGATATCCAGTTTTCCTCATTGAATAATCTTTTAACTCCTATCTTACAATCGTTTATTAGCTTATCTTACGAAGCGAAATTTAATTTATGGTTTGAGCGGACAACCCCCCCCCCCCCCCCCAAAAAAAAATATTCTTTTTACATTATCATTTCCCTTCGAAACGCCAAATTGCAGCCCCAAAAGTACGAAATCCCTTCAGTAAGAGTTTGAAGTTTACTATCTAACCAATAAAATAATACAAACCACTTGGTTTTCAACTAATTTTTGCCATTTAATGCTTTACACATAGCTTTATCGATCCCCGTTTGAGTCATTAATTTATGGGCTTAAAATGTTTGGCGCTAAAATTCGATTGTTAACACGTGAGCATCTCATCTCTCCCTTCCTGTGGCTTGCTGAGGACGCTCATTTGCAAATCTCAGCCCAAGCCGCCCCACTTCACAAAACCCTTTATTTTCTAAAATAACTTTCTTTATCAAGCCCGTATTCAGAAACTAATTTCAATGGCCAGTCTTCTTTCTCCCGGTTCTCTACATACCGTAATGTTATATAGCATTGCGATTAATAATTCATTTTCAACTATTTTCAGATTATTGACGAATTTAGACGTATAATTTAGCTGTAACGTACGAAACTTCAATTTTCTCTGTTATAACTAGCTTCTGCATGTGTTTTTGATAAAGTTTTGTTTTTCTAAAATCATTACGGGAAGGATTCGAATTCCGCGGGCTCTCCCACTCAAAATATCCTTGCCCTTGACGATTGCCTTTTGACTACACTAATGCAAAATGAGAACAAAATATGCAGATTTAGAAATATCTTTTATTGCAATCGCAAAAAGAACCTACAAAGACTAAATAAGTGTAATATTTATAATATCGTGGAAATTATTTTTGGGCGTGTTCATTTAAAGTTCGAATCATGCTGCGCATTCGGTCGCCCTTGTTTTCAGACAACTTGTAAGTGATCGTCCAGTACACCATTCAGGAACAGCCCTACTCTTTTGCTTCGTATAGGCTAAGTGAAATTCTGTCATCCCAGTTACTGAACGCCTCACAAATGAGGTATGTGTAACGATTATTTTTGTCAGCCATGTTCATATTCTAACCAACTCGTTGCGTAGTCTTCTGCTTTTATTAAACGCCAATGCAATCATGTAATTTTACTTTTAATCTCAAACTTTGCCCCTCTAGGCTGCTGCCCAAGAGTTGGGAGTAAACCATCAGATATTTAAAATTGAAGATTTTGTTATATTTTTGGGAAAGAAATCTGAAACATTACATGGTGTGTTATTCATGTAAGTAAAGATGGTGATGTAGAGATTGCATGCTTAAGAACAAATGAAGGAAAATTGTTCAGGTTTCCAGAGAGCTGACAAATCAAATGTCCCCACATCTGATATAGTATATATACATTCCCGGCCTGAAGAAAGAAGAGGTATTTACCATTTTAAAGATGATTTGTCAACCTCTTTCACGTTCCTTTCTCATTTTTTAACTTTAAGTAAATATGTGAGTAATTTTGAATTTTTTTGCTATCTTTTGTGCAATTTTCACCTACTATCACCAAAAAGCAAAAATAATTAGATTGTTTTCCTTCCACATTACTTTACAGCCACATACACTCATGTCCAAAAGTTAAGCATAATTGCTGTTTGTGTGAATATTTCAGAAAATCTACATCGGAAACGCGATATGCGGGTGTAATAGGTAGAATAAAACAATGCAAAACAAGAATAAGTACTTTTATTATCCAAAGAAAAGGGTTGAAAGAAAAAGGTTCACAATACGAGTGTCTAGTGAAACAGAATGATTAAAACAATGTGATGCTGAAGTTTAATACGGTGTGCGGGAACCTCTGGTAGCCACTCATGCTGCACACCGATTTCCCATACTTTCGATGAGGGTATGGATGAGTTGTGTGCTGAAGGAGTTCCAAGCCTCACGGAGAGCAGTTTTCAATTCTGGAACGGAGCTTGCTGGGTGGCAGAGGGCTGCAATATGTCTCCCGAGCATATCCCACACATGCTCTATAGAATTCAGATCAGGAGAATTGGCAGGCCACTGCATGCGGTGGATATTTTCACTTTGAAGGAAGGCTTCGACCAGGGCTGCACGGTGAGGAGGCGCGTTATCATCCATGAATATGAAACCAGGACCGACAGCACCTCGAAACAGGCAAACGGTAGACTCAAGGACTTCGGATCTGTATCTTTGACTGGTAACAGATCCCGTGTCAAAGATGTGGAAGTCTGTGAGGCCGTCCAGCACGTCCACGTTCTCTCCAGATCGTGGTACGACGAGAATCAGTTTGCAGATTAAATCTGGACTCGTCATTGAACATGACATTGCCCCACTGTTGTTGACTCCACTGCCGATGTTCTAAACTCCACTGTAAACGCGCGCGTTTCTGTGCAGACGTCAGGGAGATGCAAAGTGCTGGTCGTCTGGCATAGAGACCAACGTGTCTGAGTTTCCAGTAAACTCGAAACTATGACTCCTGTGGCGGCTGTCAGGGCTGAACCTAGTTGTCTGGCAGAACGGTTCCTCTGACGTCGCGCAGTTATCGCCAAATATCGGTCTTGCCGAGCGGTTGTTACCCTTGGCCGACCTGGTACTGGTCGTCGGGTAATATCTCGAGTGGTTTGAAACCTCTGCCAGTTTGGAGATCACACACTGAGGTACATTCAGAATTCGAGACGCTTCGGTTTGGGATCGAACGGATTCCAGCATTCCAATAATTCGTCCCTTCACAAACATGTCCAGTTGGCATCTTTCGTCCTTATTGATTGTTAACAACGCTCCGTACCACAGTTATTGTAAAATTTCTGTCTAAATTGGCCATGCCTCTCGTGACCGTTTTATACTTCTTCCGACGTGCGCCAGTGCTTTGCGCATATCGATGTCGACTGAACTGTTTTGCATATGCACAATGTTTTACCTTCCTCTCATGATTCTCCACAAGTGATTTTGAACCATTGTATCCATATTTACTCCAATTTTTTCGCAATTTACGAATTATGCTTAGCTTTGGACACGAGTGTAACACATAATGCGAGAAAATTTTTGAAAAATCAGTCGGGAAATCCACAATTTTTAGAAGCAAGGTTGGAAAGTGGAAAATGTCACCCCAGTTGACGGAACGGAATGTTTTCTATATGAAAATTACATTGTTTTCATATTATATCTCAAAATATGGGAAATATATGCAATATTAAACGTATTCCATATTACGTACTTATTTACCTCGACGGAAAAGTTACACTTGTTTTAGGAAAATAAATTTAACAGAAAACTAGTATTGAACATTCACAAACGTATTTTATGATAAATTAGACAGTAGATATTTTAAAACTTATTTTCTCTTAATTGAATTTTTCATTATGCTTCTAAAGTATTTTCAGCGCCTCGAAATACAGATAGCTCCGAATTCGTGTAGCGAATGCCATTGAAAATCCGAGCGGGGAATGACGCCTTACGCCACAGAAACGATGTTATCAACTGACCTGAACAGCGACCTCTACCACCTAAATGCGGCATTTCTTGACACGCATTCTCTGATAAAAAAATTTACTGGCCCCTCTACAATTTGGCCAGATATGTTCGAAACACCCTGTATAGATATGGGTTAGTACAGAAATTATCGCTACCTTTTTTACTTTAAGAAAAATACAAAACCTGTTTAAAAATAATATGCGGTTAAAATTGCTAGTACCGTGTTAAATCATTAATTCTGATCATCTTAATTGCCTCTCCCACAATTCCCCTTTCAGAATTCAGAAAAACAAATTAAAGAATTTTCAAAAATAAATCAAAAATTTCAACCAATTTCTGTAGCTGATCTTTCCTAAACAGAAAAAGAACATTTTTAAGAAAATCTAATCCCTGTAATAAATCATTATTTCTAATGCCCGACCACTGCCCTCTTCGGCACAACAAGGGGAGCTGACAGCTACTTGTGAAGAAGCACCCAATGGGTAAGCCGCCCATAGCCCCTAACAGGAACAATCACCAATATCCATGAACTTACAAACCAGGATTCGAAACCGGGACTGTGACTGGGTATCAGACATAAACATTGTGATCACTATCTGTGACTTATTTATGCCGCCAAAGCCAAAATCCCTCGTTTGTTTCGTTCTCAAGATAACGAAAATAGAATATTGTGTCAGAGAAAATTTGAATTGTCTTGAAGTGCAAACACTTTACGAACCAGATATTTGAAATTGGAATTACACCGCAAGAAGATATCCTAATACAATATTGAAGAATGAACTCATAGAACATCTTCACGAATTTCTTTATTTTTGCTGTCGGAATTAGCAGCATAGTACGGACGACATTTTTTTTTTCCCTTCAAGCAGCGAAAGTCTCGTTCATTTTTCTTATACAACTTTTCCTCATTTCTCACTTTCCTGAAGAGAAGGTAAGTGACTTTATATTACCTAATTTCGAAAAAAAGGGGTCTGGACCCGAATACAACTTTAAAAAGATGTAGCAAGATGACGTCTTCAATATTTAGGGTTACCGAAGAAATGAGTAACCTTATGGAGGAACCCGACGTAGATCCGACAATTTCGTTCAACCCTAAATTCCTAAAAACCAACGATAAAATTGAAAACTCAATAAATTATGCATTTCAAAAAGGAGCCACCTCCTGCAAACTATTTCTCAACCCAACTAACACCAATACTATCCCAAGAAACAATCAAAAAAAAAAATCAAAGAAGAGATTATTTACAAAACTTCAGATTATAAAAAAATCACGGACTTAAACTTCACAAGATCCGGAAAATTATTCATTTCAACAAACGATCCCACAGTAGCAAGTAACCTTGTTAACATAACAGAAATACAAGGTGTACCGGTAATCCCCCAAGTTATATGGGAAAGCCTAACTACGAAATTCTTAATATTCGATATTCACACCTCAACCACTTTAGAAGAAATTGCAGAAGAACTCACTACTGAAAATGACATCTGCATTTTAGAACTAAGAAGATTCCAAAAAGGCTCCAAAGAAGGAGTATATCCAATACTAATAACTTGTTTGGGAACAACTATTCCCAAATCAATTAAAATATTCCTAACAAATCAAAAAATAACTCAATTCATAGACAAACCAAGACAATGCACTACATGCTTCAAATTCTCCCACAATACCACCCATTGTAAAGCCGAAAATATATGCGTAACCTGTGGAGAAACAAAACATACGGATCCATGTCAAAAACCAATAAAATGCATAAACTGTGGACAAAGCCACAGAGCTGACTATAACAACTGCCCTTATAAAATAAGAGAAGCAGATTTCCTTCAATATAAAGCATCAAACAGGTTAACTTACAGCGAAGCCAGAAGAAAATATTTCACCAAAAAAAACACATACTCAACAAAAATATCATCAAATCAAAACAATGAAATAAGCCAAATTGAAAAATCCCTTGATCAACTGACAAGAAAGCTTTACGAAACATTCTCAGATAAATTAGACCAAATGCTAGAAAAAATGTCTGATATGTTCATGTCAATGGCAGAAATGAACATTAGCAACATGAAATCTCAAACCAAAGATAAAACAAATACAAGCCCACCAAGGGAGAAAAAAAAGAAAACGGATAATGGAACAAAAAATAAAATAATTACACCCCCAACGATACTCAACAATGATAATTCCCTGAACTTTAGCAACAAGGAAAGTCGAATAGATAAAACAAAAAGAAAAAGCTAAAAAAAAAAAAAAAAGCATGCACATCATACAATGGAATGCAAGGGGAATTCAAAATAAAAAATGGGTCCTGGACACAGAAATCTTTAAGACAGCTCAAATAATAGTAATTCAGGAAACCTTCTTAAAACCTCATCAAAATTTCCATATTCCACATAAAATAATCTACAGAAGAGATAGACCACACAAAATTGGAGGAGGCCTAATAATTGCAATATCTGAGAACATTCAATCAAAAATAATTGACATTGACAATTCAACTGATAACAATGAAAATGAAATAATGGCTGTCCAATACATACAAAAAAATAAACCTTTTATGATCATTAATTTCTACTCCTCTAATGGCAAAATTGAATATAAAACTTTAAACAATATCTCAAATAACATAAAAAATAATAGTTTCCTCCTCGGAGACTTTAACATAAAACATGACCTCTGGGGAGGCAATTCACACTCCACTGCAGGCCAAACCTTGTTCAATTGGACATTGGAAAAAAACCTTTGCCTTATCAATCACAATAAACCAACCCACATTGCCCCAAACGGAACCTTTACTCTTATCGATCTATCTTTTTGTTCTTCTGAAATATTTCCTATCTGCAATTTACATATCGAAGATGACAATTATGAAAGTGATCACTTCCCAATCATAATAAACATCGAAAATGAAACTTACTCACCATCTAAAAAAAATTTTCTACAAATGGAACAGAGTCATAGAACAACTTAATACTAGCATTACCAAAGAAAACTGTAACAACTATGACCAACTACAAAATCTGATAGAAGAGACCAAATCAAGAAATAGATTCACGAAAATAAATTGCGAAAAGATAACAACACCATGGTGGAACACTAAATGCAATCAATTACTTTTCTTAAAAAAGCATTATCTAAAAAAGGCTAGAATCTCTCTCAAGGATGACCATTGGATCAAATACAAAAAGTTCTCTGCAAAACTCAAACAAGCTATTCGAGACAGCAAAAAAAATACTGGGATGAGGTCTGCAAAATGCAGCAAAATTCTTACTTTCTCTTTCGTATATTCAACATATTAAATCGAAGAAAGAATGAAAAGCAGAAATCCAACATTATTCTACAACTCAACGGCAAAGAAATCTTGTCAATAAAAGACCAAACCAATACCTTCGCCAAATTCTTTGCTACAAACGATAATCACAACCCTATTCCTATCGACTATAATAATATAGAAAATTTTGACTTAAACAAACCAATAACATCAACAGAACTAAATAATGCAATAAAAAATACTCGAATTTCAACACCTGGAGAAGATGGCATCTCAGCACAAATTTTCAAAGGATTAAACCAAGAATCAACTACAATAATAAAATCTATTTTTAATGATATCTGGCTTAACTTCAAAATACCAAATAGCTGGAAAACAGCACTAATAATTCCTATTCATAAACCACAGAAACCAAAAAATAATGTCACTTCTTACCGTCCAATATCTCTTACTTCAGTACCTGCAAAAATATTCGAAAGAATTTTATCCCGAAGAATCTCCTCTTTCTTAATTAAACATAATAAAATTGAACCTACTCATCTTGGCTTCTTACCTTTCAGAGACAGTCAAACAGCAATCCAAACACTATTTTCGACAATAAAAAACGCCCATTCTCAAAAAAAATTCTTAATTGCAATATCTCTAGACATAAAATCTGCATATGACTCAATTTATATAGATGGCCTAATAATGAAATGTCTCAATATAGGACTCTCAGGAAATATCTCCAAATGGCTTCATAACTTCCTTCAAGATCGGACAATAAGGGTAAAATGGGAAAACACCATATCAAACCCAATTGAAATGAGAAGAGGAGTTCCTCAGGGTAGTGTTCTCTCCCCAATTCTTTTCACAATATTCATGGCAGATTTTCATGAAACAATACCAATGGGTGTTAACTACATAATCTATGCAGACGATATCCTTTTTTATTGTACCCACGACAATCCAGATTACATAAAAAAAAAATTACAAAACACAATAGAAAATATCAGTAGATGGTGCAACTATTGGAATCTTAAAATATCCCATAATAAAAGTTCAATTATAAACCTATCAAAAAAAAGAACTACTTTTGACTGGTGCTTTTCTATGAATGGCAACGTGATCGAATGGACAGATGAACTAAAATTCCTCGGCATCACAATCTCCAAATATGGTAATCTCAATTACTTCATCAAACAACTTAAAATAAAAGCATATAAACGCATAAATATCCTTAAAGCCCTAGCAAATAAAAATTACGGTGCTCGCACACATCACTTAATACACCTAGCAAAAACATCAATATGTAATCTCTTCCATTATAGCAGTACAATTCTAAACTTATGCAAAAAAAACAAATATAAATCATTTAGAAATATGTCAAAACATGGCATTGAGAACTGCATGCGGACTCCCCAACTGGACTCCAAATATTATTCTACACAAAATCACAGACACAATCCAAATTAAAACCCAAATAAAAAAAATAAGTAATAAATTCTGGATAAAGCACATTTCTTTGGGAACTTTCTCCCCCTTGCATTCCATTATTCAAGATAATATTAATTTACTCGAACAAAATAGTTCGTCACTTATCTCTTGTTTTGAATTACTTGAAGAAGACTTCAAGACAGATCATCTCATCATGTTCATCTTTCCAGTGGAATCATTCCCACCTAACATCTCGTTTTTTATCGAAAATTTGGATTTCCAAACAAAATCCCTACCAAATAATTGCATCCAGGCTCTCTTTAAAAATGTGACTGATCAACTACTCTTTAATCATCACCTAATAGCAACAGATGCATCTAAATCAAGCAATATTACAGCAATTGCAGGATATTCAAACAAAATAATAATCAAATATAGAATCAGCAACATCAACTCCATCTTTACTGCGGAAGCCTTAGCCCTATGTCAAGCATTAGATGAACTTATTGACTTCAACTCTAATAACTGTATCTTCACCGATAGCAAATCTGTCTTACTAGCTCTACAAAACTGTTCCATCAAATCATCGAAAGTAATCCTACGACTTAAAAACAAACTAATCAACACCGCAAAACTCGTTACAAATTTAAAATTAATCTGGGTTCCAGCACATAGAGACATTGAAATAAACGAAAAAGCAGATCAACTCGCCAAATCAGTGAGAGAAGAAGACATCTTTCTTGAATGGTTATCACCGGAAGATACGACAAAATACATAGGAAACAAGTTGGACCTCACTGATCGATCAATATTCAATCATAGCAAATACTACCAAATCTCAGGCAACCTTCCAAACATATATGATGTAAAAAATACTCTAATGTCAAGAAAAGAAGATGTTTATTTTTCAAGATTCTTATCCCGAATGTTAATCACTCCAGATCTTCTCTTTAGATTCCATCTGGCAGACACAAATCTCTGTGACAGCTGCAAAGTTATCGACTCATTTCAACACATCATCTTCGTATGCAAAAAGTATTCACGCCATAGAAAAAAACTCATCGAAAAAATAAAATTCCAATCTCAAGACTTCACCTTTAAAAATCTCATAAAAAGCATCATAAATAAACCACAACAAGCTAGAGTAATAACTAGATTTCTCATATCAATTGAAAAATTTTAATCTTTTCATACTTTTCTCTTAAATTTAGATCATTTCAGAAGATTGAAGACAAAAGCCTGACTCTGCAGCTAAAAGTCTCAAAAAAAAAAAAATGTTTTATCTCCTCAGTGTCAGTAAAGCTTTCACTGTGTGTGTGTGTCAATTACTTGTTATTGTATTGTATCGTTTATTGGATATTCCAATTAGGAAGAATGGAGACAAAAGCCTGATTCTGTAGCTATAAGTCTCAAGGAAATCAATCAACCAACCAACCAATCACTATCTGTCAGGAGGCCCCATCAAAAATAGGTATGTAGTTAAGTAGTTAAATTTATGAACACAACGGGCTATTGGCGACGGTCTGGGATCTAACCCGAAGGAAAAGATCCAAGGACAATGCCTCGTAATTTTGAACCAGTCAGATGGTTCAGCACCTGAGCTGGCACTCCATTCTCTAAACTTCCACACGTGACTTTTGACGCCAAAACGTACACGATATTTGGTTGGAACGAGTTTCGAACTCGCAACCCTCCTTTTGCTGATCCGCGACTCTACCATCTGGGCTACCGAGGCCCCTTTAAAAATAGGAAACTATCTACAAATTAAGATAAAATAAATTTTTAAGCACCGAGAACGTGATAATTGTGCCAAACTTGTAGCAACTAATTTGACAATATTTTTGCACAAAATTGTACCAAATATACAGAAGTACAAGCACAAAATTAAATTTTTGCTTTGTTTTAGATAATTTTTTATTTGATGCCAAGTAGGCTTTTACGGCAATCTGGGAACCACTGATCCCTTCCATGGTTGCCACGGAGGTGTAGAAAAGACCGAAATTGGTGCCACAAAATTTTCTGCCTAAGAAAAATCCGGAATCTTTTTCCGGCAGACTGCCGGAAAAGTTGGCAGGTATGAGATGAGAAGATAAAGGCATTGCAACAATTCTATTGACTTGGCCCATACCTCTACTTTTTGTTACTTACTTTTCCTGAACCTACCCTCATACTGCTTCAATGCTTTTTAATCCAATCACCAATTAGCTTTATAACTTTCATTACTTATTGTCGTGTGTTTACTGTCTTTTTCTAAAATATAAAAAATGTCCTTAAAATGACTTAAATTCTATTATCCTTTTTTCTGGAAGACCGACTTTTTACAACAGATTCGATCATCCATGGAGTTTCAAATGTAATTGAAGACTGGAAAATGATTGGTTTGATCTGTGGTATTCGATACTACAATCAGGCTTTATCTGGCAGCGTAGAAGTGATAATTGTAATTGTTGAGATTGCAATATTCTTCACTTGACTGGACTTTTGCCATTTTTAAATTGAAGACCAACAATCATATTGCCCATGAAATGATAAATTTCACAGGACTGAGTTAGGCTGTTCGAAAGGTTTTGTGGTCATGACTTATCCTGGCATTAGATAAAATGTCCAGAAAAATGAGGCAGAAATTCATGTTGGCTCAGTAATCAGTGGAACTTAACAAGGGAAGTTGTTGAAACAATTAGATCCTATTTCAAGAAATCAGTAAATCAAAATGAGTAAGTATTTTTAAATTCTCATTGTGCCTTCCTTGTGTTCAGCTTTACTGCCCATAAATGAAAATTTTCAAATTTTCTGCAACAAAATTTTCCAAGTAAAAATTAGTCAGCACTATTAATTTTATAATTCTGTTTACTCCTTTTAATGTTCGGTAAAGTTTAAAACATGACAATGCTGGGAAAATCAGTTTTATAATTTTGCAAATTTTGATAAAGTCACTAAATCAGTAGTTAATCTTAATATATCAGAACAATACATTTGTATCAATTAGCAAAAATGGAACATTTTGTTAACATGGTACTTTTATAATGTGTGGATTTAAATTTTTTTCCAAAATATATACTATCTTGAAAGATATTTAATAACAAGCCAGGAAAATCAACTACTGAAGTTTCAGATTTAATAAACTAAACTGCCAACAGATAAACGTGTTTGAAGAATAAAATGTAATCTTAAAACAAAATTTCAATGTAATTTTCATGCCCTTTTCTAAAATGTCATGCAATTTCAATCAATATAGCTCTTCAATGAAGCCTTTCAGGTCTAAGGATTAAATGGCTCTGCATACACCATATGATGAAACTTAATTTCTATTTAACAAATTTTTCCTGCAGTCGATCAGATTTTTGTCCAGGAATCCCAGAAAATTGTTTTGTTTACTTCTCTCAATACACAAATTACCTAGTCACAGTGGAGCCATGTTTTACAGCATACCCTGCCAACCTCCAAGGAAAAAAATCCAGATTATCATGGCATAAAAACAGTAGATGTCCATCCTAACACAAAAATAAAAAATTTTAAGACTTTGTATTAGCTCTACCAATTTCTACAGAACAATTTGTTAAAACAGATTTGCCAGAAAACTGGTAGCTTTTAGAAACTTGATTCCTGTCAAAAAATCCAAAAGTAATTCTTAAAATAAAAAAGCGCCAAATTTGCAATAATTGTGACCAACAGGATTTTGAGAAAGTAAAAAAGAGAACCTGCTCTCTGCTGCTGTAATATTCTTGATTGAAATTTGTACATGGCATAACTGATACAGCAACATTTTAATAAAAGACGACCAAAACGTACACAAAAAGGAGACAGAAGACGCCATTTGAACATTTTCTCCCTGATTGGCCTAAAGATCAAAAAATACTTTTTTTCCAGAGAAGTTGGCAGGTATGTTTTGGTGTCATCTAAAAGAATAGACCATGAAGTCTAATGTTTTGGCCTCCATCTCAACTTTAGTCCTCTTTCATCAGTTTGCATTTTTTGGAAAAGCACTTATTTCCAATACTTTTAAGCTCTCCAGGAGGTATCCCAACCTAATACAAATTGCTTCCACCAAAAGGGTGATGTCTTCATAGTATGAAAAAATCATACAAGTCAATCTAAACTAGCTCTGAAGCATCGCCGTCTTTCTGCTTCTCTGCAAATCATGAAATAAACAAAAGTAGAAACTAAACTTGAAATAAAATATTAAGAGAACAATGGTTTTTTCTGTATTATTTTCCCCACTCATTCTAATTACAAAAATTGGCATCCTTCATTCATATCCATGTATCCAGGCAAATAAGAGCTGTTGGGAAATATATTCCATTCTTCATTTTTATTATTCAAAGGATGGGTAGGTGAATTACATTCAACCAAGAATCGCTGATTATTCTGAAAAAATATCTCCTCAATGTTATCTAGGAGGTATGTTTTGACAAAGTTTTTCTTTTTCAGCTTTTATCCCAATTAGGTTTTAAAATTAGTTTGGAAATTTTAATAAAAAATTTTCTTGCATTAAGAAATTAGAATTGAATTTCTTTTTAAATCTAAGAGGTATATTTCAGTTTTCCAAGATTTGAAAATAAATACCAGTTTTCCAGGTCCTCTGAAAAAAATAATTCATTTTCAAGAGTATTCAAAGCTTGCCAGGTATACAAACTGTCGCATTGATATACTGTCAATCAACATTTCCCCAGTTGGTTTGCACTCTCAGTTTTTGCTACACAAAGGCTAGGCTTAAAATGGATTCTGAGCCACTTTGAACATCTATGCCTCACTTGAGATTCGAATGCAGAGCCTGTTGGACTGAGGGTCAAAGCGCTAACCATTGGATGAATAGGCCAACTGGTCTTCAGAGAATCACAATTAAAATGAAGGATATCACTGCAAAATGCTGCCTTCTTAATGTAGGAGAGAACTGAAAGATATTCTTAAGAAACTAAGGTAGATTTCCCATGAAGACATCATTAATTTTAAAAGTGTCCAGCTCAACTGTTATAATTGAAAGTTTTTTCATCAGCACTCTCTCTCTCTCTCTTTCCAAACCAATCTCTTTCAAAAAAATTATATCTAATAATTTTTTCGAAAAATCTCAAGTCTTCATTACAGGGAGATGAATAATTAATGCATAGATTTAGGTAGTTATTTAATTATCGTCGCACTGGAGTAACACAAAGGGCTATTGGCGGCGGTCCAGGATCAACCCCCAAAGGGAAAGATCGAGAACACCACGTAATTTTGAACAACGGTCAGATGACAAGGTCACATCTGAGCTGGCACCCCACTCTCCAAACTTCTACACCATGCCAAAGTGAGGACATTTGAGGCCACGACAGATTTAACGTGCATCAGCCTCCTTTATACAAGACGGTCTGGTTGGATTCGAACTCGCAACCCTCCGGTTGCTAGCCCGTTACTCTTCCAACCGGGCTAACACAGCCCTGCATAGATTTAGATTTTTTAGGATAAAAAAATGCCTGTAACAAAGAATGTTGATCTGATCATAACTTAGCATCTTAAAAAGCATAAAATTTTCAAATGCAACTTCTAGATATAAGTAGTTTTATTACAATATAAAATATTACATCAGCTTTATTAAATGTGATAACTGTACAAAGCATTAAAATAATATAAAATTGGCAATTTCTAAATGTTACGCACGACACTCAGATCAATATATATGCACAGCTAAATTTCTAATTCAAGAATGTATTTATTACAAAAAAGATGGTAAAACCATCCAGAAGAGTAAGGGCTGATTACTCAAAACATAGTCCTATCTAAAAATAAATTAGTGCTTTCTTTGTGGCAAGCTGCCTTAACACTTGATCAACTCTCAATTCAATAGGTTAAAAATTATACATAATTCATACAATTTAAAATCTGTTAATAGATAATATTCTCTTATAAGGTAATGTGTCTCATTTAAATTTTATGAATATAAATTATAAGACAATACAAGTCTTATTGCACTACAAAAACTAATCAATTATTGAATATTATTTAATGATATTACAATTAAACATAGATTTTTAGACTAACAATCTCAATGGAAATTTAAAAAACAGCTCAGTTGGTACTTAAAGCATAATGGAATGTAATTCAGTTAAATTTCATTTCAGGTACAAACGAGTGAATATTAAAACAAAAAGGATAGAAATAAGCACTTCCAGTTCGAATAAAGATGCAATGTTTTAGTGTGAGTAATGGAAGCTTACAGGTGTTTAGTTAAAGATGCTCCAAACGAACTGCTTTTCATTTTCTTTCCTCCTACTGGTGAAGGAGTAAGACTGGAGCAAGGGGCTTCAGGCTCCTGGAAGGGAGGGAGAAGAGGGTTAATGATACAAACATGACAACTCTATTACTTACATTCACACACACACACATTTGCTGTCCAGAAAAAGAAACAAAGAATAAAACAAAATTGCATAGAATACTTACAACAAAATTTATAATTCAGAACAAAAGTGAGCCGTGAATTTGCAATGAACTTGAACTTTTGGGCTGCCCATATACACTGCTAAATAATTAAAATGTGTATCTCTAGCCTCTACCATTGTAACTACAAAACAAATGCAGAACCAAGCCATAAATCAAGTCAGACTGTACTGCGAGTATGAGTTAGAGTTAAAATACAAATGTTTAATTTATAATATAAATTTAATATAAATAGTAAGAGTTTAAATATGATGCGAGTCAAGCACACAATGAGTCAATTGCTTATGCTAAGCTACAGGCTGAAGACTCGAACAAAAATGAATATTCGTAAACAAATACTGTAATGACTCAGCTCGAAGAATTTGACTCAGAAAGGAGTAGTCGTTTATGTCTACAGTACAATGCGGGTATTTTTTGTTCAAGTGATATTAAAAATGTATTATTTTTCATTGATTTAAAATTGTTACAAATTTTTAAAAGTGTGATCGAAGTGAAATGTGACAAAAGAAATTACACAAAACAAGTTTAAATATTGGTGTTCCCTTTAGTATGAAGCCCGTTTGATGTATTGTAATTCTTTAACTTCAGCTTCATAATGGACATTTTAGAATGGATAAGTTCAACAATTTATTTTTGAAGCCTAAAATACAGATAATTTGAATTGAATTATGAAATACATTATTACAACAGGATTTGGAAAAACAAATTCCATTTCTTAAGTTTTTTTAGGTGTATTTATGTTTTTCTGCACGTATCACAATTACAGGAAATTTACCACATTTATTACGACGAACATAGTGGTGTAAAATAATGCTCATTCTCCAGCTACAAAAATCATAATATTTATTTTCATCACCAAAATTTCCTATTTGATACCATAATTTAGCTTCTAAACATCTCTTGTTCATCACATCTGTCGAAGTGTTGTGACATCATAAAATGGAAAAATCATTACTCAATCTAAAAATACCTCAGAAAAAGGTAACAGCCTTCCTGTTTCTGAGCCCATCATTAAATAAACAAAGGATGGAGACTAAACAATAAGCAATTAAGAGAAAATGATCACTATATTCTATAAGTCTCCCTTCCTCATTCGTACTAGCTGCAGCACTATAAAAATTGGCAGAATATTCACTTTCATAAAAGCTGCTAACAAGCTTTTACAAAAAATAGTAAATTCCAAGAGTATTATTCACCTTATATTTTAAAGTTTTTTTTCTTTTTAAGCCAACTAAATATAGAATTTGTAACTACATCCACTGTTCAACAATCTTAAGATTTGTGAAAGCCATTGGGTCATGCACTATGTGTTCTAGTACAGAATGCTTTTCACACATATTTTTCAAATATAACATTCAAATTTACAGCTGACCAACAAGATGAATTAATAGGTAGAACATTCAATAGTGAATTAGGTTGCACTTTTCTTACAAAAGATGTCACACTTTTAACTTTAATGATACAGATGATAATGAGCTAGAACTTGCTACTTGTGAGATATTTAATGATATTGGAATCTCGAATGTAGTGGAAAATGTATATTTACATTATACATATTCCTGTATATACTACATAATGCATATTCCTGTTTGGATGCAATACCGCAAACCCATTTGTTATTGACAAGCCTCTTGGAACTACAATTTCAGTTTCTTTGATTAATTCATATGAATCATCATCACTCAATCATATCTGCAGAAAGCTATCTATTTAAAGCAGTATATCCTGGCAACCTAAATTAATAGGAAGCTGTAACAAACTGCATGGGAAGACAAAGCTCAAAATAATTCAGATTGCAGTCAGATAAAAGAAATTGGGCTTGCTTTTCTGTGCAACTCATTGCAAAAACCAAAATATGTAGATACAAATGAGAAAGGATCTCAACTATTCAAAACAAGACATTTTTTAAGAAGTTTTGACAATGATTTCTTTAACAGAAACTATATATTCCCAGATTGCTAATATTTTTACGATGAAGTTTACTTATAACTATTTGATTTACGAGTGACAGAAGAAATGAAAGCAAACATCATCCCTAGTTTGGGACTAAAACTAAAGTGATCCAAATAAATCAGAAATGCAAGACCCTCATAAAGAGGAATCATAATAAAATAACTGATTTCATTGATGTGTCAAAAACATTTATTGAAGTTTAATGCAAAACCCTGAGAATTTCTTCATGCTTAGTGTTGAAGCATCTTGCTTAGATAGAAACTTTTCAGAAGGAAAATGTTCATAAAATCTAAGGGTACTTAGACCCATAGTGAGTGTGATGAGGAAAATTGTTTAAATAAATTGACTAAGATTGAGCAAGATTAAAAAATAATTTTGCTTAAAAAAAGTTCATCTCTAGGTTCTGGGGCATTTAGAGCTGTTATTCAAAACCAGGACTCAAAATTACATTTAAAATAATGACATATTAAATTGCATTAATATAAAAAGCAATAGGATTATGTTTATAAGATGTCAATGTTACTAGTTGAATGAAGATAAACAGATTCAGCATAACAGAATTTCAAGAATCTTAGACAAGATTTTTGCATCTATTCCAGAGATCAATTTAACAAGGAAATTCAATTTCAGTGCACAGGGAAATATGAAAATGTGCTAAATTTGTATTGCATGTTACAGGACAATAGGCTTTTAGAAATAACAAATACATAAAAGCATAACCACCGAAAGGGAAAAAGATAGTATCCCACTCCTTAGAGCACAAAGAAACATAACATGATTGGCATCTAAATCTTAATGAACTAGTGATTTTTTCAACATCACTTTTTATTATGCTCCACAGTCCAAGCTAAAAAACCATTCACCATTGCTTGCAGGAATCTATGGATATATTTGAGTGATCAAGAAGTCTTAAACCAGTTAAGAGCAGGGTGAAGAAAGTGCAGGTTGCAATGCAAAATGGTACATTTCAACAATTTAAAGGGTGAAGATAAAAACTACTTTAAAGCCACAACAGAAGCACCCACAAGAAGGATTACATTTAGCAGAAATTTGGACGAAAGCCTATGAGAGACAAGCAAGGATCTACCAAGACCTACAACTAAGGATTTTGACACAACTGACCTCGATTTTGCTGCACGTGCAGATTTTGGTTTAGAGGTCATGAACCATTCATTGCTTAGTGGGAGAAGAGCTTCAGGAAGCATGCAAGGTATTTGCTGCTAAAATAAAAAATTATTAGAATGCTTCCTCTAATTTCAACTTGACCTAAAAGAAACTGATACTTCAATAAACTTGTGATTATGAAAATTCGTCTGAAACAGTCAACTCTAACTTAGCAAACCGTTGTGGGATAAAATTTACTCTATACACTTTATGATGGAACACTTTGGGGAAAATAAATGTACCTTATTTTATGTAAAACTTGCTGGTTTTCATTTTGTAAACTGATTATGATTATGGGATGTACAGAAGATATGAAAACAGGTGCTTTTTTAGAAGATTTCCGAAAAATCCATAAAAGTGGGCAGGTATGATAAAGTATAACTTGTTATTATGGCAGGAGTACAAAAAGCGACCTGTGACATGTAAACATTTGTACAGTTGATTATGGCAACTTACAATGTACAACTGTACAAATTTTTTTTACTATAAACTGTTTCATTTTACTTGGGAACATGGGATTCCAATTAGCAGTAAAGAAATTTCATAGGCATGCCAATATACTGCAATGACCCTATTATGGGATACATTTGTTAACTATTGACATTCTGAATGTGTCTAGTTACACAAGATAATAGTGACTTTGATCAATAAAATTTGCTTCTGAAATGACAATTCATTTTATATATGTGTTGGGAAAATTCTGAGGTATAAGTCAAGCCCAACAAACAAGCTTACATTTTCTGTTTTAAACAATATAATTACAATCCAAGGAGAGCTTAAAAATAGTTATGAAGATTGCATTTTTTATTGATGTACAATCTATCTTACTCAAGGTCAAAAGAACATGTCTTCGTTTCTAGGGGTATATTATCTTATTACTTTTCCAGAAAATAACATTAGTAATATGGGAATGTGATTTTTCAAAATTTGAAGCATCATTTAACCAAGCAAGACAGAAACTTGACTCCTGGCAAGTATCCATGGAATATCAGAATTTGCAGATTAATGCAATGTAGTTTTAACAGTATCTCAATAAGATAACTGTTTACACATGACTTCTAATACAAGTTTCATTGCTTTACCTTGGAACTTAAGCACAACCAATTATACAGCTGAAAAACATTAAAAGATAATGGCTCAATTCTACTACAGATAGGCCTAAATTGATAAATTTGAGTATTAGTTGATATTCTCTATACATTGGGAAATTGTGACAAAATTTTAGCTAAATATAAAACAAAGATATTGCTGAATATAGATAGAACTTTAAACTATCCGTTATTTCTCCAGTTCATGTCAGACTTCAAATATGATAGAACTGTAATTTTCATACATCAGAGATCTAGTTCAATACTTAACATCCTCAAAATATGATGGATTTAAAAGATATTCAAACATGTGAATATCAGTCAAAAGTGCAATTTAACAAAGAAATTAGATTAACCTACGGCAAGATTTGTAACAGATGATAGTTTCAAAGTTGATAAATTATTGGAAGGAGTTCCAAAGTGTCTCAGAGGGCTGATGATGGTAGAAACAGCCCTACTCAAACTTCGTTTAGTTGGTGTTCTTCTCAACGACCAAGCTCTACCAAGTTTGCTTCGGGTTTTGCTGTAAAGAGGAAAACTATATTAATTTGCTATTCAAAATCATATCAATTAGCTGAGAAAGTGAGATTTTTGCTGTAAAACCAATTTGAAAAGACTAGTTTCAATTTTAATAATGGCAATATTCAAATATTACAATGTTGTTAATACTAATGCCCTTGGTCAAGGTATAACCTAGACCAAGTCCAAAAGACCATGCTTTTCTTTAAGTTATTAAAATAGAATTGCAATAAGAGTTATAAAAATACGATTTTTAAACTTAATATCACATTCTCATAATGCCAAAAGTGAACTCTTATAAAATCAACTTATATTTAATAAATATACTGAATTTGGTACATTTTCAGATATTTAAATGAAATATTATTGTTCAAAAGATATTAAAATAAGAATTTATATATTAAGTGCAGTAATCAAGAGCAAATATTGAAGAGAAAACAAACATTTAATATTTCAAGCCACATAATTGCGAATTTTTATAAATAGCTTTTAAAATTTTATCGTAAAATATATATCTAATATATATATCTAAATATAAAATGACAATACTTCGAATAGTGGCCAAAGAATTAAGATTCCATTGTTATTATAGATCAACTTTGATTAAAGAATTGGTTTAAGTGGCTGAATTTTTTAATCAAAATATGCAATTTTAAATTCACTCATTGTATAAACATTTAACTGATTTTTTCAAATAAAATATTTGTTAAAATGTTCAATTCATACACATTGCAGAAGCACTTATGCTAGCAATCTTGAAATGAGCACAGTAATCCCTCGCCAAACGCGGTTTTGCTTATCCACGGTTATTTTTCCTTCAGACAAAATAAATACCTATATGTACATATATAATTTGGAATGAGAAAGCAATAAAATAAATTCGGTGAAGAATGGGTAAACCCGTAGTGCAATGACTTTGCACACTCGCGAAAGGAAGGGGAAGGAGTTGGTTTGTTTACATAGAGTGTTAAGTTTTGTTTATGTCAGCCGAATCTTCTATGCCTGGCAATAAAAGGTTCACTCACCAGTCTACAGTCAGTTGTTCAGTGTTACTACATATTCTCACACGCTGCACGTTTCGTTTCTGAGTTTTCGAAAATGTCTTCTAAAAATGGTGATAAAGACTTTGTAAAAAGAAAGTGAAGTGTCATGACTCTAGATAAAAAAATTCAGTTGTTGGATTGTCTAGCTGCAGGTGAAACTTTTGCGAGTCTCGAAAAAATTTAAAGTAAATGAATCAACTGTAAGAACAATTCAAAAGTGTGAAAAATCCATTCAGTCCAGTGTTTCGCTTGGCACTAGTATTAGCAAAAAAGTTGCATTTTCCACTATCTGAAAATATGGAAAAGCTCTCAGCATCTGGATTGAAGACCAAACGCAAAAGATGGTGCCTATTAGCAGCTGCATCATTCAAGAAAAGGCAATACAGCTTTTTAATCCACTAAAGCCTGAAAGTGAAACAATAAGTTTCCAAGCAAGTAAGGGATGGCTCAAGAGATTTAAGAAACAGTTTTCTCTGCACAAAGTTAAAATCGTGGGAGAGTCAGCTTCAGCAGATCAAGAGGCGGCCAATCGATATCCATCCGAGCTGAAAGAATTCATCGAACGTGAAGGGAATAAGCCAGAACAAGTGTTTAATGCCGATGAAACAGGTTTGTTTTGGAAGAGGATGCCTGCTCGAACACTTTAATAACACCAAACGAGAAATCTGCACCGGGCTTTAAAGCTGCAAAAGATAGGCTAACTCTTCTATTTTGCTGTAACGCTTCGGGTGATCATATGGTGTATACAAAAGTCTTTCACATATGCTCTTAAAAATAAAGACACAAGTGGTCTCCTAGTGTTTTGGAGAGCTGATCCAAAAGCATGGGTTATGGCGTCATTATTGTGACTGGTTTGTGAACTGCTTTGTTCCTAGTGTTAAGCAATATTTGGCCTCAAAGTCAGTACCATTCAAACTGCTTCTTCTGATTGACAATGCTCCCAGACATCCCGAATCCCTGAAATTAGTCGACCCAGATGTAGAAGTTTGATTTCTGCCTCCCAACACCACCTCGCTCCTACAACCATTAGATCAGGGGATAAGTGCTGCATTTAAATATTACCTGAGGTAGACTTTCAGTCACATCTTGGACAGTGTGGAACTAGATCCTTCACTGTCTATCACGCAGAGTTGGAAACAATTTACCATTGCTCAGTGTTTAGTAATCATCAAGGATGCAACTGAGGAATTACGTCCTTCTACATTAAATGCATGCTGGAAAAAATTATGGCCAGAAATAGTGATGGTTAATTCAGGTGTGCCTGACAAAGAACCTGAAATTGAAGAAATTCTGTAGGTGTTGCACGAAATTCATGGAGAGGAATTTAACAGCCGGCAGTTCTCTGATATTGAAGAAATTCTAAACTCTCATAATAATGAACTAACAGAAGCAGAAGTTCTTGAAATATTGGAAGGTGAATCAAGTGATGAGGAAACCCAGGAAGAAACGACCACGACACCGCCGACAACTACATCCCTGACTTTAACATAAACAAAAAATTTTCATCTGCACAACTCCAAGACCTGGTTTTTGAAATAAATCCATCATTAGAAAGTCTGAAATTTAAAAATGGTTTGGAGGGTCTGCTACAGCCTTATAAAGAGGTTCAAAAGGAAATCAAGAAAAAAATTACACAACCAACTATTCTTTCATATTTTCGTAAGTAATATGTTCAATTCACAAATGTTCATTATTTGTGTACATATGCACATATTAGCATTAAGTACATACATATATTATGTACATTATGTAATTACAATGAAAATGTATTATCCTGTACCATGTTATGGTATGTACATATCTTTGTTTATTAAAGCTTACTATGTATGTAACTTATTTATTGTTTCGTTTCCTGTATATATATTCCCCTGTTCAATGTAAATACATATATATTGGGTTATCCGGAAAGTTCTGCGGTTTTTGTATGATAAATACCAACGAAGCAGTACAAAAACTTAAGAAAATGTTATTGAATCACATACGTACCATTTTGTTCTGACTTTTTGCTATCTTTCCGGCAGCCGGAAAATTCCTTTTTTAAAAGTTATTAGGCTTATTTGTAAAGGAGTTATCAAGGTGCTGTTTGACAGTCTCCAACGAATTGAACTCCAGGCCATTCAGAAAATTTTGAAGTGACCTGAAGAGGTGAAAATCTGAGGGGGCAAGGTCTGGTGTATATGGGGTGACACAAAACATCTCAGCCATACTCAATAAGTCTTTGTCTGACATGCTGGAAGACAAAACCTCGACGATTGGTCAGTTCTGGCCACTTTGCTTCTATTTCTGCTTTTAATACTGCCATTTGAGAATACTATTTTTCTGAATTTATTGTCTGATTTTGTGGCAACAATTCATGATTCCTTTGTAGTCCCACCATACACAAAGCATTACTGCTTTGGGATGCATCCCCCTCTCGATGTTACTTGGGGAGGTTCATTTGGCTTACCCCATGATCTTTTTCTTGTAACATTATTGTATAGTATCCACTTCTCATCTCCAGTAATGAGCCGTTTCAAAAAAGGAGCTTCATTTTGTTTCAGCAAAGAATCACATGCCGAAATTCGGGCAAGCATATTTGTTGTGTTAAAGTACCATACATCGTAGCGGCTTACTTACCCAAGCTTCTTCAGATGATCATGAACTGTACTTTTTGGAATATTTAGTCTGTGTGATAGTTCCTGAACTGTGTAACGTGGATTTTCAGCGATGGCATCTTTTAATAGGTCCGCGTTTACAGAGGATGGTCATCCAGAGCGGGCATCATCTTCGAGGCTGAAATTTCCACGCTTAAATTCATCAAACCACCTTCGAACTGTGTCATCAGAAACAGCACTTTGTCCATATACAGCACAAATTTTACGAGCAGTCTGACTAGCATTTTTTCCTTTCTTAAAATAAGAGCATAATATGACGAAAATGAACTTTTTGGTTCTCCATTCTTATCACTGCAGTGAAACAAAAATTGTGCCACAACACAAGTTAGAATTATGCAGTGAAAGCAGAAAAGACCGAATTAACACATCTGCTTCAATCAAGGTCACTCCTTATCAGCGGTAGGAACTTTCTGGATGATCCAATATGTACATACGTAAGTGGAAAATCATGAATCCCTCGTCAACCACTGTTTCACCAATCAATGCTTTTCTGTGGAACCGAAACCCCGCAGTAGGCGAGGGATTACTGTACTAAAAAACCCATAAAACATGAAAATACGCAGGTAAAATTGATTTGTTGAAAAAGAATATATATATTTATAATTACAGCTATTTAATCCCTCCTCATAACATTGTTTTGATGTACCCACTATAATTCAGGTTCATGAACCACTTAAATGGTTTTTAGAATGTTATATTATAGAATGCTATGTTTGTTAAATATTTGGACCTACAAAAGCTATTATTCATAATAGCCCAAACAGGAATTTTATACTTCCTAAAAGAAGAAAGTATCATTCAAAACAAATGTAAATAGGGTCTATTAAAAAGTGTATTATTTTAATCTTTTATACTTATTTTATGAATTACCAGTAGAATTACACAACATTGTTCAGGCTGAATCAATTCTACATTGCATTGAAAACATCAGAATACAACTTTTCTCTTGTAGTGGAAACTTGAATTTTATTTCAATATTTCAGAGTGCTTTGATATATTTCTCATTTTACTAACATCTATAAGGTGTTTGGGCATTTAATGCCTGGTGCATAAATGTGAAGAAATACTTCCATTTAAAGTGAAACAAGAACTTATTTTATGAAATAACTGACCTTGAACTGACTGAAATCTTCCATGATGTATCTCATTATCTACCAAAAGCTGTCATTTGAAATGTGCTATCAATTGTATTTCCACTAACTAAAAAAACGTTATGAAGCATTGGCATAGTTGGACCTATTTGTAAATTTAGTGATACTGGTAACTGTCTTATAAAAGGAAGATGAATTTATTCTTCAGACTTTCCATTTTAATATCACACAAAAGCTACATTTATTATTGATAGTGATTAAAAAGCTCACTTATTTCATATTAGAACAATTAAGAGTAGTGCCATTTATTGCCCCGTTAGCCTGGAATAAAATTGGTATTCCTGGACTTGTTTATCCAAATAGGTAAAATCTCATACCAACCAGGTACTCATGCATGTGCTGGTATGAAATAAGTAGTTTTATTTTAATCAAATTTGCAATACTTTGCATTGGAGTGCTGTTTGGGACAAATGACTCCTGAATTCATCCTTACTAGCAGACTTACATCTAGCATCAGAGCTAAACTTCCTTAATTGCTTACATCTATTGATGGCAAAATCTTGTTACTCTCATTTCCTCCAATGTTAATCCATTTAATTAATATAACATCCATATTCACATATAAACAGATTTCATACCTCTAAATGAAATAAAGTAAAGTAAATGCTGAAATAAGTAAGTAAAGCTGAGTAAAAAGTAAAGGAAATGCTGTTATATATATTTGGATAATAAAAGATTATCCAAATATATATAGCAGCATTTACTTTACTTTTACTTGTATTGATTCTTATTTCCAAAAAATACATGGCATAAAGCACACCTGTCATGTTACCACTATTAGATTCTGATCATTCACTAGTGTTCGACATAAAAATAGATAAGGCTTCTTGGATGTATAGCTCGAGAATAGATCTCGTTGATTGGACCAATTTTGCTTGTTTGAAATAAAACTGGTGTGAAAATTATCGATTGTTAAGCAATGGCAGATTTATTTATTTCCTTAATTTTTGCACTATATGTGTTCTTACGACCAGAATATCAAAGCTAGCCTATTCTAGCCAATATAACCTGAACCACATGTACAGGGCATGTGATATATTCTCCATCTATTGGTGGTTTGAATGGGATTTTTAAGATTGGAAACTGATCTTGTTATACAGAGAAAAACAGCTCTAAAAATCTAAATGTTTAAGGGTTTGTACAATGGTATAACTTAAGTGAGAAAAAAGGGAACAAGATTGGAAGCCATTTTTGGTTGACCTTGTGTTAGACTATTGGAGGAATGGTCAATTAGACTTACGGAAGGCCTGGTCAATGATAGAGGGATTGAACCCTGTGAAGAGCTACATCAGTAGAATTATTGATGACTAGAATGCAGTTAATTCCAACATTATAATATGATTGATTAATGTAGTTGAACAAAGCTTAGCTCCAATAAAAGTATAATTTTAGAGAGAACTTACTTTAATGCCTTTGTCAGAGCATTTCCAGAGTTGTCAGAAACATGCAAATCCAATTGATGAGGTTCGAGACTAGTAAGCAAATTTTCCTAAAGACATTTGTAAAATTCAAAATTAATTGTTCAATCAATTTAATGTAATACATACAAAAAAATTACTGACTCTTGACAAGAGTAGTGAAAAAGTAATGAAAATATTAGCAAAAGTTATGTATTCTTGTATATTTCTTAAAGATCAGGAAAGCAACGAGAAGTAAAAATCTGAAGCTGAGAGGTACTTTTAATATGGAAAACACACATTTTTGTTCCATAATTTTCTAACAAAGCAAATCATTTAACATAGTAAATCTGATGAAGTGAACTTCAAATATTTTTTATGGTTTTGGTTTGTCACTCAAAAATCAATTTTTGTTACACGAGGGCTAATTAACAGAGTACAAATTCAAAACTAAAGTCTAATATAACAATTTCAAAATATCAGTAGTTTGCCATTTCTTATGTTGTATACATATATCTTAATGATATGTAAGCTATCATCCTGGCTTAACAAGTAGTTAAATATAGCTTTAAAAATAATTATTCAATATGAAATATATAAAAACAAAGTAGAGAATCCCAAAATATTAGAAAATTCACTTACAGCATCAGCTTTGCAAATACTGTTGGCTATTTGACGACATAAGGTGCGCAGAAATGTACTTTTACACACATCTTCTAGTAGCACAAAAGCATATAAAAGCTCCTTCATTTCCTTGCTGGACCAGGCAACAATGGCAAAAGTATTTTTGCAATCTGACAAAAAATGTTAATGTTTCAATTAAGGGACAAATTTACATTGACAATCAAAGTATGGGGATAATAAATCTGGTTTCTATTGCATATTTTTGCTATTCAAAATTGTGCTAACTTCTTCGACAGCAAAAGTCTGAAAAATTATTCTGCCTGAATTGGATTAGCTGATTGTAAAATTAAAAATAAAGTATGCTAAAAGTAACAAGTAAAAATACATTTTGATAATAATTACATTCTGGTTGATTCGCTTTTATAGCAACAAACAATTTTCAGGGTTGGATTTCTTATGGCACAAGGACCATATTTGGCCATGCTGCACCAGACAGAAGACAGACAATTTCAAATAATGGACAACCACACCCAAAGGAAGCTTTATGGACAAGAGAAATGCACACAGGGAAGAATCAAACCTGCACCACCATACTCGCAGGTTGTTAGTTCAGTGGGCATACCCACTTAGCAACAATGACCTCTTTAATTTTCAGGTTCTTAAAAACTTTTAAACTTGTAAGCCCCAAAAACTTCTTAATTTTTAATTCCTTTCCATGTAATTTATACCCTAAAAGGAAAATTTTCAGTGCAATAATCAGTCTTACAAAGTAATTTATAACCATTCTAAAATAGCAATGTAAATAGTTTTCTTAAAGCAATGAAATTTTTATTGGATAATTCATTGGTCAATTTTTCTTACATGGGTTTTGCACGTATCCTGAAGAAAATAGTTTCGTGATAGAATCTCCATAATAAATCCCAGGAACAAAATTTTTATTTCAGCTACCTACCTTCAGTTTCAGTGACATCTACTACTCTTTTAATGTGTGATAGTTGAATTAAATCTAAGTGTTTGAATGATTTAGATTGTGCTTTCATTGTTCCAGAAGCTATGGCTACCACTCCAGGACTTTTCATAGAGTTAACAGCTCTATTTCTTTTCTTACAAATCTGAAAAAAGCAATAAATATTAATGAAAATATAAAATTTAATGATAACATTGGATACAATGAAAACAATATTCATTCAGTTTGGTTTCTTAAAATGAATTGTCATTTATAAAAATTGGTACACTCTCAGCTAAAACTAAACAATTGTTTTTATCTTAATACATTTTCTACAACAGAATGAATCTTATGAGAAGTACAATAGTGAAAACTACCAGCAAAATCCAGTAAAATTTATATTGTAACAAAAATAATTAAAGTACAATAAAATAAAAATGTAAAGCAAACTAGCCTTAGTTTAAAATAGATTATCACTATCTACAGTTCCATTGAATACTTAATGCAACATCATTTAAGTGAATTAAATTTAAAACTAAGACTAATTTTACTAGAACTAATTTTATTATACTTTCCACATACTAGTTTTCTTGAATCTATGTAGAGTATAGAGCAGTTACTAAAATTAAACTAAAATATATTCTTTATTTAATTAAATTGTTCAAATTCAATCATTTGTTTTACATATAACTACTTTTTACTATCACCTATTCAACACAAAATCAAAACATTTTACAAAAATCTGTTTTATTTTTGAAATTTATCCAAATCTTGTTTTCTCAGAACTTCCAAATTTGTCAAGTTAAAGCTTGAATATAATTTTAAAATTCCTTACAATTGTGGCTTATTATTGAATAATACTAATCTTGACAGTTTTACGAAAAAAGGGTCAGATAGTCAACAAGCTCAATTTATTTAAAACTATATTGTTCTTATTAAATATTTCTAACATTAACCCTTTCAGTTTACAAGCTGCTTTTAAAAGTTACACAAAAACCTATAAATATTATGAATTTGAGTAGATTTCTAAATAAAATTGTCTAATATAAAAATTGAGAAGGGAACGTCATTCATCTTCATCAAATACTGTGACCTTAATTTTAAACAAAAACTGTTGTATTTAAGAATTCATACTGAATTTAATATTTTAATATATATATAATAAAACTTTTCATTACTAAAAAAATGCTTAGTAGATATGGTTTAGAAATTCTACCCAAGTCTTCCCATTTCAGGTATTTATATTGTCTCTGAAAACTACAATACTAAAAAAACAATTTATGTAGTCAAAATTCAAATATTTAAAAATCAATAAAGAAATGCCCTTATTGGGTAATTATATATATATCCAAATTTTTCACATGGATAAAGTAAGTAAATTACCTCCAAGACATCTGTAAAAAGGAACATGGTCATGAGACCACCTTTTTTATTTAACAAGTCGGTTACTTCTTGCATGTCAGTTTTAGAAACTAGTGTTCTGTGTGATGATAGCAAATTTGGCTACAAAGAAAATTAGTGGTAGAATGGATCAAAATTTTAAAACACTCAAATATTTAATAAAATCAATACTAAAAGAATAAAAAGTAAAATGAGTATGGAAAAATAATTTCTGATAGAATCAATAAGCTATTGTTATGATAGACTTATAGACCTTGGTGAATGAGTTTGAAAGATCTGAAGTTAATTCATGATAAGTCCAAAAAAATGGTAAAATTCAATTACCATCAATTTGCAATAAAAAACACTTTATAGTGAAAAATTTGTGTTGTCCATTTTGTTCACTCATTCACCATTTCATCATCTAAAACATTTTTACTTTTACAATTATTTTTAACATTACTCAAAAAGAAAATGTTAATACTTGTATGTAATACATTTCAAACAAACATAATAAAATGGTATACTAACTGGACAGTTTTCTATATCATTTACAATGTCAAACATTTCCACTTGACCTTCTGTTTTTCGTTTATCTTCATTGATGTGCCTGAAAATCCAAAATAGCAATGAATACACCAAAAATTGCTGCCCATTTTAAACATTAAAATATGGGGAAATATATACGTGTTTCTGAATTCAAATATTTTTTAGCTGTACTTGCCGGATTATATTTTATCTCGGAACTTTACCTTTTACTGAATTTGGAAAGTATATTAACCAAAAATAAATAAATATTTTAATTTTTCACATAGAATTCTTGACCTATTCCTTTCAAATGAAATAAAAATCATTACAAATTAAAATGTTAAAATTATTACCCTATTAAATAAAGTTCCAAATTAATATTAACATACTCTATAGGATATATCAGTAGAAAGTAATTTCAAAATATGATTCATGATTTTTATATAATGCAATTCAAATTATTACGTTTTCTAGTTCAATAACAAGCCGATTTTAAGTGCAAATAAAATATTATAACATGGCAGTTTTAAACACTAAATTCCCACTTTTAAATCATACTACCTAACATTCCTGCTGTTTGAAACAAAAACCTTTAAAATCCTATGTTTTTAATCGTTTTTTACCTTATATAGACTGATAATGATTTTCCATTTTTAATTTCTTCTTTCTTGGATTGATTTAAATATTTTTGCTTCTGAAAGATTCCATTGTGCCCCTTATAAAATGAGTAATAAATGTTAATAAAAATCTTGATTTCCCAACTCAAAATAGGTTTAATAAAGAAACATAATGTAGAAACTACAATTATGACCTACTTCAATCTCATGTTTAAAAAATTACTAAATTTGCAAGAGTAAATATTTCAAAACTAAACAATCAAACATAATCTTAACATATCAAAATTACTAACAAATTTCGTAAATTGCTTAGATAATTATTTCCTCCATCTAAAGATTGAAACTTCAAAAATATCAAAAGATTTTCTTACATCATTACATCCTTCAGTGCTTGAATTGCTTTTTCAAGAGCTTGATTATCTGCATTACTTTTAGGAGTACGCTTTAACAAATCTAAAATACACATATTCAAAATATTAAACTAGGCTTCCCTTAATAGGAGTAAACAGCATTTACTCCTATTAAGAGAAGTGGAACATAAGGCATCCCACCTTGAAATGGTTAAAGCTAGATACACTAACTGCCAACAGTTAAGCATGGAGAGGAAAATATTAATTTCCGGAAGCCAATCTGAATGTGAGAGACTGCATTTCGCTGCAGAGGTAGATGGAAGTATGCAAATATGTTCTGTAACAGCCAATCATGGTTTTGTGTCGAGAAATATGCAAAACAAGCAGTCGTATAAGAAGGCAGCATTGTGAAGGGTTAGAGAAGCTTCATGTAAGTGCTGATAAAAAGTGTAGAACTTTCATACGATTAGTTTTCAAGACAGACGTATTTCTAGGGCTTCCAGAAGACGAATGGCAGATAGTGAGCGCTGGTGTTCTGTGGGACGCCTTGAAGCAGAACAATCAATCACAGATGTTACTCTTTTCTTCGGCGTTCATCATTCCATCATTTCACGATTATGTAAACAATGCCAAACAGTTGTCCGAAAACCTGTGGCCGGTCGCCCAAGGGTTACGACCCCCGCGGAAGATCGATATATAGCTGTTTTAGCCAAGCGGAATAGAAGAGCGACCTCCACACGTGTGACATCTATGGTTGCAGCGTCCATTGGTAAGACGATATCTGCCACTACTGTTCACAGAAAGCTACACATGAATGGACTGTACACCCAGGTACCACGAGTTTGTGTTCCTCTATCCGTCCAATCCAGAGGGGCACGATTAAAGTGATGTCAGCAAAATGTGAATTGGACTGTCTGATTGGGCCAACGTTATGTTCACAGATTAGTCGAGATTTGCCCTGGAGCCAGATGACAAGCATGTAAGGGTCTGGAGAGAACAAGGCACACGCAATCGGCCCCAGAACATCATCGAGCATCACGCATTCCGAGGTGAAGCATCATGGTGTGGGCAGGGATTTCATTGGGATATCGCACCAACCTGCATATCTATAGACGGGGTTCTGTGAAGGCTATCCAGTATCGGGATGAAGTCCTAGAACCCACTGTGAGATTGTACGCTCAGCAGTTGGTCCTGCTTTCGTTTAATGGATGATAATGTGCGTCCCCATCGAGCCAACGCAGTCGACGACTACTTGGAGAGTGAGGGGATTGCACGTATGGATTGGCCGGCGTACTCGGCTGACCTTAATCCCATTGAAAATCTTTGGGATGCCCTCGGCCGTGCTGTGTCTGCACGTTTCCCACCCCAGTCACACTCACAGAGTTGCAAACTGCTCTACAGGAGGAATTGTGATTACTTGACTCTGGGGTGGTTGATCACCTCATGGAAAGCATGGTTACATGCTGTAAACTTTGTACGAGGATGAGGGGTGGTCACATACCCTATTAATGTCGGTTTTGTTTGTTTGTTTTGGATTTAAACATCATTTTGTTAATGACTCCAATATGACTTCATCTTATAATTTATGAAAATTCAGTATTGTTTTCATCTTTGTTTTGTTTCATGCATAAACATATTTGCTACTTTCCTGCCGCATTTCGTGTCAATCAAAGCTGTACTTGTCGATTTTTTCGCATTTTACCGCTTCGTGCTTAACTTTTGGCAGTGAGTGTATATAAATATTCTAGGTATATTAATGTTGCCAAGGTATAAGGAGTCTCTTGCTTGATATTCTGATGAAAGGGAGGACAAGTACTTTGAATGGGGGTGAGTATAATGGGTCTCACCTCCCCTACAAAAATTAAAAATACTAAATTTTTTTATGTACAAAATGCATTTATATAGGTGATGGATCTTCATCCATAAAGTTTTTTTAATTATTTGTACAATACTGCCCTTCAAAGTGTTAAAATAACCTATTAATAATAACAAAAGAAAACTAACCATACCATCTAAATGTTCACAAATATGCATACAAGAATATTTGACACCAAAACATTTAAATGTAATATGGATCCATTTTTATATCAGTTTTAGGAAAAGCCCAAAATAGTTTTATTCATCAGATTTCAGAAATCTTAGGCTTAAACAAACTAGCAGCAGAACCCACTATTTCATTAAAATAAAATAGTTTAAATAATTAAGTTCATTTTGAAGTACAGTCGGCAACTTTTAAGGATGCAATCGCAAATCCGAATTAAACCGTGAATCTACGATACTTCCCGATTATTGAAGAAACCATATTCGTCATGCCTGATTCAAGGTTTAAACTGACATTTCTGTGCTAAATTTTGATTCTCTGAAATCCAAGGTTTAACACTTGGTTAAGGTTTTATTGCGAAAGAAGCAAAGCAGGTCAAAGAAACAAAATGGGGACACATCATGCTGTGCTAAATTACAGTATTCTAACTAAGAATTCTCAAATATTAGACAAGACAGCTGAAATTGGTACTCAATTTATAAAATTTGTTTATGTGATGAAACTTTGCTGATGTTATCAGCTTTTGGAATCACAAGGAATAGTTCAAAGTACAGTACAAATTCGCAAATGTGTAGCTGTATTGATCATTGCAAATTCATAAGCTTAGCTTTAATCAGTGGATCACATAATTTGTGGTTTGTGACTAATTCTCGGATAATCAGCGATTTAACCCTGACTTGCGGATTTGCTGATCCACGGTTCAACTTGAGACTAGTGAATAGTTGTTAATACACCACTATGAACTCACAAGATTTAATAATTAACTAAACAAGCTTGAGTATTTAAAAAGTTAAATAACTGTAAAAATGCGATTTACATAACTTACCATTTAGCAGTAGAATGACACTAGGTAATCTTTGAACAGGCCTGATCAAAAGCTCTTGAAGTGTTTGCCTTCCACATTCTGGTTTACTCTGACACCTCTGAAAACAATTATAAAAACTTTTGAAATTTATTCAGAATCATACTATATATAGAGAATCCTCTATATATATTCTAATACTGATCAATCACTATCTTGAGAAATTAAAGGATTTTGTCATTTAATAGTCCATCAATGCAAATCTGATAATTCCTAAACTCCAAACCAATAATCTTGAATATTTTATTGTATGCAATGTATGTTACCAGTAATGTGTAAAATGCAGGCACTGTATATAATGATTAGGAAACTTATAAATCTGTGACAATTTTACGCAAAAAGCATAAAATACCTGTGTTATTTAAATATACTCTATATAAATTAATTGTATATAATACTTAGACATTATACATAGAATGACAAGTAATATTTAGGCTAAGTATTGAAAGTCATGAAAAGGTCCTTTATTGAAATGTGATTCTTGTCCTGATACTACATCTTGAGTCAAAACTTCAAGATAAGTTTTTTAGCTTTTCTAGACCAGAATGTGGTAATCTTTAGACTGGTGATGTCCATTAAGTCAGTTTTTCTTAGCATGAAGGTTAGATTTCTTCTTGAGAAACATATTTAGTATGCATAGCAAGTGAATAAATTTTTTCCACTGCATTTTCTCAGAACCATATTTTTGACAGGGTGTTTCACCTGTAAGCAGTCGATATGCAGCACTCACAAAGTGCCTTCAGAAAATTTTCAAGCCTTTTATTTGAGTCAGTAGAGCCCTGGAGAACTTTTCACATTACTCATTTTGAAATGATCAGGATAGCGTGATCCAAAACTAAAATTTTACAAAATAGCAGAAGAAAATACCATTAATGTGTGATGTTATACCATCACAAATGTAATTTACAGCAATTTTTAAAGTGAGGTTGAAGGCTAAAATATCAGTAAGAAAATGCACGTATGATTATAAACTAGTGAGATCATTGTGGAAACAATTTAAACTCAATAACAGCTGGAGTATCACTAACCTTGAAAATTTAGGTATTAAGGTAAATAATAAAATGAGACCATAATTAAATCCCCAAAATATACTATTTTTTTTAATTCAAAATCAAAGAAATCAATCTTTCCATTTCTGCCTTTAATTTGCTTTCCGAAAAAAATTCCAGTACTGATTTTATTCTCAAAATAAATTTTAAAATTAAATACAGTTAAACCCTGATTTTACTTCATTCACAGGGCAGAATCAAAGCATAAAATGGGACATGAGGGGAAATGAGAAAAACCCAAAATGTAATATTTGCCCATCCTAAATATCTTGGCACTTTTTTATAGTTCAATTCAATCTCCCCGTAAAAGTAATTGAATAAAATTGCAAACAGTATACAATAAAGAAAATTAGAGTTTCACAACAGCTTTAGCATTCTATCAAATCTACAAGTTTAGAAAAATAGAATTGCATTGTTTTCACTATAATAGAAATAACTGTCACTTCTGAAATGAGTACAAGAAAATTGCCTGCCACTGCTAAAAATGAAATTGACCTCTCATTGACTGGAATAAACTGATTGAAAAGGGAAATTTAAAAATAATTTAATGTAAAAATGCACTGTATTTGGATTGTCTCAGTTCAAAATAACAAAGTATACTTACTTTTAAAAATGCATGAAATCTAGGTTTAGTAGCATCACAGTTAGCTAAAATTTCTTTAGATTTCTCGAAGAAATTGACAAATGGTGGATAGGACTTCATCAATTCCTGTGCCTGAAAATGCATATTTATGATTTCCAAAATCTAAAATAGTAAATTAACCTTGTGGAAAAATGAAGTTAAAAATTACTTACATGATTTAAAATTAAATTCCCAATACTATGCTCATCACTCCTGCTGTGGATAACTTCAGCCAATTCCTCTCGAATTTTCAAATGTGTTTCATATATTGGTGGTAGGTTTCCAAATATAATCTTTATTTCTGCAGGAGCAAGCAAAGATCCTCCTACTTGATCAGATTTTTCTAATGGTTCTTTAAATACCTGAAAAATGTTTACTAAAACTTCAATTGTGAATACCAAATGTGTCCAAAAAGTAGTTTTATAACAAAAATGAGCATACCTAACAACCTCTTATAACCAACAGGATGTGACATTGAAATTCTTCTAGTATTATTTAATTACATAACATTTTGTTCTGTAAAATATTCTGATTCTCCCCATACAGAGAAATTTGAATAAATAAAATCAAAAAGTTTTTTTATTTTATGCAAAATTTTTCAATGATGAAACTACTCATGTGAAGTGACTGAAAAACTAAATGTAACTTACAAATTGGAACATTTTAACAAACATTGTGGTTACTAGTCATAAATTATTTGCAAATAGGTAAATCTTAAATTAAAAATTTCATACTTAATTTCAAGTACAAATCTTGTTTAAGTATCTGTTTTCATTTTTAAGTCGAAATCATAACTTTCTGTTAGGCATCTGTATAAGTGAGATACTGGTGGCTCCTCTAAATTGTGATAAATACAAATTAAATGTATGTTTAATAATGCATTTTTTAATCCTTGCATGTTTCTTTGCATATGACAACTACCAGGAAAACTAGATGTTCTTCTGGTATATATGCGCAACCTTCTATGCAACTAAATGGGAACAGCCTATTGAAAGGCTATAACGTTGGATTTAAGAGAATGCATATGAGGTTTCTTCTGATAAAACTTGTAAAAAGTATATCTCACAAATGATGAAAAAAAATCCAAACTTAAACAACACCAACAGGCTTACATTTTCTGCAGTATTAATTCTTTTTTGTTTCAGTGAGCATGTTAAGAGACCTATTGAATTTTCTCAGGAGTCTAGTGATGCCAAGCATTCACATCAGCTATACAGGTATAAATGGATTAAAGAACTTGCAACACATTTAATACAAAGCAGGTCTGGCCAATCCAAACCACTCAGAGTGCCATTTAGATTAAATACAATATTCTGACAAGAGTTTAAAAATAAAACAATGTTTTATTCTCTCATTTTATATAAATTTATCGGTGATGTTAGCTTTTCCTTGTGTTTTCTAATTCTTATAAGTATTTTTATAGCCACCGAGTCATTTGTTTCTTCACAAATCTAATTTTCAAGAGTGAAAAACAAATTCTGACAAATTTAAAATAGAACAAATTTTATAGCAGGAAAAGATACCATCCCTCCTCAAAATTTCTTGTTTCATTTCCAAAAAGGCACTTTTACAGTAACTTGTGAAACTTGGCTGTTATTAAAGTCACTGCCTCAAAAAATATAGTTACTAGTCCAAATTAATGAATATTCTTCCTTTTGTAGTCGTTAAAAAAGGATTCAAAAGCATCTCATTATTCCCATACCTGGAATTGCGAACAAGAAATGTCATTGGACTTGAAATAATACCAAGTACAAATAAATGTGCATTTTATTTGCATAAGGGTCCGTCTTCATATTTATTTAGGAATTACTTTCAGAATTTCAAATAACTACTACCACTTTTAACGTCATTAAAATATTTCCCATATTAAAATTACCCTAAATATAAATTTTTTTGCAAATCAGACCATAATTGCCACAAATATGAGAAAACCATTTGGGATCTATCTCAATATTCGATGTGGTTAATAAAATCTATAGATGTGGTTAATAAAAATCAAAGTGCAGAGAAATGTATTAAGATTTTTTCGTGGCTTGGCAAAACAATTTCCAGGGTCGCATGTGGCCCACAGACCTTGGGTTGGCCAGTCCTGATATAAGGTAAACGCATAATATATACAAACCGTTATTATCGTATGCAGTATGCTAACATAATTGCTTTCTGTTTGAAACAACTCAAGGCATACGTGCTGTCTTGGAGTAAGGGAACGCATATCCAGTGGTGGACTCTTGATCCTCTCATTATCATTTAAAACATCTAAAACATACAAAAGTAATTAGTATTCAGATCAATTATAGAATAATTGGATATTATTGAATTTTCTACGCTTAATTTTAGAGACAATTAACAATAAAACATAACTAACCAAGAGATTTATCAGGAGAGAAAGTTGCATCAAGGAAGGATCCACTGATGGATAACTTAACATCCGTTTTTTTGCGGTAGTCAGAACTCATGTATAAATAGTCGTTTTCCTGACTCTCAACAGCAAGTTGATGTGCAACACTTTCCAGTCTTTTGCGCTTATTACCCCTTATGGGCATGATAAATGAAGAGGCAAGAGTTGAATTTGGCTGAAAAGTGTAAGAATGTATTAAAGCAAAAGTGATGTGGTTAATCAACAATTTTATTGAAACAATCATTTAATCTTCATTGAAAATGTTCCTTTATCAACAAGTTCTACATTTAAACATGAAATATTTAACTGGTCAATTTGAAATTTTAAAATTTCCATAATATAATTCCTAACGCCTTTCTAAAGTATAACTAAATTATGTGTTTAATAATGTTAGTAAACATTTAAAAAATTACTTTACTTACATTTTCAAAAATATAAATTCCTTCTTCTGCTTTAGCTTCCATTTGAATACATGCCCAAAACCACTGAAAATTGTAATATTTTCATTAAAAGAATTTTAAAGTAGGCTCAAACATGTGTCCAGAATTTAAGCAATTCTTACAAAAGAAAATAATTTTAAATTTATACCTCATTTTTCAAGATGTACACATCATGCTCATATTGAGAGTTATCTACAGTATAACCCACCTCTACAACAATATGTGTACATGATGGATTTGTTGACTCAACAATTTCTCCACCTACAAAAGTTAATCAATATGAAGAGAACTAATCCAAGGTAATACAACAGACAATAGAACTTCTATACATGGTACAGATTTGGTTGATTGGTTTGAGGGTTTTATGGCGCATGGGTCATGGTACAGTTTTGAATTAATTTTAAAATAAGTCTGAATTTAATTGTATTGCAATTTTTTGCAACTGCCATATTTAAACTAATAGCTTAAGTGCCTATATGCCATATGGAAATAAACCATATTGGCAAACAAATTAAACTCAAGTTATTTTACAATTCATGCAGCTGGAAAATATATATAGGACAAGACAAGCAACATTCACAAATCATTCTTTATATAAGGAAACAAAATACCATTTTTAATAGTAATGTCAGCCATATGTTGCTCTTCTTCAGCTTGATATCCAAGAAATGCTATTTTACAGCCCACAAAAGGTAATAATTTATATTGCATCTGAAAAGTATAATCACTAATCAATACTGTCTTTTCTAAAATATAAATTCTAGCGATAAATATTTTCACATAAACAAATACAAAAATCAGTATTGTAGCCTTAGTACTTTGAGTCAAACTTTCAAAATAAGCAATCCTAAAACAGTTTCACATCACTTTCAATGTTGAGTGCTGATTAGAAAAGAGTCAACTCGTAAAGATGCAAGTTTTGACTGGTTAAGGAAACTACAAATAATGATCAGCTATGCCACAGTAAATTACTCAAATTCAAACATCAATACTTATTTTAATAAAAATGCCTATTACAACACTTTCGACACAAGAGCCAAGTTTTGATTAAAAGCACCATCTACAAATTTACTACTTTACAGGAACTACTGTGAACAGATGCAAAGTTGAATAAGAAAAGGTTATAAATTTTTCACAAGTAAATTAAATTATTTTTTACCATAAACATGCACATTTAAAGTTTATATGCATCAAAAGAACAGAATTTTTCAATATCGAGCAATTTTTAATTGCTCGATATTGAAAAATTCTGTTAGCTATTAATACTAGAAAGCTGTAGCTATTAATTCTGTAGCTTACATGCTAGAGAAAATTCTGTAGCTGTTAATACTAGAAATAACTAGTTTGGAACAAGAAGTTTTATAAAAATTGTCATATATTTACTAGATTTTGATCAGTCGCATAGCAGTTTACATCATGTCTGCGAGCCCATGATTCAAAAATCCATTCTTTTACCATGATTGGGATCCCCAAACTTGCAGCAAACTAAAAAGTAAACTTTAAATTAATTCATTACATATACTGAAATATATACCCAGATAAAATGTATTTTGCTTTGCTAATGCAAAATACTTCATCCAGACCACATTATTAGGTTAATTAATATATTTTACAATTTCATTTCTTCATTAAATACAAGAAATGACAAATAATATGTATGAGAAATCGGTTAATATCATTTGAAATAAATGTTTTAAGAAAATTCAAATTCCGAAAATAATCATAAAAAGAATGGCAAGGTACCTTGTATTTTTCACCACACATTGAATTTGGTGTGGCTACCAAATGAGTAGTTTTGGTTATGCTAAAATCTTTTCGTATACTTCCGCCCATATGATGAACTAAATTCACTATTGTAGTCTAAAATTGAAATAGATTATGCATTAAAAAAATTATCAATAATAATTATGCGTTTTAAATATCTTTATATTTCCTTTTTCTTTTCAGTTAAAATTCAAGTAAAATCATTTTCATTTTAAACTACTATATACATGGCAATTGCTATAAATGATAATCATTCCAAATATGTATAAGCAAATAAAACACTTGCCTAGGAGTTTCACAATTCATAAAGGGATTTAAATAAGTATACTTCGGTTTTCTTTACAAATCTTGAAAACACTAAAAGCGAATGTTATAAAAAGTGCCTATTGCATTATTGCAGAAAAACCTCATTCTTGATTGACATTTGATTTGCTATGGTGTTTTAAAGATATTTAGCAAGCACAATTTGTTTCTATATCATACATCTAAGCATGATTTTTTCTAACTATATAATATTTGCTGAGTTTTAAAATGGTCAATCAGCTACTATAATTAGTAATTTAATATTGCATTAGAAGAAAAAATATTTGGAGTGCAAACATGAAATATTTAAGACTAAAAAAATAAAACAAAAGTAACAGCAAGGCTTAACCCTGACACCCATATGCATAAGACCATGTCCTCAAAAATCCAAAACGGTTGAGTATCATGTACAATTGCCAACAAATTCTTTCTCCCTCCTTTACAACTTATTTTACACCTAATGGGGGACCCCCACACTGGGTCTGAAAATCTCACTTGTTTTGATAGGGAGTCGTACATAAAGCGATCTTTTCAACTCATGTCAAATTTGGAATTAGACGTTCATGTTTGCTGATGTTTGGCATCTAATGCTAATCTAATGATTTTTTAAACTTGTAAGGAAAACACAAATCAAAAGAAATTATGGTTAGAAACATACACACACACAATTTTATATATACATGTAAGAGCACTTTCTTTCAATGAAGTATAGCGCAAAATTAAAATGATGTGAAACTATTTATAATAGAACTAGGAAAATATTTTTCTATGTTAGATCAAACATATTATTCTCAGAATAAGTTTTAAATCAATATTTTTTCAATAAATGTTTTAAAAATGCTATTTTATTTATTTCCCTCCAATGTCTTTTATTTCAAAGCTTTCGTTAAAGGAATACAATGGGTTGTTTTTTGTTGTGCTATCAGCAATTAATTTGTAATTTATTTTATTTTTAAAGCAGTGTATGAGAAATTCATGATAATTTTTTAAAGTAAATATATATTTTTTGCTTTGAAATTGATGTTTAAAAAAGAAAATTAGAAAAGTAATGCAATATGATACAAATGGTCATTTTTCAATAATTCTTCTCTAAAGAGAATCTCAAAACAGCGTGAAATTTTTGGGTTATTTTCCAATGATTTTATTTTCAATTGTTGATCCAAAACATCTAGGTACATCAATGAACTTTCACTAGAATCACAGCCCAATTAGATTCCTGAAATAGAGGCTTTGGTGGTTTGTGGGCACTTTTCAATATCTTTTCATAAAAACACTAAGATAGGCACTTTTAAGTGCGAAAGTGACAGTACAATACTTCACTGTATTGCACTTTGAGGAGGAGCATAAAGTCTACAGGCGAGAAAAACTTGCTTCTTAGAAATACAAGTCCCACATTCTTACTACCATTCTACTGTCATTAAATAAATAGCGAAATTAGCATTTCTAGATCGTAATTCAATTTCGGAGTTAATCTTTATACAATATATCCAGCTATTATAAATGTGTAGTCACAAAAAAGATCATATAATTTCACATAAAATGACAAGCAAACATGTGCTTCAATCAAATTCTGTGTTGAAAGCAATTGTGCATGTTACACAAAAAGTAGTGCAGGATAGTTTCTTCCATTGTTATGAATTCGTGAGAACTCCCATTCTGAAGTACCGAGGTGTCTGTAAATGGTTTTAAATGTTTAAGCGCAGATTACGCGAGTGACATCGACACATGATTTGTAAGTTCTTAGAATTTCGCTCTATTTGAGTTCACGGTGAGATACTTCCTACCCTTTTGTTAGAAATCCATGAACTCCCATTCTAAAAGACCAAAGGGGACTGAAACTGGTTTTTCCAATGAGGGAAAACATAAAAGTTAGCTACTGACATCCATTCGAATGGTATATATTCTTAGAATTTAGTTCTTTTGAGTATTGGGTTAGGGCATACCTTACGGGACCACTCCAGGGCATTCTCACCATTTCTCGAATTATTTCTGACTACCGGTCGAATGACATGGTTTGGTATATAAGAGGAGTTGACATGGGCACGAACTCAATTGTTAACTCAAGAATCTCAGGCTTCGATTCCCTTAACCTGTAATTTACACAAACAGCAACACTAGGTTTTTGTATATTTTAGCTCATGTCGAAAATCTTATACAAGGTTATCCGATCCGCAGACAAACTGAACAGATTTAAGTAGTTAGAAATCAACCCCTAACACATGATGATCATTTAACAATGCTTCAGGTGACAAGCAGATGTTCAAGGAGCCTTTATAGAGTGGGGATGACCAATTACCCTCCTCACTGGTTAAGGGGAAGAAAAGCAGATTACTTTTACGGGCACTCGGGCAGTTATCGAGCGTCTGGATGTAAAAAGCATCTTGGGATTCAGAGGGTTAAAGTTAAATATCATTTTGAAAAATTTATTTGAATTTTAAAACCACACGACTACATTTAGAGAAGCATTTTATTATGTTTTCAAATTATAAAAATGTAAATAGAATATATATAGTATATAGTAATATAATTAGTTATATAGGATTATAGTAAAATTAAAAAGCACCTTGAAAAGTAATAGATCATTAAAAACATCTCAAAAAATTATCAACAGATCAAGATTTTGAAAAAGCTTGCCCTTTCCTAACGCCTCTCAAAATTTAAAGACGTAAAACCGTCATTTCCAAAACATTTCAGGAGATTTGGGGGTAAATGTTGAGTTTTGCAAATTTGTAATCTATTACATTTTTTAAAGAGCATATAAACTTTGCAATACAATACAAATAAGAAGAGGAATTAAAATCACCATTTCATCTTTTGATCGAAAACCAGAAAAACTCATAACCAGATTCTTCATTGATGTAGTGTACAAAGGTCGAATATTATTTGGCAGAGCCTAAAAAGTAATCAGTAATTCATTTCTATAACTAAATGTAAATTCATAATATAAAATAAAGACTAAAATTTTAATACCATTGTTCACTTTTTTGGAAAAGCAAATTCTACAAGTTTTCAAGTTTTCCAGGAGCATTAAATTAGCCGAGGTATCATTATTTAATCAAACCACATTTATTATAACTAAATACTGCATACTACTTGGTTCATTCAATTGTTAGAATACTTTCCAGTTAGACAAAATCTGAAGTACTTCTAGTATATTTACATATGACAAAATATAAAGTTTTTCTTTGTAGTCTAGGAATATTTCAGCCATTTAGAACCTTTAAAATGATTGTAAAATATTCATAAAAAAAGCAATTTTAGAGAATCTAGTTATTTTAAAATTAATTAACTTTAATCAAGTAAATTTTAAATTTGGATTTTAATCTAAAACTCTAAAAATTAGTGTTTGATTGCTTAAATCAAGACTATTTAAATTGGTGCATTCTGACAAACTAATTAATAAGAAAGGCAATGCCCTGCTTTTGTTGTTTAGAATTAATAGTTACCAATACAAAAACTTGCTGTTTCCATTTCATCTTGAATAATCTCCCACCTGCATTGAAGGCAGCAGCATATTCTTAAAGATTACATAATATATGATGCTAAATTGAATGTGCATCATATATTATGCAATAATACACTATACAGGGTGAGTCTAAATTTTTTTTACAAAATGAGAGGGGTGATAGTACCCATCCAGACAAGCAATAATTACCATGGAACATAGGGTCGCATTCCACTCTGAGAAGCAGAAAAGAGTAAAATTATAATTTCACTAAGAACTTACAACAGTGTTGGGAAAGCGAATGAACGATACCAAAAGTTGCACAATCTGATTCATTGATCAGAGAAAAACTCACAGCAAGTGCTCAAAGTGGCGGCCACGCATGTCATTGCACAGTTCACACAGGCGAAGGAATGACTGGCGCACCCTCTCGAAGATTCCTGGTGTTGTGTTAATTTTGTCTGCGGCAACACCGATTCTCGCTACGAGATCTTCAGCCGAGTCTACAGGCGTCTGGTACACTAAAGATTTCATGTGCCCTCAGAAGAAAAAGTCCAGTGGGTTGAGGTCCGGTGAGCGAGGAGGCCAAGCCACAGGTCCACCATGTCCGATCCATCGTGCGGGATATGTGGCATTCCAGAAGTGCCGGACTGTGCTACATAGGCAGGTACAAAACGAAGTCAAAGGCAATGACTTGTTCATGCTCGATGCGTTTCGACTTTACTCTTTGCTGCCTCTCAGAGTGGAATGTGACCCTATGTTCCATAATATTTATTGCTCGTCTGGATGGGGGTACTATCACCCCTCTTATTTTGTAAAAACAATTTAGACTCACCCTGTATATGGAGATGCTAATGCATTACTTCATAATACTATCTTCTCTTTATTGTGAATCATTCTTAAATTTTAGTTCCAGCATTAATTGAAAATATTGGTCAAAATGTGCTACACATCTTTAAAAATTCTGAATTTCATTCACTGAACAAGTGTGGTTTACGATTTGACTGATTCAGATGATGGGTTTTTAGAATCGAATTAAAATTAAAAGACTGGAAAAAGAAAAGAAATATTTCAATTATAAAACCATCTTGAAATATTGACAACAATATTTCATTTTTATTTTACAATTTTATTTTCTTGCACAATGAATCTAATAAAAAATAGTTGTTGATGCATTCAATTGTATAATGTAGATTTAAATTATTTTTTAATTTAAGTGAGGAAATAACATTTGAATGCTAGAAAAATTAATGAGTCCAAAGATTTACCTTATTATGCTTTGCATAATGCATCACAGCAGTAGGACCCAATATTCTTTGCCCTGCTTTATGTAATCCAACAAAAACTTCACCTTCAAATTCTTCTAACACAAATATTGTTGTGAACTCTCCTCCTTGATTTATCAGTTCAAGACCACTTGAGCTGTATATGATAGGTAGATGGAAATGCTACAGAAGGAAATAAATCTTAAAACAAATCCAAGTTCCATCTTGTGCAAGTGCACAATCAACTTAATCTTCTTTCATTTGTATTAGCTGCAGGTATGCAATGCATTTATGTGCAAGGGAAAATAAAAGCAAAATTAAAAATAACGTAAAAATAGACCATTTCAAAGTAACTTATCAAGCAAACAATAAGATAAACACTAAAAAATAAGACTGATAAAAAGAAAAGTGAATTTAACTATATTCTCCCTTTTGGTCATCTAAGCACATGGAATGAATGGCATAATTATACTGGAAACATAAACAATACTTAAATGGAAAATCGGCAACAACCTTATTGTTTTATGACAGCTCACTAACATGTTGACTGCCATGATAGTTTTGAGTAAACTTATCTGACACCAATTAAGTTCGATGAGCAATATACACAAAAATTTGCCAAGAAATACAGGGGACAAGAACTTGCATTACTTACAGTCAATACCACCCACGGAAGAAAAAAGCCCACCTAACCAAACCATGTAGATTCACAAAACAAACACAATGAATCATGCCATCTTAGTCCTAAGTCCAGATTTCAACATTGTGCATGGAAAACTATTTTAAGTTGTATCAACAATAAGCATATTATTTGCATATGTTAAACATTATTTTCATTAAAATACTGATTATTTTGCATTACTTTTTTTGTGGATAAATATTTAGTTTCTTACAGCCATGACTATTTTTTACTTATTTCAGACCACATAAAATCTATCTTAGCAGATAAAATCTACAAATAAACTCGCACTTGTCACATGTGGAAAGATTTCAGTTTACAAGATAAACACTCAGTGAGCTTAAAAACACTCAACTGAAAGTTAACTCGTAGTTGGCAGTCAAAATGTTAAACAAACAAAGCATAAATTGGAAGACAAAAAATTACTTTTCAAAATACAAAAGCAAATTTCTACATCATGTAGTTGTAGCAATGTTTCCATGATTTCGTAAAATCAACTGTCCGCAACCAGAGGTTACAGGTCTTTCATAGTAATTGGCAAGTTTGTAAAATATACTTACTTTAATAGCTTCAATAAAGGATTCATTTTGTTTCAATGTTTCACCAATAATGCAAACTTGAAATCCTGTAAAACAAATTGGGAGCAATTATTATATACTGTTTTCTTATTTCCTTTGAATAAGTTTAAGACGACATTAAAGTTGCAACAGCTAAAGAAACTCCTTTACTCAGAATTTCTCTAGATATTATGAAAATAAAAGAAAACAGTACATACCAATTGCTTCAATTACATTGGAAACAAGATACTAGTTTGGTATACTATAACACATCTATCACCTTAGAAATTCACAAAACAAAGGAAAAGAATTACACTACTGTTTGTGAAAATTGCAACACTAGAAAGAATCATCAGAAATAGTTATTCCACATATTACTTATAGTGGTTTAAATAAACGATCAAATTTGCAGAGCAATGAAACAAAAATAATGCGGAAAATCAATATATTGTGCAGCTGCCACGCGCAGCGATGAGAGCCTGTACACGCAGTGGCATCGAATCATACAGATTCTGAATGTCATGCTGAGGAATGGCATTCCAGATGGCCTCTATCTGATGCCAAAGTTCAGCCGTACTCTCTGCCTGACGAGCAGTACGAGCGAGTCGTCGTCCGATGTAATCCCAGACATGCCCAATGATCGACATATCCGGGGAACGTGCAGTCCATGGAAGAAGCGGAACCTGTCATACACTGAAGAAGGCTTGTACATTCCGATCAACATGTGGACGGGCATTGTCTTGCTGAAATACAACTCCGGGAATGCGTTGCAGGAGGGGTAGGACTTCGGGCTCCACAACTTCTCTGAAGTAGCGCCTGCTGTTCAGGGTCCTCACAATTTGGAGTAAGTGGAATCGCCCATGATATCCAATAGCTCCCCAGACCATAACGCCAGGCGTTTGTCCAGTATGACGCTGAATAAGACACTCCGGGAGAAGGCATTCACCTCTGTAGCGTCTGACGAGTACGTGTTCATCGTTATAGTCCAGATTGGAGCGGGACTCATCTGAGAAGACGATTTGTTGCCAATCGGCACGAAATTGGCTGTGTTGGTGAGCCCATTGTAACTGAAGGAATTGGTGGTTCAGGGTCAAGGGAATCCTGCGCAAGGGAATCTTTGCACGTAGCCCATGGCGCAGCAGATGTCGACGAACCTTGGGGTAGAAAATGACACACCTGTAGACGAGCTCCAATATTGTGCCAACACACGAGAGGACCCTATACAGTCAGTCACCGCCATGCAGATGAGGTGTTTGTCGTCCCATGGTGACGTTATAGTGCGTGGCCCACTGCCAGGGTTTCGACTTGTTCGGTTCTCCATGGTCCATCTCTTCCACACATGCATCACTGTTGTGGCATATTACGCCCTGTGCGAGTGGCTATTTCACGATACGAAAGTCCATCCTCACAGAGGCTGATCATGCGGCCCCGTTCGAACTCATATGGCATTCTGCGTTTTTGGCGAGGCATATTGACTTCTAATCAATCATTTACAGCAGTCAAACTATGATACACACATTTTAACGCACCTTTACAGTGCTTTTTATACATGGCTCACTTGGAAGTTTAGAGGGTGTTTCTCGGCCCACACATGCGCGATCGCTTTGTAATTCTAATCATTTCCATATCCTAACCTGTTTTGCATTTCCTGCAAGTTTCGTTTAATTTACATGATTCCTTCATGGTGTTGCAATTTTCACAAACAGTAGTGTATAAAAGTCTGGTTCCAGCAAGATGGCATTATGCCATGAGGTTTTGAACGAGTCGACTCCTTAGATTAGGGAAGGGTTAAACAAAGTTCTCACAATTAGCGTCTTTAGCGTAGTTTCGGATTTTACCATTTGGTGCCAGAAGCAAAGGCTGTGCTTACAAAAGTTCTTGAAGCAAATCATTTATGGGGTCTCCACACAATTTTGCATATGGCAGCACTTTCCAGTGATAAATTTAAACCATATTTATATAAATTTACTTCCCAAAGGTAACGCACCTTCTCACCTGAGTTGCACTAAGAACTATCATTATTTACCTTTTAGATTGAAGAGACATTGTAACAGAAAATCAACTTGCCATAGATTAATTTAATTTAAAATTTGGATTAAAGAATAAATTTGAATTATACGATATTTGGCCACTAGGAGAAAAGGTGATAAATATATAAAAGTATTTATTTAACATTGAAAGGTTTCCTACTATTCATAAACAGTAAATTCAATTTTAATACCCAATACATGTATCAAAAACATGCCAGTTAAGCTAAAATGATACATTAAATCAACTCACTTGGTTCTATGAGGGCTGTCATGTCATTACGATTTTTTGACGCCATTCTGGATTCTGAAGAGGTATCTAATAAAAACAGACATGTGCATAAAAATTTAGTAATATTTGAAAAATTAAACATATTTTGATCCTTAATTTATAATTATTAGACGTCACAAGTTTGTCCAAAACAACATAGCATACCGTGATTTAATGCTTTCAATACTTCCGATTAATGAAATATTGAAATTATGTTGATAACAGTTCAATTGATGATGTAAACTGATGCATCTGCTTTAAGAAACATAATACTGGTTGTAAAAATATGGCCATGATTCCCATGTACTAACTAAAAACATTCCATGATTTTGGGGTATGCTGCAATCAGTGCAAATCAGCTTGATTTAATCAAGCTGATTTAATCAAGCAATTTAAATCAAGTGATTTAAATTTAAAAAATCCTTAATTTCCATACGTAAATGTTATTCGTCATAAATATTAATATTTAACATAAATCAAAACTATCGGGAAACTTCTCTATGATTTGCATGTCTAATGTCCAACAAGTTCAAACTTGTGCGAGCAAGGGATTAATTAATTTACTTACACCCCTATTTTTAAAAATTATGAATAGTAAATTTATTTGCCACTTTTTCAAGTAACTATACAATATTTTTGCAGTCAGTCAGATAACTAGGGAAAAAGTGTTCGACACTTACACAATTCAAAAGCAGTTTTATTTTCTCAGAATACCAGCATAACTGATTTTTTAACATGTTACAAAACAAGCATAATTCATCCTTCTCCAAATATTTTCTAATACAACAAAAGAACAGATGAAAATAAAATACATAAAACAATCTTAAAATAGTTGCTTATGAAATAAATTAAAGGACTCAAAATTCTGCTAGTAAATGGGTTTTAAGGACTTTTTATACCATACAACACAAGCCACATTCTCATTATTTTAATTATACTGTTCCTGTGCTGGATTACTTTTATTGCTGTTATAAATTTTCTTTTAAAATAATAAATCTTTCAATTTACATAATTTTCACTGAATTCAACAATTACTGGAAATTCTACTATGTATCGTAAAGTTTATATTAAACTCAGTATGGTTAACCGTGTTACAATAGTTACTTTTAAATGTACTATAAGGTGACCAATTTTTGGCCATGTATTTAACACTGCTGGTGGTTGTGGCAATGACGTATCTCGTAGTTAGCAAAACTAACCAACCTTGATGGTCAAGATATCTCGTTATTAGAAGAAAACTGACCACATCTTGATCTCGTCAGCATTAAAAGTCAGCAATATTTTGATGGTGAGATTTTGTCATTAGTGGAATTGGTCAGATCTTGATGGACAAAATATCTTGTCAAAAGCACTTGGAGGGTTAAAGAAGATTCAGTTGCAATAAACTTTGCATATTTGTAGTGGCGCAATGTCACTCCAATATGAAATGGATAATATTAAACAGTTCATGGAATGGATAATATAAAACAAAACAATTTACAATGTAAAAATATACAGGTCACAAATAGAATAAAAATTTACAAATTTGTATGTTTCTTATCCCTAACCTATATGTATTTGTCCATTGATCTGTAGAACTAAGTATTTTTGCTACCTTTTGCAAATTTCAAAACCTCTTAAATATAATTGATTAATAGCTATCATTACAATGACTTAATTGGTTTTAAGCTGCTTTGATTTCTCTGATCATTGGTGAAAAGCTTTCAGTATGGGTATTTGTCAAGTCTCGGATTCTTAAAACAGAGCCTAAAATCTTATTAAGGTTTGGCACATCAATTCATTTCTTAAATAACAGAAAATATTGAATCAACTTTGTTGTTCTGTTTACAATCAGGAAACAGATATCCTGTTATCAATTAGTACAGTAAAATTTCTATTGAATATTATAGGTAATTTTTCAATACTTATGGATGAGTACTGCTAAGTCTTAAGTGTTGTTAATGATGGCAGTTTGTTTGGAATATGTTTGGTGGAAATAAAATAGTTTATATTTCTTAATCTTGATTGGGAGAAATAAAAAGCATGAGCTGAGAGGATCCAAAACAATTAGCTCTATATGTGGGAGTTACCTAGAAATATGGGACAGTTGGTCACTCGAATGTACTGCATACTGTGTGGAAATGTTTTATAATTTGAGACGCCTAATAAAATCAATAGAAAAACTATTTCTTATGATTGTTGTCTAAAAAATTTACTATTTGATAGTGATGTTAATTTTCAACAGTATCCATCGACAGTGGGTCAAAAGTTAATTGCATACACCCTAGTCAGCCTAAGTGATGGAGTTGTAATGGGTACATTAAAACATACATTCTCACTGATTTAATTTGTAGTGCAGAATTGGTACCTAGGTCATTTTCTAAGAGGCTGAGGAAACATACTGTAAAGTAGGATTTTACCAGTTAAAGAAATTTAGGAGAAATGAGAAATGTTTTGCTTTTACACAATCAATGACACTCAATTTTTTTCCACATAAAGTAAATTATCAAAAACAAGGTAGATGTTGACAAAACATGACCCTTATTATATTAAATGGAAATTTCAAAGTAAACAAGCCTAGTTCACTTTATTAGCATGCTGGAATATAAATACTTTCACAAATATTGATATATTCAATTAATTACTGCTTATTAAAAACGTTAAAGAACACTTATTTGAAGAAAATGGGTAAAAACATCAATTTACACAAGTTTTGTCATTTGGAAAAAGAGAACACAAAGTGGAAGAAAGTTCGCATCTTTGCAATAGCATGAGGAAAAACAATTATTCGATGTTTTATGGAAGATCACTTTTCATCTTTCGATTGACAGGAACTTCTAATTGAACTAATCAACGAACTGATCTATTGGATGCTAAATTGTGCTATGCAAACATTTAATTACAGTTAAATTGTTTTAAGAGTTACAAGCATAACAGAAAAATAAGATGATAGCGATATGTATAAACACTTTAAAACATTTTATTGATAAATCCATGCATTGTTTATATTAGGTAGTACTCCAAAACAACGTATTCATAGATACAGTATGGGATATTTCAATTTTGCCTTACCTTACACATGCAAATGAATCATTTGTTTTGAACAAGTGGAATGAACTTTAAAAATCACGCCAACTTATTTTTTGAAGGAAAACAGAATGATCACAATATAATTGTAAAAGTTATAGCCTACATATTACCCGTCATTTATCTTTAAATATAGCGGGTTTGAAAGCCTGTTGCCAGATTTATTTTTAATGGAAACAAATCGTAGTTTCATTTTCAAGTCGAAATTGTTGAAATATGAAATGAGGGCCGCGGTGGCCCGGTTGGAAGAGTAACGAACTAGCAACCGAAGGGTTGCGAGTTCGAATCCAGCCAAACACCGTCGTGTACAAAGGGGGCTGGTGCACGTTAAATCTGTCGTGGCCTCAAATGTCCTCACGTTGGCGTGGTGTGGAAGTTTGGAGAGTGGGGTGCCAGCTCAGGTGTTGCCTCGTCATCTGACCGTGGTTCAAAATTACGTGGTGTTGTCCTCGGATCTTTCCCTTTGGGATTGATCCCGGACCGTCACCAATAGCCCATTGTGTTGCTCCAGTGTGACGTTAATTGAAATACCCAAATACCCTACCCGAAATATGAAATGTGAAGAATTTCTCCAGCATTTTTTCTGCATAATTATGTTTCTACACATTTTGTTACTGCTTATAAATTTTCTACCTCTATTTTTCAATTTACACAATACAGTGCATTAAAATACATGAGTTGCTTTAAAATAGATGTGAATTTACAACCATGAGGCATCCTCTGACCTTTGCAATGCCATTCTGCACTCAGTAGAGTTAGAACAAAAACGACAGGCATTTTCTGTCAAGCTAAATATGAGAGGTATGTTCTGTTGTGGCTGTTGTGTTTCTGCGGCGATACGTGTTTCTTATACGTATTATGAACGGAACGTCAGTTAGCTCGTTTTTTGGGTAGGTCATTGAAATTACGTCACACTGGAGCAACACAGCGGGCTATTAGCGACGATCCGGGATCAATCGCGGAGCCGCGGTGGTCTGGTTGGAAAAATAACGGATTAGCAACCGGATGGTTGCGAGTTCGAACCCAGCCAAACACCGTCTTGTACAAAGAGGGTTGGTGCACGTTAAATCTGTCGTAGATTCAAATGTCCTCTTAGGGCCGCGGTGGCCCGGTTGGAAGAGTAACGAACTAGCAACCGAAGGGTTGCGAGTTCGAATCCAGCCAAACACCGTCGTGTACAAAGGGGGCTGGTGCACGTTAAATCTGTCGTGGCCTCAAATGTCCTCACGTTGGCGTGGTGTGGAAGTTTGGAGAGTGGGGTGCCAGCTCAGGTGTTGCCTCGTCATCTGACCGTGGTTCAAAATTACGTGGTGTTGTCCTCGGATCTTTCCCTTTGGGATTGATCCCGGACCGTCACCAATAGCCCATTGTGTTGCTCCAGTGTGACGTTAATTGAAATACCCAAATACTCAAATGTCCTCACGTTGACGTGGTGTGGAAGTTTCGAGAGTGGAGTGCCAGCTCTTGGTAGAGGTATTGACCTCGTCTGATAACTGTGGTTCAAAATTATGTGCTGTTGTCCTCGGTCTTTCCCTTTGGGATTGATCCCGGACTGTCACCAATAGCCCGTTGTGTTGCTCCAGTGTGACGTTAATTAAAATACCTACCATCTATTTAAATTTTGCTTTTAACTTTTGAACTTATGTTGTTTGTCGTTAGATTAAGATGTCCTAAATTTCTTTTCTTTTTGTATTTCTGGGTTAGTTTTTCGTTTATAGTTTATATGTTTCTTTATTGTAAGAAAGGGATTTCTAGAGTAAACAAACCAACCAGACGGTCTGCAAAGACTTCACTACTACTGGCCACCCTGATATTGGGATTATCTTAAAATATAGCCTATCGCCGTTTTGGCGACGTTCGATGTTTAATATAATTGGTGTTGACGAATAAACTATTCATATACCAATGCGAATTCATTCTTTGGGTCCAGTCAAAGACCGTCGTGTACACGGGGGATGCACGTTAAATCTGTCGTGATTTCAAATGTCCTCACATTAGAGTGGTGTGGAAGTTTGGAGAGGGGAGTGCCAGCTCAGATGTTGTTCTCATTTGACCGTGGTTAAAAATTACAAAGTGTCCTTGGATCTTTCCAATCCGGATTGATCCCGACGGTCACCAACATCCCGTTGTGTTACTCCAGCGTTAATTAACTACCTACTTACCTCATTCATTGGGATTTATATTAGCGACGAGCTGAAATCGTATTCAAAAGCAATCTAAGTGACGTCAAATCCAGAATACGTTATGGATGCACGTTCCACCCCCAAAACACTACCGCTACCTCTTTTTAGCTTCAGAGAAAATGCCTCATTCACACTTCTTTTCACTCCATCTTCTAAAGCAGCGGTTCCCAATATGGGGTACGTGGTGGTCCGGTTGGGGATACGCGTAAATAATATTAGTAATGGCGGAAAACACCTAAAAAAGGAAGTAATAGGCGTAAACCTAGTAATGGAGTGATCATTGCCCCGCCCACCGCCAATCATATCACGAGATTACGCATGTGCCCTCCCCTCTCTTTTGTTGTTTCTTTGTTTCTAGTAATTCTTCTCTAGAAAAATATCGAATCGTCTCAGAGCTTCCGGCATCGATATTTTTTATCTAAAACGTGATTGAAAGCAGGCCATCATTTTAGTGTTCGATTGGGCGCCAATTGAGTAACGTGAATAGGCCTAGCTTCGTTCCTTTTTTTATGAGTGCTTAATTTGAAGTGTTTAATTATTGCTCTAATGTTTTAAATAACTTTCTCTTGATAATGTTTTGTGTCTCAAAATGGATAAGTGGTTGAAAACAGGCACTATTATGAGAGCTGCAAATAGCATTGAAATTCAACCCGTTGAATCGGAGGCTGCAGGTACTTCAGAACAGTCTGATGATTTACAAGCGCAAGGGAGCAACGAGCAAGGGAACCACAAAAAAAGTACTCGTCGAAAAAAGAGAAAATATTCTGATGAATACTTGTCATATGGATTTTCAGTAACGGGAGATGATGGTTGTCCAAGACCACTGTGCGTTGTTTGTGGAGAGATTTTGTCGAACGGTGCCATGAAACCATCTTTATTAATGAGCCATTTAGACAAAGCATCCAATTTATAAACATAAAGACGTTAGTTTTTTCGGTGACTATCAAACGGTCCTAATCTAACATCTTTTGTGTTATCTGCAAACAAACTTAATGAGAATGCGGTTGAATCATCGTACATAATAAGTTATTGTATTGCTAAAAGCGGTAAAAATCACACAATCGCTGAAAATTTGATATCACCTTGTATCAAAGATGGTGTTCGTTGTTTGTTCGGTGAAGACCATGTCCGAAAAATTAACAATATTCCCTTCTCAAATAATAGTTTCTCGAAAAATTAACATGTCTGACGACATTGAATCTACATAATTGAAAGAATAAAAGAGTCCCTTTTCAATACAGGTGGATGAAAGCACTAATGTTTCCAATCTGACAATTTTGCTTGTTATTGCAAGATATTTACATGACAACGTGCTGGAAGAAAATCTTTTACTGTACTATTCTCTCACTGAAAGATGCGCAAGCGAGATTATATTTAATGCCATTCAGGTCATTTCTGTGAAAAAGGTATTGATTGGACCAATTGCTGTGGTGTTTGCACGGATGGTGGAAAATCTGACTGGCTGTTACACAGGCTTACGCGGTCGCATCAAAGAAGTTGCTCCCCATGTAGCTTAGAGCCTTACTGCTATATTCACAAAGTCTAGCGTCCAAACCCCTGACACATTCATTGAAGGATATCTCAATCTGTGAAATTTATTAATTTTACTAAGGCAATTCAGCAAATTCCAGACTATTCAAATCTTTGTGTGAAGAGATAGACAGCCTCCGCAAAACATTACTTTTGCACACTGAAGTGAGATGGCTTTCACGAGGAAAAGTACTCTCAAGATTGTTTGAATTGAAACATGAAGTTCGACTTTTTTTTTGAAGACTACCCTTTTCAGTTGAGCTCTAAGTTTCATGAAAGCGAGCGGCTTCAACAGCTTGCATACTTATCTGATATTTTTTCAGAAATAAACTCAACTTAGGATTACAGAACAGTTCTATAACCGACTTTAAGGTGTCTGATAAAATCGAGTCTATGATCAAGAAATTGGATTTTTGGGAATCTTATATCGAAAAAGACCAGTGTGGAGTTTTGAGACACTTCACAGTTTCTTATCTAAAAACGAGCTGAAATTGTCAAAAGAAGCAAAAAGCAGTATAATAGCTCATTTAAAAGGTCTTAAGGTGTCAATCCGACAATTTTTCCCATAGCGAAATAATGAAGTTAACGATTTCAAATCCATTCGACGAATTGTTCTTTCAACAAGCCAAAAAATTATCAATTTCTGAAAAAGAAATGTTGATTGAACTTTCGACTGATTCTTCTTTACAATCTGATTTAAAAAAAAAATAAATCTGAATAATTTCTGGATAGCAGTGAAAGAAGAGTACCAAGAACTCAATTATAAAACAATAAAATATTTATTGCCTCTGACGTACATAGAGCTTGTCGAGAGCTTTCTCGTCTTATGCGTATATTAAGAATAAATATCGAAATAAGCTTGATGCTGCTCCTGACTTGAGATTATATCTGTCTTCATTTGAACCTGATTTTAAAAAACTTAGCTCCCTGAAACAAGCTCAAGGATCGCATTGAAATTCTTGAAGGTCACGTTTGAAAACTTGCCTATCAAGTTGAAAAATTGTTGTGAACTTTCACCATAAGTTTTATGTGGTTGAAATTACTATAATGCTATTTGTTTTGATGTTAGGCTGCTATTTAAAAAAATTGCAAACTGTAAAATCAAAAATAATACCTATAAGTGTCATCAATTTGAGTCGTTTGATTAATTTGCTAGCTAACCTAAGAACATTACTACCTAACAAAAACAAACATTCTTGCGTAGAATGTAAAGGGATGGATGAGAAGGGTTATGAGAGAAGGGGTACTCATAAATGAAAAGTTTTATCAAGGGGTACGGGAGAGAAAAAAGGTTGGGACACACTGCTGTAAAGCAGGGGTCTCCAAACTACGGCCCGCGAAGGGTCATTGTCCGGCCCGCGGAAACCCGGCCAGTGCAACATGCAATATATATATACACATAGGTGTGTGTTGTTGCCCGTCTGACTTCCAGGATTTTTCAATCTGGCCCTCAAGTGAAAAAGTTTGGAGACCACTGCTCTAAAGCAACGCAGAAGGCCACTGCCATCTAAAGAAGAAAGCCTCAAAAATGACGTGACTAATGAGATAGAGAAAAAGAACGAAGTTAGTATATCCAAAAATATATTTCATTATTGGATATTCTTTATCAACAAGTAGCTGACATCCACCTATGCTTTTCCCAATTATTACTATTGCTATTTGTTTGTAAATAGATCAAAATTATACCTATTTTTTGCCAGATCAGCATAAAATATAATTCATTTTTTTTTTGGTTTGATGCAAGAATTAGTACATGATTAGTTTATGTGCGCCATGAGTTGAAAAGGTTGGAATTCGCTGGTTTTGGAGAATGATCCACAAATCAAATAAACAGCAATAAAATAAAGAGTAGTTATACTATGTATTGAGGAAAAACAAAATATGGTGTTGTTTTTTAATTTCCTCAGGCTTAAACCTTAAAATCTAGCCATTTTGTCCCAGCATGCATGACATTAAGCAAATCACGAACCATGAACACACACAATTTGAGTTCATAACTAAATACTTACTGGGGACGAATCCACAACAAAATCTAAAAAGCAAACTTTATTGAGTCACTGTCAAATAGCAAACTAGTTCATCAAAGATTTTTGCAATTATGGTCCCTGAGGTGAACAAAACTATAATAATTTCAATATTTACATACTTGTCTATATATACTGAAAGCTTAAGTTCTCCAATTCCTTATTTGATATCAGTTTTGTAGCAGTTAATAGTGCAGAAGCATGCTGCTTGCGCAGCAGTTGAATTGACTTTTTTACTATATTCATTAACCCTCAGACACACGCATACATCTTGACCAATATAATGTTTCCTTGGAATCTGTCAACCAATAGATGTGATTATTTAGTCCTGTGTGATGCGTGGGAAAGCAATATTACACTACTCGGAAATCACGGGACGCTTAGAAGGTTAAAATTACTGATAGGTATTAAAAACTAGATATGCAACAAAGCATAGAAATAAAATTAAGTAGTACTATTCCCAAAATTAACGATTTTCAGGACCTCTTCACAATTGAGGCACTATTAAAACACAAGGTAAAGTAAAAGTCAATATTTCGCTAATTGTAAATTCACCAAATAAAAAGAGAAAATTTTATTTGAGTAGTTAATACATAAAACAAAGTAACTAGATTTGCCTTTTTCTATGTTTCAAGTATAGTGTTCATAAAAATAGAGAAATTTGAGGATAATGTAAGTAATAGAATTGACAAAGAACATAGGCAGTGACTAACTTACGTCAGGAGAATGGTGCATGTCAAATGCAAAGTATACAAATAAAGGGCAGATTTAATATGTATTTAGGGGATAAGTTAATTTCCGCAAAACAATTACCTTTGGCCCAACTACCTTACAATCCAATTTTGCCCTGTTTAATTTAAACAAAAGTGGAAACGAGTTTTTCAACTACCTAGTATTTACTCCAAGAAAACTGCAAGAAGATATTGCAACTTTTCCATGGGTATAAAATCGCATTACATATATTATGGATACTGAATAGGGTAAGGGTAGCCATATGTGCAGCAAGGGTACCTTGTATGCAGCAAGCTCACGAACAAAAGTAGGAATCAGGTTATCATTCTTTTTTAATTTCCCTGCATACTGTATTTATTATATTTAATATTAGTTTGGCTGATTATTAGATACATATTCGTTTACGACTGCTGCTTTATGATTACATTTCTGACAAATTAACAAATAATATATTTAAATTTACATTCAAAAAGATGTCATCTTCATCTGGGCTTGATGAAACCATACACATTTCGAATAGTGCGTCTTTTTGAAATATTATACACGCCTGTACTTTTAAATATTTTTTGTTACTAAAAGGCCTCTATAAGTGCCAAAAGTGAAATATTTTCATATTGCATATTGCCACTTAACAGAAGCAGCGGCTGCCTGGCTTAGCAGATATCTTACTTCCCTTTCAGTTTGTTGCTATATTCACATCTTTTACATTTACATTATCGAATTTCATATTTCATAAATCGAATGTCTTGTCGACCAGTCTTATCGATCGACTCTAAACCTTAAAACAGTCTTTTTCAATCAACTTTGGTTCACGGCTTGCTTTACAATCTCCAAGCCTTCTTTTTATAAAAAAATATTGCATTTAAATTAAGTATTTTAATCAATTGCATTTTAATTATGTAATTTAATCATCCAAAATATATTTCAAATCGTGTGTATAACGTTCTCGGACATAAAAAGAAACAAAGATAAATAATTATAAAATACAACATGTTTTCCTCGGAATAGTATTATTATGTAAGACTTGGCAGTTTTACGGCTTCTTCAGTCTAGACATATTTATTGAGGAAGCGCAAGTACTGTAGAGACGCTACTGTTTTTAATTCTAGACTTTTGCAATTTGTGTCTTTTCTTATTGAAATCGAAATGTATCATTTTTACACTTTCAGATCAAGTCTTCTTTAATTTTTGAAGACTGGAGGCTTTAGAAACTATCCAAAGCGGTTTATACAGATAATGATCTCAATCAAGCGTTTAGTTTCACAACCATATGCAGTTTTGAAAAAAAATACTATCAATAGTTCAGTATTTATGATTTTTTCCTTGATTTTATATCACGGAACATGTAATATTATCTATCTTGAGGAAGGTTAACAAAAAGCAGTCAAACATCCAAAGGCTTACCTGGGAAAATCCATGGTTCCATTGAAGCAACGGCATACAGTTTGTAAATCTGTCTCAAAGCATTCTGTGTAGGAAAAATGTATTAAGAATAATATAAGAGAAAGGGGCCGCGTAAATTTGCATTTAGGTGACTAAGTTAAAATATCCGCAGAAATAAAATAAATAAGATTTTGAATTAAAAAATGTTTCATTTGTGCAGAATAAGATAAATGGGGTTTCGAAATATTGAAATATTTTTATTTAAAATCTATCTCTTACAAATCCCTTCACATTTACATATGAGCATAATAAAAACACTCATATGTCACTGTTGAGAGCAATAAGTATCGAGATTTGAATAATCTAATTATTTATATGAATAGGAAGCATTTACTTCATCTCTCCCTGTATCATAATACTCTCGCTTTTGTCTCCTTTTACACTACTTTCTTCTTGATTGAACCAATTCTATCAGCTTTCTAGAATATTAAAATTTAACATTCGAGAGTCATTTGCAAAAAAAAATGCATTTGTTTTGTCTATCATCAAAACCCGTTCTACTTTTTGTTTCTGAGTAATTCCAGTACTTTTCAGAATTTAGAAAAGACAATATTAGATAATCAACAATGAACAGTGCGCATGTATCAAAACGTATTGTCTCTAAACCAGCATAATTTTACGAATCCGTATTTACTAAGTTGCTTTTTTAATCGATTCGATTTAGGTATATGAAATTCTGTAATTTTATTTGCAACTTATTTTTTCCGAAAACTTAATTTATTAAGTTACTAGCAGAATTATCCGGCTCGGATTGAATTGGCTAAATGTTGATTGAGGTGATTAATTAGACTAATCACTTTTCTTTCATAGAAAAATGCAAACATCATTTAAGAAAATATTTTCTGCTGTTTTTGTTCTCTCAAGTTCGATAAGAAAAATAGGGAGAGGATTTTTGGTGCGAATTTGGGGTAAGGTTGGGCAACTTTTTTGATCCGGTATCCTTTTTCAGTTAGATAGGTTTTCATTTCATCGGTAAAAGTCTCTTAGCAAGCCTTTGAGTGCTACGTTTATCGGTCTTTCATAGGATGGGGTTATTATGTAACCTTCTATATTTTCCTCTTGAGATATTGTGTAATGCCGTGGTGTTGTTTAGGAGTTTTGCAAATAATTTTTAAGAATTCACCGGAGAGTCTGTTTTGTATGTCATTACCGAATTTTTGCCTAATTTCTTATAAAAGTTGAGGATAATTGGGAATTAATTTAACCATAATAGGTTCAACTTTTTGAGGCATGAGGTTTAAGTCAGTTATTCCTTCAAATATATTTTGAGTCGGGACAGCTTGTGTTAGCTGGATAATTTGGGGCTTGGCAGTAAGTCCTTTTCTAGGGGTCTGAAATACTTGATCATTTACTCTTTTAACTTGTTGCTGAAAGGCTGGGAAATCAATTTCAGAAATGGGACGTCTGTTACTGGTTGGGTAGTGTATTTTACAATGATCTATGAGGCAGGCATCAAATAGCAAGAGCTTACTTCGTGCATCATTGAAGATTTCGTCTGCTTCTTCGAGTTTCTGCTTCTTTCGTATAGAGGCTTATTAGCTTCAGTTGGTTATCCTCGGAGAAGATCAATGGTGGATTGAATTTATTTTGAATTTAATTTTTAGGAAACGTTTCTAATTAGTAAAACGCAGGAGATTATATCTTTTATACAAAAAAATTGTATTGTGTTGTTCTAGTGGGACGTTAATTAACTACCTACCTACAAAAAAATATTTAAACATAATAGACGTATCTTTTAATAACAGGGTCAATCACATTTTCATAAGGAATATTGCAAACAAAAGAAAGTACTTTTTCAAGGTGTATGGGTAGGTGGTTAATTAAAATCGACTGGAGCAACACAACGGGTATTGGCGATGGTCCGGGATCAATCCCGAAGGGAGAGAATCAAGGACAACGCTGTAACGGCGGCTAGGGAAACGGACAATCTTTCCGGCGGACCAAGCGCCGAAGAGGAAGCGACCACCACGGCAGTCGAGATAGGGGGTCTGACCATCTTGCCGGCGGATCGTGCCGAAAGGAAAAGACCACCCGAAACATCTCTTTAACGACTTTTTAACGACAGTATCACGCTGCAGGGGTCGGAAATCGTTGGTGGCTTCGAAACAAAAGGCAGGCGCCTTTCTGTCGCTCTCTATGACATTTCGAGACAAAAAGGACGGAGATGAATTACGATGACTATTGCCGACAAGGGTTACGGTCCCCTTTCAAGTCCGCCGAAGTCTGTCGTAGAAGTCAAGGGGAGAGGCCAACGTGTGAGAGCCATTCGGGAAGGTCCGAAGATGGTGGATTTTCAACAGCCAACCAACACCGACTGAGAGGCCGACCCGAAACGGAAAGGAGGAGTCGAGAAGCACCCGATATATATAGAGTTTTTGAGATTTTGAGAAGAGGATCAGACAGAAGAGAGAAGAGAGAGAGAGAGAGCTGGGAGAGCTTGGAGAGATTTGAACGAGAACAGCAGAGAGAGAGGCGGTCAGAGAGAGACCGTTTTGGAGATAGGAGTGAACACCCGTTCACTGACGGCGAAAGATTGCCATCTTTCGGGAGAGCTTATCCGAACTAGGAAAGGCCGATTTATCCCACCTTGGGATTCTATACTCACCTTAGTATTTTATTGAGAAAGGCTCGCCCCTCCGAGAAACCTGTGTCGCTACTCGCCCGAGTAGTGGAGACTTCACCGAGATCTAAAATTCACCAGAACTGACAAGGCTATTTATCCCACCCTGGGATTCTATACTCACCTGAGTATTTTATTGAGAAAGACTCGCCCGTAGCCGTGAAGGAGAAGCCTCCGAGAGATCTGTGCAACTGCTCATCCTAGTAGTGGAGATTGATCTGATCCGATCTGGAAAGACTGAGATATCCTGCCTTGGGACTCTATACTCATCTGAGTATTTTTGTTGAGAAAAGGCTCACCCGTAGCCGTGAATTAGACTCCTCCGAGTGAATTGTGAGAGGTTCGCCAGCAGCCATAAGAAGCGCCTCCATAGAACTTTGGACTTTCCAACGAACTAACATTAAATAAACTCTTCATTCCTTTTACCGACTAATTGTACAAAGTTGTAAATAAATTACATTAGTTTAGAAACGGATACTTTCAATGGTAACTAGTCTAGCTACCCGTGAACCAAGACGTTGCAACGCCAAGGTCAGATGACGAAATTAACACCTGAATTGACACCCCAGTCTGCAAACTTCCACACCACGCCGACGTGAGGACATTTGAGGCCACGACAGATTTAACGTGCACCAGCATCCGTGTACACGATGGTTGTTAATCCGTTACTCTTCCAACTGGACTACCGCGGTCCATCAAGGTGCATGAAAAAATATATTTCAAAGCAGTTCTACACAATTCAACCCATGTTATTATGTTTTTTTGATCGGGTGTTGGGTAACAATATAGAGATTAAAAAACAAAACTTTTCCATTTTGATGGAACTTAAACGTTACGATTTCACCACTCATAATTGTAAAATCTAGAATATTGGCGCCGGCCAAAATATACAAAGATTAGGTTTTTTGTAGATTTTAAGTTAGTTTAGGTTTTTATAGACTCTAAAACCGCTTTGGGTTTTTATGGGCAGAAACCCCCCAAAAAAGCATTTTTAGGAATTATAAAATGTGTATATTTTATTCGAGAGTTTCCAAATCATAAAAACATGTTGACATATTTAAAACAGACTGAATAGAACTAAGTAAGCAAAAACTTAAGAATTCGGGACCTGCTAATGAGACACAGTTGGAATAATTCAAGAGGGGTGGGAATCTTCTGAGGTTCCAATGTGATCTGATTATAGAGTAATTTTCTTAGATGACTTGGGAATCACAGCATAACCACATTCAAAATCTACCAGAACTGTAAGGAATTAGATTTTGCTCCAAACGAGTCGTTATTACTATACTTGTTATATGGCATTCTTTGCGGTGCTCATTTTTACTTATGAGTAGCAACTTTGCCCCTGTCAGTTAAATTACAGCGACCATCAACAAAATAGAACTCTGGGTTTTTGAAAAACGGAATGACTATCTTTCTGACTGATTGAGGTCATTAAGACCTTCCGCACCTGAACGCCTTCAATAGTGCTGCTCCGACGAAAAGGCAGTCGACCTTGAGTCAGTCGATTTGTAAATAGGTGTGAAGGTTTGCTAGGAGGGCTGCCATACCCAAAACCGTGAGTGGTGATCGCCATGGATGTTTTACCCCACTAACTCATTATCTCTGCTATCGCTTACAGCACCGAACAATAAACTTCTGCTGGATAAGGGTGGATGTGGGCGGAGTTCATGGACCGAAGGCCCTCCGTCTCCGAGTAGAAATCCATTTGAATTTCGAATGGGTTGATTTTCCGAGCAAGTTATTAATGGTAGCACTAGGATCTTAGAAGTCGAACTGGGAAGGGTTGACAAGAGTTTCTGAAGAGTGGTGACGATGGAGTGAAGGTGATGGCTTCTTCGAGGTGAAGTCGGGTGGAACATTGCAGCCAGATGAGTCACTGAAATGAAGGAGTAAAGCAGGGAACAGGCAAACTGAACAATATTTCGGAGTGAAAAATTAGGAGGGGAAAAGGGTCAAACAATATAACTTAACTCATAATAATTTCTACATAATAGTATGGTAAATTAGTTTGTGGTAGAAGTATTTCCATTGATGCTTGTTACACGTATGAAAAGCTTGTCAGCTGGAGTAGAACACGATCTCATCTGATGGACAAGATCCTTAATGTTGGTATTTCAAAGATACTTTGTATCTCTTTATAGAGATCCATTAGGTTCGCAAATTACTGATATCTCCTAAAGGAGGGCAGGTGGAGTTATTTAGTTCCGGGCGTTGCTCTGAGTCTTGTCTAGTGAGGGGCACCTCAGTGTTAAGAGGTTGAGTGGTGGGTGGAGCTTGAGTTTTAAGCATGCTTGCATAAGTTATTCCAGGTTGGATATAATTTCGGTTAAATGTTTTGGGTTTGGGATACTTATTGCACCCTTTAAAATTTGCAGTATGTTGCTCACCGCAATTTGCGCATTTCGGATTTAAATTTTTATTTTTGCAGTCCGAGGTCCTGCTACCCTGGCCGCAGACAACGCATTTGGGTTTCATACGACAGTTTTCGCTGCTATGATTAAATAGCTGACAGTTATAACACTGAGGTACACCTCGCTTATTGATATATCTCAGGACCTTGACAATGAGGCACATGAAATGGATAATATCAAAGATTTCTTACGATTTTTCGCCGGGTAGCAGATGAATTTGAAAGATGGGTAGTAGTTTTTTATTTCTAAACTTTTTCAGCTGGTATACCCTCTCGACTTTGAATCCCATCTTTCGGAATTCGAGTTTAATATCGTTGCACTGGGTGGTGACTGGGAGACCCTTTATTACAACCTTTAAGGATTTGTCTTCTTTCTTCGAGCGATAGAAATAATTGATGTCATTTTCATCAAGGTATTTGGTTACGGTGCAGTGTACATCCGCGGAGGAAACATGCAGCTTCAGAAGTTCTCCTGATGAGATGCCAACAACTAGGAATATAGTAATACTCAATGTTATTCCTATGGATATTTCGAATTGCTTTAAGGTGTATGTATACACTAGAAATTATGAAAATTGACCAAAATGTCGATCGATTTTTAAATAATTCAAAATACTATCCAACCCCTTAGCTTTCAAACGATACCATCTTGTACATATTCGAAATAGTTTTCTAGTTACAAGGGTTTGGGTTAGGTACTGTCACCTTAGACAAACACGTTTCCAAAACTTTAAACTCGATTTCTGAAGAACTATATTTTTACAATAGGGTGCTTCTTTCGAACAGTGATAACTCAAGAATGAATTGATCTATTATAATTACTTTTATGTCATTATAATCTATACAATACAGTGGATGTTTTGACCCTCAGTCGAAGTTATTGGTTAAGAAATGAATTTTTAGTTGACTTTTAAATGTTGAAATTCCTGAAAAAAATCTTGATTTTTTAGACTTCCTTCGTGAAAAAATTGTAAAGAAAAAACGTATTCCCTCTAGCAACTTGGTGGAGGGTCAAAACAGGAAGAATAATATTAGGAATAATTTCCAATAGGAATTGTCCTTCTGAACACATTAGAATTTGAGATATCACTGTTCAAAAAACATGCTAATTATATCTAAATTAGATAGTTAATGAGTAGCTTAATCAGAATTTTCCCCACTAAAATGAGTTTAAGCACAAACCAATGACGTATTGTGAAAAAACTGAATTTTTAAGTCAAAATTAAAAAAAAAAAATTCTAGTGTATACATACATCTTAAGCCTGTGTAAAGGAGGCTTAAAGCAATTCGAAATACCATAGGAATAACATTGAGTATTATTACATTTGCTGTAGCAATTCGGATTGTTTTAACAGTATTGCTGGCAAAACATTTTTTTCCAAAAATTTATATTTAAAAAAATTTAAATTCTAATACTTGTTTGAACTTATTTTTTACTTCTTTCCAAAATATCAATAATTTATAAATATTTGACTAATGATATGAAATGAGTAAAACATTTAATTTTGCATAACGTATTTTGCAAGGAAAGTATCTAATGTCAAAAGCCCAGAGGAAAAACCAACTAATAACAAAAGTGTTATTTTGCTACTTGGTATCTGGCAACTTGGAAATTAATGCTTAATTTTCTAATTTTATAACGAATTATTTATTTTCTACAATTATCGTTAAAGACAGGGATTCATTTATTGGCAGTATGTGTACATTTCGATCAACTTTCCATAAAAGCCATTGATTCAATACATGATTTGTAGAATTCAGTTTCATTAAAACAAATGAAGCGTACAAACAAAACCTTTTAAAATAAGACGGTAATATCTTACTTTAAAAGAAGGTAACGTTAAAATAAAGTTATTTTAAAACAAGACAGTTAACGTTAAAATAAGGTGTGTAACTACGTTGTAATTCAAAGATTTAAAAAATTATGTGGTTTCCATTACAAGATAATTGAAATCAGTAAAACTTACATTTTTCAAGTTTCAAATTATATTATTGTATTGAAAGTTGTACTCAATAATCAAGAAATATATCATCTGGCGTACTTTAAATTTGTCGTGGACTCAAATAACCTCATGTTGACGTGGTGTAGAAGTTTAGAGAGTGGGAAGCTCTGGTGTTGACTTCGTTATATGACCGTGGATCAAAATTACGAGTTGTCCTCGGATCTTTCCCTTTGGGACTGGTACTGGACAGTCGCCAATAGCCGTTTGTGTTGCTCTAGTACGACATAAATCCAACTACCTACTTACCTTTGCAAAACGATTAAATTCATTAAAGCTTTCGTTTCTTTTTCAAGTTTTAAATAAAATTACTTGGTTTGATTTAAAACTGCATTCAATAAGCAAATAACATCATCATTCTCATTCTAAGCAGGTATATGGCTTCTATACACCTGCTAAGAATGAGAATGATGAATCTCCGAATTGAAAAGAAAGTACTTTAATGCGTAGATGGTGCTCAACAAAACGAAAATTCGTGCTCATTAACCACGTGCATTAATAATATTATTTTTTACTCAGAAAATAAATTTCGCATTTTAAAATTTTGTTCCGTTTTTAGTTGTAAGTTGTGGCATCTATGCGAGATCACGAGATGGAAGATAATCATGAATTAATATCTTTAGAACGACTTGTTTTTCTATCGATTTTAGTTTATTTCGTTCTGATTCCTGTGGTTTAAATTTAATGAATATCTATTCTTTTAATAAATTGTAACTCTTATTAATCATGCGCAGCAACAACCCCACAAAAGATTCGATTTGAAATTGCATGTAAGTTAAAGTATATTTTAAGTAGATCTTTTCCTATATTGAAAGAATATTAATGTTAGAAAAATCCGAACTAGGACTTTTTAAATATTGAAAATTCTTTGACCTATTGACAGTAGGTCAAAGTTTAAAAGCTATATTTAAGTAACTTTATGTTAAAATTTTGTTAAAAGCAATAATTTTCTTTTAAAAAACCGCTGGGGTCAAATCGACCAATCATTTTTCTAAAAATAAAATACGTATATAGGTATTGACACTTTTAAACAATTTGAGAACTCCATATTTCTAAGAAGTATTTGCAAAGCTGGGAAGTAATTGCAATTCCGCTGCATCTTTCTAACATCAAACCCCGAGAGCCAAAAATACCTCCCTTATCAAAAAACCCAGTAGTTTCCAAACTTTTACGACACGCGTTCTATTGACCTATGGGCCATTGACCGCACTCCACTTTAGCTTAGGGGGAATGTAAGCCTGACTACTTTATTTTCATTTTTCTCTCTGAAAATAATGGATCTGATGATACATTTTTGTGACGCAACAAAATACAAAAATAATATTAGTTTTATTTGGATTTTGAAGCAATGTCATATCGATTGCAAAATTGTTTTCTTAGGCATAACAACCATTTTTAACACATGCAAGATTAATCACACCACAGATATAAAGAAAGGTTACAAAGAAAAATATTTTCCGAATAACAAGGTTTGATGGTTCTGGGGATCTATTGCGCAAAGTCCATATTTGGCCAAGCTGCGGCAAACACAAGACAGACAACGTCAAGTAACTGTGAAAAGAAAGCAAAGCATCAGAAAGAGAAGAAAGTACAGAAAAATCAGTCGGGCTTCCTTGGGTAGCAACCCCTATGCCCAATAACAAGGAAAAAACACAGGGAATTAAAAATATAAAAAGACAATTTACTTCCGAAATTCCAACGAAAGCTATGCGTATTTTCTTTTTCATACGTAACTCTTCAAAATTCGATTTTGAAATCTTAAAATTTATTTTGAGGGAAATATATTTGTCTTAGATTTTAACTTTGACAATACGATTCCTTGGGAAAGAAATTTCACAAAAGTAACAATAGGATTAAATTCCTCTGGGCTGTTTGGCAATCACCAAGAATCTATCTTCCATTTGACTCCAGAAGTCGAGTAGATGGAGTTTGGAACTTAGTTTTGAATAATTTGAAATGGTCAATAAATAATCCTGCTTCCTTTTCAAAATTCCCAGAATTGAAGATTTATTTAATATTTTATTAACTCCACTTCCTTAATGGGAAGTAGTTTTTAAATAAAGACCGTGACGTGGGTGACAATTCCTAGAGTCTAGAGCCCCTTCCTTTAATAACTTTATAGAGAGGTTGGGCCCCTTCCCCAGCTTGAAGGATCAATATTAAAATATTACCAACTAGCAGTACAAGCACGGCGTTACCCGTGATATCATTCTTGTTTGTCCTAACTGATTCTGAAAATATTAAAAAGAAAAAACAATAATTTTAAGAATGAGTCCCACCACCACTCGACATGACACGGGCATGTCGCCTCATTCCTTCCACTTCACCGACCGATTCTTGCTTAGAGAGCTTCATGATACACTATGTTCAATGTTCTTCCATTTGGAGCTAGGATGTAAAGATTCTCGGCTTTTCCAACTCTTGAACAACCGACATACAGTCGACCATGGAAGAAACACGGTTTAGTGAGATCGAGTCCTACAACTTTCAGCGATTGGCCTTGTGCCTTGTTGATGCTCATGGCGAAACTTAACCTAACAGGGAACTGAAGTCGTTTAAATTGGAATGGGAGATCCGAAGGGATGATTGGGATCCTGGGAATGAATACGTCTTCGCCTTCTGCATGTCCAGTCATGATGGTGGCTTCAGTGGCTGAGAAGCATAATCGGTGCCCCAATTCCTAGCTGTAATATGTGCGAGGGTACTCCAGATGGCTCCAATGTGTTCAAAAACTCGGTTTGGTACTCCAGATGGCTCCAATGAGTTCAAAAACTCTGTTGTGTAGTTCACAGTCTTATCTGTGTCACATGTATGTTGATAGATTTGTATTATATAAATACAGATTATATATAAATTCAAAAGTGAGTTATGAAAAACCCCTACTGAAATAAAAATGTGATTGAATTTTTAAATATAACGCTATACTTTTTAAAAGTCTTGTTATGTCACCTCACTGATTCCGACAAACAACCTAAATGAATCACAATGTCAGCGAAATCAAAACCAAATTAAACAGTAATAAATACTGTTACTTCATTTCATGTAATTTGTTAACTGAGTTGCAGAAAATTTCTTGATAGCAGGAACTTGGCATTTGGAGTCGAACATGTAGGGGGTTGGAGCTTCAATGGTTTGCTTTACATTGGTGGTACGAAAAAAGGACAAAACAGTGACAATACAGAGAAACCAAAGTTTCAGAATTGAAAAAGCTGCATAAAATAAATTAAATTTTTAAAAATAATTGTGTTGTATTAAAAAATAAAAGGATAAAGTAAAAGTAAGTACAGAAAAAATTGGAAGGATTAGAGTATATTTACTATTTTTAAAAATTTAGAGGCGAAAAACAAGCATTATCCTTCGGCCGGGTTCGAACTCACGAGGCCTCCCTCCAAACCCTTCAAAGCGTTGCTTTACCCACTACACCATCATTTCAATGTGAGGAGGAGTATTTTTAGTGAAGTGATAGTACGCACGATAGTATGTCAGATCGGTCTGCGCAGATACGTCATAGTGGAGGAGGGGCTACACGCGGAGCACAAAATATTAATTAAAAATTTTCTAGATTAAATTTTAAAATTCGGGCTTCGAGGGACATTTAGTCACCTTTAGGACTACCTGTATGCTGAATTTGATAGCTGTAAGTGCTGTAGATTCGTCTGGACACCGCACACACACAAACACTTCCTTTTATTATAATAGCAGAGACAGGCGAGCAAATCAGTCGTTTCGACAAATCATCTACACCAAGGGCGTCAGGTCCTAGGAGCCCGATTCCCGATATCTGCACTGCCCTAGTAACCTGTGGGATGTAGGTGTCGCAGGTTCGATTCCTGTAAAACTTACCCTGAGTGTATTTCTTTCTTTAGTGTCAATGAAACTTTCCTTGTGTATGTCCATTTCATAACACTTTCTCTATACTTCACTTGACCCAATATGGTCCTCGAGTCCATAAATACTTTGGATATATATATATATATATATATATATATATGTGTGTGTGTGTGTGTTATGAATATACTACAGAATAATATTCCTAATGATCTCTCTGTAGAAACAAAATAAAGTACTGAAAACAGGTACATTCGTCGGGGCTAATGAGAGAAACACACGAAGTCAAAATTTTCAAATGTTTGCTTTTTAGCTTTTCTAGACCAGAATGTGATGATCTTTAGACTGCTGAAGTCTACTAAATCATTTTTCCTTTGCATGAAGGTAAATTTCTTCTTGAGAAGTACTCTTAGTGAGTAAAATTTATGGAATAGAATTTTCCCCCTTCGTTTTTTCTCAGAACTGCATTTTTTGACGAAGTGTGTTTCCCTTCTAAGCAGACGATGTACGAAGTAGCTGGGGTTTTACTTAGAGCCCTCGAATAATATTCTCAAGTTGGCATCTCTAGACAGAGAAGGAATTATGACAAAAAGTTCTGCCTTCTGTTACTTTTTTAAGGCGTCTCCTTTTTTGCAGAAATTGATCTCATTAGAAATACATCCACGTTTGCTTACATCGCTTTTATAAAGGACTTCATGATTGAGGATGTGATTGAGAGCTGCAATATATTGTTTTATCTGTTTCTCTTTCATGTTCTTGGCATTCCGCAAAGCGCCTTGGAGTTTCATTACGTTTTAAAGGTTCAAGACTGCATCAGACTGCTCTGGCAAGATTTAGAAGCTGGTACACGAGATATTTGAGGTGTTTGAGGAATTACGAACTTGCTCCGCAAGCTCATCAACTCTATCCCATATTTTGGATAGTTCGGTGTCTCTGTGGAACGGCTGCTGGATGAACAGGAGTTGGTCACTGCGCGACATGGTAAGCATGGTTTTTTGGATTTGGTCTAGGTTTCATCTTGAACAAAGGGATTAGGAACAGCAATAATATTTTGCCACATTTCATGTGTGAAAATAGTTTGTGAAGTTATAAGGTTTTTATAAAGTTAAGAAAGAAGAAATTCTACGTCAATGAAATGTGTTGCTTTCCAATGTGTTTTGCAAAATGTTCTACTGTTCTGATAGACTTTTCTGTCTTTGTAAGTCTTTTCTTTTGCTGGAACGGTATTTTGTTAACTTGACCAAAATGTGTACGTTTTATCAAGTCAATTAACATGATGTTTAAGGTCAAATTCGGATTCACGAAATTAGATATTTAGCTATAACAGTATCAAAAATAGATTCTTTTAAAATATACCACTTAAGCAGCACATGTAACCTGCTTTGAAGTAATTTCTATTGCAACAAAAAATTTGATATCTAAAGGCCAGTCTGGAAGAAGAAACCAATTTAAAAGAAGATAAGCAGATATTTTTGTACCTTTTCTTATACCCACTGCTCATGCAATAATATAACAAGTTAGGAAGAAAAAGTATCGTATTAAAAATATTTTCATTAAATAAAATATTTCTACTCGAATTCTGGATCCAATATTCTCGAAAATACATTGTTACATTTGACCCAAACGCTCGTATAAAACGTCTTTGTGAAAGGCTTCTTAAACGCTTTTAAGGGTAAATGAAACCTATGCACCGTATAGGTTTTAGATAACACCTTTCTAACAACCTATACCTTAACTAAAAAGGCTACCTTATACCTTAAGGTTTATAGTATTTGTCTTTTTAACATATATATCATTGGATTACAATAACTATTTTGGAAAATGGAATTGAAATGTGATCTTAATTTCTTTGTAGTTTAGTTAAAATTGGAGTTTAAATAAGCAAATATTCAAATTGGGAGTCTAGGGTAGGTAACTGTACTATCACTATAGTGTGGGAATTTTTATATGTTCTATGTAGAACTGAAAAACCTATTATTTTTTATTGAAGCGATTTTTTCAATACCCTTTGAAGAATTTGGATATAAATTGCTATGTCAGTATATTATCAAATAACCTTCAATAAAAACAAAGTTAAAAAACGTATCGTTCATAAAATTTAATTCAAACAATATTAAAATTGTACAGTATGTTTATTTTATAGCATCCTAACATAGATTCCAATCAGTTATATATTGATTTGTAAGTGTTTTAAATTTCTTAGGTATCAGTGAAAGAAAGCATTATAATTAAGTAATGCTTGGGCTTATTTAGTGAGGAGGCATTCTTAAAAATTAAGAGAATTTTCCACATCTGATTTACAGAGAAGTCTAGAAAAGCCCTAAACTAATGGAACTAGCGAAATAAAAAAAAATTACTTTTTAAAATAAAATATTTATGTAATGAAAATAAAATTTATCTTAAATGAACATCTTACGACTTAACTATATTTTACAAAATTCGAAAAAATTTCTACACTTTTTATCAATTGTTTAATTTCGTTATACAAATAAACCATGATTTTTTAATTATTTAATAAGTAAAAGCTTTATTCAAGAGCATATTAAAATAGAGATAAAAAACTAGAGCACTAAAATTTATTATTCTATTTGAAATTTTCAATAAATTCAAAGAGATTTTGACACTACATGAAAGAAGCGTTGATTTTCTTAAACGTCTCCGGAGTATGCTTGTTGCGTCATTTATGAAGATATACACAATTAAGGATATCCTTGAACACACTCCTTGCTTAAGCGAGTCTGGAGTATGCAAAGAGTAATTCATAAATAATGACTTACTTTTTATGTTTAGGGCCGATCTATTGATTTAATCGAAGTTGCGTTTCTGAGGAGAATCCAATTCCAGTGACTTTAATAAATGTTTGAAATTCTTATTTTAAATGCAATCTACTTATTAGTTACACACATTTTAGTTGTTCACTGTTTCTTTACTAAGCGATAATAATGACTTATTGAAGTCTATATTCGTAATTAGGTAAAAGTAGAGCAAAAACGCAAGATAGATAACAATGCCAAAGTAACATCTGTTTTTATGATTTATGATTATGTGTTAAATGAATAGCTTCGGAACATTAACTTTACTTTGATATGGAGAATTGCAACTGCTTATTGACTTTTTTACTCAGTTTTGAATGGTAATGAAATTCATGGTTACTTAGATTTACCCCTACGACCATGGAAAATCTTATTTGAAAATGTTCGATGCATTTTCTTTCCAAGTTATATTTTTGAAATATAAAAATCATATTTAGAGATTTTTCGAAAGTCTTATCCCATCAGGTAACTTATTTTAAAGACTTCGTTGACCAAATAGTTCCTAACCCCGAAACATATGTAAATGGCTCATTATTATTGTTGTTATCTGTCTCGTTTTTGGCGCAGCTTAGCCAAATATGGCCCGTGCACCATAAAACTCAATCAAACCAACCATTATAATTAATGTTAAAATAAACTCAGCTAAATATCATCATGCAAATAGTCATCATGTCTGCACCAATAAAAATTTGTGTGTTAAAGAATACAGTATTTTCAAATAATATTTATTCTAGCTTTGTTCATACAAATCGTAATGTCACTTACGAAGAAATTTGATATTTTAGAAGAATGTTTTAATAATTGAATTTCCTTTAAAATGTTGTTTCCTCGATATGAAATTCTTAGTGAGTGGAAAAGTTTCTTTGCTGTTTTATTCATGAGCTAGGACATTATTTAATATTGTTTTATAAACTGAAAATAAGTGATAAAATATTAGAAAACCAGGTATTAAAAGCGAGGAAATGAACTTATTTTCATATAAAGAATAAAATTGCTTTTATGTCAAAATCTTTCTGAACACTAACTTTGATTTGACCAAGTTGACTGATACTTTATTCCGGCGCACGCCCATGCAAACTCTTGTATGCACTTTTTATTACTATTTCTTACTTCTTTAAGTTATGGAAAGAGAGCATGAACCCTCCAGATTATCTTAGCACTATCTAAATGCATAGTATAATTACCTGTAAATATTTCATTATAAAATATTGTGTGTCGCATTTTATCAACTTTTTCCTGTGTTCATTTAATTCTCATTGTCATCAAGTTTCTAACAATAAATAGTTTTGTGTGCATTTGAGCCTCATCTATAAAGTCTGTCTCATGTATTACATATTACCCGAGCTATTAAAGACCAAATAAAGTGATTTAATAGCAACATAGAACAGTTCTGCTTTGTTTCGAATTGATGCTTAAGATGGAATTGTACTCAATCAAAAACTAAATAAACATATTGCAATCAAATCACGCACAAGTAACAAAACTGAACTCCAACTATTCAACATGAAAATTTAAAAAGAAAATGCAATTAATTGAAGAGTATCTACTGTTATCAAAGACAAACCTCCTAATTGATCAATCGACATTGTTGGGCAATGCTAAACCTAATAGATAACCTATAGATCATGGATGGCCAACCCGCGGCACGCGTGCCACAGTGTGGCACGGCGGAGTTTTAACAGTGGCACTCGAAAACTTATTGAAAAATTAAAAATTTGAAAAAATAATAATGTTGTCTTCAGGAACTTTGTCAAAATCCGTAAAAACCCTACTCATACGCTACTGAATACAACAGCGCCGGAAAGCGGCACTGCTTGACATCAGTACAACTATGCGGTAAGACAGCGTGATCATGGGACAAGCCCAATGATTTGAGTTGCCTTGCTTTGGCGTCGTTGTGTCTTGCTATGGTTGTCCGTTCTCGAGCGAGAGCGAGTGCGACACTCTGGTTGTCTGCCTCAGTTGATTTTTAACTGCCGAGCAAGACGTTAAGCTTTTTTAAAACTGTTTTTATATTTTGGCGTCGAGCGTCGTTGTTTTAAAAATTTTATTTTCATTATGTCCATGAGTAAACCTTCGACATCGAACAGAAAATATGAAGAGGATATTGCAATTCGTGATTTTAAAACTGTCTGGGAAGAACAATTTAAATACTTCCAAGCCTGTTTGTTTGATATGTGGAATTTGTGTAGCAGTGCTGAAAAAATTTAACCTGGACCGACAGTTCAAACAACTGCATAGTGATTTCAACAGCAAATATCCTGTCGGATCACACTTGCGAACGGAATGTATCAATAACAAAGAGAAATCTTTAGCCGGCCAACAATCCTTGTTCCAGAAGAGAAATGACGAAATGGAAACTATGGGGAAGGCTTCTTATGAGCTTTCTCTGTTGTTAGCCCGAAAGAAAAACCCTATTCTGACGGAGAGGAGATAATAAAAAATAGCCTTTTAATATTTGCCCAAAATGTCGGTGATATAAACGTCAAAAATATGGTTGACGAAATAGCTTTGTCTAGAAATACCGTCATGCGTCGTATAGATGATATGGGCCAGGATGTTGGCACAAAATTGTCTCTGGACTACAATATTGCAAATATTTTTCATTAACTTTGGATGAAAGCTGTGACATCACAGACAATGCGCAGTTAAGCATATTTGTGCGTTACACGAACGATAATTTTGATATTGTGGAAGAATTTCTTGATTTGCGCCAACTAGTTTTAACTACAGGTGAGGACATTTTTAAAGAACTTAAAAATGTAATTGAAGTTAACAAAGCAAAGTAGAGTAGAATTAAAGTAACCGTAAGTAGAGTTAACAAAGTAGTACAAAATTAGATAGTGTTTGCACAGATGGAGCGCCTAGCATGGTTGGCAGGATAAAAGGTTTTGTTACAGTGCTTGAAAATTATTTGGTAAGAAAAGTTTTTAAGTATCATTGTATTATCCATCAAGAAGCTCTTTGTGCCAAGGACTTAAACCTGTCTTCTGTTGTTGACCCTGTAGCGCGCTGTATCAACAAAATACGAGCTCGAGCTCTGAATCGACGACGATTTCGTGAGCTTTTCCCGGAAGAAACGGAAGAGGATGGCGAGTTACTCCTTCATTGTAGTGTGCGCTGGCTTTCCAAAGGAAGTGCACTCGCGAGATTTTGGAATTTGAGGGAGTGTGTTTTAAAATATCTGGAAGAAAACAATGAACTGCCCAGTGAGTGCTTGCTACTCAAGAATGAAGATTGGCTATGGGATTTAGCTTTTCTCACCGATATTATGGGACATTTAAATAATTTAGATTTAAGATTACAGGGAAAAGATTGTATTTTTCCTACCCTAGTTGGTCATATATCTTCTTTCGTGAACAAACTTTTGCTTTTTTTGTCTCGATTTTGGAGAAAAAAGATTAACACATTTCACGTTAATGCTCCGAACTATGATAGATTTAAAAATTTAATATCCATTTTGCAAGATTCATTCAGTGCTAAGTTTGATGATTTTCAAGATGATAAAAAAATGCTGATCTTTTCACAAATTCTTTTTCAATTTCTCTGCAAGACGTTAATTGTTACCCACCTGAAATCCAAATCGAAATTATTGACCTACAGCACCATACTACACTGAAAAGTAAATATAAGGAACTTATTTCAACTGCAAGTGATCCAAATTATATTGAATTTTGGAAATTTGTACCAACAAGCAATTTTCCAAATTTACACGATTTGGCTGTCAGATATTGTTGTAGGTTTGGATCAACATATGTTTGTGAACAAATGTTTTCTATTATGAATATAATAAAATCAAAATATCGTTCAAGATTAACTGAATGCACCTAAAGCACCTAATTTTGTTAGCATCTTCAAGAACTAATCCTAATATAGATGACTTGGTAAAAAAACTACAAATTCAAAAGCCACATTAATTATGCACTGACTATTTAATAATTATTTAGAATTAAATGTTTCGTTATTCATTTTTATTTTATACATAACCTAACTGACTGAACCTTTAAAAATGTTTATTAACAATAAAACCTAAGTTTGTACTTTTGTTTTATTTATTATACTATTTTTTAAATCTCCACTACTCAGACTTACATGAAAAAAAATGTGCTATTTGCGTGAAAATCCCATAATCAGCCTATAAATAACATTTTTTCACCTTTTTATATTTTTTAGTATGTTGGAAAAGTTGGAAGTGGCACGCATAACTTTTTTTTTCAGATAGTGGCACTCTTCCCAAAAAGGTTGGCCACCCCTGCTATAGATAATCAAATAATATAAGTGTGGAAACCTCGCAGGAATATGAACTATTCGTTTTAAAAGACAACCTGAATAAAAAAAATATAGAAATAATTTCGTGTCTGAGCATTATATGTACCCGAATAGAAACAAATTGAATCTCAGTAAAGAAAGCAACAGAAAAGATCAGATCTTTCGGTTGCTTTCTTTCTTTTTTCAGATCTTTTTGGAGGGATAAATGCATAATTGTGAAAGTTGATAAAATCTATTTAGAGTTGATATAAATAATTTCTATCAGTTTCAAGCAATCAAATCAATCATCCATTCCCACAGCCTATCCATGTAAAAATTTAAACTGCATTCAAAATTTTCATAGACACCTAGGTCATATGATCCTCCCTCCCGCACGTTGGCAGTCGAGTGATGTGGTTTTGAACGCGTCTTTTCTTTAAATGAAAGGTGGAACAAGTTGGAACGTAAACAAAGCTCTTCCCCAACCGGAGTATTTAGCGCGAATTCATGCTCTAGTTTAAGCGTTCACTGCGATAACGAGTAGTGATAGCTGTGATAACGAGTTGGCAGGGAACCATCCACGGCGATTGTCATTCACATTATTGGTATGACAGCCCTTCTCCTAACGAGCTTTCACATCTATTCAGAAATCAACTAACCCAAGGTCGACTGCCTTGCAACGACGCTACTAAACAACTTGTAAATGGAAGATTTGCTTAAGAAATTTCATTAGATAATTTCAAAAATTAGGATACGTGTATTCAATGCATAGTGTAAATTAATCTATCTTGCTTATCCTAAAGAATCTAAATTTAGAGCTCCTAACCTTCTTGTACTCGTTTGTAAAACGTTTCAGGACCAATACAGACTCTGCCAATTGGAATCTATACTTCGTAACTTCTGTAGATGACTATTATAGGTTCATAATGTTTTATCTAATGAAAAGAAAAAAATAGAATAACTTCAAAGCTTAAACATTTCATTGCACTTACAGGCAATAAATTCGGAAGAAAAGTGAAAAAGAAGTGATAACGGTGGGGAGTGTATTAATAAATAATTAAATGAATATTTTGTAAGATGGTATATAACACAACCAACTGTTCAACATTGTCCAGAACGAAATGGTTTTAGCGAATGACAAAACAAAACCCTGAGAAGATGAAAGAAATTAGAAGTCTCTTAGTTGACAGATTTACCTGAAATATTGGGCAGAGAAACTGACTGTCCTCTATCTTCAAAATCGTATACGAACGAAACAGCAAAACTCCATACGAAAAAATACAAGAAATCTGACCTCTCATTTGAGAACATTTGTACACAAAGCTCTTGTTTACGTCCATAAATCTCTGCCAACATTAAAAAAGGAAAGAAGTACTGAAATACGAATTTTTGCTTGAGTGCATAGAATCTCTTTTTGTCCTTAAATAGTATTTCCTCTTATCAATTTTAAAACATTCTTGCAATTCAGTCAATTATTAATTAGTTATTCAATGAATAATTGTTGAATCTATTAAAAGTTTCAATAAGAAGTATTGCAAGAGACTGGAAACATTACCAACAAATTGATGATTAAAATGTATCATAATCTTTAACAAAAATTTTTTAATTAAATATGCACATTTATAATGGCATAAATTAAGTACTAATTTCGTTAGATGACAGCATGTGTTTTCTTATATTTATGGAGAGATAATCAATAGAAAAATTGTCATTACTTGAGGAATTCTCTTTTCCCTTGTTTTTTTATTGGGTTTCGCACATCCAAAAACTGGGTGTAATTGCTATTATCACCAGAACGTTTTTGAACCATCAAGTGTTAAATAAATTTTACAATATAAAGAAATAAGGAAATTTAAATACAAGTCATTTTTAATTGAGCTTAAAAACTCAATTTAATGAAAGTAGTAACAGTTCTAATATTTATCCGATGAACAGTAAAAATATCTAAATGACTTTTTCAAATCAATGTAATCAAGACCCCATTATTGTAGAAAGTGCACACACAATTGTTGACACTTAAAATTAAAAAAATTGTCTTTTGAATATTTCAAATTGAAATATTTGTGAGTTTTGGTATTTCTGCATTCAATCTTCTGAAAGGATAAATGTGTGTACTATAATAATTTAAAAATTAAAATTCATAAATAAAGCATCGAAATAAGTCAATATGCAGGTTTGAATACTAGATACTTTAAAGGTGTATTTGTATTTAATTATTTGTATATAGAAATAGCTTTTGATCTTAAAATGCACTATCCTGGAACAAATTCGTGAAGTAAAACAAACCAAAGTTTCTTCAACTTCCGCACGATGAAGCATCTCAAGCTCATCATCCGTGACAAATTTCCCCTTTTTATATTAATGATAGGTGAAGCTGGAGCTCATTTCGAGCTCACTGCGCACAGAACCTACGCAGTGACGTAAGCGCCATCACGCTCCGTATCATCCTCTGTGGAAGGCATCGTCCGAGACCGAGTAGGCATTCCCAAACGATCTCGCGCATTCCAGATATTCTCTTCAAAAACTTGAAAGAATTTTTCACTGATTTGGAATCATTTGAAAAAATACTGATCACTTACTTGTTTGTAAGGAGCGGTTAGAATTTTCAGGTAAGTTTATTTTGTGATTGTTTTTATTTTTGATTTGAAGATTCTAGAATAATTTTTCGGGAAAATAGCCGCAGTGGGTTCTGGATGTGAAGGCTTTTAGATATAGGCTTCAGTAGAGAATATAATTAGTCACAACCTAAATTTTTGTGCAATTTCATCTGAGTAAAAACCAAAAAATATGCGAACGTCAAATGTTTTAATGCGAAAGTCATAATGTTCGTCAAAAACTTGTACAATATTCAAGGCAAGTTTAAGAGAAAAGGAAACAAATTGCAAATGTTTCGTTTTCTAGAAAAATCCCGTTTTCAGATTGGTGTACAGTATGAGTATATATTCTTTGGTATATTATAGTTTCATTTCCATTCTACTTAAAACTAAAAAGTTCTGTTAAGAAATCAAAAATTTTATATTCCTATCAGTTATGTATCACTTTTTTAAAAATCTGTAAAACTATATTTTGCTAAAAACTGTCTTGGTGGATTTTAATGTAAAAAGTTTTTTCAAAAGATGAATGCTGTAACGAAATTTCTTTCTATCAAATTCTCCCCTTTCTCTTCTTTATATCCTTAAAATTAAAGAATATACTCTTCAAAAGATTTTAACTTTCTGTGTTTCTGTGAATAAATTTTAGAATTAATTATTTTTATTTTTCAATGTAGAAGATTTGATAGTCATTATCAAATTGACAATTTTTATACACTTTAATATTAGAAAAAGAGTTAGGTACACTTATTTCAAAAAATGTATTGAAATACATATTCCGTTGTATATTATTTTGTATTACATTCAATTTATGGTATTAAATTAAAATGTCTTTTAATCGTTTACTTTTACATCTATATGATACATCAACTACGAAATTTGAAGATTTAGAAACAAACTTGTATTAATATGTAGAAATAGGTGCAGTATCAAAAGCAAAGTTTAAATTTAATCCGTTTGTTAATAGAGAAATTGAAAAAAATTATCATTAGAAGACTGATGTTGAAATTATTTCAGAACTGTATGAATAGTTATATGTGTATTAGATTTTAAGACAATATACACAAATAAAACAGATATGTAGGATTTAAAAATTAATAAACTTGATGCGGATATTTAAATTCTGGTAAAATATTTCCTTTCCATGCATGTATTACATATTTTGCATTTAATTTTGAATTTTTCGAAAACAGTTTTCACATATTGTAGAACAGTATCTAAGAGCTTGGAATAAAATTCGAAATATATGCTCTAGCGTGAATATTATGATAATATTTTCAGCATATTAAGGATACTTTCGACACTATAATTATCACCCTTTCTCACTTATTGTATAAAATATAGTTTTTATTTGTATTTATGCATAAAATTAAACAAATGTGTTTTATCAAAAAAGAGAAATTTCTCTTAGTTTCGTTCAAACGTTTAATGTTAAAAAATTGTAACATTTTATATGTGTTTTAATAAAGTAAAGTTAGAAAGATTTAAAATTATGTTTTATTTTAAAAGTAGAAATTACCCTTAAGTTCACACTTTGCCACATCTTACCAATGAAAAAATATTTTTTTCATATTGGATATAAAAATAAAAATTACTAGCGCATTTTTTGAAAAGCGAAAATTATTAATTATCTAAAGGTAAACAACAGTAGGTATTAAGTTTCTTAATATGAAAGTAATATGACTGAAAATTGTTCTTTTTTTATTAGCGTGTTTATATTATAATTCCTGTGCTGTTAGTTATTTACATCCCCAACTGTAAGAAATTTTTTTAAGATCTTCTACACTCTTTTCAAATAGAACTTATACGTTTCAAAGGCTATCAAATTCTGAGTAGAATCCATTTTCTATCTACCAAATGATTTATTGACCACGGTGTTCATTATTATACACCACCTTTTTATTTTTAAAAACACTCACAAATTGAGTCATTAATTTTATTCGGAGCATCATTTTTCGATTTTTCGGTTTGCCCACTATCTCCTAGTCCAGTGTCTTTTAGTTCTATCCCACACCACCAAACCCCACGTGAGTCACCTCCACCCCCAACAGCATTCGCTAATTGCCGTGAGACCCTTTTTATTGGAAGGGGGATTTAAAATCTTCTGTTTCCATACCGTGATTCATCACTGTTTTTCTCTCTCCTCTCTCTGTCTCGTTCCCCAAAATTGCATTCCCTGATTATCCCTCCCCTTTTATTGATGGTGGAAGGGGAGGATGACAAATGATGAATCATGGATGCCATCCTAGGCAATAGATGATAGGAAATGAATCATTGTAGAGGATGGAGATAAAATCATTTGCATTCGAATGTAAGTTTTTGAAAGTGTCCACAGGAGAGAATGCAAATTTTTCATGGGTATATATTCATTAAAGTCTTCATTGTTTGAGGATTTAAAAGTATCGAGATGAATACAAAAATGTTAATGCAGAAATAGGACATTGTAACAAAACATATAATTAAAACTAGCATTTAACTCAATTAAAAACTTCGTTTGGTTAATGAAAGTTACTTTGAGGAGAATGGAAATTATGTGGTCAATGCATTAAACATGTCGTATTATTTACCCCTTTTAAGTCACAAAATTTATATTTTCTAGCATTTCATCATCACAATCTTCGCTTTGGTTTTTAAATAGATCGTTTTGTTTTTGTTACTTTCATTATTTATCGTGTTGATAGTGTATTGAAAATGGATCAAAACTTTTCGTTGATATTTATCTTTTACTTCATTGTGTTTGCTCGACTATCTGCTCTGTCTATTTCTGATTTGAAATTAAAGACTGTATTTAATTACAAAATTATTTACTCTATAAAAGTGTTGTCTATTAAATACTAAGCTTCTATAAAAGAAAGATTTTTAATACCTTTCTTACACTTTATGATTGGATATTTTAAAGTTATTAATTTGTTTTGACCTTCATCTAATTCTACATTTAGACTCACAAAACAGGTTTCTCTTAAAGTTTTGACAAAATCACACTCATTGATTAAGAAGTTGGAAATATCCCCCCGTTAGATTATGTTTAATTGATATTATCAGTAAGTACTTTGAGTAAAAAGCTGGAGCCTTTATGATTAAACAGGGATTTCACTTTTCGCAGCAATTACTTTTTATTCCAACTTTAATCTTGTGCTTTACGACTGACCATGACAAGTGTGAATAGAAGAATCTAATAGATAGTATTATAATTTTTTATTTCTTTAACTTTAAAATATCTACATTAAAAGCGTTTGTACTTATGCTGTAAAACATTACTTCACTCTATCCGGAAATATAGTCATTTATAATTTGTAAAGTATCTGTAATAAAAGCAGCAAAATTTCCAAGTACTCTGAAATTTAAATTTAAATAAACAGTTTGAATAGATTTTGAGAATAGTTTGAATTTTTACTACTTTACTGATTGTAAGAATATGGAAACTATTATCTTACATATGTTTGAATTCTGTTCAATTTAATACAAGCCTTATATTGAGGGTGCCGCCGTGATACACCGTGTATTGTAGGGAACATACACTTCGCGTCTAGTCTTTTAGTATTAAAAGAATATATAATCGGCTTAGAGCAGAAACTCATTAACTGAAAAAAAATCTTTGCATCTGTTTAAAAACTATTAGCTTTTAGTTCAACAAAATTACTATCATTTTATGTACTAAAAATTACTAGCATTTTAATGGGTTATATAGTATATGTTAAATAGATTATATTATGACTATATTTCTCATCATCATGGAGATTATTTAGTGTTTCCGAAAAGGTGTCAATTTATAAGTTTCTACTCTAAGTCGACGATATATTTTCATTTAAGTTTACAATCCACTTAAAGTGTCTAAACTTCTATCAAACGTACCTATTACCAATTATTAGGATATTTTCACACACGTGCACTTTGCTTCAAAAATGTACCTATTAAAACTTTTTGAAAATCCATACAGATAGGGGAGTATGTTTACATTATCTATAAAATATTTTCAATCACTCGGATTAGTTAATGAGATAACAGCAATATATTCCTTTTTATTAAGTTTATGCTTCCGTATTCAGTATTTTATGTCACAAAATGCGCGAATTGTCGGAAATAGAAACGAATGTGTGTGTACCTGCTACAAAGCCTTGACCCAGTGATCTAAAAAATTATTAGCTTCAGTAAAAAGCCAACACCCACAACCTCAGCTAATGAGTAGGAAAACCTAAAAATGTCACTCTTATATCGAGCCAAATTGATGGTGGCCATGGTAGTGAAATAGTGGTTCATCAACTCAATTCTAGAAGGCTGAATAAGGAACACATTATGTTTTCACTTTCTGGTTTTATTGCATTCGAGTAGCGTGTGAAATGGGAATTTACTTTCTCATTCTCATGCAAATTAAAGATTTTAATATCTGGAAACTAATACAGGTGACAGACAGTGTGCTGAAATCGTTCTGGTTTTCTTTGAAATCCTCGTAACCAAATTCTACTTTCTCAAGCAATGAAATGTCGTGTAGCATTAAGTTTCCTGTTTCAAATTGAAATCAAGAAAACAATCAATAAGACTGTTTAGGTGCTCTTGAAAGCCATAAACTATCCTGAATATTTGAAAACACTACGCAAACTCCCCATAAAAGAGTATATCTTAATTAAACAAAAACTATTTTCTGCTTTATCAGTCCCCAAATGCAAGAAATATGAATATCATAAAGCCCTTTGATGGTAATAACTACTGCTTAAACTACCTTGAAAATGTATCGTTATATAATAATACATGAATAGATAAAAAAATAATCATAACAATTTGTGGAATGCCCAATTAATGAATGAAAAGAAAACCATAAAATAAATTTCAGTTTTGAAAAAATTTTAGTTGATGTCCTTAAAGGTTTTAAAGTAAAAGATTCAATAGTTGTTAAGTCAGTTTGAAACAAACTCTTAAAATAGCTATAGTATATAAAACTCCTAAACTCTCCAAATACGGCATAAGAATATTAAACAAAATAAACCTTTTGCAGAAAAGCTTTTAATTAAAAGCTCAAAAGTTGGGCATGAATTTCTTCGAGATTAGAGAGCTTTGAACTCCAAAGATTCCGAATAAATTTCAAGAGATCCACGTGGTAAAATTTAAAATGCTATCCGAATAGCGAATGTGTGTTGTCAAATAATACTTTATTTCGTGGCAAAGTGCATACCTTGGAGAACGGTTGTGCTGAAATTTAATAATTTGAATAATGTATAATGAATTTGGTCTAATATATAGCTTTTGAGTAGGTGTAATCCTCTACATCTTTTAATGCACAAAATTCCAGCAAAACTTTAAAATGTTCTTAATGATTCATTAACAATTATCCAATTTTTCAGCTTTCCTTATGAAGTAAGGAATGATAATAAAACAAGTAGAGGTAATAGTATATTAGCTAGAGGGTATTTTAGGGTAGCAATACTTTACAAGTAAGAAAATATCTAACTTGATTCAAAGAATACATAAAAGTTTTCTTTTTACTATTGGTTCTGTAAATTCTACATCGGTTGCTCTTCAACTTTTATAATAATAAAACTGAAATAAAATACTGTTTCTTCTTAACCAATTTATACGAAAGTTATCAGTTTGAAACAATCTTGTTCTAAATCTAGTCTTTAAATATGAACCATTTTAAATCTGTTCAAGTTTTCAGTTAGTTCTTGCAACTCTTGGATTTTTTTTATCCTCAAAACAATAATCTTCTTTGAAAAAATAAATTGTATTATTATTTGTATTCAAGCTGCCAGAACCTCCATCGCAATAAATTTATAACAATAGACAGGAGAAATTATTTGTGGTTTATGTTCTGCAGAACCTACTAGAATAATAACCAAAAACGTACGATGCGTTTAGAAAATCTTTGAAAAGTATTTCCTCAGAGAAATACATTTGATGGAAATAGTGAAAGAAAATTTCGCCGGGAAAATGTTTGAAAAAAACTGAATGATGAAAGCACTTTTCACTGACGTCAGAACCGATTCAGTTGCCAGGCAACTTAGTGATAAGAGAATTACCGATAAATTTTACAGTGAGTGTGTCACATACTCAGAATCTATATAAATTCAAATTTAAGAAAAAATAAAATCCCAACTTTCTATTTCAAGATAACGTGTGTTTTATTGAAACTTAGAAATGATATAACAGAATGAATGTTTTGTTTGCTTTGAAATATATAATTTAAAGCTCCAGTGAGAGAAAAAATGCTATTCTAATAAATTAAACTAGCAGCAACCAAACATTTTTTAAATATAATCTAATTTCTACATCGTTTTCTGAACAATCGCAAATGATGTTTTACTGCAATAACCTAAATTTAATAGGAAATTATATTATCAAACCATGATTGTGAGCCATTAAATGTTCTATATAAAAATAGAAAATTCCTTATTATTTCTAGTTTAATAGACCAGATATATATTCTTAAATGAATGGCACCAGAGAGTTTCTACGAGAAATAATACTCAACTGGTTAACTTATGAAAAATAAGCAACTTCAAAATTATGTTGAATCATTTTTCTTATGTGTTCTGTAATATCTCACTTTTTTATTCTTTTACATAATTTTATTCTCTTTGAAACCTTTTCCTTATAATCTAAGAGGGAAAATTTTGTTAATTTTTATAAGTTACTTCTACCGTTTTGACTCTTTTACCTGAGCGTTTGACTTTTCCACTCTTTTCAATCAGCGCTTGATTAGTACCGATGCAGTCAGCTACGAGAATGAATATTCGAATGGCAAGGATCTGCCCGAAATGTTGGTTGAAGTATTGATGAATTTGTGTCACGGAATTAAAGCTAAATGCTTCCTCTCCTCTAAATTGCCATAGCAAAATTTCTCCATATTTCTTAAAAGGAATTCCAAATTATGAAGAAATTATGTTTGTCTATTTCAAGACAAATCGCCGAGTTAGTGAAGTTTTTAACTTTGAAAAATACTTTCATCAACTGACTTAACCTTTTTAGAGCCATGGAAGTAATTGCTTCAAATACGTATTAGCTTAGGCTAATTTGAAGTGAAGGTTAAGAATAATTTTTATTACTCGCAGTTCTTATGTTTTTGTCTTCCAGTTTTTGTTCTCTTATTCGTTGATTTCTTCATTCAAAAGATAAATATGAGTTCTTGAGTTTATTCTTAAATGAAAGGGAATGGAGAGAAAAATACTGAGTATTTATGTATTTTACACTTTAGAATTTTCTACGAAAATATTTCCTTTCATTTTTGTATTACAGAACTCTCATAAGTCAATCGATTTTACAATAATACAGCATTTAATGTAATTAATTATTAACAATCTAAGACCATAATTGACTTTTAAAAATTTAGTTGAAATAAAAGGAATATCATCGAAAAAATGTTTTTGTTGTTGATGATGAAACGTATTTTTTATTTCTGGAAGATAGAATCAACTTACATATAACGTAGAAATTGAGAAAACTAATGGACCCAAAAGTTAGTAAGAGGTGGATGAACTCAAAACAATTTTTGAGTTCTACTAATTTAATAATTTACTAATGCTCAACTTCAGAGAAATTGAAAATATTTTTATTATTGTTTAATATCTGTACAGAATTTGCAAACTTGAAGTACTAAACGTCAAATTTAAAACACATTGTTCTGCATTAGTATTTAAAACTAAAAAGAAAATATTTTATGTAATATTTACTTGTATTATTTATTAGTTCTAAAGAGAGTTATACCATTTGCTATTTATTCTGAAAATATATTTAATCATGGCTACATATAAAGAGATTGATTGCGAACGTTTTGCTTTAGATTTATTCGGAAAGGGTTCTGATCAAATAACATTACTCTTATTTTATTCCAGCCAGTCAGAATCGATAAAAATCGGCTTACCCATTAGAAAATATTTAATGAAACATATTTATCAAATCTCAATTGAGTTTTTCCCAAAAACACATTCGGCTAAATCGAAGTAAACTCTTTACATTAGATTATTTAAAAAATTCCTATAAACTGCGCAGATGGAGGAATCGATATAGAAATAAAGATATATCTTGTCACCAGCACTTAGATTGATGTGCATTTGCTCAGCCCAATTTCAAAGAGTAGCTGTATTAGAAAAACGGTGAGAGCTGTTTCTCATCTAATTTTCTCATCTCATCTAGTAATGGAAATGGCTAATCACTTTAGTGTTACAAATGACCTTCCCCTTACTTGCAGAAATAATTCATACGTTAGTGAAAGATGAACACCTATAGTTTATCTGTGCTATATGAATACCCGCGTTATATTCTCAGTACAGAAATAAAATTTTCTAAGACGTTTATTTTTATTAAGTCCAATCCTCACTCACATTAAATTTAAGACTTTTATTTGCCAACTTCTCGAAAATCCCACTCGAGGGGTATTTATTCAATATCTTTTAAAAAGCTCTTTGGATAATAAAATTGTCCTAAATGTGTGCTGTAAATAATAAAATGTGACTTTAGGACATAAAAGTGGCTCTGAAAACTTAATAAACCGTATGTTAGAGCACAAATCATTCTATGTTGTTAACGACGACGCGAGACAAAAATTTTAACCAAACATGTACAACCAAGGATTAAGGATAGTACTGAATTCGATGAAGCAGGGTCACCTGATCTCAATCCAATGATCAGGCTTGGGATGCTCTCAAACGTCGCATTGCAGTGTACACATCCCCTCCAAGGACAGCTCAAAATCAAATATTTGCCATCTTGGGGGAAGTATGTCTGCATTAGGAGTCAGAGGCCATCATATTCTCTATTAGGTTACTTTTAACGGAGCAAAATATGTGTTTTTTTACAATTACTAAGACCTACTATATGATCACCTTGGAGCATTCCCCCCCCCCTCCCTTTCTTTAGTTCCCAGTAGCATTACGAGGCATGTGGGTGTTCTTATTTCACTCCACATAGCTTGTGGAATATTCATTTATCAGTTGAGATACTTCAGTGAAGTACGTGGCACGGGATTCATCCCGGATTGCATTATCCTTATTTTTTGGATACATTAGTACGTCTGAATACAAATGTGAAATAGGGATATTTGGCTTCATATAAACATACCGTTGGATTTTCATCGAGTGCTCAAAATTAACTGACAGATTATTTGGAAAATAGGTGGTAATCTGCACAGCAGTCTGTTAGATATGTATATACGAGTAGTTTGAAGTAGTTTCTCATTATTCACAAATAATATGTGTGTCAGTATGTATAAATTCCAGAATCCCTAGTACAGCTTATGTAGAAAATCTCACGAGTTTATAAGTTTACTGTTTAATAAAAGGACTTTAAATATTTGTATTTCTGTGAGTATTAAATTTTCCATACATAATTCGTTATCAACGCGATCAAGTTCAGGAACAAATGTTAAGCCTTTTACAATTGCTCAATACGCATTTATCGTGTCTGTAAGACAAAAACTCTTTAGGAATGTCAAAACTGCTCTTAAGGTAAAACAAATATCCTACTTTTAAAATAGATTTAATGAAAATGCTTTATATTGCTAAAGAAATGCATATATGTTTATATAAAATTTCTTAGATTTCATATGAACCTTCTAAAACTGAAAATTCTTACTAACCGATTCTCCAAGCAAACACTCGTACATAGCTTTTTTGTTGTTTTATTCTAAAAATCCGCTACATCTAACATAAGTCAATTTAGTTTCAGCCAAAAAATGATGTTACGCTAGAGGGGTGCTACAAATATCATACACTTTTGATTCTTTAAAATTCGTTAAATACCAAGTTTTTATTGTAGTTTATTTTTCACACTGGCACTAACTTATACAAAATTTGTCACTGAAAGAGAAATATACAGTGGCTCCCGAAATTGAGTACACACCTTAAAGAGATTTCTTTAAAAGCCCAAAACTCTGTATCAAATAATAATTTGAACTTAATTTTTATAGGAATGGGGGGTTGGGTTGGGTATTTCAATTAACGTCACACTGGAGCAACACAATGGGCTATTGGTGACGGTCCGGGATCAATCCCAAAGGGAAAGATCCGAGGACAACACCACGTAATTTTGAACCACGGTCAGATGACGAGGCAACACCTGAGCTGGCACCCCACTCTCCAAACTTCCACACCTCGCCAACGTGAGGACAATTGAGGCCACGACAGATTTAACGTGCACCAGCCCCCTTTGTACACGACGGTGTTTGGCTGGATTCGAACTCGCAACCCTTCGGTTGCTAGTTCGTTACTCTTCCAACCGGGCCACCGCGGCCCTTATAGGAATGGTAAATTACACATTTAGAAACATATTAGATTAAAATCAATTCTATTTTCGCTATAATATTCTTAAAGATAAGTGCTGTGGAGCAATTCACTTTTAGGGTTCTAATATGTCATTGGTCATGTCATTGGTCATAACCCAAAGAAATATTGAATTTCTATTTTTACCTAAGAACTGACTTTTATTTTTTGAGGTATTGACGGGTTATTGTTTATCAGAACTCTAAAAGTGAACCGCTTCCTCAACACACTATACCCACTCCCAATCATGAATGTGTTATGGTGCTTGTATGAGATTTGCATGCTGATTGGAAATGTTGAAAATTTAGTTTTTACTGATAAAATCGTGGAAAAGTGAAATATTTAACTATTAAAGAAAAAAAATTAAGAGCTCAAAATTTCGATTTAATGTCGATTCTTCTGTTTATAGATAACGTCTCCATAGAGAGAGGAGAAACAATGCAAAAACAGTTAGGTCCAGTGAAGTCCTGATCAGGACCTCACTGGACTTAAAAATTTGTGATCATAATAGGAAAAGTGGTTAAAAATCACGATATTCAGAGCATAAAACTTAAGAACAATTCTATGAGAGTAATGAGCAAAAATATTCAGAAAAACAACACAAACTATTTTTAATTCCGTGTCCCTCGGTTTAGAAGCTATTCTGAATGCAAAAATATGTGCAACGAAAGCTTTATTTCAAGTTTTTATTGAGTTTCTGTACGAAATTGGCTAGGTGCATACTCAATTTTGTATGCACCTAGCCAATACTAGAATTGCTAGAATTTTGCAAATTTGGTATTTAATACCTATCTTTAACAATAGTGAAATTGGAACTAGTTTGAACCTAATATGTATATAAATGTGTACTTTACCATTCCTATAAAAATTGAGTTCAAATTATAGTTTAATAGAGTTTTGGGATTTTAAGGAAATCTCTTCAAGATAGATACTCAATCTCGGAGCCACTGTTTGTACAAATGTATTTATATATATATATATATATATATATATATATATATATATATATATATATATATATATATATATATATATATATATATATATATATATATATATATATATATATATATGTGTGTGTGTACTATTTAAAATCTAAATGTCTTTTATCTCTTTCGATGAAATTGGAGAGTTCTAAAAAGCAAATAAGTTATTTAACATTTTAATAGGCATTCAAAGTAGATAAAATGCTTATAAAACGATGCGTTTGAGGGAAATTTGCCAATAAAGTAATTTCTTTTGAAAATAGGAGTTGTAAGCAAGTCATGTGAAAAGACGAGAAACAAGTTTAATGTGATAATGTGATAGAATCCTTTTTTGGTAGATGTTCAAGAGGACCACTATCCTAGAGACACATTAGAGAGCAGGATGAATCTTCTCATTTGTACTAAAAATGTGTACCAAAACCTCAAAAAAGGAATATAAAATGTATTTTGTGATGCAATGTGCTTTTGTTGCATCTGCTAAACATTCCACTTGCATTCTAAATATTCCAATTGCATTCTAAATATTCCAATTGCATTCTAAATATTCCAATTGCATTCTAAATATTCCAATTGCATTCTAACTATTCCAATTGCATTCTAATATATTCTACTTATTTTCTTATTTTAAACTTTTAGGAATGTTAAAAACGTTCTGGAATAATAAATAGTTCGGAGCTCCTTGAGTTGTGTTGATAGTAAGGCAGCTAATATATCAGAACAAACTGTATAATTTTTACCCTAAAAGAAAAATCTCAGCGTATCATGGTAATATTTGAGAAAAAGTGACGAATGTCTTTTCATTGAATAATGATAGAGAAATCTCATATAACTAAGATTTGAAAAACTAAACAGAAATTTTGAAAGTTACTGAAAATGATGTATTCTTTTATACCGTTTTTCTTGGATCATAGGGAATCCATGAAAATATTATATTATAGATACACAAGATATGATTAAATGAGAATTTGCTGACAACGGATAGTGTTTAAGCAGTCTACTGAGGCTTAAAAAGTGAAATCTCAACGTATATTCTTTAATGTTAATCTCTAAACCTATATTTAGAGTGATCTAAACCTATATTTACATTCTGAGTGTTGATCTATATATCTTATCCTAAATTTTAAACTAAATGTACTATTCAAAAATAAAGAACTTGAAAATGTAAAATGCACTTTAATGCGATGGATAAAAATATTCATAATACTAAGTGGTTATTAAATTAAATATAAATTGTATATATTTTATATAATTTCACGTTATATTTTAGAAATGAACCTCCTTAGACACCTCATAAGGCGTGAATATGTAATTTCATTGGCAAATTAATTCCATCATTTAAAACTGAAAAAGATTTTTCTTATCTAAGTCATTCCATTCATTTTGAATCATGAACGTATTTAGAGAAATATTTTTAACCATGCACTTTTTATTTCAAACTAGTCTTAAAAAATTTCAATAAATTTTCAAACACCACGTTTTAAGAGATTTCGTGCTTAGAAAACATTAGAAAATCCTTTTTTCACTTTTTATTGCCTGTTTTGCAGAGTTAAATCTGCTCTTGTTTCTTCAAACCTAAAAGAAAATATTCACGTTTCTTCAAAATTGCGTTACGGTAAAAATCTATTAAAGCGGAATGGAATCTATCTGCATGTTCAAATTCGGGAAAGCGATCAAAAATGCAATTAAAAAACAATCTTTGTTCTGAAATATTCCGATCATAGAAAAAGGCAAAAATTTTAGTTACATTTAATTGAATCACGTTCATAATTGATTAGATTAAATTTAGACAACTATTTTTCGACTCATAAATGGTGTTCTTTGAATGCTAATTATTTTCTGAGTAATTACTTTACTTAAGTTTCTTCTCCATGGGTTATAGTTTTTAAAGCAACAGAATTTTAAAAAGTACGTTTCTCAGCAACATTCAAACAAATCAAAAGTGCTTTTTACATTTTAAAAATAACCTGTATAAATTTTGCAATGAAATCTTGATTTATGTCTCTCAGTAATACAACATTCTTTAAGTGCAAATAAACATGAAGCAAATTAGTTAACTGTTATATAACAAACTTTTGGAATGTAAGCAAACTTTACTGACTGGATTTCGCAAACGGGCAATATTAAACAGCATGTTTCTAAAGAAAGTTTTCAAAAATCCACCTTTCATAGTCCCTTGATTTTTTTGTGTCGAATAATTAATGAATTTTATGTTTTAATGAGAATTTTTACAGATATTGAGATGAAATGTTTTACAAAAATATATAGCTGAAAGACCATGCTACTTTTTTCTAGTATTTCTATTATTATAGTTTAGAATCTGTACTAAATAAAGCTAAAGATGAAAATCACATGCTTCTAACTTTGAACAGGTCCTTGGTATATCTGTCTGTAAAGTTTCAGGCATTTACATGAAGTGGTTTTTAGAAAAAATATCACTTTTTAATAAAAAAAAACAGTTTGAAAATAAAAATACATTTTCCTGAGAAAATTAGGTCTGTTCAATGCATTCCAGAAATCAGACAAATTTTCTGGATAGTCAAACTTTTGCAAGATTGTAAATAAAACTTCTTTATTTAATATAAGCAAGCCGCTTTTAACTTTGGTTTGCTTTTCAGCACTTCCAAAAATTTCGATTCAGTTTTCCCAATTTGTAATAATCAGGCCCTCAAATGACTCGATAGGTTTGAGAAATCTAAGTTTCATTCATAAAGTACTTCATGCTTTTAGTATTTCCTGGATTACAAACGGCGATTTAACTACATTCACATCCATTTCCAAAACAAATTTTGCCACAAAGTCAGTGCACTTGAAAATAAATATGAAAAACGTCGACTCAGCTTTTTATTTGAAGTCATGATTTCAATGAAACATAAGAAAAAAGTGAACGTATTACTTTTGCTCTTTGAATAACTGAGGTACAAAACATTAAACAATAAATATGTAATCAACCAAGGAACTAGGCTCAAAATTAATATTGTTGAGATTGCATATTGGTAGTGATGACAGAAATTAAAAAAGAGTAGATTGAAGTAACTATATCAATGAAATTAAAAATCAGTCCGAAACAATTAATTTGAAATAACTGTAGATTTTTTATTTCGAAGAAAATTGATGATAAAAATAGCAATAATAAATTTGATGGGTTTAAAAGAAGTGTTATTTAAAATTCGTTCAAAATATTGAGTTTAAGTCATTCAATAACTGCAAGCTAAAAAATTAAACCTAATATATATTAATTTTACTACGCCACACGATAACAAACACTTTAACTTTCGAAAAGTATTTGCCTTCGAATAAACTGAAACTATTTCCTTGGCAGTAAAACTGAATTTTATTCCTTCCTGTTGAAAACCAGCCGGGACTAAACGACGAAAATGAAAGCCTTTGGAAACATGAAGAGAGTGGATAAAAAGCAGATGTATAAAAAGATGAGTTTGAAGGAAATAACTTTCCGATTTAACGCCCTCTCAGATATTCAAAGAACATGAACCGGAAGTAAGGAGCATGAATATATTTCCACGTACGCGAGAAAGCCATCACTTAAATACAATTTTTCTGCTGCTCACAAAATCGATTTTGAAAGCGACTTTGAAAGCTGTAAAAAAGCAAATGATATGAACGTAAAAAATGCTCATGGCTTGTTGAATTTTGATTTTTTATACATTCAATACATTTTATGTGAAATATTTTTAAAGTAATAGAATATCTCATTTTCTTGACAAAGTGGCGCAATCGAATGAAGAATTTGCTTTCTGAATAAATAAACGATTCTATTAAACTCGAACAAACCATAGAAATAAAATAAAGAAATGCGATACTTTTAATAAAGATATGAACAAATTCTTCAAATTTCAATTTCATAAGTAAAATATGATAATTAAGATTTTTAATTTTCTTTTACTCGCTTGTCAAATTTACTTTTTTGAATTGTGTATTTTGATTGTGTTACTCAAAGTAAACAAAAATTTCTTTGTTGTCATGTTATTGCTCCTTTGTATATTCTTTTATTACTATGGAGCTCCACCCATGCTAGCCATCGTTCGCTTCCCCCCCCCCCAATTCCTATGTAATTATATTTGTTTGCTAGCTTAGCTCGTTAGAAAATGGATCGCAGTGAACCCTAGCATCATAGTCTTTAATAGTTATTTTGTCAGGTATATAGAGTTAATAAGTAAGGAAAGAAATTTATTAAGTTTACATTTAGGATTTCTTTGAAGACATAATCGAAGACTTCTCATTACACTCCCTAACATTCTGATAATGGTTTTTTTATGAACTAAATGTACTAAAACATCAGTACAATCCATTAATTAAAAAAACATTCCTATCAAGGCAGTATTTAGTGCAAAATACAAAAATATTTTATTTCTTATTAACACTTCACACTCAGTAAAGTTCAAACAAATCTTACTTTTTGACATCAATATCTTCATTAATCGCGTCTATTCCACTTATTTTGCCTTATAAATTTTCTTTTCAGTTCTCTTTCGTCCGTTCACAGCTTTCCTCTAATCGGTCATTGTGCTTTCACCTTATATGCTATAATACATTGCAGAACAAGTTAATTTATTTTTAAAATACAGGTTTAAAGCCAATTATCACATTTGTTTTGTTTAAAATTTGATTGTCGTTACCAAAATGCAAATACAAACTAGTCCTTTTTTCGAAGTCTATAAGAAAATTATATTTAGATAATTTCGACTTTGTATGTCTTATTTATTTTATCCATCGTTTCATGACGACATGAAAACTGACGTCTTTAACTTCATACATCTCTCTAAGAACATGAAACAGTTTTGATAAGTTTTCAATGAACGCTTAGTTTGGACTGAATCCAATTTTCCTCTTTAGCCCGAATAAAAATTCATAACGCGACTGGCTCTTGTATTGATTTCTGAACAAAAACAACTGCGTCAGTCACACGTCCATGGAGAATATCAGTTGATAATGAACTTGATTCTCTAGTGTGTTGCTGGGAATCCAAATAAATTCTCTTCTCAAACTACTTTTAGGAAAATGATTTCATGCCGACTTTAGTTGAAATGCTTTCATAAAGATGTGAATATTAAGGGGAATGAGGATTTCAAAAGTTTGTAACTGCGTCAGCTACGTTATGTTACCATTTAATAGATTGGTTGAGAAATACCACAGTTCATCGTAAAAAGGAGAAAAGAATTTTATAAATTTATAAGGAAATATATAATAGAATTAATTAAATTCGATTTTAGAGATAGTCGTCGAAGTATACTACTATAGAGTTGCTATGCTAAGTAATGTTGGGGGAACATTAACATAAAGTTTTAAATGTCTAAAATGGTATATAAGTTTGTTGTTGCTTCTTATCCATCCCACTTGGTCTAGACAAACTAGATCAAGGTAGGATTAATTAAATAACAACACAAACAACAAATTTAGTTCAAATATATATTGCATAAGACCATAACTACGCTTATCAAACACCATTATTTTATAAAACAGATGTTACAAATCCAAAGATAAATCAAGTTTTACAATATTCGTCGTAGCCATACAAATAAAAAAGTGAACTAAATAGTTTTCTCAAATCTGTGACATTCGCAAACATACAGTATTTTAATTGAATACCTTAAATTAATTTAGTAACCTAAATTTTAAACATTCTAAGAGAGCTGTTAGCATGCTTAAAAACTCTTTTTATCTCTTAACATAATGTAAATGTAATCTTGGTTTGATTACTATATTTGAATGTGGGTCTGGTTAAAAAAATAAATAAAACATTATGAAACAAATTTGTATTACATGTACAGTTTCGAGTCCAGTGATCCTTACTCTCGGTTGTTTACTTCAAGATGTGTAACAATTACACATAGTCCTATAAAAATTAGGAACACAGTTTATCAAAATTCTGTTCTTACTTTTATAAATTTGAATCAACGGACATAAAATATGCACATTTTGCATAATTCATGAAAATCTAAAAAGCTCTTATTGCCAACACCTTTATTTTTTAACAACTCCTACAAGTTAACTTCATATTTGCCTTAAAGAAAGATTGTTATACTATTAACTAATATACTTGAAGACTTGAAATTTAAATTAGTGACGTCGGTAAGAAATCTTGAAAAGAAATGTGCTGGTGAAGAAAATTTATATCAATGTATATAAATATTTTAGTAAAATTCAGGAAATAATAAAACTGGGCCATTCTTAAGTCTAAAAAGTCATTAGATAGTACAGAAGAGACGAACTAATTGAAATAGAGGTGGAAAAAAAAGAAAAGAAATTATGAGCAGTTGTCGAATGGACTTTTTAAAATAAAGTTTGATTAAAAAAAAACTGGAATTAAACATTCTACAAAACCTTTGTAACTGTAGGTAGGTGTATTGGGGCAAAATACTTGCTCTGAAAAACCGGCTACAATTGTAGAATTAGAAGATAGAGAGAGACCATTCATCTTGTGAAAGAAAACGTATTTAGTTTGGTAAAAGTAACTTATTAAACACCAATACTTTAAATAATTATTTTTAGAGACTTGAGACAAAGGTAATATTTTTAGTGATGGTCATCGCATTTTGTGGACTGAACTGAGCTTAAATCTGCAGCAATACACCTACTTACTACTACAGAGCTTTTTCAGATGTTTTATCGCCCTTACTTTTGAATCTAACTTGATTTTTAATTAGCTTTTCCATTCGACAACTGCACTCCTTTTTTTCCTTACTCTTCCATTTTTATTTTCAATCAGTCCATCCTTTCTATACTATCCGATTACTTTGCAAAACTGATAATGACTTAGTTTTATCATTTATGGAAATACTAAAGCATTTACACAACACTTTAGGGGAGGTCTTTGGCCCTCAGAGCCCCTCCTCTTATGTTTGTGTGTTGAAGCTAAACCTTTGGGAAGTGTGAATTTCAAGACTCCGAAGTGTAGTTTCTTCCCCGATTCATCATTAAAACATTCCTTAAATCTCTTCTTCACCCCATCTTCCTCTAGCAAAGCGATTAGCTCAAGAGCAATAGAGTAAAAAGAACCTTTTTCCACCCTCATTGACGCGCGTGCGCACTGCGATCCTCCACTCCTAGTGATGAGGAACTCGGTGATCATGTCGTCCGCTGCATCACAGAGACGCCATTACTGAGAGTTGGGCTGCGAATCCCCCGTAACCCGTCAACAACCACGCCCCAGCACACGGTACGGTACCCCCGTTCAGTGTACAACGGAGTACATCCGAGATAGACTCTGGCTCTGCCGTTCAAACGACGGTTGCTTATGCCATGGAGCGCCGGTACCCTAGTAAGTACAACCAATAATGATATTTGATTCCGAAAGTCTTGTTTTCATATGAATGGAAAGCAATAGTGGTCACTAGGAGAAAGGATTTCCTGGTTTAGATTCCCCAGCAGAATAATATATAAGAAATGTACGCATAGTCGTGTTTTACCGTATGTTGAAGTGTAGTGTTTTGGTTTCCCTTTTGATTCTTTTCTCCTGTATCCCTCCCTATACATGAAAAATCAAATAACTTTGAATTAAACTCCCAGTTTAAAAAATATTGACTAACGATTAAAAGTAGTTTTGTTGTGCACAACTTTATAAAGCAGCTATTGTATCGATCAAGGGGTAAATTTGATCAATAAAGCAAATTGGGTTGGCTATATGCTTCATTCATTTGAGGGGTTGATGAACGCAGTCTCTGAAATAAAAGGTGAATGTCGATCGGTTTGTACAGCTTTTTGCACGTTTAAAAATACTTAATGAGATGAAACGTAAAGGAATGTTTTTGACTTAAAATACTACTCTTCGTTAGAGTTTCAAGAAATCTCTACAAAATTAGGATGCAACTCAAGCTAAATGTTTTTAGAATCAACGATTTTATTTCAGAGAAAATATTGAATGAAAGAATCGTAGAAAAATATTTTTGATTTTAAAACTTTCATACGGATCAAGGATCATAATGAATCCAGACGAGATAATTTTTGTTTGTATATACTTGAACTTATAATAAAAGGCACGAAAAACATTAGTTTTGTTTCGTTTTCAAGAGCCTAATTTTGTATTGATCCTTTAAATTATATGGAGTAGAACTAGCAGACTTTTTAAAATATTCATTTTTTTTATTTTGGTTAAAATATTCTGAAGCCTACACAACTTTTATGTACAAAATGATTCGAACTTCCGGTAGCAAACAAATCGATAAATAATCCGAGCGTAGTATTATGAAGGACGCAATGCTGCACCGTCTGCAAAACGTGTGAAGTAAAAATGCTAAATAATAATATATCAATTTTATTGGTACAATTACAAGTATCGGTATTTTAAAAGAGAACAAATTGTATTGTTATATATCCTTCAATTATTATTAATTAATTTAACTAATTATACGAATTTATTGATAAAATTCTACATATTTGACAGTAAAGTCAAACTTTGAAAAGGAATTAAAGAAATCATTCTATCTTATGGAACAATCTATCCTTGAATAAAGTAATATAGTTCACTTGTTTTTAAAAAGCTCCTATTTTAAGAAAACAACAGGATTTTAAGAACTTTTGTTTAACCTCGACCAAATAACAGCATACATTTAAATTAACTTTTAAGGAACTTTTATTTTTATTATATTTTCCTCATTCCCTGGAGTACGTAAAAAGGAACATCGACTGTACTACAATTTTAATATAAACGTATTTTAAAACAACTTGAGAAAAATTTTCTATGAAATTTTAATGTAGCATATAGAATCTAATCTCGTGAGCTTATTTCATGTTATCGGCATTCTGCCAAATTTCCGTTTGCTTTTCGATAAAGCGAGTTGTTTCTTGCGACCTTTTCATGCGTGCCGTAAAAAAATCGTTACGAAATTCAGGTTTTGAAGTTGATAACTTAAGTTCTGCAGGAAAACCTACCTTACATTGTGTTTCCGATTTTCCTAAGAAATTTTAAGTTTACTCTGGGGCGTGTAGTACTTCTACAATTTCAAACAGTACTTTTCTTTTAAAGGAATTATTCTTTCGCTGAAAATATTGACATTTTATGTTACTAATTGAATTTCGTAACGAAAAAATGCATGTAACATAGTTTCTTTTTCTCTTTTTCGTTTCTATAATATGTGACAAAAATGAGTTAAATCTAGATTATTTTTCTGATTTTTTTTAAGCTAGCAAAATATAATTTCTTATTTCCTACACTTGTTATTTGTTTCTTTCCTCGAATAAAGATTTTACATGAAAATTAAAGGAAAATTTGATGACATAAAATTTTCATTTAAAAATTTTAATTTCTAGTAATTATTTAATAATTATCCTTGTATTATATCTTAAAATGAGAATTTATGGTAAAAAAAACAGCTCAAACATTTTTTTTTAATTCCTCCTTCAATTTTCGCATCTGTTGAGAATAAAATGCTGTCTCTAGTTCTAGTTTATATTCTTCGGGTTCAGCCTCGAATACTTTTCTTAAATAAATAGATACATTTACTACACAAAACAATCCAAAATTATTTTCAGATATGAATATCCATCTGGACATTTTCTTTTAAAGTCTTTCACTTGAAACACGTCTTACAAAAATTTAAAAAATCTCCTTTTTCTATTTTAGTGACACGTGTTGATTTTGTAAATGTTTTCTTTTCATCCGTAAGTGGTTGGTTGATTGTTTGGTGGGTTGTACAACACAATAGCCACATTTTTCCAAACTGCGCCGAACAGCATGATGTAAATGGACATACACACATGGAAAGCGTTTACTGGCACAGAAGAGAGAAATACACTCAGGTGGAATTTCAAAACTATAGAACAAAATTAATTGATTTATGTTAGAATTGTGAGACGTTAAAAGTCGTTTTAATCTTCAAAATCCCCAATTTCACAGAAAAAGTTTTATATTATACTTATATTCTTAATTAAGTAATATGAGTCATTGAATTTCTGTTTTCCTGTATGAATTGGAAATTAACATGCATTTTACTAAACTTTAATCACGACATAATTTTGTCTTCCCAGTTTTGTTTCTTGAAATAACCCCATATGTCTGAATAGTGGTGTCAATTAATCAATATTATTTTATTTAATCGATTTTCGTGTAGAAGTTTGATTTTAATAAGCAAACGATGATATAGATGGAAATGGAAATAAAAGCAGCTTTCAAAGAAATAGAAATAAAATAATCCTTAAATGCATTTATATATTAAACCTTGTTTTTATTAACTAATAATACCAGAACTTTGAACAATACATATTGAAGTTATCAACTATCGTTCATATAAATGTAATTTAATGCACACAAAATTTTTTAAATCACATGAAGTTTAAAGAAATAATCAGCGAAAATCAATTTGGAGCAGTATTCTACTCAACGCAATTGCTTATCATGATTCTCTCAAGCTGAAAAGAATAACATTTCCATTTAATAGCCACTTATGAAGATAAAGAGTAGAATGAATCGTAAAGCAAATTAGAAAGCTTCCCACGTTTTATGTGGTAGTTACAGTAAGGCTAGTTTTCGTAATTGTATGACCATCTTGTGCTGAAGTCTCGCTAAATTAAATGTATTTCACCTTCAGCAAGGTCACCACTGCCCACATAACAGATGCGATATTTTCAACATCCAGCTTTATATATGGGATTTTATTATCACCACAGATTACTAACTGGAGGATTGAATTAATGAATGGATGTATACCTGTACATTACAGTCTCTCGAATTTATCAAAATCGGAATCCATGGTACAGGTTGTTCGTCAGTTGTTTTTTTTTCTTAAAAAGCAGTTGAACTGAAATTTTTGAAAATTTGATATAATTTCCAATTTGTAAAAATCTCGGTTCTCAAATTTCGTGAACATTCTGTAATTTGTGTCTACAGAACTGTATTGAACATTAGAGAATTCATACTTCACTTCGAATACAATTGGTATTCAACTCCTACAAATCAAATTACAATAGTAGTTAAAATTTAATAGAGCAATAGAGAAAAATTTTGATCTGTTGAAAAATTATCTTTCAAAATTATCACATATATTTCTGGTATTTCTATATTTTTTAATTAACGTGATTTATATCAATACAGGGTACAAAATGTAAAATTCAACTTTAGCGTTTTCGTTTATAAAAATCAAGATTTTAACTTTGCTTTCTGACGGACTAAACATGTTTTAACTGTAAAAATGTTGTAAAAGCTCATCTAAAACTGGAAAAGTATCACAATTGAACATAAAGTTCAAGGCTCCATCCTAAGTTGTAAACAAATATAATTAAACTATAACTTAATAGTTAAATCCTCTACCTTGAGTCAAAATTCCGAAGAGTATTAAATTTGTATTCGTCATCAAATCAATGTACAATCAGAATAATTTAGATACAGCCCTTGAGCTCTCTCGACAAGTTTAATCAGAAGCTTGTGGTCTGACATAAGTAACACAAATCAAATTAAATAATTGGTTTATTTATCACAAAAAATCAGCACGGATTGCGAAAACCTTTTAATGATTTTTTATATTGATTATAGATTTCTGCAGTCTTCAGAAACAAAAAAGGGCAATCTATATTTATAAAGCTCTTTTTCTTATGATTTCTACAAACGAATAAAAGTCGAATTCTTTAAACTCCAATGTAGTCTTGTGAACACTTGCATGAAATGGTCATTATAAACGACACATGAAACACCAAACTTATTTCACAACTCATTAGCCACAGCCCAGAAACCCGGTATCCCCTAGCAACAAAATTAAAATTCTAAATAAAAAAATAGTAAACGATCAAATGCAGCAAAATCGACGATTTTTTAACGCAAATCTGAGTGAGACATTAGTTTCTATTTTAATATCCTTGATTTTCATCGCTAAAAGCCAACCATGGTATGCTAATGCTCCATCCTCTCAATCTCAAATTGTTTTTTACTATAATTGATTAACGGTGCTTGTCATGTTCAATGAGTACCTTCATCACAGACTTCTCCCCTATCCCATGCATCCTATTGAGGCTAACATTCAGTCCAGGTAATCTGCAGTTGTTTCTTGGGTATGATCTATCATTCTCTCCGTGTTCTATCTTATTTTCCCACCTTTGTAAAAGACAACCCAAATCAAAAAGATATCGTTCGGACCATCCTTACAGTTGAAATCGGGTGCAATTGCGCTTTATTTGTGCTCCTTTTTAACTTAGGGTAAAAATAGATTTTTATTGTCTATGAGGAAAAGAAACAACGACGAATCTAGTTGGGTTGTCTAAAGCTAAGCATAAAATTTTTTCTTTCGATCCAGTCTCGAGATTTCTAATTATCAATGTTACACTACGCTACTGCATGAAACGGTCATTATAAACGATACTTTTGAAACACATACACACCAAACTTATTTTACAACCCCTCAGCCACAGCAATCTGTTACAAAGAGTTTCATTGAGCGGTTGGCGACACTTAGACGCCGGACACAAGTGGTTCCTCAGCACGAGATGGTCTCTCAATTGCACGTAAGTGGGTGGGGGAGTGCCGATGGAGGGAAACATGCAATGCCCCTGTAAGTTTCATTCCATTTATCAGGAATGGCGTCTCTCAGACGGAATAATATTATGTTTCCTGGACTCTGACGAAGAGAACGTTGTAAGGTTTTTATAGACGAAGGAACAAAGGTCTATGAAGATGACAGCGGCCTTTCAAAATCACCAAAATAAATCGAAAAACTGACTTTTTAATTTTAGAGTTAAAAAATAATTTATATCAAATTATGTGAACAGCAAAAGGAAGTTTTGAATTACCACTATTTTTTGACGGAGTTATAAAAACAAAGATATAGTAGATAAGTATAGTAAGTCTACTACAAAAACGCGTTGTTCTCCGATTGAGATTTAATCTTTCTTGACTTGAAAGTTTTTCGGATAATCCTTTAAATCTGTTATATATATATATATATATATATATATATATATATATATATATATATATATATATATATCAAAGTGAAAATACGAAATCATCATACTTCCAAATATTGAAATTTTGGTTTAAAATGTTGCTTAACCTATACTTTTATACTTTTTTGCAAAATTTTAGGTGTTTTACTACAAAAAAAATTTTTTCTTTATAATTGAGCGATACACTTACCAAATGAAGTTCATTTGACAAACTAGTATTATGCAAATTAATGTGTAGACAGCACATGGAATACTAATGCGCCTGGGACCAGTCAATTTTTGCTAATGTATCAAAATTTTTCACCACTTTACACATTTTACATAACTTCCGTACAATCTAATGTTTTAGATCAAACTTTATATATAGACTTTTTAGTGGAAAACAGTCTGAGCAAATTTCATAACAATCGGACAACTGCAAAAGTTTGTTTTGAAAGTCCACTGTCCCTAAAACGTACTCTGAACATTTCCAATTCAAAAATACTTTTTTAAATTTGTGTTTTTAGCTTTCAAAAAAATTAATGCTGTTTATTCTATTCATCAAATATTTAAATTTATAGAAGAAAACAATACCGTATAATCTCATCGATTGGTATTTCTTATTTTTTTTTTCAAAAATAAATAAAAATTCATAAGAAAGATTTTGACTAAAACAATTCAATTCTCAAACATTATTGAAACAAGATACAAAAACTAATGATAATACCAACGTTCTGTGACCAATTCGACAAGATTCGGTGTTACATAGTGTTGGCTACCTGTACATGAGCTTCTAGACGAATTCTTATTCTGGGACCACAATTTTATGTTGCTTGATTGGGTTGGGTGTATGGATAAGGGCCATAAATGACCAAGTCATCATTTTATGAAAAATTGGTTGAGTTCATACTTCCTTCAATTTTTTTCACTAATTATCCTTGACTTTTGGGCCCCAGACGCTTGTCCTCTTTTTAAATTTACAAGTAAGGATTTATGCATTCAACCTCACCTTATCAGTTCCTTACAACCCCTATGCATTCACTACTATGCGAACACAATAACAATAAAAAGGTTCTGCAATGAGTTTAAGTACAAATATAAGCTATTAGTGTCATAAAATAGTTCATTAACGTACTATTTAGACATTTCTAATTCAAGGATGCTTTTTTCTAATGTTTGGTTTTTTAGCTTTTAATTGAAATTAAAACTGTTTATTTTTCATCAAATACTTAAATTTATAGAAGGGGTATACGCAATTTCTTATAATCACATCTATTGTATCGTTTGCTTTTACTTATTATTTTCTCAAAAATAATTGAAAATGCATAAGAAAGATTTTGACTGAAAATAGATAAATTCTCAAAGGTTACTGAAATAAGAGACACAAGATAGTAGATTGATGATAAAACCAGGTTCTGCGATAATTTCGATAAGTCTCTGTGTTCCACTGGGTTGGCTATCTGTGCATGAGCTTCTAAACAAATGCTTTTTCTAGGACCATATTTTTATGAAAATTGGTTGAGTTCATATTTCTTTGACTTCCTTCACTAATTATCCCCAGTAGGTTTCCTTGACGTAATCGACTGACTGACACTTGTTCTTTCTGTAACCTCACGAAAGAACACAAGTGTCAACCTTAAAACATTCACCTCACCTAAGTACCTAACTACCTTTGTGCAGGAAATGCTATGCAAATGCAGCAGCAATAAAAAGTTGTTCAAAGCAGCTTAGTTAGAAAGATAAATTATAAGTATCAAAATAATTTACAGCAAGACACTGTCAAAATGTCTTCAACTGAGCAAATTAATAACAAATGTGTAACACGGTCATGTTTCGCTTCCAAAATTTCGGAATTGATTCATTCAAAGCACTTTTACTCTACCTTTAAGAGATCTTAGTGTACTCCATCTACCTTTAGTTAAAATCATCCTCTGAAACTGGATTCATTAATATTACCGGCACTGGGCAAGTATTGGAAATATTTTCTCAAATCAAAATGTGTGATGCTTCATAGTCAATAACTTAAAACCCACAAAAGGGGTTTTCTATATATAATTAAATCATAATAAGCAATATGCGTTTTGAATTGTCTGAAAGACAAGATTAACGTCTCTTATTAAAAGGTACATCTAAATCACTCTAGAAAACTATGCATCTGTATACAGAAACATTTTATACATATTTTAATTTTAAATTATTTTGTACTTTGTTATTCTCTTGTTTTCCTTTTCAAATATTTGAAAAAAAAAAACCTCACATTCTGCATATGCCTTTTCATTCTAAATCAAATTATATTTGCCCTCATATCTGAACACAATATTCATAGGCCTGGACTTGTTCAAATATCTTACAATCTCGTTGCGAAATAGAAGAATTACTTTTATTACGAATTCTTGGTATTCCTTTAGTTGTGTTACTTCAAAGAGATGTAAGTTTTTCTGCGTGCTTGGTATTTATTAATCCATATATCATTTATTATCCACAATCACGAAATCGATGTATCTAGTACGATTCATTGATCTCTTTCAGTCTCGGAAACACAGCTTTCCTTCTATCTATTTTTCGTAATTTAGTTTATCTGATAAACAGATTTTTCTTCTTTATTCAGATCTCAATGAGTTTTTTAAATGGGACTTCGCATTAAATAATCAATTGCCTTTGAGTGTACCATAGTTAATATCCGAAAAGAGAAAAGTTGAAGTCAGTTGTGTACAGTATAACGATTGATTTTCACAAAAATCTAATAATATCAAACAAGCTCAATAACACCGTTGAACAGCATGCCTTTTGTTGCTTTAAGGTTGGGTTTTCATTGTTTCCTTTCTCTATAAGTTACAAATGGGTCTTTTAGAGGAATGCCTTTTGCTGTCTTGGATCATCTGATTGAAGGACTGAATCTTTGATGCGAAGCTTGCATCAAAGTTAGGGAGGGCCACATTCCCCATAAAGCCCACTTGTCCCGTGTGCACTATAAAATTTTCTTTTCCCAAATGGATGAAGTATAAAGGGAAAGTTTATGGGTTAAACTAAATTCTAAATGTACTTTTTTAACTTTATCAGAATTTGAATGAATGAATAACACAATTATCTTTCTTGTGAATTTTAGAATCAATCATGGGAGAATTATAAGAATTTTTTTAAAAATTTACTGTTTCGTGCTTTACTTTTGGAAAGCAGAGTAAAATATATACTTATCTATTCTAAAGACCCTTTTCTCCCATTTACTTTGATCGTGCTCATAGGCATCATCTATCTAAAGTATTTCTCTAATACTTTTTTTATAAAACTTAGCTTTTAGTATTTCTGTACCAACTATATAAATGACAATGTTGAATTCAACGGGCCGTTTGGAAGGTTTATGAATAATCAATGGTACACAAGTTAATTTAATAATACATCACAAAAATAGATTGATGGAAATTAATTACTTCTGGAATGCAATTCTACAGCATCTAATTTGATCTTTTCTCAGAATAAAGAAAGAGCTTATTGTATCCCCTAAATGCGCAGAATTTTAAGCCTTTCAATAGGAGGCTACCGACCGTAACAGTCCAGCGAGGTTTCTCTAACATGTGACAAAGCAGAGTCAAACACCCGAAATCCAATAAGCTAGTCGAGCTCTGGAATTTTGCCAAGGAAAGATGTGAGGGGTTAATTCATTTACATGAAGTCATATTTGTAGTGATTTAACGTGCGCTTAAATCATCACATCTGTGAATGGAATTGCCCGAAAAGATGTCGAAACTGTCTGCCCTGAAGATATTCGTATATACTTATAGCGGAACAAATTTAAAATTACTGTTTAAATTAATTGAAATTCTATGGACGGTTCCAGTTCCAATAAAATCATTGGGCTGATTTAGTCAGAAGTTTTAATCATGCAGATCATAGGAAGTTCAAAAGTGCATGTCTAAATATTAATATTATAAAAGTTCTCTTGGTTGCTTTTCTCTAGTAAAAATAAGTATGCTCCAATAAGTTCCCTTGTCTCTTTCTGATATATTTGAGATTGTTCATTGATATTGGTACTCGAGGTCCAAATCAGAATCAGCTATTCCCTCTGATTATTTTGTTAGTTTAGCCGGCACATGTTAGACATCTCAGGTCATGTGAGGGTAACTAAAATAAAACAATTCTGTAGACTAAAATGAAATGTGAAAACATGTTAATTCTCCTTATATACATGATTTAATACTAAATAATAATTTCTCCAACAAAAAAATAACGAAGTACATTTTTTATTATAACGAATAATTCAATCGCAGCATCAATCACAAGCTTTATTATCACATAAGCATTTATATTTAATGTATTTATATACCCAAATGCATTCTAATTCGCTTTCTTTTTTTTAACATTCACAGCACTTAATCAGAACTGAACTTTAATTACGTAATAAAATATCGTGGGAATTTTCAGACACTTTGGTTTTAAAAAGTATTTTTCCATGGCTATATGATTCGATAAATCTAATTATAATACAGAGTAACTGAAATAATCTGAGTAACCGAATAATTTACCTCCCGATCTCTTTTGCGAAACTGTTCCCTTTGAACTATTATATATAGCAAAGCAGTTCAAGAGATTTCTCCTCTCACAGCGTGCAGTACTATAAATACATAGGAATGCCTCTTACCTACTAGCTCAGTAACCATGAAATTATAAATAGTTGCATATTATTCTAAATACGAGTAAACGTTGTTGAATTTCGCAAGCTTATAAATAGTTACTCGTTTCACGACAGTAAAAGTACTGAGTTTTCTTGATCCTCTGGTTTACTCTTTTATGCGACTAAACTCTTAATTGCAATTATCTGTTTGAATCGAGAGGTATATTTTTCTGTAATGAACGGTTTGTGAGAGTACATACAGAAAACCATAAAATTAATTTGAGTACATACACAAGATTTCTGTTTTACTTAATTATATTTTTCGTTGCAGGAAGGAATGAGAATAAAGCAAGAAATTAGACAGGTCGAACCACCTCGCTCTCTTATACTGAGGTAAGTATCTCACGTTCATATACTTGAATGCTGTTCATTGGGAATGATTTTTAGAAGAATGATACTTTTTGTGTATACTAATAGATAATGAAATTTATGTGCATTGTGGGATATTATAATTATTAGTGTATGGAGGTATTTGACGAGGCCGTCATGAGGCAACGCGCATTTTATCCTTTTCGTGATACTTCTATGATTAAAGGGTTAGTCTAGTCACATATTCCTGTTCAAAGTATTCACAGATCATATTTAAAAGGGTCCATAAAAATAAATATGTTCTGAAAACACGGCCAGTGAGTTAATTTATTGAGACTTTCGGATATGTTCAGGCTTTTATGTGGATAGGTGATACTATAATTTTTCATGTAATATGTTTTCAACGAGCTACTAGCAATTGGTAACTTTTCTATACTAGAAAATCCGAGGCAACTTGCAGGAAAGCATTTGAATTTAAGCAGTCATGTTGCTTGTTACATGACTGCTTAAAATACCTTTCATAAAGTTAAAAGATAATTCTCTAGCTTATAATTTTGCCATTGCTTATTTTCTTAATGTGTATCACGTAATTTATTAGTAAAATTGAATGCGAACGATTGTGCAAACGACTCATAAATTGATACAAATGTTGCTTTTTGTCTAACTCTACAGCATTTACTCATAGTGTATCTTTGATTACAGTAACAATTCAACAAGAGATATTGATGACATTGTTGTGAAGAGGACGAATAATAAAGTTTCGCCGGAAACTTTAAGTCACAGGTATCTGTTTAATATTTTTCTCCTATACGAATCGTTTTGATTAAATCAAATCTCTTATAATGTCAAATGATAAGTACATTTTATGCAAGTGATGATCTCATTTATGGAACACATTATTAATTCGTCTTTTCTTGACAAAATCTTAAATGAATGTAAAAAGTGAAAAATAAATTTTGCAACAACCCTTATAACTTCACAGAATTTTGGTAACTTTTATACCAACTTCTTAACACAAATGTTAGACGCTTAAACAATCCTTTTGTTTTAAAACATAGTACCATTGAGTAGAAAGATATAATTAATCATATCAAGAATTCACTTCGTAGAAATTGATAAAACTCATTAAATAGCCAGGCTTTAACATAAAGTGTATTAGTTTTAGTTATAATCCAAATACTAACTATGCATTAAAATATTTTTATAACAATCGTCACATATTCTCAGACAGTTTATGATTCTAAAAGAAATTAATTAAAACATTTTTACGTAATTTTTTTAATTACTAAATAAGGTCCTTGATTTCAACCAAGGATTGGTTTTGAAAGCGTTATTGTAGCTTACAGTATAAATTACAACATTTTGAAATTCATACATCTCATAACGCAACATAGTAAAAATAAAATTGGTTTCAGGTTAATTAACTGCATGAAAATTTTGTTACGATTTCTTTATTTACAGTACGTCAATTATACCTTTTCGTTATGCAAGTATTAAGCTTGAATAAAATTAGGTTTGCTCACGGTATTAACTTATTAATGAAATTTAACTTATACATTAAAATTTCCCGAACAATAAAAGAATTCCAAAAATCGCCTGTCATTCCTGACTCTGAAGTCATACATTTCAAAAACCCATGTTAAAAATTGTCCAAACGATAAAATGCAAAAGAAACTGATGCCCGTTTAGTGATCAAAATTATTTGAATCGATATTTTTTCTTTGTTACTTTTACGCCATTATTTAATTTCTAGCATGATGTTTTTGTCAAATACAAATTCTGTAGGAAAAAATGAATTTTATACACTATTTCACAAAACAGAAAAACTTGAATGTTGAAATTTTATTTTAGATTAGAAAAGGGATGGCAGCATCTCCAGGAATGTCCAGATCCATACCTCAACAACAACAACAACATCCCGATAGATCTGAACGACAACACAAAACTCGATGACCTCAGCGTGGCTACTTCAGCAGAGGTCAGTCCTTCGTTCGTGGATGGCGAGTACAGAGCAATGTCATCTGACGACAGCGGATCAAGCTCTGAGGACGAAAGCAGTGCGAGCTACAGTGATACCAGTCCTTTGCTGGACGTGAGCAGCCTGGGCAACAGCGATGTCAGCCTCGACTCCGACATGTCTGAAGACAGCAGTAGCAGCAGCAGTAGTAGCTCGGACGGCTGCATGCTGGATGATTGCAACAACCTCAACAACAACAATGGCGATGAGGAAGAAGACATGTCGGTCATGGATGCACCATCGATGCAATCCTCGTGGATGTCTTTTTCGTCCGCCGCGTCATCGTCTTCGGTAGCCGGACCGTCGCGAAGCCAGGTCATCTTGCCTGATGTCCTGCCAGTTGGCAAGATACCTAAAGTTGAAGATCCCCTTTTGTGTGACAACGGTCCAACGGCGGCTTCCTTCAACACGATAGCGACAAGAAACTTGGAAATAACTTTCGAAAAGAGAAGATCTAATCAGGATTTGTGTGCTCCAAGAATGTCGGGAGACTGCTGTTTAGTCGAGATAACAGCTCAGCCAGATGTTCAGGTAGATATTCGAGTGAATCCTGTGTCGTCCAGATCACACAGAGAGACTAGATCTGTGCCTATTAAACACGGGAATACATATCCACGTGAAGCTAGGAATAACAAACGGTACTTGAAAAATAGGGATATCAATGCGTGGATTGTAAATGATTCCTTTGATGAACACAACGATGAAAGGTCAAATAAGTATTGTACTCTAGGTGAAGGTATTCGGCTTAACAACTTCACCATAGTCAACGGATATAAGACCCTTAGCCTCACTGAATTAGTAAACCCAAACACTAATGAAGAGAATGAAACTCTTCGCAAAATGGATCCCGATAACCGACGAGGAAAAGGATATCCGCGCAATACAAAAACAAGTGGAAACGCTTCCTTTACTAATTCGTATCAAAACTTTGAGAGAAATTATTCCAAACTGCCGGCTAATGTGCATTTGTGTTGCAAAGACAATTGGAGACACCAAAAGGATTTCAGTAATGCAGTACTCAAACAGAAGCCTTCAACTGCAGAAGCTGCCCCGGTCAAGAAATTTGCCCCTCCATCTGTAAAATCTGATGTAGAGCCACACTCACAGAAATCAAAGGCTCTTGACGAAGGTGTGGCTATCGAAAAACCGAAGCAAAATGTTTCGACAAGGATAACAGCTTCTGATACAAATTCCAACAAACTTATGCATGCTGCAAAATTGCCTCCGAAACCTCGAGAAGTTAACAGAAAAGAAGCTTCATACTACTCTTCTAAGAAGAAATCCAGCGACAGTAAATTATCTTCTCCGGAGTTATTTGAGGTTTATACAATGGAAACAGCTTTGCCTCAAATTAATTGGGCAGCTATAAGCAAAGGCAGTAGAGAGAGTGACTGGATTCGAAAGGCAAGTGTTCTATTTCTTCCAGCTTATATATTTTTGTATGAAATCGTGCTTCTATACATAAATACTTAATGCATTACCTGGAATGGACACTACGTAGCAATAATTTTTGGGTAGCTTCAGAAGTAATTAATTGGAACATAAAATATAATTTCGATTGTAAAATAATTAATAGATCAATTTGAAGCCATACGAATTAAATTAGGATCTTGGAAATTCGTCATAAATTTAGTGTTTTTCTTGTATTTAAGCTTGAGAAAAGTTCTTTAAAATATCTGTAAATTGAAAAGCCTTTTCTAAACAAGTACTTATATTTTTTGTGAATCGTTTTCAGTTTCCGCAAAGCTTAACTTCATCCATTTATGCCATTATTTAAAAAAGAATTCGTTCAGACAATTTTTAAATGCTAAACGGAACATGTGCTTTTTTCCAATATATTTGCATGATTAAGAAGTGGTGATAAAGTCAATGCTAACACTCAAAGGTTTCATATTATTGTGTACAATATTTTATTATAATGTATAATTGATATTCATGTTTTACTATTCAATTGGGTTTTTTTATTTTTACACAGCGACCTTCCTTTTGTTATGAATTGTAGACATTAGCGATTTTCGTTTTTGTACAAAAAGTATCAATCCATTCTGCTTGCACTAAAAGAAATATGAATCGAAACAACAAAATTTTAATTCTGAAGTAATTAAATTGCTGTGTATTATTCTATTTATATCAAATCCAAAAGGTTGTTTTCTGAAACATTTAGAGTGAAATACACCCACATTCTGCCTTTAGTTCCGATTCCACTATTGATAAAAGATTATCAAATTCAGATTTAAAAGATTTTTGTTCCGTATTTAAATTTTTTCGGGTGATTTAAACGTCAAACAAAAAAAGTATTTTATGAACAGCAGACATATTCCAACAATATTAAATCTCAATATCAAGTTCCCTGTATGGTTGGATCGCCGGTATCGTACCGGGTCTGGAAACTTGAGGGGAAAAGGTTTCTCGGGAAACGGTGTCATGTGTTCTCTTTCTTTTTTTCCTTCTCTAACTTTATATAAGTTATTCTTCTCTAATTTTCTATTAATTTTTCTATAGTTTTCTATTGTTCAAAATTTAAACAGCGGTACTTTTTGTGCAAAATCGGCTCTTTGAGTTTCAATAAATTTCAACTGAATAAAATAAGTCAGGAAGTATGTTTATTCTAATGACGCATAATAACAAAAGTATGATGATAGACTGGATTGAATAGCTGTAAAATATATTTTTACTTCATTAGGGGCTTCTAATAAACTAGTATTAATTCTTCAAAGGTACTATTATTTATAAATTAGTAAATTATAAAAGTAATCTATTTTTGCCCCCTGAGACTGTTGAATGACAATCACAGCATTACCTCTCGGCTACCAATACACCACTCAGTTATAGTGTACATTTTCAGCTCACCACGGGTTCAGTTGGAAGGGTATGTTCTCAGTAATGATGAACAATGTTTGATCTGAAGAAGTGTGGTGGCCGAACAGACAGAGAGAGGGTTATGTATTGCAATTAAACATTGAGCTAGTTGTGTTGAGTTCATTGAGAAAAACGAAGAATAAGAAACCTTTCTAAATATAGAGGGTACTAGTGTTTTGGGGAGTTTGTATTTGTTTCATTCCGGAAGTGAAGCAGCATGACCTGCTCGAATGCAATTTCAGCATGTCGCTTACAGAATTATTCATTCTAAAGTTTTCATGAAAACACTCAAACATATGTATGCTCCAAAAAGCCTGATTCTAGCTGTACCATGAGAATAATTTCGAATAAGAAGGAACTCAGGTCAAACGTTCATTTTCCCAGTAGTTTGTATCTGTTTACACTCAAAAACTCTCAAAAATGGTTGGCATTAGTGAAAAATACGTATGGTTTGAAACAAATCATTTGTATTTTTATTGTACAATTTCTTTGCACAGAAAATCACGATTAGAAATATTCACCTTTTTGTTTTTCCGTAACACATTTAAGCCAATTAAAACTTAAGAGTTTTTAATGTATCTTTTACTAGTTTTAATATAGGCGTCATTTAAACGAAGATTTCAGGGAAAATATTATTCCATTTCTCCCAGACACCAAACCAAAACGTTAATCACACCACTACATAAAAGTGTCATATTTTTTTTAATTGTATGATAAACTGAGATACTTTTATACAGAGCTGTTATCAACGAGTATGGGGTCTAGGAACCACAGAATACCCTTTTTGAGATATCCTCTTTCCTTCCCTTTTTCTCTTAAATGCAGTTGTTTTAAAACTAAAAATGTATTGTAATATTTAATTAAATAATGGAGTAATTCATTGATTAATGTATCAAACCTCTCACTGTTGATTCGCACTTACTATCTATTCGTACAGACCAAATGTAGACCCCGATTTAATTAGCCTTCGTGTAACAATAAAGTGATGTAGAGTGACACACTAAACTATCTTCAGATCAAACATTATTCGTCACTGTGAACATTCCCTCCAGAGGAAGCTGAAACACTTGATAGGCAGAAAATGTATTCCATAACTCAGTTGAGGTTCGTGCACAAATATTCTGATTCCAAAAATGATTGAACCATTTCTCTGCAAAGTTAAGTTTTCACTTTTCCATGTTTTTCTCTGTGAGGACTAGTCTTGGCAGCTACCACTTCCAGCAATTCATTGCAGAATTACCCTCGGTTTTCTTAACACACTGTTCACTTTTTATTCATTTACTGGGTCACAAATCTTCATAAAAGGATTTTCTTGTTTAAAAAATCAGTAAACTTAGTTTTTTAAGTCTTGAAATGTTTAATGTTCATTTAAAATGTTCTTAGATAAGTTGAAGCAAACTCTCCAGGTTCGTTTGGAAATATCAACTTACTTAGCATATTAAACTCCCGACAGTCTGTTTCAAAATAAATTTCCTACGAAAATAAATCTTGCAGTATTTTCAAAATACTACATTCAAAACAGGCAAATTCTTCTAATGAAGGAGAGCCATCGCCGATGTATCACAAAGAATGCGACTATACTTTCCTTCTGACCACTAGACTCTAAGGACAATCTTGTCCAAATGTGCCATATCGAAATGTGCACGCAACGTATACTAAGCCGGCAATCTTTCTACTTTTCAGTGATTAATTACATTTTGTATTCAATTTGCGATTGCTGTAAAATTTATGTTTTGATATGGAAGAATATACATGGTCCTGACACAGTATGTGAAAGGTTTTAAATTTTGAATACAATAGTGTTTAGCTACTAATTCCATACATACCTGTACTGTAATCCCATATTTACCATTTTAAACTCTATCTATTTAGCCTCTAAATGGCATCATGAACATTTCGTACTGCTAGTTCACTTCACATTTCAAATTACTTACATTTTGTAACTTCACATTACAAAATGCATTTTGAACCACGGTCAAGTGATTAGACAAACGCAATAAGTTTTTACTAACATAGAAGAGAAAAATACATCCATGGAAGTTACTGGAATTGAACCTGTGAAACCTAGAGCTAGCAGGCTGCTAGTGCAGTGGGCAAACGTCGGTCTCTAAGCTCGCAGAGGAAAGGGCTCTCATACTCTAAATCATATATAGCGATCGCTATTTGTGATTATTTGTTTCTCCAACTCGTAATCAACGCTTGGCTTGCTTTGGCATCAAACGACAAACTCGGCGCCAGAAACCACACTAAAGACGCTCACAGTGATGATGCATTGCTTACGGTTTAACTTGCCCCTAATTTAAAGATCATAATGGTAATTAATTAACGTCGCACTAAAACAACACAGCGGGCTATTGACGACAGTCCGGGATCAATCCCGAAAGGAAAGGTCCGAGGACAGCGCCGCGTAATTTTGAAACACTGTCAGATGACGAGGCAACATCTGATCTGGCACCCCACACTTCAAACTTCCACACCACGCCAACGTGAGGATATTTGAGGCCACGACAGATTTATCGTGCATTAGCCCCTTTCTACACGACGGTCTTTGGGTTGGATTCGAACTCGTAACCCTCCGGTTGCTAGTCCGTTACTCTTCCATCAGGGCCACCGCGGCCCCCAAATTCAAAGAACTGGTCCGCTCAAAGCCACGGGGCCGCGGTAGCCCAATTGAAAGAGCAACGAATTAGCACCCCGAGGGTTGTGAGTTCGAAACTAGGTCCAACCAAAGACCGTCGTGTACATTGTGGCTGGTGCAAGTTAAATCTGTCGTGGCCTCAAATGTCCTCACTTTGGCGTGGTGTGTAAGTTTGGGAGAGTGGGGTGCTAGCTCAGCTGGTGGTGGTGTTGACCTCGCATCATCTGACCGTGGTTCAAAATTACGTGGTGGTGTTCTCGGATCTTTCCCTTGGATACTGTTCCCGGACCGTCGCCAATGCTTGTTGTGTTGCTCCAGTGCGACGTTAATTAGCTAACTACTAACTACGTCCAAAGCCACGTGACTCAAATGTCAATTCGCTCAGGACGGACGAAAAAGATAGCGTTTATCTACAAGAACAAAAAAATTTTAGTATTCTGAGAGCCGAAAACTTTCCAAAAACGTTTTAAGTTCCATCACACTTCTATTATCTTCTTAGTTGAGGTCGCAGCCCCTCCATCACCATTTGGCGTGGTGTGGAAGTTTGGAGCATAGACGTGAAATATAAGTAGACTGAGCATCGCTATTGAGAAGAGCTTCGAAAAGTGGGACCAACATGTGGCTAGTAGTCACGTGACTGCTATGCGAAAATTCAGCTTGGTTTATTGATTTGGCCTTTTATCGCTTCTCTTGGCGACATAACATTTACTTATAAAAAGTTAGCGATGCGAATGTGCATAATACTGAATAGTTCTAGAATTTGAGTTACGTTTTAAAATTGTTAGCGATGCGAATATAGTATTATATGCGATATGAATATTTCTTGAATCTGTGCTACTTTTTAATGTTTTTAGCTATTTGAGTTGTTATATAATTAGCTGAAGTTCCCGTTGGAATCTAGTTTAAACTAGCATGTATACAAAAAAACGTATGCGTATGATAAATAGGTGGTAGTGAATAGATTGATCTCAGGTCCGGAGTCCAGATACGGCCCACCAAATATTTTTACCAGGCCCGCAGATCATGCCGGGCCCTCTAGATCAGTTTAACCAACCCGTAGTTCAGATATGGTCTTGCGGGCAGATTTGGATCCGGTTTCTGGTATGCAGACCTGGATACGGCCCTCCAAATTTTTATCAGGAACTTAGTTCATATACGACTCTCCAGACAGGTTTACCCAGCCCAGTCCATATACGGTCATCCAAATATTTTTATTAGGACAGCATACCAGATATACCTGAAAGGTTAACCTGCCCGCTATCCAGATACGGCCCTCATGAGTTTTATCTAGCCCGCAATCCAGATAGTCTTCCAAATATTTTTTATCAGACCCGGCCCTCCTAATCAGTTTAACCAGCCTGTAGTTCAGATACGGTCCTCCGCACAAGTTTACTAGGCCCGCAGTCCAGATCGGCCAGTAGTACCGGTTTGATTTATCGCTCGACTGTTGCATTTGTTATTGAAGAGAGAGAACGTGTCAAACGGGATAGAGATGTTCACAAGTATTTTGTCACTGGTTAAAATTTTGTATAAGATAGTTGTCCTAAACCTGACGTTCTTTAATTAATTCAAAATATTATACATTTTTTTTCTTTAACCTGTATTTGGTGTTGGGGAAATTATCTTAAAGATTTAAAAGCAGAAAATAATTCAAACTTCCTTGTTTAAATTTCATGAGGTTAACACAAGTTCGAACAAATTGAAAAATAAATGCACATGTTTGGAAATGACTGCTTCAATAAATATTTTACTGATGCATAAAATAAAAATAGTGAAAAAATGAAGTTGCGTGCTCAAATAAAGTCCGGGTCACCACTGAAAGCTTTCATTTACATAATGGATCATTAATTGCTTACGTTTTCGTAAACGCAAATTTATTTTAGGACAATTACACATAAAAATATTATTGACATGAAAAGTTATACATATAATCTTTACAAGATGGAACCATATACTTGAAGTTGTTAACTATTTTGCCCAATTTTAAATTTCTCTTTCAAAAACTAAATAAGTCACATCCGTGTCTATATCTGGATTTTAAATTTATCAAATTGATCATGTAAATAACTCTACAATTTTTATTATCTTAAGTGTGTGCAAAAGTGCAGGATTTTTAATATTAAATTTGTATTACTTATTGTGTGTGAAATCAATATTTTATAAATACGAAAGATAAATAAGAAACAGTAAACAAAAAATTTATTGTTAGATTCTCAAACTTTAAATCCACTGAATAAAACTCATATAGAAACATGTAGCCATTTACTAGCCATCTTCTTTCTTCATCTTTAGGGAAACTAATAAATAAAACAAACAAATTTTTTAAATATATAAGAACTGAATAAATGAATTTTTAGCAGATACACATCTTTACAAGTTCTTATTACAAGTATAAGTATAAATTGTTTTACATGTAATCCTAAAAATCATAAATACAAAATTATGTTTATAATTTGAAAGACAATACCTTAAGAGTTTAAGTTATCACAAATTTAATGCTTTTACAAAATAGAGTTTTTCAGTTTAAAAAATTGAAGAAAATAAATGTTTCGTTCGATTGAGGAGCATGTTTTATGTGTGCATAAATTTTCACAAATGTATTTAATTCGTTCAATTCTGTGAAATGTGTTTTTATCACTACCAAGCTTATTTATCGAGTTAAAGAACGATATAAACATTGAAATGTTCACAAATATTATTCGAAACAACCTGAAATTCAATATTATTCATCTCAAGATTAAAACATGTAAGGAAGAAAGATGAATCTGGTTTAAAAGTGGAAAATAATTACATTTTAATGTTAGGTTTATTTAAACCCTAAGCAAAAAAATCACGGTGTTAAGCAGATGCTTTTACAAAAGAAACTTTTCCAGCTGCCCGGATTGTTTGGAATTAGAATAGAAGTTTCATTTCGTTCTCTAATTTTTTGCTTTCCCAATTTGCCATTAATGTATGTTCATAATAAAAATACGCCGAAACAGGTACGGCATTTCAATTTCCGTTCAAGCACTGTTTTTGTTTTTCACATAAGAGAATGGCAATTTGTTTTTCGCCATTCCAGTAGAAAGTTATAGGTTCAAGGGAAATTATTTGAAAGAAAAGCTCTTTTGTCAAATGCAATCATAATGGAGTATTTTACATATATTTTAAAACATGAACAAAAAGGTTCCCTAAAGTGGGTAAATGTGGGCATTTATAATACGAATTATGAAATGATTTAATCCTATTTTTTAACAGATTGATTTTACTTAATTTATAATTCTCAAAAGTTTTAAAATTTATCTTGTATTTTAATTATTATTCTTATGTAATTCCACAAATACGAAACAATTTTGGACAGCAAGAAATAACAATTTAAATTATATACTTAAGTTCATGTTTTCAATTCATAACATTTTTATCGTATAAGACACGAAAGAATATAGTGCTTCTAGTTGGCGCCAAAAAATTCATCGCCAAGACAGAGAACGATTTCACACAAGTTTTTAAAGTTCGGTTTATTATTTTAAGCTCTTATATATGCACACTTTGCAATAGCAAACACACTCGAACATCAGTTATTTTATTTTAAACATTATTTTATATATACAGGGTGAGTCTAAATTGTTTTTACAAAATAAGAGAGGGGTGATTGTACCCCCATCCAGACGAGCAATAATTACCATGGAACATAGGGTCGCATTCCACTCTGAGAGGTGGAAAAGAGTCAAGTCGAGCATGAACAAGTCATCGCCTCTGACGTCGTTTCGTACCTGCCTTCGTAGCATATCTCCTAAGCAAGATGGCCTGTCGGTAGCGCACGATGGGTCGGACGTGGCGGACCTGTGGCTTGGCCTCCTCGCTCACCGGACCTCAACCCACTGGACTTTTTCTTCTGAGGGCACATGAAATCTTTAGTGTACCAGACGCCTGTGGACTTGGCTGAAGATCTCATAGCGAGAATCGGTGTTGCCGCAGACAAAATTAACATAACACCAGGAATCTTCGAGAGGGTGCGCCAGTCATTCCTTCGCATGTGTGAACTGTGCAACGACACGCGTGGCCGCCGCTTTGAGCACTTGCTGTGAGTTTTTCTCTGATCAATAAATCAGATTGTGCAACTTTTGGTATCATTCATTCGCTTTCCCAACTCTATTATAAGTTCATGTTTAAATTATAATTTTACTCTTTTCTGCCTCTCAGAGTGGAATGCGACCCCATGTTCCATGGTAATTATTGCTCGTCTGGATGGGTACTATCACGCCTCTTATTTTGTAAAAACAATTTAGACTCACCCTGTATATTGATTGTAATTCAATGAAATCTTTTTTTATAGATCGGGAAATGTCCGCAGGTTGTATTAAGAATTCTAGAGTTAGAACATCCATTTTTATCATACTAGCAAACACAAAAATAAATGTAAAATACACGTAAATCACTCACCTGTGAAATGCAATGCTCCCACTTTTAATAAATTTGGAATTACATCAATATGCACAGCACCATAGAATCATGTTAGCTTTCACTTTCAATGCATTTGCTATGGAAGAAAGAATGCGCACACTATATGCGCGTTGGAGAGAAGAGTCTAAGGATCATGTGACTACTGTTTTTGGTCACATGATCATTGGGGGGGTATTTCAATTAACGTCACACTGGAGCAACACAACGGGCTATTGGTGACGGTCCGGGATCAATCCCAAAGGGAAAGATCCGAGGACAACACCACGTAATTTTGAACCACGGTCAGATGACGAGGCAACACCTGAGCTGGCACCCCACTCTCCAAACTTCCACACCACGCCAACGTGAGGACATTTGAGGCCACGACAGATTTAACGTGCACCAGCCCCCTTTGTACACGACCATGATCATTGGGACAAAAAAGGTTGCCATAACTCACTCTACTTTTATATCTCCTCCATGGTTTGGAGTGCCAGCTCAGGTGTTGTCTCGTCATCTGACCGTGGTTCAAAATTACGTGGTGTCCTCGAATCTTTCCCTTTGGGGTTATAGCCCGTTGTGTTGCTCCAGTGTGACGTTAATTGAAAATACCAAAATACCAAAAATACTTTGGGGTTGTTCCCGGACCGTCACCAATAACCTCTTGTAGTGTTCCAGTGTGACGTTAATTAAAATACCTACCTACCCTACATCACCATAACGAAACGAAACTATAAAATAAGAACGGTAATTAGTACCACTTTCGTTAGAGCCAAAACCTCCAATACTCGTTGAAAATAAATATCAACATCGCTAGATGTACCCATTGCTTTCGTCTAGAGCAGGTTTAGTTTGTATAGAACAAGTGTTTGTGGGAGTAAATGCCGATGGCTGGATATCGGGTTATTCTCCGACTAGTTCATTGAATTCATATTTTACGTTGGGGAGATGGATGGATGGAAAAATAGAGTTGGAAGTGCTCTACAAAGGTTCAGCAATGCGGGAAGAGATTTTATTTCGAATTTGCGAGAAGATAGTGAAAACCATATAGAGAAAGTAAAACCAGAATTTGAATCTTTGAGCTTTCTGAATGATAATTCAGATATAGAAATAGACCCTTGTTTGGAATGTGATACCGAATTCGGAATACTCACTATCGAAGATGATGAAAACGACAACTTCGGCTACTCTATTGATGGAGAGGTCTGCTAACAAATTTTAAAAAAATTATTTTGAAATGTTTCTTTTTTCAAATGAAACTTTTTCTTGCACAGTTTAGAAACCTATGAAATCATCAATCCACATCAAAATAGTAGATAATGGTTTTCATAATCAGCTACATAATTTTCACTAACATAATTTGTTCATTCCTAATATGATATGGTCACCGAAGCGCATCAAGTTGCAGTCTTACCAGCTTTAAAACGTTTTCAAAATATAGGGGTGACCCTTTAGAAGGGCTTGTAACTATTGCAAGAAACACGGCTGCTACCAAAAACATTTTCCAATAGAATTTTCCCCATGGACCCACATTTTTTTATGAAAACAAAATAAAAAAGAATTAAAAATATGAGTTATACTCTAAACACATTGCTACATAATTTAAAAAATAATTTTGAGCAGTGGGAGATATCACCAACTGCCTTCCATCCAATTTAACAAAATTTGTTGAATTTGAATTCCAAATTGTTCTGAGAGAATTTTTAGTTTAACTGAAGTTTTTAGTGGAATGAGGGGGAGAGTATTTCTAAAAACCAGGACATTTATGAAATAGGTTAGGAAATTGAAGTTGGGATGTCTAATCTCCTTAAATTTTCCCCTTCTAATACATATATAGTAATGATATAATGCCAAAATATGAATTTGCAATATGTCTGCCAATGCAATGTAAACTTAAAATCCCTGTATCTTTTTAAAATCGGCCAGTTCCTTTATTTAAAGTTATTTTTTGTTTCATCATGTTTTTAGTTATAAACTTATTTGTTTAATTTCCAGATATTTCTTTATTCAAAAACTTCTTTTAATACAACTACTTTTCTTGTAATAGAGGAGAAATGACAGGGAAGAAATTCGAAGAAAACTTGCAATGGATTCAGATACAGAGGATTACATCTCTGAAAAGCTTAGCCAGCACAGAGATGGAGGCTGTTTCGATCGACTGAAAAGTACAGGAAACCTTCAGATTTGTTTTATGAATGAAGCAGCTAAGGATCAAGAGTTGTCTAATCCAGAAGAGGAAACAGCAACTGAGAAAAATAAAGTAGTACCTGTGCCAAGGGTTCAAAAACCAACCTTGCATTTGCCTTCTACTGCATTTCAAAAATGTGAAAAGGTTTGTAAAGGTTGACATGAAAATATTTTATGATCAACAATTGAGATTTTTTATTGTCTAGTATTTTTTTATCTACTTTCTCCACCACTTAGAAAATTTTATTGAAATTGTTTTTCTTTACAATATGTTTTATTTACACTTTGAACTCCTTTTCATTGTTTTAATTTCTTTTGTAAAATTTATTATAATTTTAATGCATTATATTTTTGTGAAATGTCAACATTGTGATTATTTGTTTTAATCCTAAATGATTTGATAAATCTAAAAGTCGATTGGTTTAATAAAGGTCTTTTATAAACCCTTTAAATTATCAGCAAATTAACATCACTAAGTGGTACAAATTTATCAGAGTATTGTGTGCTTGTGACAAGGCCATATGCTTTCTACATTCCACCATAATGTGTATTTTCTTTAAACAGGTCATTTGTGACCAGACAGGTTATAAATTGTTTGTGTTACATTATAAATTACTATTTATTTGATTGCATTGCCGTGATTGCTTTCTAATTTAATAGGCATTTAATTTATGTGTAAGCTCATATAAAAAATTTTTCTCTTCAACAGCCTTCAGCAAAAGTGCAAAATAACAATAATTCACCTCTATCAGTAACAAAGCGCCAACGTCCAAAATTTTTCTTCAATCGTCCTCGCAGCTGGCATGCCTCAAAGCAAGATGAGAGTCCTTTCCCAGAAGAGGATCTCTTGACGCGACATATTCGCTTGCAAGCAGAGGCCAGAGAGGCTTTAGCACAGGCTAAAGATATGGCAAGGATGCAAATGGAAATTGAAAGGCAGAAGAAAAAGAAGAGTCCAATTGCTGATATAGTGAGTGTTTCAGAAAAATTAATTTAATCAGTTTTTCGCAAATGCAGTGTTTGTGGATTAATTTGAAGTGTTCTGTAAAATTGGTTTTTTGAATTTTTCCATCTTAAGAAAAAGAATGAACAAGGTTTGTTTAACCTTAAACAAGCTGGTTAACTCTAAACTAACTTCAAAACATAATATATGTACTGTATTTATAAATATATGTTTAATCCCCAAAATGTTATATTATATTTGTGGTAAAAAATGTTCAGTTCTGATGAGATTTTATCTTGCTTTCATCATTAATTTCAGTAATTAAAGAAAGGAATTGAATTGACAGCAACGTAATTTAAGAAAAAATATAAAATGTAGTCTCAAAAGTGGGAACCTGAAACAAAATAAATAGCCCATTGTGTTGCTCCAGTATGACGTTAATTAAAATACATACCTACCTGAAACAAAATATACTTTAATTGTTATCATGTACAATAGAAGAACATTCAAATTCTAACAACTTGTAATCACTATAACCACTTAAAATACTCAATATTAAAATTGCAAGATTTTAGTTTGAATATTTTACTTTTATTGTTTATTAAAAAAATTTTACTTTAATTTTAGTGGAAGATAACTAATCTAAAATACTTTGAAAGCTTTCTCATTAAGATTTGATTTATTTAATTTTGGGTTTGGTGCAGCTTGTCCTCTATTTAACACTGCACCATAAAACCCAAACCATCACACTAAGATCTGCAATATGCATTCATTTTTATGAAAATTGCATGTTTTAGCTAGTTAATATAAACAAATCATTTTCCAATGAATGGGTTAAATAAATTAGGTGCCAAAATTTAAATCTTATACATTAGGCTGAATCCATTCAAATACAGGCAAGGCTATGCACCTAACCATCTTTGAATCGAATGATATTTTGCACACAGGTACATTTTGGGCCACCTTGAATCAACATATTTTTATAATCTCGATATACGTCCATGAAAGTGATGTCACAAATTAAATTGTTTTTCTGAGCTTATATTACTCCTACTTAAAAATCGCATATCTCCTAAAATATATAAAATAATCTAATTTTGTTTTCTTCAGAAAATTTTAAAACTTTAGAGCAAATATCGGTGTTAATTTCATTAGTAAGACTCAAATAGTATTGAAAATGTAGATTTTTCAATGTGATCATTTAAAATTCATTTTCGTCAAAAAAATCATTTTTAAAAATCTGATTATTTTTTTAAGTTCCTGTATCAATATGCTATCCATGTGAGTCTTTTTTGCAGTTTTTGAATAGTTAAGCTAAAATAAATTATTTTGCTTAACCTTTATACTACGGTGCTTTTATTCCACTATCCGAATACGGTACGACTGTTGTACTGCCCGTAGTCTAAAGGTTAACGACCTTGATCGGTAAACTCAAGGCAACCAGATAATAATGAAATACTGTCAAATTCCCTATAAAAGGATGAAATGTTTTCGAAACCCCTAAATTAAATCGGAATTCCCTTTCAACCAGTGGGAACTACGCTTCCTGTATTTGTTTAAAAATACTTTTTTACTCAATGTTAACTGATTAATATGAATAATAATTTACAATATTTGCTTAATTTGAATAAATTATCCAGCAAATAATTATATATTAAACATGTACACAGAATTTCACAAATATCATAATTTTGCTGTTCATCCCACTGCAAAACCAAATTTTAAAAATACACTAATTGTTTTGATAAAAAGGGGCAGAGTAATAAACTACATATTTAAAATACTATACCAGTATTAGTAAATTCATGTAATTACATTAAAACATTTGAACAGTATTGAAACTAGTAGCACAAAACATAGTACCCTATAAATCCTCATAAAACATTTCTAAAACTGCATAGATAAGAAAAATGCGGAAGCTCAGTAATATTTAACATAGCAAACAAAATAATGATACAATATTTTATTTATTTAAAACCATAAGAAAAGTTCCAAATTCGAATATTAGTTACCCTGATAAAATAAGTTAAGAAATTTGTTAAAATTTAGTGAAAGTGTTTAGCCCTTCCTTTGTGCCACAGAATTCTAAGAAAGCATTCTGCAGATGTTTCAACAAATGACCATTTCAAGGTTGATCTTAACAAATGCAATTCATAAATAACTTGTTTTCAATCCTCTTCAATCCTTGAAAAGTTGCCCTCTCCTGTCACAATACTCAATAATCGAATTTTTGTGTATGATCAGAGACTGACTTTGTCATATGATCGCACTATTGCAAAACTTCCAACAGGAGTGAACTCGTTAGTTATTTAAAAACTATTTTTAATGTCACAGGAACATTTTCATGTGCCTTCCTCAATAAAAGTACATTTAATTGATTTATCTCTTCTGAATCCTTGAAATTACTTTTTACATACTACATAGATTTGTTAGATTAATTTCTCAAAATCCCAGAATGAAATATGACCCTTGTGCCCTAAACTTATACCCTAAACCAAGAATGAAATAAGAGTAAATGAGTATGACTAAACTATTTATAAGAAACTTTATTTAGACAAAGATAATGCTGTTTGACATATTAAAGTTTCTCCTTCACTATATAAATAATCCCCTTGTAAGCAGCTGGATAGATTCAGCTGTTTGTTGGATAAAACTATTCAACAGTCTTGAACCTTCGGAATAGTATCTCTTGTTATTTTGATTTATAATTTCTTGTAGCATGTATTGTGTTAACAACAAAGTAAAAATTTTAATGCAACTAAGCGCCCAAAGCAAAATGCTTTCCCCAGTCAATAATTGGAAATAGATTTTGACTGATATCTTTTTAACTATTTACTGTAAAATTATTCGACAAACATCTCAGATATCACACTACATTGATATGTGAACACAAGTAATAAATTGTGTTAAAATATTGCATCGAAAAGGTGATTGAGCTACGAACCTGGGGATTCAAGCGCTTATTGAGTGAAGGAATACAGTTGGTCCCCTTTTTTAAACACACGTCAGAGGTTGAAATTTTGATGATATTTTACATTGAAGGCTGTTAAAAATCTATGAGAAACTAAATTAGCATTCTTGAGGACTAAATTAACAACATTCCAATGAACTTATACAAAAATTTTCAGAATTTTTAACAAGGCCTTTTTGATCTTGACCAAACTTCTGCAAGTTCCATGAACTGTTAAAAAACTAATCTATTTTGAAAAATATTTTTACAAATTATAAACAGTATATTTAATACTAACAAAAACAATAAAAGTTTCTCTCTAATAGTTAGAGCATACCAAAATTTTAAGATCTATGCGACGCTCTTAACAAGCAAAATTGAATCTTTTTTATCGCTATTTGAAGTCTTATTTCCATGAAAAAATAAATGAGGCATGGTTGAACATATGCCATTGGCCATCACATACTGATTTTTTTTAAAAGTCGAAGATGGCGAGGCAAACATTTTTTATTGCCTAAATTTGAATGGATTCACCCATTAATTATTAAATTCTAGGAGATTTATGCAAATTGTTGATCCAATTCAAGCTTCCAATAAGAGAATATATACACATCCTGCATTTTGAGAGGGTTATGTAGGTCAAACTTTGACCCTCTAAGGCAAGCCACACATTTGTCCAATATCAGTTCAGTGGCACTAAATAAGCTGAACTATGCTAAGGACAGAAATGTTTTATCTGTATGGAAGTGGTGTATGCATACACAAGTTTTGTTGTATGTCTGATCAATGTATGGCTTTTACCTAAGAGTCATGCACATATCTCCCACTACAACCTGCAGTTTTTCCTGAATGGCTTCTAACCAGTTTTAGTCTTCCAGACCCTTAAGATTCTTTCAGCCATTAGATGTGGCTATGCTGTTATTAAATTTGTAGGATTAAAGCAATAGTATACTTCTCAAAAATTCTCACTACATGCAAAATATTAAGATTTCATTTTCAAGATCATATGTTAAAAACATGACTAACATATCTGACATAGCTCAACACTCTTGGTAATATTTCCATTATTTTGATTTTTCACTAAATACTCAGTTGGTAATAGAAATTGATATTGAAACATGAATTTCTAAAGTAAAGTTTTGTCTTGTTTCATGTGTGCAACACTCAGCATACATAGAATTTAATATTTTTCAATGCTTTAAATAGGTTGGTCTTCCTTTTCCTGATGGTAAAAATTTGTTAAGTCACCATGCTTTAGTTGCTATGAATGTTGCACAGCTTCAAGTTATTGTGAATGACCTACATTCTCAAATTGAAAGTAAGTTCCTCAAATTATTTGTTCTTCCAATCATTACCTTTTAGTATATAGCTTTCACTTCTATATGTAATGGAGAATAAATTTGCTTCTTCATACCCTCAATACCTGATTCTTATTTTCCTTGATCAAGGTGCAATTTATTTTCAGATTGGGGCACACTTACAGATAGGGTAATGAGGGTTAAGAATCCCAGATCTTAAAAAAGCAGGAACTTCCTTTAATTTATATCTGAAAAAATCTATGAAGATATATTCGACATTTAGTTTCTCCTTGTTTTAATCAACAAATGTTTATCCATTATTTGTAGTAAACAAAATAATATAAACACTGAAAATACTTTATATTCACTATTAATAAAGAATTGTGCTGCCTTTTTCCTCACATGCTTCCCTTTCCTTACAGCTTCTATTCGTATTGGAGTATTCACTAAAACTAGTCTTTGGTAGCACTGAAATTGCTCTGAACGTTAAAGAAATTATTTTAAAATTTAAATTATTTTAAAATCACAACCAACACAACCATCATCTCAAATTACTAATATCCCTACTTTAAAATAAAAAGCGAATAGTACCAATGCAGATTGGTTTTGTAACATTCTTCAGATTGATATTCTAGGTATTCCCTTTACTCGATTATTTCAGAGAAATTTTTTATCTTTATTGAGAATAAATTTTGGTAAATTTGTTACCTATATGCTTTCATAATTAGTGACAATTTCTAAGAGCTTTCATACCTCAATTGCCAATTAAAAGGACACTTAAAAGAAATTGCAACTAGTTTTCTACATTGGTGCTTGTTGACTAAGTTAATTTTGTCATTGGCAATTTAAGACTACTTCTTGAAAAATTGCCCCTCTAGGTACAGGATAACTAAGAGATAAAAATAGTTACAGAAATGGCAAATTACTGAAATTATTGCTTTACGAATTGTCAAACCCCATGTCAGGTATCAATTGTTTTCCCTTAGCAAAACAAATTATATTTTAAATTGAGGGCAAAACAATGGATGAAAATATGTCTATTATATATTCAATGTAATTAACTTTTAATTTGATCTATTATCTTAGACACCCTAAAATCCTTTAGAAACATACATTAATCTTTGAATTAGTCATTACATGTTTTCAGGGGCCTTATTGAGCCAACCATATGCAAACCTTAAAATCCATTGATGTTCCAAATGAATGACCCTTGATAAGTGCTTTGATACTGTTTATGAAAAAGCAAAGTACTGATTCATAGGTATCACTAAATGAAATTCAGATACATTAAAAAATATTAATTATCAGAGACATTGATTTTCATACTGTCTGCCCTCTAATTTTGTTATATAGTTGAGTTACTTTATTTTTAAAAAGTTACCATTTTTCAATCACCCTATGTTCTTTACAGAATGTTTTTAAGGTGCCCCATATCACACCCATCTGTTAGCTCTAAATTTAATCCTACAATGTGAAATCCCAGTCTCAGAATTCCATCCAGGAACAACTCTGTTTTATACTAATACTGTCAGATAATTTTCTCATTAGGTGATTAGAGAAAGATACACTGAATTGATTTATTCTGTGTTGAATTATCAAATCAACATTAAATCTGTAGCAGGTAGTTAGCGTTTACAATATGCAATGTATAATCCTTTTTGATAGAGATACCAGATTTATATTTATTTTCATAATGTATTTTTCTATTTTAGCTTTAAATGAAGATTTAGTGAAATTTTTATTAGAACGTGATGATTTGCACATGGAGCAGGACTCCATGCTTGTGGATATCGAGGATTTAACTCGATATTTGTGAGTAGAGCTGTTTGTTTTCCTAATTTAGAATTATCTAATGATTATAAATTATTGTGCTCTGTTAATGAGAAGTATTTTAAATTATCTTTAGTTTTGTTTATTCTGTTGATTCATACAATATCCTTTATCTGTAATGTGAAATAAATTCACAATATTAAAATTTTTTTATATACAGAAAATTTAATCGAGTTTCTAACAATATTTAAGTTTTATAATGTAAAATTTTATGTTTTTTCATATTAGGTATTTCAATAAATATTCTTCAATGTGTATAGAATTGTTTAGGAAAACTTTTGGAATGATTTATTTTCAGATTTAAACTAGAAATATGCAACATGTAGCTCTTAAAAATACTTTTAAGCTTGGGTTTGCCATGTTTGATGTTTTAGTTTTAAATCCAAAATTAGAAATGAAATCTTTTTATACATCAAAATTGCCTAACTTCATTGCTCATGAAAGCTTCCAGTAAAACTAATTCACTGTATACGGGTTTTTATATCAAGTTAACTAACAATCACATTTTTAGTCTTACAATTTTTACTTAAATGCAATGTAAATGATACTAAACCTTGATTCAACAAATTAAAAGCATGGCAACTTCTGCAAATTAAGCACCTGCACTCATTTAAGAATTCTTATGCACTCCAACCTTTTTAATTGTTAGTTCAGAAATGTTGGGTTCACTATTACAAAATTGCTGGAATCTGCTATTTAATATGTTAACTAATGTCTTTCCATATTACTGTAATTTGCGAAGTTGACTTTTCTTATGAATAATACATAATTACAAGGGCAATTTTGATATTGGTACTTCCTGAGCAATGAAACTTATGAATATAATTTAGGTTTTATCAACATATTAATTTTTTCTCATACTTTCAAGTTGATCTGACAAAAGGATATTTTTTAAAGTAAAAAGATAAATTTTCCAGTTGATTAAATCTACCAACACATATTCTGGTATTTAGTGAAATTAAATACATTCTGGTATGAATATTTAATGAAATATGTCTGTTTAACAACCACTTAAAAATTCTTACGTTTTAAAACACTTCGGTTTTGAATCAATAGAAATTTCTTTTTTCAAAAATCAATTTAAACTTGCCAATCTTAACATTTTTGGTAATTCTTTTAAATATATATAAATTTTACCTTGCAATTTCTAAAACTGTTTATATCTAAAATAATTAAACCTAAGCATTCAGAAATTTGCCAGTTTATTTTCAGAAGTTTATAGTTTTATTATTTCGAATTTGTTATGAATTTCAAAACAGGAAGATTTATGTTGACCACACAACCACTGTTAGAACTTAGTTCATTTTTACTGGTGCACCAACAAATATTTACTCCTGTAAACCCCAACCTTACTGGCATGAAATTTCAAATGGTGAATAAATTGGCACCAATAAATCAATGCATGTGTAAATTGTGCTTGATTCTGCCTCTTGGATAAAGCATTCACCAAATTGTAGAATTTTATGTATGGTACTAGCAGAATAACCCAGAGTTACTCGGGTTGAATTGGTTAATAATTTCAGTTTTCGTTTATAAATTGTAATTCCTATTCATCCCATGTAACAAATGCCACACTCTAATAAAGGTACACAATTGTTAAAAACACAATTTCAGAAATGTAAATAAATGTCATATTTAACATCTTTGTAGAATTTAAATTTTTAGTAAGAAAGAAGTCTACAGTGCCAATGTTACCCAGAATGCATAGAATAGTTCATAGTATGCATATAAGTGACTTGAATGTCATTTAAAAACAGAAGTGTTTCCCAAAATTATCATACAATGATTAAAAATGTTTTTATTATTAATTAAACCATATTTTACCTTCATTAGTTATTGAACGAAAAACATCAAATTCAAAATCCAGAAATACACCTTAAAACAGTTTAAAAAAGCTTCAAACGAAAAGTAATGAATTTATCTATTAATAGACTACATAATAGATTCTTGGAACATAACGGATAAAAATTTTTAAAAAATACCAAGGTTGCCATATTAGCTACCAGTCCTATTTTGAAAAGTTTTGTTCTGCAGCTTTATTCTCTTTCGTCCATCAAAAATATTCCAAATTTTTTTAAATTTCATAAAGAAAGACTCGAAATAAATAAACTATTAGAATTTAAATTCCGTAAAAATAGTTTTAGAAAATAATTGATATTTCAGCAGCACAGGTAAGACAACCCAAGTAATTCCAATGTTCAATTTACCTCCCTAGCTACTCCAAAACTACCAAATTATGGTTGATTTAAGTATAGTTACTCAGATGTTTTAACTTGGAACTTGCCTAAATATATACGCAAAGAAATTTCAAATAATTAATTCCCTAAACTAAAATGTGGTGTATCAAATATAAAATTATAATATGTTGAAAAATCTTGTGATACTTGTAGACACAAAATCAGACAGAGCGGGAAGACGGACAGACAAACGCAACCAAGTTGTCACTAAATGAATGTAGTACTCACAGTATGCAAAGGTTGAATATATTTTCATGAAATGTTTGGACGTAGCATGGGAACACATACAAACAGACACCAAACACACAAGAGACGGATTTTGCATCAGAAGGGTCCAAAAAGGATAGAAAACTTGAATTGGTTTGAAAATATTCAATTTACAAACACTCCATTCTTATTTATATAGATAAGAGAATTTATTTCACCTATACATTGCTTGAAAAGCATCTTAATTCTATGTAAGCTTGGGCAAGAAAGCAGACTTATTGTATGGATATGATATTAGCTACAATTTTAAGTGTTACATTTGAATGATTCTTAGATTATTTCAAATTGTGTTGTGTAAACTGTCATGTTTTGGGAGGAAAATTAATCATTCTTTTTCAGAGGCCTGAAGGGAAGTGGCAGTGTCAGTTCTTCGAGCTCTCAAGTTTCTGTTAATAGTATCCCTGATAGTAAAAAGTGAGTATTATTTATATTATTTTGGTAGTTTCTTTAATTAAGATGCATGTCAAAGAAACTTTTCATTCATGTTTCACTCAACAGTAATGCTGATCAAAATATGCAGCAAATTCCAGCTACTTTAACTGTACCTATGTATTTTATTCATGTCCCTTATATTATTTTAATGTAGTAAAATTCATGACAGCACTGCTCATAAGGATTCCCTATACCTCACAACTATCACCCCTATTTTGCTATTAGACTTGCATCAATGGTTGTGTCTAAGGCAGTTAAATATACATTAAAACCTTGATAAGTCATCACTTAAGGGATCAAGAAATATGTTCATTGTTATTTATATCCATACAGCTTCAGTGTACTAACCCCACTATTTTCTCAATATACATTACTGTAACGATCATATAAATTTTTAATTTAGCATGGTATTCATAATATAAATTGTTGAAAGTACTAAAAAATTATATTAATGATGCAGGTTAATGTTAAGTCTTTTAAGCTTTATTTGAATATTCTTTAAGCTTGAATACTACTTTACATATTATAATGCTAAATAATTGTCTAGTTTTGACTGAAACGAACACCTGTAAGGAACATACTGCAACATTGTTATTTATATCCATACAATTATTTACGTCAGGAATGCTACATCCACATTCTTTACGATTTCAAATAAATTTAATAAATAATCAGGGTCAGAGTTATATAATTTTTTACTTCATTGTTTGCCATCAGACACAAACAACCCTGCATGTTTCAAGAACTCTCCAGTGACAAGTTATCCAGGATAGCATTTTAATTTGCAACGGGTAAACAAAAGTATAATTACATTGCTGATGAGAGTTAGACAAGATAGAAAATTGATGACAATCAGTTTTACTGTATTTGAATTACTTTTCTGAGAAATAAATAGTTAAATTAGCATGTACAGTCAAACCTCATTAAGACAAACTCGCTTAATATGAATTACTGATAATAAGAACTAAATTCCAATCCCCGTCAAAATGTATATTCAGATAATGTTAGATCATTCGTTTAAGAATTTGGGTAATACTAATCTCCAGTTAAGATGAGAAAATTTTCTAAACTTAATTGTAAACGATTTCTTTTTAATCGTATTAACAGAAACATTAAGTCTTTCTGAAATTATAGATTTATTTGTGGAAGATAATGAAAAAAGAATAAATGAAGAAATAAGTGTGCCTTTAAAAGAAGCTACTGCTGGCTTAGAAATTGTTCACTGCTTTTTGTTAGGCATTGAAAATTCATCTACTCAATTAAACAGTGTTGACAACAGATTTTCTTAAAGAATGTCACGAGGAAAACAAAACACAAAATTCGATAACAGAACTATTTCAAGACAAAGATTGTGTAATCAAGAACTATCTGTATTATCAGGAATTATCTGTATAATCTTTGTGATGAAGAAACCATTTATCTGTGAACCAACAATTGTAAGTAAAGTAAATACATTTTATTTTATTGTTGAAATTTTTTTTCATAATTCAGATACGCAAACTACGGTTGAATACAAATTTTTTACAGGCCCATGAAATTCGTCTAAACGAGGTTTGTGCCATTTAGAAAATTTTTCTTTAGTTAGTCAGGAAAAGTCAGCAAATTTACCAACACTCTTACATTTTTAGTATTGTATATATCATGCATTTATGAAAACTTATATAAATGTAGAATTTTAATCTAATTTACATGCTAATAAGTGATTTTACCATTTGTAGGATTCCTCAGGTAGAGTCTGTAAGGAGGTCACAGAGTGTTCATCTAAAATCAAAGAACCTCATGTAGCCTCTTCATCAGCTCACATTTTTCAAAGATGGAAACCGTAGATGAGATTACTGCATTGGGACAATGGTGCACAACTCTTATGGATGTTTAAACATGCTTTTCTATATTCTTTAAGCATATTTACCATTGAATGTAATGACATGTAACCAGAACATTTGGAGATTTTGAAACAAGAGTGCCATAATGATGCAAAATCTCCAAGTTAAAATTGTTTTCCAGATACATTCCAGTAAAATTTGGACATGCAAAGAATATTTTATCACGTCTTGTCAAGCCATATATTTTGTAACTTTTTTGTTGTGCATTTTGTAGAATTCAACTTCTATTTACTGTTTAAAAAAATTAAGTTATATAAGACCAGTTTTCATAATATAATACAGTAAAACCTTTCATAAATCACATCAGTGCAGCCCATAGATCCAATTTAGGCTTTCCCTCTAAGCAACCAAATTTTATATTCCAATCCCTCTATGCATCCATTGGACAGATTTAAGATTTCTTTTTGAATTCTGTACATTTTACTCAAACTTTATAAAAAAGAAGTGATAACAATTTAGGGAAAATGTTGTCTAAATCAAACTTATGGTCTGGCCAATAGTCTGATGCTTGTTATGATTAACTGATAATGTATCCTCTTATGTGATGCCTTTTTAAGATCAAGATAAGGTTAATGATTTCAATCAATATCAAACTCCAGTAGAGTTGAAAATCAGTGATGACAAGCTGAAAGATTTCACTTATTATGAGGGATTTGAAGCAATTTAGATGAACTTATCCAGCTCAGATTTCAAACAGTAGTTTCAAAGTGAGTTGTGGAGTAAAAATAGCAAAACTAAGGGAGATGTGATATGCTTTAAGAATGTTTGATCAAAGGGCCCTTGACCCTGGTCTTGATGTAGTGAAAATGGAATCATCCTGATTATTTCCAATACATTATACTAGTAATTGGGATTTTGGAATAAAATCTATTTAATGTCCACCCGTCTGAGCAACCATTTTTTCTCAGTACAGCAGGTGATCACCTTGAAGTTTTACTTTAACTGCTTCAAAGTCCCGATAAGACATGCAACATTTCCCAAAGTGAAGTTAACATAGTAACAAACCTATATTAGGTATGAAAATCTGAATAAAATATTTATGCCCATAAATAATTTGCATAACTAAATATTACTTACACAACAACCGCAAATTGACAAAGATCAAATATTTCCTGGTAGCTTGTAAATTCAACAAATGATGTGTGTTACATAAGGATGCAACACTCGAATGTTAGATAAAGGGTTGCTTTTTCAGTCAAAGACTGCTGCAAATATTCATTCATGTACATAAATGTTGTCTTTTTAATGTTTTCCCATTTTAGATTATTTAACTCTTAAATTAATGTAAATACAAAATATTTCTGAATTTTTTTCGTTAGATATTTAAACTTTGTTTTTCTTTTGTTAGAATTTTATGTTATTACCAGATTTTTAGCTATGTCATATTTAATAGACACGTCTCAATTGTTAGTACTAATTATATAAAAATCATAGCCAGCTTATTGTTGAATAAAGTACTTAAAATGCCAAGTTGTTGAGTGTTACAAACATCTTGAGTAATAAGACTTCATAAAAGGATTTTTTTTTATTTTTCAATTAAAACATGTTAACTACTTGACACACAAAGCAGTTTACACAGCAATGTGTACATTTTATGGCTTTACATATAAAATACATAACAATATATCTTTGTATAAGAGTGGGAAAATTAACTTTATTTTCTGGAATGGGAAGATAAATTTAATTTATTCTACACAAAAGATTGCGTTAAAATAATACTGGGCACCTATTAATATTATGGCGGAAATAAATAGAAATATTAACTCATTCGTTCACATTTTTTTTCAATGCCATTACGACAACTTGTGCAGGAAAACTTTTGGTAAACTCGGTCAAACCTATTACAATCAAGACTTAAAAGCTTAAAATTTCAATCTAAAAACAATGCAGGCCACTAAAATTTTCAAAACATTTATAAACAAAAAATGCTATAATTAGCATTAAATGAATTACAAAAATTCTTTTTTTTTTTCAAAATAATTTCTAAATAAAAATAGCTAATATTTTACAAACTCTCAAATAACATTCTTCATGTTTTTCACAGACCATTCAACATCAAATAATTCAAATGTATAACTAAGGCAATCATTCAAGAACTGGAAATGAAGTCCTTGAAATTTTGACTTCAACAATCAAATGCACACTAGTTTTAGTTTTAATGAATCAAGTGGTAATTTTGAACTAATTTATATAGCAAAATGATTTAGTTGTAATTTGTGCCATTAAGTAGACTAGATAAATAATGAAATACTTAAATGTTTGCTTTGAGAAAATAATTAATATAATATAGATGTTAGAACATTAGAAATATTGAGAATAAAAACTGGCCCTGATATAAAGGTAACAATATTTTAAAGTTCTGTGTGCTACATAAAAAATGCAACACATAATCAAGCTATAATTTGAAAGTCACTGTACAGAATTATTGCAGACAACACAGAACACTATTTTTTAATAACCCGTAAAGGAATATGATAGGTTTCATATCGACTAGTATCTTATATATTTTAAAGTGTTTAAATTATATATTGGGGAAATTGTCTAATGAATATTAAAACAAAATTAAACTCGAAGACAACAGCTTTCATTTCTATTTCAAATGAACACATTTCCTTTATAAGAATAAATTTTGCAATAGCTGATTTCTAAATTATTGTATTTGGCACGGTGATTTGAAGCAAACATCCCAATGAAAAATGTAGTTTTCTTCAGTAAGAACCTTTTACCACATTCTAAAAGGATTCAATGTCCAGAAACTTGCAAGGGTCTGAGATAATAAAATTACAATAAAAATAACTAAGCAAATACCTTGGGGAATTGCATCTGCAGTAAAATCAAATTTGATTAAGTCTTAGAATTTATATTAAGCTCTACTCAAAGTCGTTCATTCTTTTATGGCTGTTAGTGATATTTAACTGTTCTTCAAACAAAAATTCTAAGTAAATACTATGCATTAATGATAAAAATGTGAGATACTTTTTGACTTTTATTGGACCATAGCTACCAACCCCAAGTTGATTTACTTATTTCTTATACTCTTCAAATTTGATTAATTAATTTAGTTATATCACAGATAAAGACGATCTTTCATTCACTAAAATCGTAAAAAAATTAGTCCATGTTAAATGTAATCAAAGTTTAGTGTAACTAGTAAGAATTAACCTGTTGACCGAGAAGCTTTATTATATAACTATACATTTTGAGAGCATACAAAAGGGGTCAGTTTAAGTTTCCTGTCTTGGCTGGCACTTTTAGCTGCAATGCTTTAAAAAAGCTATTTTCAAGGTAGATGGAAATTGGATATTTTTTTGTTCAATTGATATTTAAAACGAGATCGATGGATATTTGGAAATTTGTTTTTAATTTAACATAAGATTTCAATAATGCAGGCAACAAACGCCTTTAATATAAAATTACATTTAAAAATGGCATGGATGTAGTAATTTTGTCAATTGGTAACTGATTAGAAAATTATTCAACATCACTTAGAACTTAATGCTGAAATTAACAGTAGCATCTAGGAGCAAAGGCTAAACTGAAAGTTTATCAATCTGAAATCTTCCAATGCCCACAGTAATATTTCAGTCTAGAGCAGTGGTTCCAAAAGTGGACCCCAGGGGTACGTGAAAACATACAATACTGCATAACCAACATAGCAAACTTCCAAGAAAAAATAAAATATTCCATTATTTTCTAGGATTCTTTTATGTTCTAAAATCTAAATTTTAGAATCTAAAACAATTAGCAGGAAACTCCAGTATTTATTGATTTGAAATAGAATCACTTAATATTGAAATTAAACATTAAACGAAACATTTCTGAGCTAATTGCTAAGTAGCTGTGTTCATTACGATTAAAAGTACATGTTTTGATATCAATATAATAATTCTGCAAGTTAGGAACCTTTTATCTTAATTGATAAATATATAAGAGTTTGTATATTCATTTTATTTCAGAACTTCAAATTGTTTTAACCAATTCTTAATGTAAAGTTTTAATATTTTGTAATCTGTTTTGACATAAATCTAAATATTTTACTACCAATATTAAAATGGAAAATAAGGATCACTATGGTCTAATGCAGGTCACATGCACCTAATTTAATTTTATAATATTAAATTCGTCTGCGAAAATTTTTAGTTTTCAAGGAGATCCTTGGACTATCATTTGGGAACCACTGGTCTAGACACCTATTTTATTTATTAGAGAATGATAACTGCATCATTATATTTAGAACTCGTCTTTCTCTCATAATTAGAAATCAAAATAAAGTGCATCAATTATTTTTGAGTGGAGTTTTTAATATCAGAGCAAAAATAACCATACTTGTTCCTGAATAAAGGCAATAAATGCTATAATGGCAGTATTTGCTGTAACTGCTGCCATATAAATTGAGTCCTGCATGTCTTCATAAGTCTACAGGTACATAACTTTTTGCTAAAAAATGTGCCCCCTTGCTAGAACAATCAACACAACTAAACATCATTTGCTGAAATTTTATACAAAAGTGAAATAGCTGGTAGCTATGGTCAAGCTTTTTAATAACATGAAAAGTAAAAGATGTGATAAATTAACAGTGTGAGAAATGAAAGTACACTTTAATTGTTTTCCTTTTTTTTCTTTTAACACCACAAAATACTCAGCCATTTTTTTTTCTTGAGCTAAAACACTGACTATGTGGTGCAGAAGAGAAAGTAATGAAAAAATATTTGGGCATAGTTCACCTTGTTTCACAAGATTTGTGCGTGTACATTTGGTAATAATGGCATTGTTCTAAATCTTTCAAGAAATGTATAGCACAAATATATCTCATTTGCACACCTGGGAGAGAAAAATGTCACACTAATTGGTGACCTGTACATAAGTTCTATCGTCATGAGTTCTTTTTAAAAATCAATCCACTGGTATCAGTCCAAGAAATGTCAGACAATACAAAACATGAATGGAATTCCAGCATCCACTATACAGTTCACTCGTGTTTTGCATACAAAGAGAAAAGAACAGTACTGGATGGAAGGAGGCTTGATCACAAGGGCAAGGATAAAAACCTTGCCTAGAGTTTAAAGAAAGGCAGAGTCTTAGTAGAGTATTCAGTGCACTTCAGGTACGCAGTATTCCATCAGTTCAAAATTCGCAAATGGAGGTACTCTTGTTTTCGCAAGTATAACACACAAATGCGTTTTTTCCTGATCAAACTGATATGACAATCAAAATATTAAATAATGCCTAAATAAAAATGTTACTTCCTTACATTCCTAACACGCATCCTTTCAATTCGACTCTTCTCCATCCAGTGATTCCGACTCGCAATCCGAGAAGTCTTCGGAGGGTGTGCTCGTCCCAGGACGAGACGGCAGATCAGAGAGAGAGCCCACGCTTGACTGACGAGATAACACAGATTTGGTACTACCATGGGTATTTTCAATATCAACATATTCCGAGCCAGGCCCAGAGGATGAGGATGAAGCTTCTTGCAATTCACTGAAAACATAAGAGCAAAATAAATATTTAAAAAACCTGCTAAACAGTAAAAAATTCAACTTTGCCAATAGCCTACTTTTAGATGCATGAATTAATAATAAAGGTGGTTCTGAAAAGTTTTAAATTGCTTTAATTCCAAAAGTAAATGTATTTTTATGATCATAGCTAGGATGAGTATAAGCTATACATAACACTAAATTTTCTAAATACATTTTAAAAAATCATGTTTCTAATAAGTAGGATAAGTAGCTATATTATATAATTTAAGGAAATGTGCACTTATATATAAAGAATCATTTCCAAGCAGTTTTTCATGAAATGGAATTATCAAATCTTATTGCATAAAAGTTAAACATTTCTTAGTAGAATTGCAAAAAATTTTAAATTATGACTAATTCATCAACAATAAAAGTTGTCAATGGCTATTTCACACAGATTTATAGACCTCTCAAAATGGCCAGACATTTACAATTAATGAACTAGCCACTGTTTTTACAAATTTTCCATACACTACTTCAAAAGGTGCCCGAACATTGCTTTCAGTAAACCATGACTACGATCATATAAAGCTTTCCATGAGAAATACATACTGAAACAAGAAATATATGCTTACCAATAGACATATCTTGATGGATCCTTGAAATAATCACTTTCAATCTTCACTCCATTACCTTCACTAACCATTCCTGGAGGCAAATCAGTTCTTCCCTGAGACATCACTGGAAACAAAAATGATTTAAGCAAAATGTTTTGGACACATTGCATGAAATAAAAAATCTGCAGTTTGAGATGTCACAAAGCTCAAGTTCATTCTCTCAAGGATACATTGAAGAGAAAACAAATGCTTTGCGTACAATTCAACAAAAACCATCCTTTAAGTAACTGGATGAAATTTAAATAATCAGACAGAGAAAAGGGCCCTTTACACTAACTAAAAGTCAAATGATCTTTCCAAAAAAAAAAAAAATTTGGTGCTGCAATTTAAAAAGAAATTTCCATAAATCATGGTTACAGCAGGTAATTTCGCATCATTCCATTTTCAAAATCCCAATCCTAGGTGCTAATTAGGTGTCATAAGACTTGCACTTTCAGACTTTTGAAAAGACTTTTTTCCTCTAGAATTCAAGTTATATACCTAGATAAGGAATTTTCAAACTTTAAGTATGCAGGGCCACCTTAATAAATTTGAAAGTGTGATGGTTGCCCACAAGTACTATTTTTATGCATTTACAAGTATTTGGAACCTATCTGATCCTTTTATTGCCAAAATCACATTCAATAGTTGTGACTTCATGATTTTATGGAAAAATAAACAAGGCTAATGTTTGAAGAACAAAAGGCTTTGGAATAAAATTCAACCACTAATGAAGACAGATTTACAACTCATTTGCAGTTGACTATTTATGTACTGATCTAAAATATGCTGCAAAATATTTTAGAGCACAGCAGAGCAATTTACATATGCAGCAATTTTTTTATGGATAAAACAGAAAATTTATCAATACTAAATAAAACAAATCGATTTAGGGGACACAATACATTAATTGATCACTCCTACTCAGTGATAAACACAAAAAATTGGGAGAAATCAAGTAATTCCCTGTGAAATTAGACATTTTCCAATTTAAAGTTTAGGTTGGTTACTTTTTGTGGCACAAGAGCCAGATCTGGCCAAGCAATGTTTTTCCTATGCGTGTACATCCAAGTAAATGGAGAGTTTTACTGACAAAGATAGGAATACACTTAGGGTTGTCACAAGGATTGAACCAGTGCCATTTACAAGTTTAGATTGGTTGTTTTGGGGTTTTATGGTGCAAGGGCCATATTTGGCCAAGCTGCACCAAACACAAGACAACGGCAAGTAAAAAATGTCGTGAAAGGGGAAAGAGGGATTGGGTAAGAGTAGTGGGATGAAAGCAGAAAAAGATTGCTTGGGTGTATCCCAGGAGCATGACCTGCGTGTTTGGTAAAGACAGTAAACCTTATGGGGAAAAAAGATCGCCCAGGTACCTTGGGTCCGTGAAGCCCATACACACCTAAAGGAGACATGCTACAAGTTTAGGATTACAAGTAATGTGATGCATGAAAACACAAAAAATTATGTGTCAGAATAAGTACTAAACTTTTCTTGAGTGTTGAAAAAAATTCCATACCTTCAAGCTATTGTTAGTGTGAGCTAAGACTTACAGTGAATGACAAAAGGAAACATGAAAAGTACTCAAGAAAGTTTTAATTATTCTATGTATTTTATAAAGATGCACTTAAAATTGATTTAAATTTTAACCACTTCAAAACTCTATTTTAGTCTACCAAAAAAATCAATGAAATGTGTTAGGCTACATCTAATTTAAATACAATGCACATTGTTTTTAGCTAACATAACATGCCAAATTATCAACTTAATCCTCTCGTATGAGGAAAATATTTATGAAATAGCCTAACAAATCAATACAAGAAAATTCTTTACCAAAAATTAGTCATTAAATCAAAAATCCAAGAACTTAATTTAATTTTTAGTTTTAAAAAGTATTGACTTTAAAAAGTATTTAGCTGCCTGCAATTTTATGTTTAACCACAAAAAGCTTTTAAAAAGAAGCAATTCAGACTCAATAATAAACTTTTATTGCTTGTTAACTCTAGCAGATTTACAAAAAAATAGCTGTAAGACTGCAAGAATCCAAGATCAAGCAATTTGCAATGATTTGGTTACTTGTAAATCAGCTAGTTAAATTATAATTAAAATGAATCGTCTTTGATAGACCCTGGTGTCCATAGTACCCAGCTTAAACGAAAATAATAAAATTAAGAATACTCACAAGTGATATATGGCTGTAAAGCTCTAGGAACCAAACCTTTTGCCTTGTTCACATCATCAGGAGTACAAATTCCCTTGTCTAAACCACAATCTAAACCCATTCGTTTTAAAACTTCCACATCCTCAATAATTTGAAAGTTGTCATTGAAGCAGAACTTGTACTCTTTCCTAGAAAGAAATTTATAAGCATTAAAAACATCACCAATAGTTTATTAATTTATCTAAATTTCACCAGATATCATTTTCTACAGAATATTTGAAAGGGAATTCAATACTTGCCACCAACAGCACATACATTATAAAAACTCCCAACCACCAAAAACTATTTATTCTTAACTTAAGAACACTAGATATACATCTTCGGTAAAATTTTCTCTTTAGTGAAATATTTCACATTAAACCAAAATTCAAACTTTCTCATTAATAATTTTAAAATAGTGAGATAAAATAATTTAATAAAACGTTTTGCTGAATAGGCTGAAATTGAAGTAAGGCATTGTGAATACAAAAACTCGTATTGTTATCCTACAATAAAACTACCTTAATCTGCAGTTCAACAATGTTTCAGTGACAGTGGATGCTGTCTTATTACCATTTTAAGGGAGTTGGTGCTTTTTGTCATTTTCAGCAGATGCCTTTCTAATTTTGCTTAACTACCTATCAGTTTACATGCTGAAAACTAATATTTATGGGTAAGAAACTGACTTGGAAAAACAAAATAATAAATAATACATATTCTGCTTAATTATTTGGTATATAATATAATTATTTGGCTTCAAAGTACAAGCACTCCTCACTTAACGACCCCCTTTCAGCCTGATCCTTTCTTAGTTTTGGGGTGTTTTCAAACACCAGCAAACTGAAGCAGCGCCAAAGCTGGCCCCAGATGCAATGTAATCAAATGGAGGATTTCACACATAGCTCGGTTTGGCTGCTGAAGTAATATTAAGCATTAAATTCAACAAATCAGATGCTGGAATGTTCTCATTACATGTTCTGTTCGTATTGGTGAACATTATTTTAATATTAAATTAATGGGATTTTTATGAATGAACTTAAATTTTTTGGTACTTCATTTTTGTTGATTGCATTTCTATGATCTGTAATATGTAAGATATGCAAATTAAAACAAAGTTATCAAGCTGGAGTTTCTTTCAGACCTTTCCATTAATCAAAATAAAAAGAAAGCAAGCTCCTTGCTTATTGACCAAATAGTAGGAACCGAATTTGGTTGCTATGTGAGGAGTGCTTCCAGTTAAATAACAAAAAACTGCTATCGTCATTTGACAGTTGTTTGATGAAGGTGTGGCCATCTGTTTACAATTTATAAATTATCATAATTTAGGAAAGAATTGCCATAGAATCAAAAAATTCTTTTTGCAGAAGACAGTGATTGATCTCCAAAATGAGGAAACAAAATCAACACATTTTGATTCAATCTATACTTTTGCTTGCAATTTTATTCAGCACATTAATATATTATTTTGAGTAACTAAATATGAAATGGAGTATTTTTATATCCCCAGTATAAAACACATAAGGCTAAATCACATAAACAGATTTAAGAGAAAAAGCAAAATTAGTAATGCTTACTTATCACCAGAAATCTGACAGTCAATCACTGTGTCTTTGTGGGTGTTGATTAAAGCGAATGGTAGGTGAATTTTGTTGCCGGGTGGAGGACCTTTAAGTTGTCGTTCCATTTCTTTATTCCTTTCGGTCAAATTTTTAATTGATATTTGCTGGGGAAAAAATTCCATTAAAGCATTTAAATATCAGCAAGATAAAAATATTAAAATAATTCACTCAACAAGTAAATAGCTCTTTCTGTGCTTTTAGAGCTTATTTCAATGGAAATATTTTATTGTATTCAATGAGCACATTTAAGAAGAGACTGTATTTATTTATAAATTTAATAACTAATAATAAAAATAATAAAAATAAATAACTTACCCAGGTTTACAAATAAAAATATTCATAAGTATATGGGTACAGGATGCACATGTACAATCATTTAATAGAAATTTGGGTGAGAATTCGAACTTCATGATTTATATATTGTTCTTGTTAATGTATAAAATTCATGGCTTGTTTGAACCAAATATTAATTCAAATACTAGGTTCTTTTTAGGATTTATTTTTCTCCTTGTAACTTAATTAGAAATCACCAATTAAGAGAAGCAGTTAATACCAAAGAATGGTTGGTTTGGGGGTTTATGGTGCAAGGACCATATTTAGCCATGCTGTGCCAGACTAAGATATACAATATCAAGTAACACACACATTGAAAGTTTTACTGACACAGATGAGAAAATATACCCAGGGAGGAATGCACACGACAGGAATCAAATCTGCACCACCTACAACTCAAAGGTTGCTAGTGCAGTGGGTATATCCACTGAGCCACGACTGTCCCACCAAAGAATGGTAAATCACTATTTCACAAAGATTTTTATTATGCAAGAATATGATTCCAAGTAGGTATTAAGGTGTTCTAAACATGCTACTAAGAATTTTAAGTCATTTTTGAGATGCCCATCTGCCTGAAAATTTCCTATCCATTATAAGGGTTGAAATACACCCCTAATGCCCTATTCCCCCAAGGGTTTTTTTGTAGCTCATCATGTCTTCTACATAAGTGCTAATTATATTTCCTATTTCAAGGGTTTTAAATATCTAAATAGATTGGAAATGCATTTAGTTATGAGTTCAAGTGCACATATTCAGGCAAACCCTTTAGGTAAAAAAAATTGTTCTACACTGGAAATTTTTTGCTGATTCTAGAATATGATGATTTCTCTTGAATTATCAGCGTTCATTTAGACAGAAAATTAAGGTTGTGTAAATTTCGAACTCCATACTTTTAAGAAACAAAACTGAATACTAAAACAGGCCAACTTACTTGAAGAATTAAGTCTTGTAAATGTTGAGTTTTCAGCCTAATTTTTTCAATACGTTTTTGCTTTTCTTTCTATTGAAAAGATGAACCACAATTTAATACAAGTATATTTTCATAAACTGTAAGCTTGATTTTTAAGCAAATGCATCCACGTGTTCAAACAGGTAACCAAACTTACCTCTAAGTTGTGATACTCCTGGGCAGAATTAGTTGGTAAACCAAGCCATTTAATTTCTTTCTTTTCCTTTGAAATTATATTCATAGCCATTAAAACATTTAAAGCATCATATACTCTTCTTCGTATGTTTTTCTGATCATATGCCTGAAAAATCGTTAATAGAATTTCATTTAAGAATCAAGACTTCATGCAAGATTAAACATCATTAAACGTTGCAGAAGTAATTCCGAGTATAATCATGAAAGAATTTCATATTTTAAGAAATTCATTTTTAATGATTAATACTATACATTGGAAGGTTACTACATTTTATAAATTTGTACATGGTAGAATAGTAATATTTTGAAACTTACTGCAGTTAAATCAATTTAATAGGAAAACATATTTAGAAGTAAATTGCAAACTCTTTAAAAATCTGTTTAAAAAACTGCTGCAAAGATTGTTTCCTCAACTTGAAATTAAAATTTGATATCTAGGGCACTGCATTCAATGTTTTTCAACTTTTAAATATTTCTGAAATAAATGGTTATATTAAGGATGTTTGTTTGTTTTTCACTTTTTTGGCCATATTAATTCAAATAACACAATTTTTTTTAACTAATTGTGTATAGAAAGGAAAATTAAACATGGAACAGGATGCGTAAAATTGTAATGAGGACATTTTTATTAGTCAGACATTTTACATGAATGAAAACTAAACTGAAATTTTAATTTGGTCACAGAAAAATGCAACTCAAGATTTTGAATTGGAAATCTGCGATTTGTATGAACAGCACTACAACTTACATTCTAGAGGCATTCATCTGAAATAATGTTTGTGATGTGCCAATGCATGTATTAATTATGACAAGTGAACATGTGATTTTGAATTATTATAAATACAAAATGCCAATTAGATAGTACCTTAGAAATTAATTTGGAAATCCTTTCTCTGCAAAACTGCAGTTTTAAATTACATAAGACTAGTTGAATATAATAAATTGGATTTTGTAAACTAACAAAAGTGATGGATCTAAATTGTTGAAAGCAGAACTCATAAAAAAATATCAAATTGCTTTAGATTATTGTTGAAAAAGGTGTAATAATGTACAGGATGAGTAGATTAAAGTGAATTAAAAATCATTCTACATAATAAAAGTAATGGGGGATTTTTGTTCTGACAACTTTAATTTTTGTTATTTAACTAGATAAAACTAAGTTATTGTTTATTATATTCTTGAGTGCATTAACTTATGGAATGCATGCCCAAATTATGTAAAATAGATTAAATGATATGACTCTACCTGGTCTGTAGGGCACATATGCCGATGAGGATCAGAAAACTCTGCGACCAGCTCATCGGCCACTTCATTATAGGAAGTTGTTCCCTTTTTTCGTACCTTCTCACAGACCTTCATTGAAAAATGACGAAGACCTTTGCCACCTTTTTCTCCTTTTTTGCATCGTTTGCTGTTGACAAACTCATACTTTAGGTGCTTATTAAATAATCCTTATAAAACAATTTTATACCAAAAATTTAAAAAATAGTTTTGAACACTTGCACTTCCATAAAATTTACATATGAACACTAGACATAAAATTCAAACTATTGGTCTCAAAATATAAGCCTAATTAATAACATACCAAAGCAAATGTTCAAAAAGTAGATCAGTACATTTTCATGTAGATTAGCCATCCTTAAATCAATTCCTTTTTGCATTTTTAAATTTTATCAGATGGCAAACATGCCAATTGCTTCAATAGACAGTTTACTCCATCTTAGCTAACAGCACTAAACCATTTTGTTCCAATTCCATAAAAGTTGATAAAATTTAAACAGAACAAATACAACTGACTCTTGTGTAGAATTGTAGGGCTCAAAGTTAAGTTGAGTTGTAATCTTTTGTATTAACAGCATGACATAAGATACTGACAAGCAAACTTATTTGTGTCACAGGTTGAGTAGGTTGTGCTCCAGCCTACAGTGTAAAAAGCAAGCTTTATTTAATCTCAAGTTGGATACACCAAAAGATGACCGATTTAATGGAGTAAAGGTTTTCATTTACGTATTGGAGATTTTGCTTACACTTAAACTTGTCAAGTCATGCTTTGGAAAGAACAAGAAACTTGCCAATTAAAATATCAAGTAAAGGTGTGATGAATATGTTGAATGGAGATATAATCCCACTTTGAGAGTACTGTTAACATTTTAAGATAAGACACTGAAACCTCATATGCAACAGTGCTCAATTTTGTGAACAATAATCTATGAAGGATCATTTTGAAGGTCTAAATTGCTCATGAGTGGGAACCTGTTGTCTTCAGAGATTTTGAGAAGAAATAAATTCAAGTATTACAGCATTATTACCAATTAATGTAAAATAAATACTAAAGGGCAGCAATATGAAGTGTTTGTTAATAATTTTAGGTTCAGTTTATGTGTTATATATTCCATTAATTTCTATTCAGAAAGAATTTATGGATAATTTATTTGGTTTATCAAATGTTTTTGAGGGGACAGCATACTGAACAGTTTTTCTACTTTTTTGGTAATTTATCATTTCACTTGACCATTGCAATTTCAAATTTTGTTTACAGGTACTTTTAGACCCCATATTTTATGGTCTCCCTAATTTTATTGAACTGATATTGCAGTTTCCCCATTTCTTCAAATTATGTTTTATTGCACATTTCATTGTTTATGTAAACGTAAAATGTCAATTGTAAAATATGAAACTTTTGGGGCATTGGGGTTTTATGGAGTCAGGGCAATATTTGGCCATGTTGCACCAGACACAAGACCACACAATAAAAGTTTTACTGACACAGAAAAGAGAAATACACCCAGGGAGGAATGCACCTGACAACAATCGAACCTGTGCCGCCTACAACTCGAAGGTTGCTATAAAAGTTTTGGTGGATTAGAGGTTGTTCGGACATTTTTTGAAGGATTTTGATGGCTGTAAAAAAAATTGTATGCTACGAACGAATTTTATTTTCGCAGCAGTTAAATAGTTAAAGTATAACTTATTGTCTGCTAAGAGTTTTGTTTAATTTAAAAAGGCGCTTTTAAATAAACAATGGATAAATGGCTGTTTCCACTCTTTCCAAAGAGAATTATGCTTATTCAATTATTCAAAAACGCTATAAAAGTCATGGTTTTTCAATATATAAAGGCACGATACGCAATATTAATGAGAAGGGAAAAACGTAAAAGTGGAAAAACACTTTCAAGTACGTATCCAAAAAAGAATTTCTGAGAATATTTTTGTAAGGTAAGATCTTTAATTTTAAAAGAGAATCCGCCAAGTCAAAGGACTATAGCAAAGTCATTAAAATGTTCAGTTTCAACTGTAAATAAAATATGTAAGTGATTTGAATCTTAAAAAGGCCAAAAAATACAATTTTCATCGTCTATCTCCACGACATAGCAGAACGCAGAACTCGCTGCAGAATTCTGTATGAGAAGCATTTAGCTGGAGAAAGATGGAAAAATGTGACAATAAACGAGTCGTGGGTGTATTTAAATGATTGCAATAAAAAAGAATTTATTATCATAAAAGAGAAAAAATCTTAAAAAGTGGATCAAAGATTCTAAAGAAACTTTTTCTAAGGGATATATGATTGTTGCTAGTTTTGCATATAATGGAAAATTAAAAGTAGAGTGGAAAAAACGTAAAAATCAACTCCACACTATCAAGACTACTTTATCCCCAATATTCAAAAAAGAAATACCATATCTTTACCCACAGTGCCAACAATCAGTAGAGCTGCATCAGGATAAAACAAGCAGCCACACATCTAAATCCACTATTAAATTCTTGGAAAAAATGGAACAAGAAACTGGTATAAAGTCAATTTACTGATATTCCCTTTTTTTTTTACTGATGCCCTTTACTGATATTACTGCTAAATCTCCAGATATGTCACCCATGGACTTTTGGATTTTTAAAAAGAGCATTATCGAAATGTTGACAGAAAACCATTCAAGAACTTTTGGAAAACTGGAACAAGAAAGGGACAAAATACCTCTGTCGATACTACAAGTCATTATTATAATGGAAATTAAGGTGCAGAAAGATAATTAACAATAAGGGCTATCAAATAGAACTCTTGAAACACAAAAATTTCATGTAAAAAATTGATCTTCAGTTCATTAAAATCATTCAAAAAAGGTCCGAACAGCTTCTGTAGTTGAAGGATCCAGTACAATTGACAATTATATTAAAATGAAATTTTTATATCTCAATTAGCTTTGAATATTTTTGTAATGGTACATTAACATTTAAATCAGAAAAATTTCCCACAGAAATTGTATAATCCTTTAGCATTGCAACTAAGATTCCAGCAGCAGCATTTACAGGTGATAATGAGAATTCTTAAATTTAAGGCTGCTTTGAAATTTTTGGCCATTTAAAAGAGCATATAGTTCCTGCAGTGCTTTTACTAAAATTGGTTTCGACTTCAGAAATTTTTCCAGCACTCTTCTCCCTTGTTTAGACTCTAAATTGAAGTTCTATTTATTTATCAAAATGAATATCATAATTTATATTGCAATTTTGTGAAATGTAGATTTTCTGAAAAAAAATATGTTGGAATGCAAAAATAATGGTTTTATGTACTATAAGTGAGAAAACAGTTTTTATTTGAATACTTATCAAAATTTAACTTAGCTGAATAAAAAATTAACATGTTTATAGAAAAATAAACTTAACAATTACAATGTCTTTGGCTAGTCAGCATTTGAATCATGTGGTATTGAGCAAGTCTAGTCATTAAATAAAAGGACAGGTTAAAGCATAATGCATTTCTAGATTGGCGTCTTACTATGGATTCTTCGGTGCCAGAAGCAGTAATTGCAAGTTGGTGAAACCTATAATCACCATATGGCGATCACTACACATGAATAGTCGAAGTTCATATCCCTTCTCAATAGAGTCAAAATTTAAATGCAATGAGATTCCTTTCCCCCACCCCAGCATCTCATTCAGATTTTCTTTCTCTTCATCTCACTATCAATCCTCTGTCTCGTCTGGGACACACCTTCTTTCTGCTTTAATCCATCCCAAAAAAGGGGATGCTAGAGTGAGCATCAAGTTACCATTAGTAGAACATCCAATGCAAAATTACTAGTTTTAAAAACAGTTTGAATTATTTATTTAGATAACTCAAATATCAGATCAAACCCACTGGCATTTAATGCAGGATTTTTGTTCTTAGTTTTCATCCAAAATCAGGGGACCTCTGTTCCGGATTTCTCAAATCTTAAATACCAGTCAAACACAATGTGCATTTGAAGTCCAATGTTTAAATTTATGGAAGAAGCCACAGTTGACGTCACTTATCTCCCTATTTCGTAAATCTCCATTTTCTTACTATTTAAAAGGCATATTTGTATCTGTGAAGAGATCAGCAGCTACTATGTCAACACATAATAAACTACTTGTATAGATAAAAAATTGCATCTCCTTATTTCTTGAAGTGATTGTTGCAACAGACCTGATTTAAAAGCATATGTCTTCACATGGCATCAGATTTCAAAGCTTTTGCAAAACCACTACTTGAATAATTGCATTTTACAATTTTCTATTTTGCTAATAAAATAATTTCTATTACACAAACTACCTCTTATAACACAACAAATGGTTGAAACCACTGGATTAAAGTTTTATATTTTTTAGAACCATTTGTTTTAATAGCTTGGCAATGAATCTTCTCTTGTACATCAGTAAACATGAATTATCAGATAGCAAGCATTCGTAAGATTAAAATTTTTAGATAGACAAATTTTGATAAATCCTCATTTCTAAACATTTTATTGTGAATAACATTTTATTTTGAACCCTTAAATAACAAACATAACACTCATTTCTTAGTCTCCTAAATTGAAATTGGATTTAATGTATTCAAGAGAATACATCCAATATAAAAATTCCTCAATACCTTTCAGGATATTCATCAGCATAGTCATGTGGACGCTTTCCTGACCAACCTCCAATAGGATGCTCAGGAGCAGGCAACAAATGTTGAGGAGCACGATTACTATTGATAACACTTGCAACAACTCGTTGAGGAGTACTGAGAATCTAAAATAAACATAATGTGTCATGAAATTAAACAGCAAAGATTGACAATTAAAATATATGGAAATTCTGTTATGGCATCTGATATGCTAAAATCAGTTTAAGTCATTACAAAAACTCGCAGAACTTGGTCTCACATTTAAATTTTCCAAAATAACCTACAAACACAAAGAGCTTACTCTAGCTAAATAAAAATGCATCTCACACATCAATTTGTTATGTTGCATTGAATCTTTTCAAAACCAATTAACCCAATTAAATAAATAGTGCAAATGTACAAAATAAAATACTGTGGTAGTTCTGAAATAAAAAACAGTAATTATTATACACTCTTATTTATTAATTAAAATGTATTAACTAAAAGGCTCCCAACTTGGCAAAATTATAATATTAATATAAAAATATATACTTTATGTAAATAATGAAGCTGCTATTTAGCAAGTAGTTCAGCAATGTTTGGTTTAATGTGATAATTTCAATAAAGTCCATTCCAAATTCAAATCTATTTTTAGCTTTAAAGTAGGTAAGCTATGAGGAAGCAATTTTTCACATACTTTGTGGAAAACAGTTATACGCTTTCAAGCTTTTCTTGCAGGTTCAGGATAGTCATTCATTGAAGATAATTAAAAGTCAGTTGTACTAGCGAAAACTTAAATTTTAATGACCTGTCAGTTGAGAGATGTGCAAAAGATTCCTCTAGAATCATAAGAGAGAATTTTATGTGCAGGAAGACTAAACACATGCTTCTGCAGGCTGCAATATTACCAGAACTTTAGACTCCAACGAAGTGTGATTTTGCAAAATGCAGATGCATATATTTAGTCTTTCTAGACATAAAACTAGAAATTCCTTTTCTTACTTATTATGGTATTGCAGCCGAAGGGTGGGATATCACAATCATCAGTCACTTTGATACTCAGCTGAAAGTTCAGTTGCTCATCTTTAATGTAAAAGAATTTGAGAAATTATGGAATTTATTCTTTCTTGAGAAAGTTTTCTATTTCGACAAGTGACATTGAATGTTTTCCAGGGCCCCTGAAACCTTGTTACAGACCCCACTGGGAATACTTCAATACATTTCTTATCAAAAACCAAACTTATTGGCACATAACTTTGAAAGTGTAAAAATCACCTTTTACAAAGTAGAAACAGTTTTAGGTTTCTAAGAAAAGCATTCAACTTCCCTGAAACTTTTAGCACTTCATTTTATGATTTCTAGGTTTGCCAGATGCTGTACAAATGTTGCATTACTATTATTTGCTTTGTACAAACAGAACAATTATGGTAAATTTCAAATGAATACAGCTTAAAGATTTAAATTAGAATTTCTTTAATGTGTTCAAAAAAGAGGATAATTTCCAAGATTTATTCAGTTGCACATATAAATAAGGATTACTAAATAATTGTCACTTTTGAAATTAAAACGTAAGAACTTTCTAATATAGCCTCTACAATATTTAAATAGCCTCTAGAAATCTTAAAATTACAAGGTAGAATAGCTTGTAAAGCATAAGATTCATGTCATAGAAAAAAAAATTTTGAGTCATAAATTTTTCAAGCAAACACATTGATAAAATAAAAACAAGGCCCAAACCATTAGATCAAGAGACAAGTATACTGTATGCCATTCATTTAATATATTAACATTAAGAATAATTAATGAGTAAATCTAGAATTTTATATTTCAACAGTTAATGAAAATTAATATTTCAAAGAACACAAAAACAAAATTGACCTTGCAATTCAAGTTCTAAACAACAACAACTAAGATCAGAAGACTAATTACAGCTTTATATCACACATTAGTCCCAATTTAAGTTATAAAATAATGATAAACCATAATTATTTATGGAATCATAGTCTACAGTATAATTATGAGAAGTATTGGATTTCATTGTGTTTTCTGAAAACCATAGGTTAAGAAAAAGTTTATGAAAAAGTTAAATAAGCTTTTATTTTTAGCTTATGCTGTTTACTGTTTTTTGAGTTCCATTCCACTGATGAACTAACCTAATCGATACATAATTAGTAGCGATCCTGTATATTAATTTACCAAGTTAGACCTGTTTTTCTAAAAGGGCTTGGATTCGAGCTCTGCTCTGAAATTTTTTCCATACCCAAAGCTTACGCTGAAACTTAAAATGTTTAGCAGTTAAAAACAAAAGTAATGCAATTCCACACTGTTTAAACATATGCCTAGTCACTCTACATGGTTTGCTCAGTCACTCTACTAATTTTTTGCTACATTGGGACTAATTAGATCTTAATAAATGTATGATCCAGTTTGACATGTTACAAATATTAAACTATTGATTTACTTCCATTGTGCAGAAGCTACAATACACACACAGAAAAGGTTCTTACACCCATAAAAAGTTAATGCATAATAAATGCAATTAAATTAGTCAGTATCAAAATATTGAATCTTTGTTGAACAAAGCCTACTGAAACATATACAGCATCATGACTAAATTAATCATTAATGTTTTCTAAAATTAAAGTTGAACATCAGCAAAAGTTCTTACCACAGGAGAACTGGATAAATGAACAGCTTTTGGTAAAATAGCTGGTTCCATTTTAAAGGGAGACATGGCTATAGTTGTTGGAGTACTGACAACAGGTAGAGTTATTATTTGAGCTAAAAATAAAGAAAAAATTGTTAACAAGTGGCCAAGCATGGACAGAATTTTCATACGCTGGTAATATCACAGCAAATGTATCATACTAACAATGTATAACGTCTTAACAGGATGGTAGAATACATTTTGAAAACCACTGAATACTTAACATTACAAAGCACAAACTAAATTAAAAGTAATGCAAAAAATTAGTTGTTTGTATTGTCTGCAGGAAAAGGCATCTCTTAACACTTACTTCACAAATTTTACCTAAGACAAAATAGTTAGTCTAGAGAACATTAACTCAAATCAATTTCTACTTGTGCAACAATTATAAATCAAACGAAGAAAAATACTTTACATTAAAAACGTAAAACAATATCCATTCAGTTTTTTAGGCAGTATAAAAATCAAAACAGTAATCAAATAGGCATTTGTTCAAAACAAAAAATAATTTATAACCCTATACATTGGAGAGGAAGTTAAGAACATTGCAAATAAGAATTTCCAGATCTTTTACCAAATTCATGTTTGGTACAATCCATTTATTAAGCTTCACAAGCCAATAGGAGGCTAACATAAACAAAACAATTAACAGGTTCAAGGCTTGAACAAATTTCAATCCAAAATGTATCCCACACAATTAAAATATTATTACGAGTATTCTGACTAACACTGGTTCATTGTGTCTAAAGTAATAAAATGACGAACACTTACACATGCTGCAAACTTCTTTCTAGCAAAAAATAAATTGCAGAATCTCAAGCAATTAGCATTTTCAAACTTTCATTTCTTGCATGTCTGACAGAATCATCATTTCCAAAAATATCAAACTATAGCATTCGTTATCGACAAGATACTCATGAATAACATTTACCAGCAAACGTATGCTCGTTCATCTAGAATTTAATCCATTCTTTTCCAAATCGACTCATGTCACACTGAAGGGAGATAATTCTACGAAGTGTTGTTTTAGCAAAAAAGTAAGCGTTAAGCCTACACTCGCGGTGCAATATGAACACCTAGTTGAAATTTTAAGCATGCCCATCAATTAACTTGTTTAAGGGTACGCAAAGCATCCAGAAATGGAAACCTCCCATCCAAAGAAAATACAAGTACCGCGATCACAAAAAGTACACAAACAGAGCTCGAGTTTAAAAGCAGAGAACCGCAATCCCCCTATTTTTACAGCCACATGAGACCGTCCACATTTTCCCTTTTCACGTGGTCACATCCCAGAATGCTTTGGTATTCGGCATGTTGTTCGCGCGCTTACGCGGGACCGAAGCGCGCGAAAACGCTAGGGGTAGGGGAAAAAGGAAAAGAATTTTTTTCGCCAACAAACATCTGCCCAGTGTAACTCATTGTTATGTGGCGCAGGGTAACCAATTATGTAGTGTCGGAAAGGTACGAATCGTGCATGACCAGATCACGTTCTAATTTTTCGTTGAAAAATAATTTCGTGGCATGGATTATGGGTGAAATGATTTTGAAAGAAAAAGTGAAAGGTTTCAAACGACATGCCACAATTAAATTAGAAAATTTTCTAAAGACAGACAACCAAGAACTTTTTCAACTCAAGCAATCAGACGAAATGCTTGGTTTCTAAATTTTAGATTTAGTGTTCTAGCATTTTAGGTTGGGGGGGGGGGTATTTCAATTAACGTCACACTGGAGCAACACAATGGGCTATTGGTGACGGTCCGGGATCAATCCCAAAGGGAAAGATCCGAGGACAACACCACGTAATTTTGAACCACGGTCAGATGACGAGCATTTTAGGTTGGAGCATAGAAGTGTTTCTCACTGAAAAATTAATTTAAAAATTAGATAACGACGAATATCCAAAACATTTCAATTTATATATATAACTCAATATTATTTCTGGACTTCCAAATTTCAAGACTATTTCGCGTGTGGAAAGAATTTCTTGAATCGTTTTGAAAATTGATCGTCATGTATATAAGATGCTTAATTTTACCTCAAAAATTGGAATAGTATTTATTAACCAGATCAGCTGCTCGTGCCATTAGATAGAAATAGTTGATTAATTCTCCAAAACTTAAAATTGTATCAATTAAACCCGAAAAATTCAATTTCTTTAATAAAACAAACGATTGACATAAACTGAAAATGAACCTTGTTTAATTGTTTTATGGTAATAGAAAATTATACATTTATATAGATGGCATACCCATTCAATAAAATTTATCTTACTCAAATAATTGAAGGGGTGAGTGGAAGAAGGGGCTATGTGACATTTGTTTACATTTTGGGGTTATTGCAATTTTGAAGTAGCCTCGGGGTGAGGTATGACTTATGCTGACAACTAGAGCAATCTATCGATTATTTTAGGAAATAATCAATAGATGAATGAGTTATGTACACTAGATAGTAAAGTTTGATTGACTGCGGCCAAATATCTCGAAACTACAAAAATGTCACATAATCCTTCTTCCACTCACCCCTTCAATTATTTTAACCTTGCATTTCGTTATGTTGTATAAGATATTGTTAATTTTTTTATGAAGAGAAGTTGAAAGAAAACTGAAGTTAATTACACATCATCACTTGACTGATACAGAAAATTGATTATCATGTATATAAAATGCTTAATTCACCTCAAAAATTGGAATAATAGTTATTAACCAGATCAGCTGATTGAACCATTAGTTGATTAATTCTTCAAAACTTAACATTTTATAAATTAAACCCGAAGAATTCAATTTCTTTAACAAAACTGAATTTTACATGAAAATAAAGAGTTATTGGTGACAAAAGAATTTTTCAATGAGAGGAAGTGCAGACACACGGAAACTGCAAAGACCGCCACTACCGGTTTGGAACTGATCATGTCTCTAATTACCACTCTCAAAGGTGATACGTAAGCAGTCAAGCGCCCAAACTGCACACATGAAAGCACAAGCTGCCTTTTTAAAAACGTAATTTAACCGTTTGAAGTTTTACGGGAGATTTCACTTGACAATACCCGTATCGCGGATGCGTACTACTTAGTTTGTATTCAAGTATAAGTCACACCTCTCTAAGTGAAACGAAACACTATTGATCCCAATTGTAGTTTCAGTCAAAACATTTCAATATTTTTCTATGCAGTTTTTGAGCAAATTTCTTAACGGTAAGAGTAACACTTTAGGATTAATGAAAAGTTATTTTTTGTTTAAATTCATGTATTTTAAGGAAAATCAAAGGAAATGTTTATTTCAATTTATAGTTAAATGCTTTTCATTTATTCCTGAATCAGCAATTTTAGGACATAACAATATATATTTTGTTCCATTTTGATTGATTCTAAGGCCTTTCAAGTTGCGCTCAGGGGCGAAGAGAATTGCTAATTAGACCGGGACTTTCGGCTAAAAGTAGATTCCGAACCATTACGAACGACCATGCCAAGACATTCCTGTCTTGGCATGGACGTTCTTAATTGAGAATTGGAATATCTTAAACGTGACAAATTTCCAACAAATTCTACGGGCACGCACTAAGCAGAACTACGGGCGCATACCTGCACAACTAAGTATTAGAGAACGAACTGTTTTACAATTTTTTTCGGTGGTGTTATTCAATTGAAACATGTTAAATTAAACAGCAACGAGACAAATAAAATGAAAATTCCAAGAGTCGAATTTCTTCAACAGTGAACAAAAATGTCGAACATAAGCATTTCCTTTTAAAAAATTTCCTGCACAAAATTTTGAGATATGTGAAATTAAGACTAAGCTGATCACTAAAGGGCAAGTTTTTCAAAAGATGTACATTGAATTGAACATTTCAAGTATTGGGAAATCTAAACCCGTAAAAGTACTTTTCCACTACATTTCAAATATCAAAATATTACAACTCGCGTAATCTTTTCGATACTCGAAATGTAGTGGGAAAGTTACGTTTACAGGAACGAATGTTGCGCGTTGTGATCATAAAACGTGTGAATTACTGCATGGCGGATAAAATTAACTCACACAAGAATTATGTCAACCCCCAGGCTAGAAGTTCGCCAACCTTGCCTTTCACTAAAACCGCGCGTATGAAGAGATGGGCATCTTAGAAAGCAGCTCTCAATCCTTCTCTTATAATTGAAATGAAATGAGCAGTTCGCCTTAGAAATTCGCCGCACACAGTAGAAATATAAATAGAATACAACATAAATTATTAATTACAACAGTCGGCTTAAGGGATTCACGTGTAGCTGAATATTTTATAGAATATTTTCTTGGGGAGTTAAACTTTAATGTACCTTTTACTATTGCTTGCACTAAAAACAAATTGAAAAGGAACAAAAAGTGTTGCAATTCACTGAGAAAATTGGCGATGGGCATTTATTTGTTTTGGTGATAACAGTAAGCTTTTTAGAAAAAAAAATTAAGTTTTTTGTTATCAAAGTTAAGAATTTTTACTGACCAAAGTTATGCATTGTTAAGTACATTTCTATGCCTACTTAATAACTTATTTGTTGTTTTCAATTTCAAAATACTCTCAATAGGTACATTCAGCAATTGAAGATGACAAATTATATTTATAAAATATGTATATACGAATGACTAAAAAATTTAACATGGCAACTTGAATGGTAGTACTGCCAATAGTGGATGTTTTGTAGTGTTCAGCAGGGCATCCATTGTATAACTAAAATAACGAATTTATAGTTTTATGTGTAGAAAAATGGTGAATTAGGTATATGGTATGCAATTTGCATGCTGCAAAAACAACCTCTACTGAAGTCTACAGTTGTGACAATTTTGAAGTATGCAGAACCATGTTGTCTCTCTCGACACATAGAACTATAAATTATTTTTATTAGTTATTTAAATTATGAGGAAATGTCCACAGGGGCAACTTGCTTACTTAACTTGCCAGGGGCTCCTTTTCAGGGCCAAGTAGGGATCGGAAGGGACGTGCTAGTACAGGAAGATTTTAATTACTTCAATCTGAGATGGGAGGTATGGTCATTTTGTTAATCAATCATCCAGATTCCTACTATTGTTAATTGGCGCCGTAATTTGTACTCACAGGTGCAAGGATGGAACTTATGAGTAAAAAATACATTGTAAAGAATTCTATCTAAAATCAGACTGATTACACATATGAAACTACATCTAAACTATTGTACTGATATAAGTTATAGACTGGTCGACAAATTGTGCTTTCTCAGCACAGAAAAACACAGGAACCTCTAAGAATTCTCCTTCACACTAAAAGGGGGTTACCTTACAGAATCTTCTAATCGATTTGTTTCAAGTAATGTTTTTTCAGTTCAATGTTTATTTTTCAACAACTTTTTCATTACTCGATCGTTTCCCGGGCAAAAGGTAAGCTTTATTTCTGTGATAAGTTTCATTTTTCTTTAAAAAGCTTGTTTTGTAAACATTACAATATATCAGTGATTAAATCTGATCAGATGGTAAAATATGATATGCCCGTTTTGTGAAATCTAAACTCAAAATTGGACACGTTGCGTTTTCTCATCTGATTAAAGGAATATTTGGGTACTTTTGAGAATAACCAATTATCGACAGCTCCGTTCCATATTTAGCTGTTTTGTTCCAAACCCTTCAACTTTCTGTACTTATTTGATATGTATATATATATATTTGGAAACAGTTAGTTGTAAAGAGTGTTCCGATTGGATTAAATTTTGAATTTAACTATGTCGGACCATAGAATTTGTTAGGTATAAATTATGATAGTAGCTCTTTTGAAGGGACTTATAATGGTATTTCTTTTAAAAAAAACTCGAATTTAAATATAAGTCAAGTAAACGAAATAATTTGATGACATTTGTGCAGAAAGATTTCAAACCATTTTAGCAAGGTATATATACAAGTTTTAACACTAAGACCTTCTATCCTAAAATTAGAATTATATTATGTGAATCGTTCAATAGTGAGTTACAGAAAGAAAATATTTTTAGTATTGTTACTTGTACTTGTTTGTTCCCAAAAGGGTATTCTTCCATAATTAGTATGATCATTCCATTTTCTGATATTGAGAACTGTATATCATTTTTTGCATGATATAAATGTAATTAAAATAAGAAATTAAATTAATTGAAATAAGTTTTTTATAGTAGCAATGTGGCATTTTTCACTTTTTGTTCGTGATGTGTTGCATGTTTGAACACCAAGTACATTCTACCATTGCCGTAATATTAATTAAATAATTCCATTACAATTCATATTAAGATGGGAACTACAAGAATAAAATATTTTGGCATAAGGAAAATTCCTTTAAGATCACATTTTTTATATTATGCTCTGCATTAAATAATTTGATTTTTTTTTTAAATGACTCCTAAATCAATAGATTTACTAACAATTTTGTAGCAGAACTCAATGATAAATTCCGTATAATTTTTAGTTCTCTATTTGGAATTGTGAGTATTGCATAATTTGTAAATTGTGAGGTTTTTAAACTGAGCATGTAAAACCAGTTTCCACCATTAGACAATATTGAAATTATTAAAATAATTATGGTATTGTGATATTGTTCTTGCAAAAATTCATTCACATATTTTGATTTAGGAATGAGCTTCATGTGTAAATGAGCTTTCAGCAGAAAATCAGATCTGTCTATAACACGTCAAATACTTACACTGAATTTTCTTTTTTTTAATTTAGAAGAGGCAAAAAGTTTAACATACTAGTCGAAATTGCTTAGCTTAAAGTCATTTCAGCTAATTTAGTCATCCAAATTTGTTTCAGCAAATGTAATGTACCAGCAAATAAATTATATTAAAAGTAACTTTTGTTCAATTATTTGTAATCAATAATTAATCTGCATTATTTTAATATATTACTTTTTATATTTTTCATACAAAAATTTTGCTTCAGATGAAGGGCTGCACAGCATCATTTGCCTGGTTTCAAAAATGTCTAGCTACGCCTCTGCTTATGTTACAAGATTCTTTGGCAGATCGTTCAATTGACAGTTCATTAAAATTAAAGTTTTCATAAGTACAGCTGACTTTTGGTTATCTGCAATTTGGGTATCTTGGGAGTTCAGGTTTGCACTGACTATTCTGAACTCCCAAGAAAAGCTTTGAAGAGCTAAACTTTCCCGCAACTTATGTGAACCTGCATTTCCCAGCCCATATATTTGAAATCTAAGTTGACAGACTTGAAGTTGAATGATTTGATTTTAAAATTATTACTTGCAAAACAGCAGCTTCATTATTTACATTAAGATTAAAGTACATATTTTGATTTCATTAATATAATTTTGAAAGTTGCAACTTTTAATTTTAATACATTTTAATTAATAAAGAGTTTGTATAATATTTTACTGTTTAATTTCAGAATTATAGTTTTCTGTTTCATAGCTTGAAATTGTCATCACCCATCCTTAATGTGAAGTTGTAACATTTTATAATCTGTTTAGCATAGATCTAAATATTTTACTCCTTATTACGTGAAAAATTAGGATCATTATCTCATGCAGGCCTACATATGCCCAATTTAATTTTATAATCTCATGGGTCAGTATAAATTTTTAATTTTCAAGGGGCCCTTGGACTTAAAAGTTTGGGAACCACTGTGTTATTAACTATACACTATAAATTAATTTTCATATTTAACAAGTCCAAATGTTTTTAAAATTTAATTGTTCAGAAATGTATAAAATTGATATCAAGGTATTCAAGATGCCATTTTTATGTGTTCCCTCCGTTTCTCTGAAGCAATCAATCAATAGATTCCCCAGGTGAATGGCAAAAAAAATTATCTAAGTACCATAAGGAAGTACTGTGACACATCATCTCCATCCAAAAATACTAGTCTTAGATTGCATAGCTCGTAGAGGGGACAATTATTTTATGTGTGAATTTAATTATCGATAATCACAGTTAATAGCTGAGCCCTTAAATCGTGGAGCCTAGGCAAGTGCCCATGCATCAACCCTTTGAAACACTGCAAAAAAATTATAGGTGAAGACTTATCACCTTATATGAATGCATTCTGCACATACCAAAACTAGTATTTTTGGAGGGTTTTTTAAAGGGGTGGTGTGCCCATTATATCTCACCACTCATCTAGATTACTTCAATAGAAAATGAAATGAGATAATTATATATACCTTTTCACTATGCCAAGGTGGGGGGGGGGGTCAAACATCCCACCACCCCTGAAAGGGTCAAAATAATAATGCTCGAACAATAACTATTTTATGCTTACTTTACATCTTTCTTACAACATACAATTGATAGTTTTAGTTTTCGAACAAAAAGTTGACAGAATGAATACTGGTCTTGTTCTAAGCATATTTTTTACATTGTACAGCTTCTGGATAGCTTTATACACCATAAAATTTAATTTGTTTTTCTTTCTTAGCCATTTTTATCTTATCAACATGTTTTTTATGTTGGTTCTAATGTATCATGCTATATTTTAATCTTCATTAATACTCTATATTGCTTTATTTCTTTTATACTAGATTTAATTTAATATTGAATTTAATTAGTGTTACCTGTTTTTAATACTATGCAAACCTTACAGAATTGAAATAAACGTTAAGTTTCCAATGGAATGATTAAAAGTTTTCGAAAATACACTGCTAACACTTAGGAATTCTGGTTAGATTATTTACTTTATTCCTAAATTTCAGTATATCTGCAAAAAAGCAAATATTTCAAATTTTCTTTCCAAATTAGATTTTCATAATTGAGATGTTTGAAGCAACATGCAGGTAATTTGACCAGATATTTTGTTATGTATGCTACCTAGTAAAAATGCAAGTTCTTTAGCGCAAGGAGCCATTTTCAAATTATTATAAATACCTAATACGGGAGAGGGTACCCAATATGGGATATATCCAACACTTGCATAAAATCAAGAGGAAGATAGATTTATATCAAGTTATTTTCTAGTAGTCTACAAAAAGCTCATCTTATTTTCTAGTTTTAAGTTTTTCAATAAAAAAATAAAAAACTTACTTTTTCAACTGTACAATATATTCATTGCATTGTCTAAACATGTGGCAAATTTCATGCTTCAATCTAGTTATTGTAATAAATTAAAGCATAAAAAGAATTGCACCTTAACTTAGGGAAAAGTAACGGCATTTGAAGACTACTAAAAAAAAATAAATATGAAAATCACAATCCCAGCAACTATGTATTAAGAAATTCCAGTCAAAACATACATTCCAAAACACTTCCAACAGATTAATGAATGGATAAAGCTTACAGCATCTCAGAAAATTGAAATAACTGGAACAAAAATAATTCTTTTCTCGAATATTACATATCTTTGAACTTAATTTGTATTAAACATTTCATATTACACCTGTCTAAATTTTTGAAATACCAGAATTAATTTTAAAATACTATGATTCAGAGTGTAAAAAATGCTGATGGATTGACATAATTTTCAAGACATGTGTACTATGTCCCCTCTATCCAGACTAAATATTTTATTTCATAACATAAATTTATGAAATAAAATTTTAATCACAGCATGTTTCACTGCCACTTATTTACATGTCAATTATTTCTAAAGAGACATACTGCAATGAAAATATGCAAATGAATAATGAAATAATTTCCAAGACTTTATACAGCTTAAAAGAACAAGTACAATCTTTGATTCCTCCCCATAAACAAGGGATTTTAGGATCTCCCAATTCAGGTCATTCCTTAAACTTACTACCAAGATCTAAGGACATGACCTTAGTCAAGAATCATTGATCTTGATTTTTGAATTTAGGTGAAATAAAATGACATGTCTTTTAAAACAAATAAATGTTCCTTTGGGGTCTTGAAAACTAAAATGAAAAATCAGTTCTTTTGAAGGTCAGTGGGTACCCTAGTAGAAATTATTGCCTGTGGTTTTTAATTTCACAATCAGAAATGAGTAAGCACTCCAAAAAATACAAATTTTTTAATTTTTTGAAGGACATACCCTATTTTTAATCATGAATAAAATATAATAGGCAAGACTTTGAACCAAGTACCCACTGACCTTAAGGCCTGATTTTTCATTTTAGTTTTTAAGGACCCATAAAAGCCTTATATTTTTTAGAACTTAAATTTAAAAGAAAAGCAAAAATTGTAAATAGATACATAAAGTGCAATGTTTACTGAAGTCAATTCCAACGACATTAGCATATCACTTTTACCGATGTAACCTAAGAGCCACATAACAAAAAAATTTTAATTGTAACCAAACTTTAGGCATAAAGTTTGTTTAAAAAAAGGTGTCACTTTTTCTTGAAATCTTTAATTACATACAAACAAAAAATATATCTAATTGAACAGTTGAAATCAGTCAAATTAAAAAATACATTTTAAACTGAATGGAATACACTACATTCAAAATTTGTTAGCACTATCTTTTAACAATGCTCTTGTATGCTAGAATTTGGATTTTACATGTTTTTTATAAAACACGTATAATGTAGATAATCTGTAGAACAGCAATTTCATGTTAAAAACTAATTGTGATATTTAGCCAGGAAAGATGATATTTCATAACTGTGAGCACGTAAAATTTGAATTATTGGAGAATTCATTAAAATGAGTATCAACTACTTTAAATAATGACATGATAAATATTAACCATTTGTTTCAATCAATTACAGATCTGAATTTTAAAAACAAGAATCCATTATAGAAACCCATATATTTTATTTATCCCTGCAAACTTTGCATAAATTCACACAATCCTTTTAGCATAAATTAACCTTAAATTAGCGAAATTGAAAATTTTGAATATTCTAAAACAAAGTACCTTTTCAACTAGAATGCTACTTATTTCTATGAAAACAAATCCCAAGTGATAATTTGAAGTCACATATAGAGAATCCATATAATTACAAATTATCCAATCAACTACATTGTAATTACAAATATTTAGTAAGCTTGAAGTTTTCTAAAACTTATAATTCACACAATAAAACTGAATTTTTATAGAAGTCTTGAATGTGTTTCAAACTTAGGTCTTTCACACAATTCTATAAAGCAATGCATATTCATACCAATTTTAGCACAGGTTAACATCCACTTTTGAAATTTTCATCAAATGTGATTTTACATGAGATAAAATACCCATTTGTCAATTCTAAACCAATAGGAAGATACTGGATAGGAAAACACTGGTGGAATTTTATTTAAGATATTTATGTAGGTTTTTAATGCTCATTCAAAATGGAAACTTGACAATTCAGCAAGAATTTTACTTCAAAATTACACTTAATCACAAAATTGAAATCTCATACCTAGCTATACTTTTTAGATTGGTGAATGTTTGATACAATTTAAACTAACATCTTGCTAAGTTGTCTACTTGTTAACAATGCTTTCTTATGCATTTATGTAGATTTTTCTTTAGAACAGGTTTTGACATTGGGGATATCACACTATTCAAACTAGTATATTAACCTACATTGAAGCATTCATCTAATGATTTCTCAATAGTATTTTATAAAGACTAGCTTTTTGCAATTGAGATTTTAAAAGACAGTGAGATATGAAACAGCATGCACTTGATACAAAAAGGTTTATAAGAACTGGTATATGTGCAATATGAAAGTATGGTAAAAATTATGGAATCATACCGAAAACGTTGCAAGAAAAACCATATAAAAATATTTTAATTTTCAAATTAAGTAAACATAATTTGAGAATTTAAATTTTTTAAAATGTCATGCTTTTTAGTGGAACTCATAATTGAAAAGCGTCGTCTGCTGGCAAGAATAGTTTCAGGTGATAATAGGCATGTAACATTGCCTCGAATAACAACGGAATTCAATACTAGGCCCTCAACAATCAGCATCAAGACTGCAACATTCCCTCTAAGATACGAGGCTTTAGGAGCCAATGCCCAACTCAAGAACCCTTGATGAATAACACACAACTATGTGCTTTGCCTGAGCTCCAGAACACTACACTGGACACTTAATGACTGGAAACCAGTAGCCAGGTCTGACAAGTTGTGTATCCAATTGTTTAGAGCAGATGGAAGATCTATGTGTGGAGAAAACCCCATGGAGCAATGGATCCCTAATGACATCCTTAAATACTTTTCAATGGTACAAAGTTACCACAATATGCAACAAAGCCCTGAATAACAATAACCTAGAGTCGTCAATTTTCATTCGACAAACATAAATTAAATTTACTTAAAAAATTCCTCCCTTTGCGACACTATTCGAGCTTAAGCCTAAGCAATCACATCCTTTCAAAATTTGAAACACTATTACACTTTCTTAGGAAGAACATGTTGAAAATTTTGTTGCAATTTTTTCAAAATTTTTAATAAAGAACTTGAGCCGGCATGTAAAATACATTATTACTGGATTGGGTTTTAGAATATTTAGCATTGAAAATTATTGTATCATTTGAACACATTGGTTCTCAAGCAGAACTCCCTTTATATCAGCAAATTTGGTTAAAGAGACTGAAGATCTTTATTCATATTGCACAGTAAATCTACAAATTGTCTTCAAGCTAACTTAGTAAAGTATCTAAATTCTCAGCAAACCAAAATTTTAGACTTTAAAATACTGTGCATTGTTCCACTTCTATCTGGCTTGAGACTAAAAACTTGTTACGATAAAAGCCAGTGTTTCATCAAAGATAGAAAGTATGACTTAATTTTCTTTGATCTATATTCACGTAATTGTATGATATACAGACAGTTAAGGAAAGTAAATAATTTTTAGTATATCAAGTAATCACAATCAAATTCAATGAAGTTTTAGACAGTGATGAAATCAGATTGATTTCAAGTTTATAAAGAATACATATTTTATAATGATAATTCCCAAACATTTATGGACAGCAATCCACATTTTAAAATAACAAGCATCAGCAATTTATCTAGATTTTTGAAGATTAAGGGTAAATTAGCTATTTATTTATACTTCTATAACATTTTATTGCTTTGGAATTTTTGATTGAATAAAATTTTACAATTACTATTTCTTGAATAAGAGTTAACTTTGGCTTTTCAATTGTGTGGAGACATAACATTGTACAATAATTGTATGACAAGACCTTTTACTTATGAGATACTTTTATTTCTCCTAAAAAGCATGTTTCCATTCAATCCTAGTTTGGAAAATTAAGCAGTGGCAATTTTATTCTTACATTTGGTTGAGAAATTGTTTGATAACTTATTCTTGCTATACCTGCTATGTTCATGGGAAAATACTGCTTTAGGCCACTTATTACTACTTCTAGAGACAAAATAAGAGCCTTTTATTTCATCCAGTACATCTTGCTCAGTGTAATGTTATAAGGATCATTTCTTTAAAAAAAAACCCAGTCTTCTATAGATTTCTCATGATTTAATTGATGCATTGTTGATATCACAGGCAAGTTTTATGACGAATGTGTGCTGTTTGACACAAATGTGGGTATGCATAATTTGTTTTATTTTTAGTGTGTATTTAAATTTGGATACCATTCATTTTCTTTTATCAAATAAAATACCTTGATTGGTATGTGTTACTACAGGGTTCACTCACTTTTCAAAATTATTGTTAGTTCCACAATCTATTTATTATTTTTTACTTTTTAATTTATTATTTTTTTGTACACCAAAGTTTATCTTTAACACAGGCCTACTAAGAATCAGATAGAATTGCGTGATTTTCAGGATTAGAAATTAGGAGCAGAAAGTCAGTGGGACCTAAATATTTTTTAGTTGCCCAAATACTCTACTTGTGTGCAATTTTAAAATTTATTGCATATGTATCAACACAATGTAATTAATTACTAGGGCCTGAACTTTGATTTCTTGCATTTGGGTCTTATTGTTTAAGGACGTTTTTTTTATTTAAAGTCACATTTTGCATTTGCAGCATATTATTAGAAGGATAACTAGATCTAAAAATCTGATAGCAAAATCTAAAGGTGCAAAATACAACTAAAGACTGCTACAAAAGTGTGATCTTCGAACTCTGGTGATTATACAAATCTTAAATTTTCTCTTCATATACCCATAAGTTGAAAAGACCAATTTAACACTTGCGCCTACTGGTGGGTCAAAAACATTAATTTAGAAAAAATTTGGATTAATATTAAATAGAATATTATGTAAATTAATTCAAATTCAACAACTGTTACAGATTTTTGCTTTTTGAAAAGCTAGATTCTTAGGGGCCAAACAAATATTGACATATTTTCAACCCTTAATCATAGTAAATTTCCTTAATATACTTAATATCTGTTTACCCAAGATTCATCATCGTATTGAACCAGGTTGGAAAACTTGTGTGGAACTATCCACTGTAACTTCTTAACTATATTTACAATTTAACGTTTATTTAATACATGATCTAAAAAAATAAGTTATTCTAGAAGTTCTTTAGCACTTCTGATATATCCATCAATGTAGGAACATCCATATTGTAGAAAATTTATGTGAAAATTGTTATGGTAATAGTTTAATAGCAAATGACACAACCACTCATTAAAGAAATTAAATACTAATGTACATTAATATTTAATGTACATTTTTATAATCATCGATCAAAGTTAAGCAGCATACAGTTAAGATTTGACAAGAGGCAAAAAGTTTGAAAAATATTAAAATTATAGTTACATATCCGTCTACTTGGCTAAACTGCAGCCCAGAAGCTGTTAAAATGTTTAATTGTATTAAAGTTAAAACAAAAGTTTTACAATACAACATAAGTAATGCGAAAGCTATCAATTTGCACTGTTTAATTCATCTTGGGTCGTCATTAATTTTTATTCATATCCCAAGTAAGTTATCAGTACAAGCATAAGCATCTTATGTTTTATGGTGACAATCAAGAGTAAATACTTTACTCAGAGAAGCTTGTAAAAGGATAATTATTTTACAACTTTTCACAAGTATAGGATCCAGTTAACAAAAGGAAACTTCAAAAGTAACTTGGGGAAATTGAAAACTTTACAACTGACCGAAATTGTGTCTGCATATTTGACTACAGGTATCTAAACATGCAAAATCAAGGATTAGATACATGTTCTAATTCAAGGATCTCTAATCAAGGCTTTATATCAGCACATGGTATGTGCTGATATAAAGTTAGATTGAATGCTAGCTTGCTAATAGCAGTACCATTATGAAATAACAAAGTGAGTTTTCTATCTCACTTTTTCTCCATATGGTTGAGATTCCTCGCTTCCATGCAGGCAGCCCATGTTTGGTTCCCATCATGGAAAGCTTCATACCTTCCCATTCAAAAGCTTTTTCAATATAAATCCTTCATAGACTGAGAATAGGGCATTTATAAAGCAACCATTATCATGCATATTATCTTACCAACATTTTTTTACTTCCTATTTATATTAATTTTTGCAATCAATATTATTATTTCACATTAAATGCATAGCTTCTGAATACTTTAAATCGAACAATAAAAAAAGTTGTATTTTGTAAACTCAATTTCAAATTATTTGTATACAACACAAATGAAGATTTAAATCTTCCTGCCATTGAAGAAACAGGAGCACAATTGCTTCACATTTATAATTTTGAAGAATTAGTATTAAACCAAAAGTGATTAACACATTGGGAGGGAAATTTTAAATTTCGTCAGTTTCAAAACTTAGTCTATATTAACAAAACAACGATTCTTTTCCCATGCAACAAAAAGTAATTTAGAATCAATTCAACAAAAAAGTATACAAGTGTGCGCGAGTCTGTCAGTTGCTTGCAATTATTTGACTTCCTTACAGAAATCAAACTGGCGAAAATCATGTTTTCATAATCGCGACCTACATTCTTCACGAAACAATAAATATACGGTCCCCGTATAGCGGGCTTGCAAGTCACGTGGGAAGGAGAAACAGCCAGTCCTTCGCAGAACATGAATGAAATTGATGAAAAGCGTGCAGGGGCGGGGTCTCCGCACCGCAACGGACTTCGAACATGACATCCGGAAGACCGTTTTCGCGCCAAAAACTCAGATTGTTTATGGCGCGAATCTGGGTCCGGTTATTGCGCTCTGCGGGAGTTGGTACGATTTAACTTCCGAATATTCAGGATGGTGTGGCCGCCTTTTTTCATAGCCAATGCTGGTCTGCCGATACTACAACCGCTATAGTTTTTTCTTTGTTCTAAATCGATTGCGGATTCTGGTAAAATTCATAAGTGGCTTTTGTACGATTTCGTTATAGAACCGAAAACGTGTCCACTGAACTTGTCCAGAAACATTTCATTTTGATTGGATTATTGCTTTCAAAATTCTCGAAGAACATGCTGGAAAAGTTCATTGGCAAAAAAAAGAATCTCCTAGAAATTTCGCTCCCCTTATAAAAATCTACATTTGTAATTAACTGAAAGAACCCGAAGGTTTACACTCAAATAATCTGAGGGTTTTCTCTTTTCTGAATCGCAATTTTAAAAAGTTGCAAAGAACAAATAAAGATGCCAAACTATAAATTCTCGATAACATTAACTTTTGTTTTAAATTTCTAAACGAATTGTCCATGCTTTCTACCATCCGAAACAGAAATTTTCAAAATACTTCAATTCGTTTTAGGGCCATAAAAATTTGTTTCAGTTCTAGAGGCGATTATCTTCAGTTCAGGCACAACTCCTTTTAAGTTTCGTTATTGCAACTGGAAAAAATTTGAGAAAAAGTACCAAAGATAAATAAAATTTCCTCAAAGCAGAATTCCTTCAAGTTGACTATTTTGCATACTTGATTACTTCAGTGAGATAAATACAAAATGAAAACTAACCTTAATATGTAACATTTTTATTTCTTACTTTAAACTTAATGTTTCTGGTTTTGATTTTAAATGAATTTGCTGAATAAATATTGCCACTATTGCTTCTTAATTTTTTAAGACTAGAAATATAAATTAAGAGTGAAAAAATACCAAAGTAATTCCAATTAAGAAAATTTAAAACTCCCCAAACACAGCATTGATCTAAGATTAGTTAACTTAATGAGCAATAGAACATGAAAGATTCTGAGAATGTATGTTCTGCTAATATGGGCTGAAACCAATCTGAATTAAAGGATTAATATTTTAAAAATGGTCTGGAAACAAGATTAATTAAGGATTAAAATTATGTTTTAAAGAGTAAGTTGCACACATTTTTATTTCACATTCACTTGGATAGAAAAGGAACAGTTGTAAAAAAATTGCTTTTACACCATCCACTGTTAAATTCTAACCCTATTTTAGTTTTCAAGTAGGATATATTTTGTAACAACCTGTGTCAGCAAAGCTATAGACCTCAAAATTAGCAGCAGGAACCCATAAGCTAGTTATAATATAAAGTAATATAAGCTATATATAATATAAAGCTATAAAATATTGGAGTCAATATTTGGTCCTCTGAGTAAAATATAATAGCTAAGTTCAATAATTCTAAAATAACTACTTATGTCATTAAAGAGTTTTCTTCACAAAAAAAACATTTTGCAGTCTTAAGTTCTTAGTGTAAAGTAGTTCTTATTCATAACATTACATTAAGATCATTACTCCTCTAACTCCTGCTTGAGCAAAGAGGGTTTTCTATTATCATTTTTCAGGCAGTCGGAATTTTATGTGTTAATTCAAACGTACAGAAATAATTTTAATTAAATTATTTCTGTACGTTGTAAATAGAAATAATTTTAAAAAATTAATTTGCTTGCAATTTTTCTTACTGATCTATTCCTCTGTGCCTTAACTATTTCTTTGATTTTTGGCATGCTGGGCACTTGGAGCCTTTTCCAAACCATGACTAGTCAAGTAAGTCTAAGACATTTATTAATTTGCAATTTTTTGGTAATAGTACAGTGAAACTTCGATTAACCGTCACTCTTTTAACTGTCAGTGTCTGTAACCATCAGTCCGTTTTATTAAAAGTTAATTAAATATTACAAATTATTAGTACGTACACACATGCATACATACTATACTTCTACATAAAGTACGGAACATTGCCGCTCAGACAGCATGAGCCTTGAAGAAACAAAAGAAAATGAGACTTTTAAAATTTGAATATGTATGTCTAGAGCGTAAGTTCATGTAACAATATGTACTATACTGTACTTAATGTAAATTGTATATTGTTTCTGTAAAATAAAATACATGTATTTTTGAAAATCAAGTTGGAAGTTTTTGAATTTTAACGATATTTTTAATTTTAATTATTTTTTAAAATTTAATTTATTTTTCAAGCCTTTTTATTTCTGAAATTTTAAATATATCTGCAAATAAGATACTATAATGCCTTTCTTTTTCTTCCAAGTAAAATAATGTTATTTCATTCTTAAGATGGCTGTTATTTTCTTTCAAATATCTGACAATAGCTAAAATTATCTTTTAAAATATGACAAAATCTTTATTACAATAGTAAAAATGATTGTGAATATATTTTTTTTTGCTTTGACTCTACCTCTTCTTACATTTTCGTACTCCAAACAGTGGTTGCAAAAGTGAATTTCCAGGAACAAGATTTGATTATTTAATGTAATTTATTTTGTAAATATTTACGGAATCATTCTTGTACTTGTAAAAAGTGATACATCTCGGTTGATCTAAGTTTACAGAAATTATTTTGAAGTTTCAGATCCTGGTATTAAAGATAACAAAATACTTTTTACATTCATACAAACTTATTTAAAGAGTTTTGTATAAAAAGTTCCATTCTTATCTTTGGGGCTCCCTCCAAAATAAAATTCTGGCTACGTTCCCTGTTAAAAGTGATTATCAACGATTTCCTCAAAATATGGTAGAAAATCAAATCTTTCCCATGGGAAAACTAAAATTTAAAAATCATGATTTGTAAATCAAAATAAAAAAATACTTGACACATATTTACAATTACAGAAAATATGTGACCAGAAAATTCAGCAATTTGTACGTGGCAAAAATTTTTGTTCTTCAAAATACAATTGGTCTAGTTCAAATAGATTAATAATAGTAGTTATCCACTTAAAATTGTTTTTTAATTTATATAATTCAGAAAAGAAAAAAAGTTTCAAGATAATTTAGATTTAAAATTTGAGTTTTGTGAAAAATAAATTCCTTTTTTAAGCGCAGCTTGATAAAATATTTCTGAAAAATAGAATAAATTTGATTGTCTTGCCAAAAATTATCATTTGCATAAAAGAAACTATCCACCCAATTCCCCTTATCGCGGATTCGAACCATGAACCTGTATGTTGCAAATTCAGTGCTCTAACCACTATGCTAAGGAGGATACGATTTGTAGGTGTTATTTTTAAATAACTACCATATATTGTGTGTGTAGTTCTCCGATTCTTACTATTGATTAATCGTTTTTGTATATGTATTCGAATACTTACTCGATACTTGAAAGTACTCGAATACCAAGAACTCGATTCTCCCCATCACTAATTATAGTGGACAAGCAGTCAAAGCGTTAAGCTAAATTTATATTCTTTCTGTTCTGTAAGATTTTTCTTACAAAACAAAAGTTTTGGGGTAATAAAAGCATTTCTATAAATCATTTTCTAAAAACTTTTGGGCAAAAAAGAAGTCATTACTAGGACTAGAATTTTTAAGACATTGTGATGATATTAGCATGATTTTCATTACACATCCATGGCAAACAGATTTATTTGAACATGTTTTTAGATAGAGTATTTGATCAATTTTACATGCTTATTTGTGTCGATCAGATGCAGCATGGATCTCAGATTACTATTGAATCAACAATTGTCCATTTGAGACATCTGTATTTTTGCTACAATTTAAAATGTTCATAGTTCCTAAATTTGTTTTGTTCTGTTGGGATAGCTGCATTGATGAGTTCCCTCTTAAAATGGGTTCCTTCTACATTTGATTTTTAACTTTCATGGTTCCTAAAATATGATTTTATAACTTGCTGGTTCAGTTACTGCAATTTTGTATATTAGCTTTTGAATTAAAGGTTTCCATCTGTTTTTGAATTGAGTAACATTTTTTCTATATTAATTTCTTGTTTTAAATCAGAAAGATTGAACACTGAGGAAAAAGAAAATGTTATAACAATTTCCTAAGCAACAATTTATTAAATCAATAAAAATTACTTTTAGGTATAAATGTAATATTTTTATTTGTGCAGTAAAATTATTTGTTCACACGTTTGGTGAAAATGAAAACCTGAATACAAGATCCAGTAAATCAAGAGTAAATTTTGAGGAAAATGAAAAACTTTTTCATTGCAATGAACATGAACTTGATTCAGTATTTTCATTCAGGTCTAAAGCAGTCAAATAAAAAAGTAAAGCTCCAGCAAATTTACGTAGTTGAATTTGTTTGCTAACATGAATTAAATTGAAATATTTTCCATCGAAATACAGAGGGTCACAAAACTATTCGAGCCCTTACGTTGGTAACTATTTTCGTGTATTTATAAAGATATAGCAAAAATTACAATTTTTAAAATTTAACTCAGAAAGAGTTTCAGCCTTTCTATTTTAGTATTCCAAAACTGTTTAAGAAAAGTTTTACTAAATTATAAAATATATCTGATATAAGATGAGGATTACATATGAAATTAGGCACACAAAAGTATTCAGCCACTTGCTGTAAAAATGCTAAACAAAGATACGAAAATTTATTTTTGTAATTTTTTCATGTCTGCCATGCAAAGCATGTAATAATCTGGGTATCGACAGCTGGAATAGATACATTTGAATTTATTACAAATACTAAGGTTCAATATGCATACATTGATTTCTTAAAATGAAATTTGAAAATTTGTGATAGTAAAATTGAATTTATGTACAGATTTTGGCAACGACCCAAAATGTCATGCTTTGCATAAGGTCTAGTTGGTATACAATAGATCAAAAGGGCTTAATCTTATCTCAATTTAAAGATTTGTATTGCCTTTATGAGGAAATCTGATGAAATCGCTCAATTTATGTCATAAAATAGCGAAAACAATTGAAAATTTATCTTCAAGCAAAGAATGAAATTGATTTTAGTTTGATATTAATTTATCTATATTTGTTTAAAATTTGAACCTTTTACAAATGATGGTCAAATACTTCACTTCTAGTATGCCTTATTTCATAAGTTATATTCAAAAAATGTTTGGCAAAACTTTTAATTAGATCATTTTGATGGGAGACTAAATTAGGGGCACAACTTTCATGTGTGTAATCTTAACTATGTTTGTAAAATATGAAAATAGTTACAAAAATGAGGTGGCAGAATACTTTTGGAATCCAAAGTATCTATTTCCTGCAACCAAATGATTAGTAAAAATTACTAACAAATTACAACAAAATGTGATAATTATACTTCATAGCCTTAAAATTATGGGACATGAAGCATAGAACATCAAAATAGATTAGAGGATTTTTAAACAAATATTTTTCCTTATAACTCTGCCAAGTCATGACTTAAGCTATTCAGATGTTTATATATTGTACCATTTCATACAGATGATACATTTTTTAAACATTCTCATGCCACTGCACTTTTTAAATTTCAAAAGCAAGCTTTTGCTGCTTTGAAATTAGAGATTTTTTGGTTTTTAGATACATCCTACTGCTTCCCATTAATGTTTTACTTGGGAATTACTCTTTCCTTTGTTCATAAACTACTATTCTTTTCTTTGTTCACATACTTTAGTATTGAATTATGGTGAATGAAGCAATATTTTTATATTTGTGAAAGGGCTTGAACTATAATTTAAAATCAAGTAACAAACATTGATCCACATTCCCAATTGAAAGATTGTTAAATAAATGAAACTTATACTATTCCTTTGATACAAAAATGTATTCCTTATTTATCTCCAACTTTAGTAATTTGTGGCAATGCTCTAACCACAAGGCATAAATGAAGGAAAAGGGTGTATTCTCTGTGATTAACCTTTTTTGTACATTCTAAAATTATACATAACTGATGGCAAATCTTGATTCTTTAGATATTGTTTTAAAAGTCATGTTTTAAGGATGAGATGCATTTGAGTTTTTGTTCCAAATTCTTTAAATACACATATCTAATCTAACTAAAAGCAAGATGCAACTGGTTATACTTACACTCAACAAAGAAATGAAAAATAACAATCTTCATTAACTTACAAGAATTAGCCAATTCCAAAAAAAAAAAAATTATTTGAAAAAGTGCAAGAAAATATTCTTTTAAAAAATTTAATAATGGGTCATTAATCTTGGTCTTGTTCTCGATTTTTTAAATTTGATTCAAATGGAACTTGAGCATTCAAAGATAGCATTTATAATGAAACTAGAAATAAAAACTTGGACAAATTTTTTCATTCATTGCCTCTATATGGTTACTAGTTAGATATAAGACATGCAAATCACAGTATAGTTTCTTGATAGTATTGATTTATGTTAAACATTGGTCTACATATAAAAATACAAGGTTTTAGAAAATACAGCAGAACAAATTTTTGAGATTTGGACAATTAAAATTATCATTGGGCTATTTTTCTTTCATTTAAATTGTATTTCAGGACACAAATCCATAATATTTAAAATTCTAAATTTAAAATAATCATCTTGATGAGAGGAAAATTTAATTTTAAATTTAATAAGTTAGATATATTTTAATTTTCTGGCCCTTTTGTTACCCAACTTGTTTGAAGTGCAAGTTTGAAAATATTCTTACAAATACAGAAGAAGCTGTGAGATAAGCTGGCTTCCTTGTCTGCTACACAAACACTAAAATCTATAAATGAGCGTCCCACATTCAAAATGAGATCTCTGCAATACATTGTTTTTGCAAAGAGGAAATCAAGAAACTGTTTCCTCTTGAATTTTCTTAAGTACAGTTATGATACTAGATAAATATTTTGCTTTTGTGAATATTAAGAGGTTCTTTCTATTTAAGCTGTCTTCCTATTTAAGTTTCAGATTTTCTTCCAGGGGGTTTTCTAAATAAGATAGAAAGTGGGGCACCCAATACTCATTTTAAACATACCAAAAACAAATGTTAAACAGTACTGATTTTTTAATCAGAAATTAAAAATTCCCACTTGAAAGGCATCAGTTCAAGCCTATGCAACCTTTCCATGGGAGACTTAAAAATAACCGAAAACACTTTGTGCAATGTAATGAACAGACCTCAAACTCAAGCCTTTGCCTGTTTTCAATGAGCAAAAAGAAATATTTGATGGCCAACCCCTAGAAGACTGAACCCCTTTTGTCCCCACAAATCAGAGAGGTAAATATTTGGTGTAAGTGTCATAACAACTTAAGGGCCTGACCCCCTTCAAACTTTTTATGGTAGATCCAGGACCCTCAAACGTAAGAGGTAAATATCACAGACAGTATGAGTAACTAAGTATGCTACATACTACTATGAGCATGCAGTGTTTTGCTTTCACTTAACAGATCACTTTATTAGAAGGAATATGAGTTTTAGAGACCCAAACTCATTGGTTCCTAAATACTTTTGGTTGGGGCTGTCCCTCTCCACATGAGGAATACATATTACAAAATATCAGTAATTATTTATAACAAAATAAAAACTTCTGAAACACCCTTATATATGAAGTATGTGTTTTACTTCCTCCAATAATTTCCCCAAGTTGGCAACACTGCATCCCAATTAATGCTACCATCTAATATGAAATCCAGTTATTTTCAGTTAAAAAAGATCATTCTTCAAGTGTTAATGAGAAGTGAATCTTAAAACATATTTGGATAAAATAACACATTCTGTCCCAGGTTATTTCATTTTTAAAATCATTGAACTTCAATTGAGAAAATTTAAAGTTTGATTCAAATCATGATTTTTGTAATAAAAATAACTTGATTTAAATCAGCATACCCTGAGCTGGGAAAGTTTAAAAATCAATATAAATTAGAAAAAAAAAATTCAAGTGGTTAATTTATTTATCCCTTCTATTGTGTTTTTAGTCTGCCAATTTTAAGGGAAACTCAAAAATGTATTGTTTAATTATCTAGCTGCCCTGAGTTATCGTTTCTCTTATACATTCAAATAATTACAAAATTTATAAATGAAAAAAATTATAGTATAGGATTATTGAAATCATTATGCTTCAAGAGAAAGAAATAAGATTTTTTTTCAGCCTACATCTAAAAACTTAAAAAAGTTTTGAAAACTGCATGTTTTTCGAAAATCCACTTCCTGATATTATCAATATTGGTTTCTTAATTATTTTACTGTTAAATAAGTTCAATTAAAATTGAATTTCATATTCCAAGTATATTATACTTCCCATCATTGTGCTTATTTCTATACCTGCAAAACAGAACATATACACTCTAGTTTCACAATTGTTTCAATTTTTTTTTCAGTGCAAAAGTAAAATTGTAGACACCTCGAGATCATAACATTAACTGAATCAGAATCAAAAATATCATTCACCGCTTTTCAATAAATTTTATTTACACAAAAAAAATTGACTACTTGCTTGTAGAGCAGTCAAAAAATCTTTCATAAAATTTATTTGTGTAAATAAATTTTGTTTTCGGTTTTTCATTATTTCAGTTCTCCAGGATACATCAAATATATATTCTAATAAGCTTCAATTTAGAGGATTTCTATGAAACCAAAAAATAATAGTAATCCAACGGACAATAATTTTTCTATATGATCCTTTTCATCGTATGATTTACTCATTCTGTTGTTCTCCTCAATTGCATACTCAGATCATATACTAAAAGACATGGTTTACAACTACCAATTTAATTGTTTCATATATGATTTTACTAACTAGTTTTGTTCCAATCAATCAAAAATTCATGACAAATTCACAAGGCTGGAAAAACAAAGTAGTTGACACTTCTTTTTAAACATGAATCTGGAATTTCATGGAAAATCTAAACCATGAAAAACAGATTTGAAACAACAAAATATATGGTTTAACCTTTGTATGTGAACATAGCAAAATTTTCAAGAGTAGTAGTTTTTACCCTGTAACTCCTGATTACTAAACAGCCATGCCTATTCGTTAAGAAAGTATCCTCTAAAACTTCTGTGATTGGTGGCAATCTAAAACTCATTAAGGGCCAAGCAGAGAAAACTGCCAGTTGCAGAGCAAAATAATGCATGTAAAATTCTCAGAGGGTTAAACACTTAGGAAGATGTAACTATGGAATTTGAGTACAGATAATGCAAAAATTCATGATAAATTTCAATTCAATGAGCATTAGTCTACTTCTCTTTGCAAATAAAACCAATCATTAGATTTATTTTCTCCTCAAATGAAATTTTTATTAATAAACATGTTCTCTCTCATAGAATAAATGCAAGAAATTTTTTACTTTCTGACACTTGAGCAAAAGCAAATACATACATCAGTAATTTTGTAAAATTAGGTTCCCAAAGACCAAATCAATAATTTTTCTATCATTTGAGTAAAAGTATGAAATTCAGCTTTTTCTGAGCTATTCAATTTAGTTTCCAGAAAATCACTTATATACGTCTGTGTACACTGTATATATCAAATTTTGTTGTTAATGCAGACTTTGAAAAATGAAGCAGCAGACATAGCTTAGAGTACAATGACGAAAAGGTTGAAAAACATTGCATTATACTCGTATTATAACTTAAAACTTATTTACAGAAAAAAAAGAGTTAATTTGAATCACATGATTAGGTTACTGTTAATATATGAATGGAAAATATATTTCTCTACTTAAATTCAGATTCAAAGTTGAATAGAAAAGTATGGAGTATATATATATATTTATTTCTAAGGCACAAAATAAGGAGGAATTGATAAACTTGATCCCGGATAGTTAAAGAAACACACTTGAAATATTAAAAGATAAATACCTCTGAGTTCACGAGGTTGATTTGTAGCTGTGTTGTTGGTAATTTCTCCATTGTTATGAATTATTCCGACCTGGTAATAGACAAATTGTTAATGTTTTGTGGTTTATCAATATCAATTGAACTAATGAAATTTAAACATTAAAATTGGTTTTAATTGCATAACAAAAGAACATATATAATATAGGATAATTAAACTCACCTCTTTTGCAATGCCTTCTAGTCCATGTTTTTTGTAGTACTTTATCAGTTCAGCCTTCACAGGTGATAATGTCCGGGCATTTGAATCAGAATTCTTGTTAGCAACAGTAGTAGCACAGTGACCTAAAGCAAAAGATCATTTAGATCAAATTCCACATAAAATCATTTTCCATTATCTAAAATTGTACAAATTGAGTAGAACAAGTGTTCGTATGTTTTTAAAACATATTAACAGACCCAAATATTTTAAAGGATTTTCTAGCAATTTCAAAGCAAAAAAATCACAAAGATCCCTCAAAAGAATTCAAGCAATTTGAAAGTTTGATTTGTCGCTCTATGGTCATTATTTGCTACACAAGAGCAAATTGAAATAAATTAATTTTTGAATAGCAAGCAGAGAAATTAATTTAAGTGAAGATGATTGATGTGCTAGTCAAGAAAGCAGTATCTCCAAGTTTAATCATATACAGTTTACGGTTGTTGTGCATATATCTGATCTTGTTACTACTATACATATATACTTGATTTTGTATACTTTAGTGCTAAAAACAGTAAGAGCACAAAACTGGCAATAGATTAAGTGATCATATTGTTATCTAGTGTTGTAAAGTATCAAATACTTATTTATTACTTATAAGTACAAAGCAAGCACTCATTGATCCAAAATGACCAATCCTTAAAATTTTTTTGAATAAGAACTTGAAGACCAAACTCATTTTTCAAATATGTAACAATGAATGTTCTACGGACAGTACATGAAAACTCACTAAATGACAAATATTACCTTTTTATTAAAAAACTAGAAATTTCTGCCCTGCAGAACTAAATTTGAACAATATACTTTGAGTTTTAAAAAGAAATATTAACTCAGATTAAACATTTTGGGTATGTATCAAACTTAAAGGTATAAATAACCCAGTCAACTGAAACTTTCAGTTCTTCCATACAAAGCAAAAAGAATTCTCTGAATACCAATTCTCTATTAGAATTATCAATTCTACCAACACTACTGCAAATTCTAGGATATTTGAATACTTCTTGAAAATTAAAGTAAAAATACTACTCATTAAAAATTTAAATCCTTTCTAATTGTTACACAAGATATGATACCCAGATTTTTCATGAATGCAGTCAGTTTTACTTTTTATATCAAAATTTATCATCACATCCTATTTTGGAAAAAATTAGCTATACACTTTGCAGCAAATCATTGTTATACAATTATAATTGATTATAAAATTAAACAGTTTTACAACTTTAAATAACACCCATTGTGTATGTATATGTAGCATTTACAGAAACAATGAGATTGGAGAATTCAAAAATTCAGTGCCCTCAACTATTCCAAATGAGCTGCGAGATTTAATACATTTGTCAGGAAAAGGTCAGTTACTAACAATGAAATGTGCGCTACAGAATAGTCAAGGTTTAAAAACAATGACTTCAAATAATTCTTTGAAGGTATTTTAAATGAACTTCAGAATACTTTTGGGGTACCTACTCTTTCAAACTTATTGAATTCAAATCTTGCAAAATTAATACAAATTTTTCAAAAAGATGCACAACCCACAAAGCATGCAGTTTTTCTTTAAGGATCTAAATTCAATTTTATCTCAGATAAAATTAACTGTTTGATATTACCAACTGCAAATTTTTTCTCTTGTATAAACTTCCATAATTGTTTTACTTCATACATTTGTGAGCGAAAAACAGCAATATATTTTTAGTACTCAATATCTGTGATTTCATTAAAAAATTATTCAATTAATTTAGATTAATTCTTAAAAATAATTTTAATAAAATAATTATTAAAATTTTAAAAATAATTTTAATAAAATAAATATTTAATAAATTTACCAAAAGAATACTTGGTATGAAACAAAATTTTTAAATAACAAAATCATTATCTAAACCACAATGCTAAAGACTGGCCCATTTTTATCAGCTTTCTGACAAAGATTCAAGTAGCTTGTCCCCCCCCCCACCCAAACAAAACATCAGGTAGAAAAATCTTACTATATTGCATAATCTTACTATATTGAAGTAAAAAACATAATGCAAGATTAAAACTTTTTGCAACTATGCAATTTTTCCCTCAGCGTAAGGATTTCTTGTACCTATTGAGTTTTCATTCATTAAGAAATTCTTTAAATATAATCTGCAGAATTTAAACAAATAGTTCATGATCTTTAAGGAAAACACTATTCCTAACTATTGGACTGCCTTTTCAAAACAATCCAAGTTTTACTGGAAACAAGCTCCAGGTAGATATTCTAGATTCAGAAATTAAGATTCTAAGGTGATGTAAAATTCAAATTTATGCAACTTAATTTTTCTCCCAACCAAAAAAACTTGCCGAGACAATATTATAAAATACTCAGAATTTAAAAAAGATTTAAAAGAAACTATTTTAAAGAAATATCATGTGTGAAGGATTTGTTCTTGGGATATGAAGTTCTGCTATTAGTTTATAATTTTGCTATTCGCACAAGAATTTGGTTACTCTTTTAACTGAAAAATCCTAACATCAATTCCAAAGGCACAACTACAAGAATTAATTCTTAGTTGTAAAAGGAGAAAGCATGAGTATAATATACTGAACAGTTAATTTATGAAAAATCAATTAGCTTTCTTTTAGTTACATGTGCATCTACAGGGAAAAATTCACTTCCGCAGAGAAAAGGAGACAGAAATGAGTTAAAAGCATGAATTGAGGCAAATTCAATTATTTCTTACTGAAAGTATGATTATCATACTATAATAAAAATATAATAGGCAATTTTGTATTACAATCATATGCAAGATGCTAACATTACTCAATGTTCAAATGATACATCATGCATCTGTAAATCTAGCAATTTGTTGATATATTACTTAAATAAAAATTAGAGATTTTAAAACCTAAGATTAAAAACCTTGTTAATATTGCTTCCCGATGCATGAACATCAACTTTTAAAAGAAATGAACACTAAGAACTTTTACAAGTTAAATTATAAAGCCTGGTCAATGTATTATACCTCTGAAAAAACCAATACATTTTAATTCATAAAATATCCAACAAAATCAATTCCTAGACTTATACAAAAAGGCTGAGTTGTGGCTTTATGTATGTAAATTCCATTTTTAATCACAATTTTTAATGCATATCATTTGTAACAGCAGATTTTTTATAAAGTCTGACTTGGCACAGCAGTAACATAAAATTTTATGTCACCAGTTCAAAAATATACATGTACAGTAATATTTATGACACTGAAAAGTAATACATCACTTTATTTTGGTCTAGTTGTAGCAGATACAAATTTTCAATTAAACAAATATCTCAAGACAATCAAAATATTATGGATATTGGAAAATTCAATTAGATAAACAAAACTGTGGTCAAGCATCAGCAGTGAAACTTGTATCAGTAACACGCCCAATTAAATTTTACTGCAGAGTTCATGAGCAGATCACATATTAGGCACATATCTATATTTTTATAGAAGAGCCTCAAAATAGAAAGGTATTGTTAAATAAGCATTTTTCCATTATTTCCAGCAATAGAAAATTTTCATTTATAAACTTCTTACTTTTGATAAAAATTAGTTCAGTTACTTTTGCCGGGAATCGAATATTGTATATGAATTGAATAATATATGTATTGTTTATTTATAATTTATTGAATTCAATTATTATTAATTGAAGTAGTTTTATGGAGTCTAAATCATAAAAACTCAATGTAAGCTTTTTCAATACAATTACCTAAATATATTTTGATCAATAAGTCGGAAAATATTGAAGATCACCACCCTCTTTTTCAAACAAAAATTTTTTGCTTTACATTCCAAGTTCAGCCTGCATACCATTTATATCTTTTCAAGTCCTGTTTTAAAAAATCTAGTTGACTGCATGTGAGCCAACATGGCAATTTTGGAAACTATTTTCATGGGCTGAGATGGAAATTCATGGCTTGTGTTGCCACTGTTGGTCACATTTTGCTATGCAAACCAGTGAAAAATTTAATTTTTTTAAAGCATCCACATATACCTAAATCCAAATCATAACAATACTTTAGTTCTACTAAATTTTAAGTATCTACAATGGTTGATTTGGCTATTTTTAAAATTGATTAACTATTTGAGAAGAAAACAGATAACCATGACCATAAAACTTGATTTTGTGACACTAACATATATTATGATATTCACGACCTTTTTCTCATTTCTTTAATATTTGGTGACTTCTCTGATCCAGTCACATGTGAAACAAAGAGGAAAGACAAACTTTGAGAATGAAAAAATTTTCCATTATAGTTCACCAGTATAGAATTTTACTTTTGTTGCATTTCATTTAACCATTCTCTCATAGCTCTATTATAACCATGAGCTGAAACAGAAAAAATCCATTAGTCTTCAATTCAGAATAAATCATTTTTTAAAATCCAGATTTAGTTCTTTTCACTTTTGATTTAGGCAACTGAGCCCTCACAAAAAGTTTCTCTTCACACAGCTTTTTGCCGAATCTGACAAAAAATCCTTATCCTTTCTTACCCCTTAACTCCTGATGTGCTGTTTCTTTTCAACTAATGTAATTTTCTCAGTGAATCCTGCCATATACCAACTGGTCAGGCTTACACTACTAGAATGTAAAAAGCAAAGAGGTCATTAAGCGTTTTCTGGAATAAGGAAAAGATCTTCAAATTTGAATTAAGTGCTGCCACTATTTTCAGCATATTGACAAAACCACCACTATGTAAATTTCTAGGGTAAAAAGCTAAAACTACTGTTTTCTTGTGAACTGAATTCATATTAAATTACTGTCCCATGTCTTAAAAATATATATAATTAAATTTGTAATAACTATCAATTTTCTAAACCATCAACTAAACTTGCTTTGGGCAGAACTTTTGTGAAAAGCTATGTATGGTATGTCAGCCATCTCCAAACGTGTGAAACATACATTCTTGTATGACATAATCTCAAATTGAAACTATGGCAGATGACAGTAAAGTAATTTTCTTAAAGTTTTTAAAATTGTCCTGTTTGATACATTTAAAATGTGATTTGATTTTTAAGAAATTTTTCCCAACTCTATCAAGATGTAAATAATTCAAAGATCATTATAACTTTAAATTGGATATTACCTTACTCTTTATCATCTGGTTCCTAAGAAATGACAAACAATTGAAAGATGTAGCAATTTTCATTAAAAGTTTATATAATTAATAACTTGAACAGGAAGCAAAGTGTTTTTTATTTCCATTCATAACTATGCAAGGACATACAATTCACTAAGTTTCATCAAAATTTGAAGGTAAGGACTAATCATAGTGTATTGATATAAAATGAAACTACTGTTTTGCATATTTTGTCTAATTACAATAATAAAAGCAATCTAAAAAATCATGTGTGGCTGCATGTATTTTTTCATATTAAGACTTCCTAGCTGTTGTAAAAGTTAGAGATAAAACTATTTCCAGAAAGTAATAAACTCAAATTTTTATATGCCCCATTAAACATAATTTCTATTGCGAGTGAAATGTCACACAAACCCTTTTACCATACTGCAACCAATAAAATTAAAAAGCAATTCCTTAAATTTAGAATTAATTCTGAAGTACTTCAAATACTAATTTATAAAGCCAATTACTAATGCAACTATTTTGAAACAATTTTTTAACCATCCTTATATTAATAAAAAAAAGATTTTCAATGGATTGAAGAGTTATTTAAGATTCAGAAGGCATTACTTGAAAAGCTATTTTACACCGTTTTATTCACTAAAATACATAAGATAGTATATTACAGACCCTACTCTCTACTGATACCAAAACATAAGCATTCTGATTTGGAACACTGATTTATGAAAATACTTGGAAGCTGGCAATTTCTAATTTTTAGTAACCTTAATACCTCTAATCTTGTTGATCAAAATATAAGTTAAATATAAAATTTTTAATAGCTAGTATATTAGTAAAAAATACCCTTGGAACTTAATACTTTTACACTTATACTAACAGTGAAATTAAAAATATATCTTAGCCGTTATTTTATTCTGGTTAGCCGAGTTTTATGGCACAAAGATCATACTTGGTCATTAATCCTATTCTGATTTATACAATACAAAGCAAGTGAAATATATTTAAAAGGAAAATATTATAATCAATATTTTCCTTTTCTCTAGGTATTGTTTCAATTAATCTTAGTTTAGTTTTGAACTAGATTTTATTCTAAATTTTTTAACTCCCAAACAAATAGTGAGGATAATCCCTAAAAAACAATAGGTTTAAATAATGTAACCAATAATTGAAGTCAAATAACCATCTTGAATAGGAACCTTCATACTTCATCCAAATATGCAGCTTTATCAAGAAAATTGCATTGTATTGATTTTCTATGCAAAGTTACCAATTTATTAAAATGCAATCTCCAGATACTTACTCCTATAAATAAAATAATTCAGTTTGCTGTACTTCAAAATAGGTACTTGTAGTAATTACCTCTCAGAATTTTTAATTATGTACTGAAGTCTTTGATTCAAAGTAATTGCTATTGAGCTTCTATAATGCATCAATTTTATTTCCTTGTATTCAGACAATATTTGTAATGTACTTATACATGCTCCATCTTTTAATTTCACAAGTTTAAGGCTTATACATGTAAACGTACTTAAACATGTTCTATCTTTTAATTCCAAAAATTTGTAGGCTTTATCAAATTCATATTTAAACATTGATGAATTATTGACTTTCAAACATGCAGGTTAAAACTATTCCCTATTCCGATATTTCTGAAGCTTAATTTATTAGAAATTAAGTATACCACATTTGGCAAACACTATTAACACATGCAAAAATAATAAAATCCTTTAAAAAGTTCTTTAATTTTATGAATTCAAATAGTTTACATTCAAAATGTACAATGTAATATGCTAATTAACATTATTCCAAGATTGAACATTGAAAATAACACTACCTACATTTCAAAAACTTAAGATAATTATTTTTGAAAAGATGTGACAAATTTTCCTATTTTCAATTTCTTGAAATATGTAAAAATGTAGAAAAAACAAAATCAAGCACACAAAATTGTAAATGTTCCAATCAATACATACTTTTCAAACTGATAAACAATATATTTTGTCAAAATTAAACGAATTGGTTCATATAGAGCATGTTGGTAACTGAATATGACAAACTGATCAAAATTTAATCTAAAAACTTAAGAGTTGATTATCACCGAATAATCAAATGTTTGGACACTGATTATTCAGCAATCGTCAACTTTACGTAAGGAGCAAAAATTTTACGATTATAAAAACTATGGAAAACAGGAATTTAAATTTGAAATAAATATCACAAAAAGTACGTTTGTCTCAACGAATCGGAATAGCAAGACGTAATATCGAAGTGATCGAAAAACAGCATTCTAACGAATGAGAAAATGTTTGAATACCACATTTACTTGAGATGTTTAAATAATTTATACCGTTATGAAAAGGAAAATATATAAATCTGTACAGAAAACTGCAGTTGCACATAGCGACAGTTCCATGTTTTATTCAGTGAGATATTACTGTAAGTACGGAATAGACTTCTTGAGAATAGAAAACAGGTATCACAATTTACAAATGCAATAAACTTTTCTTTTGTGACAACATACCTTCATATTCCCAAAGGTTTACTAAAGAGGCCGTACTATGAGACATGATCAACAACTAATTTTTTGAAGGACAAAACTGTATGTTCGAATTTCAGTTACTCTTTGGCACCGATACGTACTGCATCTTGAAAGTGTAAACTTATAAACTTATTAAGAGATCAAGGTGGACTTAGTTAATTTATTATTGATTATTTATATTAATAAATAATACACAGCAAGATGGCGACCGTGCAATCAAATCACTAAAAACATGTGTACTTAAAATAATCTTTAAACATTTAAAAAATAAACCTATCCAGAATTAACAACTTGGTTTGCGATGTGAAAACTTAGGATTTAACTGAACATATCTGATAAGAGTCAGATGCTACATATCGAACAAAAATTATTTTTCTCAAGGGAGAGAAAAGATTTCGCGTTAGCGCCCGCTAATTTCGATCCGAAAATGAGAATCGGGCTGCCCAGCTTGCGTACGATTCGCTTCCCGCAAACGAGCTTGGCGGTGGAGTCAGAATAACCGATTTGATTGGTAGAAACAACTTCACGTGACATGCGTATAGGGAAATTTTCACAAGCAAGTGATGTTTAAATTTAATTAATTCATAATTCTCTTCAATCTGGCATTGAAAATATCAAAATTTGAAAGTTATGCTCATTTCCCAAACTTTTCAAACCAAAGATAGAGCAAAAGAATTTTTATATAGAGTAAAAATGGATCTGAAACGGAAGTAGCGCATAAAAAACATACGGAACAGTCCATTTAAATACCAACCAATTACGGTTACGAACAAATAAAAATAATTCACTAGCTATATTCATTTACGATTTTAAAATATATTTAGGAACTAATAATATCTTAAATGATATCTGTAACTGATTAGAGGTCTAATATTTTCTATTAACTTCAAGGAACTGATAAAATTAGTTCCCTTCTATTTCAAAACTAAAAACGAAACAAAGATGTCCCGAGAATTTTGGCAACGTTTTCAGATTTCGAGTATAAACAAAACGAAATCAGTAAATATGGCTGCAGTTTTGAAAAAGCGAGCATTAGCTGAATTTAGTAATGTTTTACAGGTAATAAAATTACCCCTAGCACGAATTGGTGTTTGTCATTAAATTAAGTTCCTTGAAAAAGCTCACTTTGAAAAATTTTCCATTTGTAGATGAATTCGAGCTAAAAAATGTTGCGTCACCTTTGGTCTCTTAATTACGTCAACTATTTGACACAAGTAAAAGTAGATAAATATTTTGTTAAAATCAAGCCACAAATTTCAGATTTGCAAAATTCACTTTTATGTGATTTGTATTATATTTGCAATTGTATTCAAAATAAACTAACCAATTTAAACTTCTCGAATTTCGATTCCCGGTGTGTAGATGGATGTTCGTAGAACGATAAAATAAAATCAATTTAAACTTTGTCGGATCTACACTTGTTACTTATTAGACAGGTGACAACTAATTTGCTAGACATTGATAGTTTATAATAAAACTATTTTTGTTCACCAACATTGAAAAAAGTAAATTCGGGTGAACTAACCAGTAAGTGCTCATTTTTCATGAAAAAAATTTACTTAGAGCGAATTTGAAACTGCTCTTTCTCAAGAATTTTTGTACAAAGTACCTTGCTGGAATGGTGATTAAAATGAGTTTTTTACAATTTTTAATATTTGATAGTTTTTTAGAATTTTTTTCTCAAATTCAGAATAGCGATTGCACTAGTAATTCACCACCACACATCCAGGATTTTACCATTATTTATTTTTAAGAATAAAATTCAAATTGAAACATGCTGATGTTTTAGGGATCACCAGTATATTTATTTGAATATAGCTGGACTAAATATGTTTTTACATGATAATCGCAGTAAAACAAATTACCAAATATTAAACAAGCAGGCATGATCATGGTTGGTATTAAAAAATAATTTGGAAGGAATTTTTTCTCTAGCATATCCATTAGGGGAGGAAGAAACTTGCACATTTTAACGTTAAGAACTATTTTAGTGTTGTCAGCACTGGATTGCTATATCTCAAAATTTTAATGAAGCTGTCTCGGTGCATTGTATTGTATACTAGATCATTTCAAAAATCCAGTGTATTTTCCAATAAATGTTTGCTAGTAACAGTATTTTATCCATGAATGAGGATTTTAATGGAAACTTTCATCTCCCTTAAACTGCTTTTTTTCGTAAAATTTCAACTTGGGCATGTAACTGGTGCCCAGGCAATCTATAAGGCCACCTTCATTTCCTTCTGCTGGGTCATTGTTTTATATCACTGTTGACATCAGGAGATTCAATGTAGATATATCTGAATTCAGCTCATCAGATACTTGAAGAGCCTCCTTGACTCCTGAAAAATGAAACTATTCAGTATAATTTGATGTAAACGTTTCTCGCAAAAAGGCCGATTGAGAAGGGGATTGTGTCAAACAAAGGCACTAAAATTTAAAGCGAAAACAAAAAATTTTTTCGTTGAATTCGTCTTTTTACAGTCATGCCATGTTACACCTATAGTATGTTCCATATAATCAGATCAATGTGTAGATTTGTTCAGACATTATCAGCATATTCTGTTTATTACAATCACTAAAAGCAGCAAAAATAAAAGTATAAGTAAATAAAAGTAAGCCTTGTAGTATCAAACGCTACTGCTATTCATATGGAAAAATACCTTGCACCATAAAACCCAACAATCAATCAAATAGAAAAATTGGTTATCTAATACTAATATATGTTTCTGAATCATGGTATATGGATACACTGGCCCCAAAGGATAAATATCTCACCATAAGTTCATTACTATTTATGTAAAAAAGTAGTGGAAATGTTGAATTACTTTTCATAGTGTTATATTGCAACATCTAGACTATTTTTCATGTTCAAATCCGAACACTGATGCCTTGCATGACAACAAACACTTGGTGGTCTCTCTTCAATCTCGTATATAAAGTGCCACCAGCTATTAAACATTAAAACTTATTTTAATTTGAATCATAAATTGCTGAATCTTTGCACTGGTACTCAACAGTGCCGCACAGCTTTCCTGGGTTAAACCTTTCCATATGTTTGAGCACCAAAAGTTTAAAAGCATATACAGACTAGTACAATTATGAACACTAGTTGTTTACTGTACATCTCACGAGTGGAGTTCAAATCCAACCGAAGACCGTCGTGTACAAAGGGGGCTGGTGCTTGTTAAATCTGTCGTGGCCTCAAATGTCCTCACTTTGGTGTGGTATGGAAGTTTGGAGAGTGGGGTGCCAGCTCAGGTGGAACTTTGTCATCTGACTAGTTCCAAATTACAAGGTGTTCTTGGATCTTTCCCTTTGGGATGGATCCTGACCTTCGCCAATAGCCCGTTGTGTTGCTCCAGTGCGACGTTAATTAAAATACCTACCTAGCATGAGTGGAGCTAGAGATGAGACACTACTGGGGTGAGCATAGTATGAGATGTGTGCTACCCCTCCTCATATGTTTGAGTGAAAATAATTTATAGTTTACATGATTATTTCTAAAATTAAGAAAATTATTTCTAGTCTACAAGACAGCATTTTCTTGAATTTTCAACGTACTTCTGTAATTTCTCATCTGGAATACGACTTTCTGATGCAAATGCTTTGTATTTATATTTTGGATGTGTCAGTGATCAGTAAATTTATTTAAATTCCTTGTTCATAAGTGTGCCTTGTTTAAAAAAATGAATGGAACTATTTACTTTTGAACCAAATTATTTATTTTATCAAAAGTGGCTGTTTAGGCTGATTCTAACAAAAACGAGACACGTCTCAACAAAAATTGCAATTCATTTTTCATATATAATATTGAGAAAGAACAAAAAATAGCTTTTAAATTTCATTTTGCTTTATTTTTAATCTTTTCAACCCTTCCTACACAAGATCTAGTGAAATTACTGTTCATTCGAACATGCTAAAAACACAAATCAGTGAGCGTCACCTTTGGTTAACATTTATTCCTGTAGTTCATTGGCTTAAAGAATATATATATTCATTTTTTTAGAATGAACTAGTTTGCTTGTTTTAATGAAAAATATGAAGTAGTTTTATTTATGTCACACTGGAGAAACAACAGGCTATTTGTGATGATCCAGAATCAATCTCAAAAGGAAAGATTCGTGGACAACACCTTGTAATTTTGAACCATGGTCAGATGAAGAGGTCAAGTCATGAGTTGACAACCCACACTTGAAACTTCCACACTATGCCAAAGTGAGAACATTTGAGACCACAGCAGATTTAACATGCACCTACCTGCAGAACATAATGGTCATTGGCTAGATCGATTTTTGAACTCGCAACTCTGGTTGCTAACCTGTAACTCTACCAACTGAGCTACTGCTGCCCCAAGAAATATGAGGAAACAATCAATTACTGGTTGGTCAGGGACTGGCTTTTTTACCCTACTATAAATTGCCTTTCTGATGGTTCATGTTTATAACTGATAAAGGGAAACTTCAGTTTCCTTCAAACTTAAATAGTAGATTTTCATAGTTCCCATCACCCCAGGGCCGCGGTGGCCCGGTTGGAAGAGTAACGGACTTGCAACCGAAGGGTTGCGAGTTCGAATCCAGCCAAACACCGTCGTGTACAAAGGGGGCTGGTGCACGTTAAATCTGTCGTGGCCTCAAATGTCCTCACGTTGGCGTGGTGTGGAAGTTTGGAGAGTGGGGTGCCAGCTCAGGTGTTGCCTCGTCATCTGACCGTGGTTCAAAATTACGTGGTGTTGTCCTCGGATCTTTCCCTTTGGGATTGATCCCGGATCGTCACCAATAGCCCGTTGTGTTGCTCCAGTGTGACGTTAATTGAAATACCCTCCCCCATCACCCCATTAAGAAATATTCATTCTATCTTCATTTTTTTTATAAAACAAAATTATGGTTTTCATATATTTATTAGAAACCCCTAAATTATTTCCAAGGTAGAAATATGTCCAAGTTTAAACTTGAACATAACTTACAACTATTCTTTAACACCATTATAAAAAAGTGGCTGATGCAGAGCAGTGGGTTTGCCCACTACACTAGCAACCTGTGAATTGCAAGTGGTACAGGTTTGATTCCTGTTACTGCTCATTACTTGATGTTGTCTGTGTTTGGCAGTTTGGCCTAATATGGTCCTTGAGTCAAAAGCACAACTAACCATGATAAAAATGACCTTATTAATGAATGAAGTCTCTATTTGGTCTTTCACAAGAAGCCATATTTTTATGTTTTCATTTCTATTTATATCACTTCTGCTTGGTTATAAATACGATTATGTATTTGAAATAGGAAAAACCTAAGAAACCTTCCAAACGACTCCGCATTATTAAAAAAACTGCGAACTATACAGAGTTGGATGTGGATATGCTGAAAAGCACATCTAGTGAGGCATTGGTCTTCTTACTTCAAGTTGAAGAGGTCATTAAAGGAGAGGTAAGTATTTAGATTGAAATGCTCTCCTGGAATTATTAAGTTTTCTAATGTATTATTCACTCAATTTATAAGCCTGCAAATAGGTATGAATTACCCATAATTTCTACAAAATCTGGTGTTCAGCTACGGAATTACAGTAATTTAAAAGGTTAATTTATAGGTACTGTTGAAGTATGCCAAGTTGGTGGCATATAAGTAATGTTCTAAATGTAGATTTTCTCAGCCTTCTATTATGATATGGTGTTCATTTCAGTACACTATTGCTATTTGGCAGTGGCTTGCTGACTAAAATTTTAAATCGTCAACTATGATTTTAACATCTGTAAAGCAAACAGGCAAGTAGTTTTACTTTTGAATAAGGAAAATCAGATGTATTAAACCTGGACAGTTTTTCTGCATTTTTTCCTTTCACTTGTCATTACGTAACATTTTGTGTCATATAATGATTGGTTCTTATGTGATGTTGCAAACAAGCACCAGGTGCCCTCTCTCTAACTTCCTAGCTTATTTAATAAACCCTCCTGGAGAAAATCAACTGTTTAAATGGAAAGAACCTCTTAAAATTTGCAAAAGCAAAATATTCATCTAGTATCATGCCTGCAATCATGAAAATTGAGTGAGTTTTTTTATTTTCACTGTGAAGACATTGTATTCCAGGTAACTGGTAGCTATGGGGGAAACTCATTTCAATTTTGCTGTTTGTATAAAACAAAGAAAAACATTCATAAAACTATCTACCATCACAGCTTCCTTTTTAAAATTACCTAAAATTGCTTTGTAATTGTGATCAAAATCTGTTTCCTTTGATCACACAGTGGAGTAAAATCAGTCTGCCTTGAAGGGTCTCAAATATGAAAGTATTGTACAATATATGTTTCTCATGTTAAAAACTGTAATAGTCGACATCTGAATAAGAATTCAAAGGTTGGAACACCCTCTCATCTCCATGCTAAATAATACATTCTAGAAGTTCTTCAGGTCTTGCTATTTTCATGTTTGTCTGGCTCTATTGATATCGTATAAAATAAAAATGAACAATTTTAAGATAAAAAAAAACTAAAATATTTTGTTGTATACCATGTGACGGTATGCTGATTTAAATCGTTATTTTTATTTAAAAACTCATTGATTTAAATCAAAATTTCACTTCCTTTCTGTATTAAGTTTATATGTAATAACAATGAACAAGATATGTGTGTTATTTTATTCAAATAAGTAAAGAACTGAATAAAATAAGTTAAGAAAGTTAAGTGTCTGTTTGTGAAAAAACAGACACTTAATCTCAATCAAAAAGTTTTCTGCAGTATCACAAAAGCATTCCAATTTTGCACATAAATTTTTACAATTGGGAATTTTAATATTTTTATTTTGTTTTATGTAATATGCTGGTTAATTTTTATTTAAATTGAATTGGGAAATTTTATGCATTGATCCCTTGAAATTTTTTACACTGTTAACATAGCTATTCTGTATTTATGGAATTGAAGTTTGGAATGTAAAAGTTTATGTGGCCATCTGATAATTGAGTATGTTAACAAAATAGATTACGGATCGAAGCAGAAAGCTATTTTAATGATTATGATTTTTTTTATTGCAAGCTCAAAATTCCACTCAATTGGCATATTGTAGGGAATGTTATTACCCTTTTTCTATGCTGTTTATAGAAAAAACTTTATTTTCTTGGAGAATATGTTTCAACCTTTTTGTGTGCTTGGAAAATTTGAAATACTTATCAATGCTTAGAGAAAATTCGAAAAATAGGCATATTTGATTTTAATTTATGTATATTTTCATGTCTCATTTTCATGTCTTACAAATAAATTTTTTCACAAAAAGTAACTTTTTGCAAGCTAAATATTAATGAGAAGTAGGAATTTTTTCATGAATTTTGTTTTATGTTCCTTTTATTTTATTTTCTGTTGACCTTTTTCTCAGACCTTTTTTTAACTAATTAATTACTTTATATAAAAATAACTATAGAAATTCTATACATTCATATGAAAAATGTATAATGCAAAACGATTCTGAAATTTGTCTAATTTTTTAAAATTTTATACATAAATTTATAATATAGTGTGTTTTAGTGGGATCCTACAGCTTCATTTGTCTGGGTCCAAAACTTTTATGTCACTGATTATTTTTAAAAATTAAACTAATGTAAATTGCTTGAAAACCTCATGGGAAAACATTGCTTATGCACATGGCATTTGTTGTGCTGTTCTATTTAGGGATGTTAAGCGAATCACAGAACTGCTACTCAATCACAGATACTTTTGAATCACAGTTTTTACCTGTTAATGGAATATCAAACTAACAGTGATTTAGGAACAGTGATTGAGAGTATTGGTGATTCGGTAACAGTTATTGAGCTGATATCGCTTAATTGATACCTTGGCTGATATTGCTACTGCGACCGGGATCTGTGATTCGGTAGCAGTGAAAACTGAGTATGGGTGATTTGGTAGGGGTGACAGCTAGTTTAACGGTGATTCCCTCGATGGAGTGTGGACCGTGGGGTGGGGCTCTGACTGATTCGGGTTTCTTTAGAGGATTACGATTTTCAACCGGATGCTAAAGGAGGCTTTAGGTCGCACCAGGTTGCCACGCATTTGGCTAAATAAATAAGCTCGACAGTTTAAAGGAAAGTTCAGAAGAAAATGTCATTTAAAATTCGCTATTTTAAATGACAAATTAATTATTGTTCTTCAACTTTCTCTGATTATTTATTAAGTTGTATTTTTATAAAGAGCACATGAGCTAGAAATTTTTTTTTTTTTTGGTTTTGTTAAAACATAAAAATTTTCTTTTCAACCTCTTGTAAATTGTTTTTGATTCCAAAAAAATGAATAATGTGTGTAAAAGTAGGTGCTTCTGAAAGACTACATTGAATGAATCTAAATCAGGGGACCAGAAGATGATTATTTGATTTTCTAGTGAATAGAATAAGAACATGACTGCATTCTGATTTTTTACACTGAGAAATTTCTTTTATTCTGTAAGACAATTTCACTCTCTTCAGTTTAACTACATGCAGCCATGCTTTAGAATTCAAAGATGAATTATGGGTATTAACAAAGGGAAGAGAAAGAATTTTAAAAGTGTGTGAAAGTAACATGATTGAAATGCAATCATAATAATTTTAAAAATTCGTCATTTTTCATATGAACAAAATATGCTTTCCATGGTAACATAATTATTTAAGAGAGCTCTAATGAGGAATTTACTATCTCACTTGTCCCTTTTACACTGAATCCGAAGCTGCGTTTTGTCATTTATTTCTTGAATACGTAATTTTTACTGTGCATTTCTTCGTCATCTTAAGAGTTTCTGCCTTCTTTAAAGTTAATCTCAAGATGAAGCAGTTTCAGTGGAAGGATCAACACAATGATGTTTATAGCAGTAATGAAGGCATTCTGAAATATCGTAATGCAAGTACACAAAAGTTTGACTGAATGTTTGATTTTTAAAGCGTATAACTTATTGTTTCTATTATAAAATTGATTCTCTGTTAAATCTGAAGGATGGAAAAGAATGTCAGGAAGTAAATGAGACTATTCATGGTTGTAAGAGCTGTGGATAATTTTTAGATAAAATATACTTTCCTATGCAATAAGATATTCCCTATTCATAAGAAATAAGGTTCGGAATTTCTATAACAATACGAAATGAATAATTATCAAGAGTTTGAGCATTAGGTAATTTAAATATAATTTTTATAGTATATTTTAGTTATTTTCCTTTTTATTTTAATTTTTTGTAAGTATTTAAAACTTTTTAAATCAAAAAATAGTTTTTGAATGCTGTCCTACTACTGAAAAAATATGTAATAACACACACACGCCTTTAATATCTCCATTTCAACTGCTGAGTTCATACACATACTTTATCGCATTTTTATGAAAATGCGGCTTTTAATTTGCACTTTTGTAAAAAATTGCAAACACTCATAAGGAAAAAACACATCTTTATTTATGACAAAAATATAATAATATGCAGCAGATAACCAACAATTGGCTTCGGAAATTTACATAAAGACACTTGGTCACAATGATAAAGTTTTCATGGTATTGAAATTTGAAGTTAATTCGCCCATCTGATAGTTGAGTATGTTAAATAGAGTATGAATTGAAGCTGAAAGCTATTTTAATGATTATGATGATTGTAATGATGAATTTTTTACGTCAAGCTCAAAATTCCACTGAATTGGCATGTTCTGGGGAATGTTATTACATTTATTCTATGCTGTTCATAGAGAAAAGCTTAATTTTCTTGAATGTTATGTATAAACCCTTTGTGTGTGTGTGTGCTTGAAATTTCTTTGAAATGCTTATCAATGCTCAGAGAAAATTGGAAAAATAGGTATATTTGATTTCAATTTATGTATATTTCCATGTCTTCTCTCATTTTTTTACTATAAACACAAATAAAATTTCTTTCACAAATAAGTGTTTTTTGCAAGCTAAATATTAATGAGAAGAGGAATTTTTCATGAATTTTGTTGCAAGGGGTTCCTTATTTTTATTTTCTATTGGTTACATGATTTTTCTCAAAAGCAAGTCTAACTAATTAATTACTTTATATAAAAAACTTGAAGAAATTCTATGTATTTTATTCATTTATGATAAATAATAATGCAAAAGAATTCTGAAATTTATCTGATTTTTGATTAATTTTATACAACATTTATAATATGATGTTAGTGGGATCCCGCCAACATTATTTACCTAGGTCCAAAACATTTCATGCCACCGGTTATAGGTTAAAATCAAACTAATCGAAGCCGTTCGAAAACCAGATTTGAAAACTTCGCTTATTCATGGCATTTGTTGTGCTGTTTTATTTACTCCATGTGATTAACTTTGCTAACTCCTCTTCTACAAAAATTTATATTAAATTTAAAAAATTTACGCAGTGTCATAGCGTAAATAACTGGCATTTTTGTTCATGAAATAAAATTTTGAAATCTAACCTCCTGTTTATAAGAGTACTCTTTTCCATTTCAATCGATACTAATGAGCTCTGCACAACAGCGAGAGAAGTATATCCTTAAATATTTCTATCTATGTTATAAGTTGAGTCCTTTCCAATTCTGTGACTGGAAAAAAGTGAGAAATATATTGTTCTTTTTGTCATTAGGGAACTCCACATTTCAGTACCCATAATTCAGAAATGACTGGGTTAAATGACTTGAAATATGGCATTCGAGGCTAAATTTTGATATAAATTCTAAATTTTACACAAAAATTGGGTGTTTGTGTGCAATTTAATATGAAGACAATCCCTTTTACAAATTTTATGCATATGAATTTATAAAAGTTATAGAAAACAATATTAGCTTTGGCAAAAGAAAATAGTTAACTTTAGATTTGAGTGTTATAAACACAAATAGATTCAGATGTTACCAGAGATTTAGAAAAATTACTTAATGTTTTGAAACAGTTACTCCTTGTGTATGTGAATATTTCAGTACCTCCAGATTATCAAATGTAAGGAAATTGTCTTGTTACGCATACGGTGTAAAAAATTTTTCTTCAACTAACCAATATTTTAGATAATAGTAATTAATTTAAATGTTTTTAGGAGAAAAATATAGGTATGCGAATTATTTAATAATTAGATTTCAATAATTTACATTCAATTAGAAGCAAATTCATCAAGTATTATAATGCATATCTCTTGATTTTAATGTCTGATTAATTATGAAATTTAATTTAATTTATATGGAATAAAAATATTGATATATTTTAATCTGCAAAATCCAGTCATGAGCAAGGGGCTTCTAAGTTACCTGCGCATAATAGCTCAAAATGGTGATCCATCACTGTCAGGAAGAGAAAAAATGTCTGAAATAGTTTATTGAGGGAAAAGTATCTTTAGAGAAAGAAATAACGAGCTTAATATAAAAAAACGGCTCGTCGGCGGAAAATGTTTTATTCAATTTAAATTGTAGGTTTATTGAGTGGTATTGTGTTTGATTAAATTTTAAAAAATTAAATGAAATTTCATTTGTTCTGGATGAAAATAGGGAACCTAGGTTTGAACTGGGTTCCTTGGCGTTGTAAGCTGCGACACTACTAACTCAGCTGTGCATTACGCTTACTAAATGATCTACTAAAGGATTTTAAAACATCAATATGAACATTCCGTTTCTACGTGTGGCTAAGAGATACTTAACAAGCAACCAATCAGATTCAGTCACAGTTTAGAATCACATATATTCTTCAGTAGCAGTCACAGAACTGTTACTGTGAAATCACTCTTTGTACCATCTTTGTATTTACTCGATCAACTTTGCTGATCTCTATCGTGTTTTTAAAATTACCCTGCTATATTTCCTAATACATAAATGTTATTTAATATAAATATTATTGTTTAACATAAATCAAACTATCTAGAAACTACACTGATTTGTGTCTCAAGTCCAACAAGTTTAAACTTGTATGGGCAAGGGATTAATTAAAATCATAAAAATCCAATTTAAATAAAAAAGATCATATTTAAATCAAATAAATCCTATTATGATTTTTTTAATCATGATTTTTTCATACCCTGCCATGTGAATTGCTTAATCTATTGTTTTTGTTTTGTATTCTAAAGGTTGACAGGAAAAATATTTTGTGTTTGTAAAAACTGCTAATTGTGGCAATCCTTTCAAATAGTGTCTAGGAGCACATTCTCTGACTACATTACCTTCAGTATGCCACTGACAAACTAAAAGCATTTGTTTAATAATATTGTTAAAAGGAACCTAACTGAACTCTAACAAACTAAGATATTTTGAAACAAAGGTTTAAAAGGAACCTTTCTTTATGAGCAGTCAAATATCTAATTTATAAATAGCTGCCTGTGATTGTTTTCCAGTGTGGTAATTCTACTTTTGTATTTTTGTATCTACAATTGTAAGATACAAAACTGTCACACTAAGTAAATAGAAATATTTTATTTTATTTTCAGCTTCCAAATAATACAGTATTACATTCATAGACCTTGTGAGTGTAGGACTCAACTTATACAGCCTGTTGTCCTTTATTATGCAACTTTCTGCTAACTTGTAATGAATTATTCTCTGATAAAAGAAATTTTAAGATGTTGCTTGTTATTTATGAAACTAATTATTTGTAACTCGTTGAATTTTATTGAACCTGTCTTTAAGCAAAAATTTGATTTATAGTTCCTATTTCTGTCGTGTATGTTGCAGGTCGATGCTGTACCATTGTATACCATATTGATTGACCATTATCAAAGAGAACCAGAACCTGCAGTAAGAGTAAAGCTGGTCAATATTCTTTCTCAGATGGTTCAAGGAAATTTAATTGAAGCATACACATTGTATGATGACTTGCAACCATTATTAAAAGGAGAAACATCCCATAAAGTTATTGCCGTATTTCTTTCTACCTTTCATAGAATAAAACAAATTGAGAAAGATGATAAACTTCATCTCCAGATTTTTCAGTTAGCTAAGAAGGTAAGTATCCTAAATAAAATGGTTTTTCTAATATTTAATTGGTATACTAGTAAAAAAATTAGGTAAAATTTGTATTGTGCTTTTCATTTACAAATACGCATGTTAGGATAGTCCTTATTTTGCAAAGTAAAATGTTTTAGTCTTACGCTCTAATTTTGTTACAATTGTAATTTAAAATATTGCATGAAGAGTTCTTGTTTGAATATTGGAAGTTTCTCAGAGTTTTTGTTATTCTCGGATAACAATAATTATACAAAGTATGTATTAAAGCTCATTCTGTGAACAATATTTGATTACGATATGATACATATTACATGCTCAGTTAGATTAGACTCTTTAGACCATCATTATAAAACACCAATTATATATAATTTTTTAAATAATTTAATTAGTAACTAGGAATTTAACTTACCTTATCTGATTTTCTGAAGTTTCAATGGCATAGCACTTCCTTTTTAACTTCTATTCCTTATTGCAGCATAACATATTGTAAATTATAATTCTCATTGTAAAGCAAAGTGCCTGGTAATACATACACTGAAGGGGTATTTTTAATAGTAAAATGTTTATAGTCTCTCTCATTTGTTTAAATTATGCTTTTTGAAATAATGTATATAAGAAAATGTGTTTGAAGTTTTCCATTTAGTTTAATTTTTATAAACATTAAAAGTCAGGAATGATAAAATTCTTTTTTGTTTAGTATTTGAATAATCGAAGCCATGAGGTTAAGTGTGCTGCTTTATCTGTTATTGGAGATTTTCTTGCACTAGATGACAAATCTGAATCCTTTCAAAATACTCTTCAATTACTTGCTGAATATAGTCATGATCATGAGCCAAGAGTGCGTACAGAAGCTTTGAATGCTCTTGTAAGTTTTTTTCGTAAAAGTATTTGTTTATAAAATTGATTTTTGTACTTTCAATTATTTTATATGTAAGAATAAATTGCATTAAAATCAAATCGCATCTGAATTTTTAGTTTTGTTTCATTGAGTCAGTAACTGTCCTATTACAATAGGTTATAATATTCATCTTTAATTCCTGTTAATAGATAGCTCAGTTATCGTACATTTTATTTCATTGTATTGTTTATTTCATGCAAATTATACTAGGGGTGTTCAAATGAAAAGGTACAAAACGACACTGTGGGTATAATTGAAGTCTTTATTCAAAAGTAATCACCAGAGGACTGAGCACAACTATCCTACTGTTTCACGAGCCGAAGGATTCCCTGTTCCCAGAATTCCTGTGGCTGTGACAAGAGCCAGTCCTCCACTGTGTCCTTCAGTTCGTTGTCCGAGTTGAAGCATTTCCCTTTGAGATGTTTTTTAGCGGACAAAACAGATGGAAGTTGTAGGGCGATATGTCCGGGCTGCAGGGCGGATGCTCAAGCTGCTCCCTCTTGAACTTGGCCAGTACACTTTGTGTGACCCTGGAGACGTGTGGACGCGCGTCATCGTGGAGCAGAATCACTCCCTCCGTGAGCAGCCCAGGCCATTTGCTCTTGATGGACTTGCGTAGGCTACGGAGTGTCTCACCTACTGGTTTAACACCTTCCGCAATCAGAAATCTGATAACACCTCGCTGCTCCTCAATCGTCGAATTTTGCAATGTGAACGCCATGATGTCCTCACACGCACTGCCACGTCAATTGGACGGAACACACAACTGCATGCTTCTCTTCTGCGTCATGTGCGGGCGCCCGCGCATGCGCACAACCACGCCGGTACTCGTGCATTCGCTTCCTTAGATGTCTCACTACGTTATCCCAAAGCGGCATATTCAAATTTCAACCGGTTTGGTTTTTACGACGTTTCGTACCTTTTCATTTGAACACTCCTCGTATAATGAACAATTCCATCAGAATTTGTGCTTTCATATCCCCTGGTATCTTATTAAACATTTTAATATACAGAATCCATTTCTAGGGAATTTGGGTTGCAAGCATTTTCAACTACACAAGTATGACCTTTTGTTTCAGCTGTCCCTCAGGCCAGCTTATTCACAATCCTGAACTAGTTCTTTAGGGCCTCAAGTCTCACAGGCTAATAGACTTCATGTAATTTATTTATGCTAGTGACGTAACTAACAACAATTTGAGGGAATTGAATTAAAACTGCTATTTCCTCAAAATTACCATAATGGCTTTATCATAGAATTTTTAAATAGCGATTTGAAACTTGTATTCATTTTTTCTCATATAAATTTACAAAATTAACAATCAGTAAGAATAAAGAAAGCTTACTAATATAATTTATTCTAAAAAGAAATTACAAAACTATTCAATTTATTAAATGCACAACTTACCTACTGTGAATGCTCATACCTTTTTAAAAAGCAACATATCATCAAAATGTTTTAATTATTGCATTGTAAGATTTTATTTTCTTTCTCACAATTAATGCAACCACATATTGCTTTAACCATTGTGTGCATTGCTTTTCCATACCTTCATAAGTAGGATTTATTTTTATAATGCTTCCCTTAATATGATCAAGAACTACTTAAGATTAGTTTTAAAATTTCCTATATCGTGTAGGAATTCAAACAGAAATATTATTGCTGAAAAAGTAATATTAGTTTACAGTTGAGGTATTCCTTATATAAAATCAGCATTATATTTGTTTCAGTTAAATCTTCATGATCGTGGCTTGAAACTTGACTCAAACTTATATGAAGTGGTTTGTGAAGCTCTTACTGATGATTATGAATGTGTAAGAATGGCAGCCCTCAAAGTGATTGATGTCATCAGTCACTTGCATTCTGAGAAGTATATAATTTCTCTTTTCACACACATAATATACCTTAGTTCATCTGTCATGTTTTATTATCAGTTTTTATTTGCCTGCCTTGTTTCATAAAATATAGTCTGCCTACAAATGAGGAAAAAACATTCATCTTTATTTGCATTGTTTATACTAAATTAACTTCAAAGGTGGCATTTGATTGCAAATGAAAGGTCTTATAAATTGATCTGCATACATGTTCATTAAACTTTTGTATTTTACTTTATATATAATATTTTAAATGTTACTGTCCTTTTTTATTTACTTTTTACTCTTATGTTGATGAGGTATTTTTAATATATTTCTTTCTTTCATACTTTCGATGTGTTTTTCAAAATCTTTTTGTCATATCTTCTTCACTTTTGGATCTTGCACCATAAAACCCAAACAAACAAGTTTTGTTAATTTATGTATCTTATTTCTAATTCAAAATTCTATGTACTATAAAAAATTAATCTTTATATTTTATGTTTTCTAGGTTAGTTACTGTGGGTTCAGAAGAGCAGATTCGGCTAGCTGATGATGCTTTTGCAAAAATTTGCAAAATGATCACTGACCCATCGACTAATGTTCGAGTACTTGCTGCTTCTTTATTGGTAAGTATTTTTCATTAAAAACTATCTGGTTTGAAAATATAGATTTATTTCTGAACTTTCTAAGCATTAGTTTTTCTAAGAAAATATTGTTTTTACACTATACCAGATTTTGTGGCTAAGCTGGCATGCTTTTTTTAATCTTTCGAAACTTTCAATTTGACATAAACTGGTTTAAAGCCATGCAAGGAAAATTGTAGGTTGAAGTGTAGAAAATATGACCTTAATACCACATTTTAGTATTCATTTAGTTAGGAATAGAATGTACAAATTCATTTCCCAGTTTCAAAGAATACTTTATAATTAAATTAATTTCACACATGTTTTTATTAAATGTGTAAAAAAAGAATAAGTATTTTCTTGGCTTACTATATCTGTACCTTAACACTATTAAAGTTTTACTCAAAAAGTAAAGTATCTTAGACTTATGAAAAAAGTAATTATATGTGTAGACAACTGATTTTCTTACCCCTGAACTTATGAATATGCCTTTTAGGGTGGATTCAAGGAAGTCAGTCTTGAGTTTTTGAATCAAACTCTGGATAAAAAATTGATGTCTACTTTGAAAGTGAGTTACTTATTCTACTTTGTAATTAATAATACTAATTAATAAAATAAAGCTTTGTATTTTTTTAATATATTGTTCTATAAAAAATAGTGCAATTGTGTATTACTTTGCACATTTGTAGGATAGTACTTCAATTGTGAATTATGCTGCTTGAAATTTAGTATTTGTGAATATACATTTCTTCGAATAAAACTTTTAAAAATCATACTCTTACAGAAAAAACGTTCTGCTTTGGATGGCCAAAAAGAAAGCAATGAAAGTGAATGGGCCACTGGCAAGAAAATGCATTTTGAGGCACCCAAAGAGGAAGTTGAAGAGGATGTAAATCTCATGAGTTCAGGAGCATGTGGGGCTTTTGTACATGGTTTTGAAGATGAATTACAAGGTAATGCCATTTTATCTATATGTTGTTATTTTAAATATGCAACACATATTCGTAGTGCAATGATTATTCATTGGCATGGTAATGTTGGATCAGCATGTGACAAATTTTTAGATATTGATTGGATTTAAATTGTGCTATTGGATTAGTATGTTCTATAATGAACTGATGAATTTTGTTAGGTACCCCTAAAATGTGTGTGTGCACTATATATATTTTTATTATTTTTGCAATTGGGTACTTTCAATAAGGCAAACTCTATGTCCATTTTTAGAGGAAAATCGAACAACTCAAGATAGTTTTATGCTTAGAAATTTAAATGTTTATGTACTTATGCTTTTGAAATTGGTTGGTTTATAATTAATCTGGAAAAATTGTGCAATAATTTATTGGTAAATACTAAATTCATTTTATAAAAATTTCTATTCTTGGTGATTTATAAGCTTGGTTTGTGTAGGTGCTAGATTTTTGTTTTTCACTTAAATTTTTTACTTTTGTGAAAGCTTTTATTCAACCTTTATGGAATAGAGAATATGTGGAATTATATTTTTAATAATTGAAACTCAAACGTAAAACTTCTATTCTGGAGGAGTTCAGGGTCATAGTTTCAACATCTTTTTTGAGAACTATTACAGGTAATAGATGGAACAACAAATGCTGCAAGAACTTCATGCATATTTTATTATATATATAAAATACTGTGCATGCACACTTTTCCCCATGAAAATGTATAATCATAGTTAAAAATGCTATGTATCTTCTAATTTCAGAAGTGCGAACGGCTACTTTAGATTCATTTTGTAGACTTGCTACTCATTTTCCATCCTTTGCATCGATCTCAGTCGATTTTCTTGTTGACATGTTTAATGATGAAACTGAAGAAGTTTGTTTGAAAGCTATTCACTGTCTGCAGGAAATAAGTCTGCACATCATGCTGCGTGAAGATCAGTTAAAAACCATTTTAGTTGTATTAGAGGTATGTTTTTTCACCAACTTTATGCTTTTGTCAAATATTTGTTTGTATAAAATTCTTTTTGATTTTTTTCTTTTCAATTCATCAGATCTCAATAACAGATCAATATTTCATTTATACCACATTCATGCACTATTTATAGAGGTTCCAAATAGTTTGTTAACCCTTATCACTCCCAACTGGCAGTAATATTTGCCAAGTGCAAACCAATGTTCTATGCATTCTATAATTTTCTTGGGAGCGATAAGGTTAAATATTAAATTACGCTGTCATTGTCTAACATGACAAATACTGATTTGTTTTGAACTCTTATACTCTATTAATGTGTTGATAAGTCTAAATCTTTATTCATATATACTTTACAAGAATAGTTACATTTTGTAGATTTTGTCTGTTCTCCACTTCACAGTATTTCATTATTCCACTTGTATGTCCACACTTAGCTACCATTTTTGACAATTGTTATTACAAATCAAAGTCGTGTAGGAAAACTAGAGACATTTTACTGTTCAACTTTAAGCACACAAAAAATAGATAATTTAATTTGATGATAAAGTGTTTAACAAATGATATCTCAAAATAGTGATGTACACAAATTGGAATTAATCTTAAACTTTTTATTATTTACCACTTTGAAAGACAAAGCAAAAATTTCATTGTATATTTCAATTGAAAATTTAAAGGAGTGAGGTGGTTATAAATGTTGTTGCAATGTATGTTCTCAGAAATGACTTTAAATTGAAAAATGTTTCAAGGAATATTTATGGAAGATGTAAAAATATATAATTGTTTATTTTGAAATTGTCTGAAATTATTTGGAATGCATTGCGAAATAATAAATGTTATTTGTAACCAAGACAACGTCATTTCAACCTAAAATCCTTTGAAAAGATTTATTGATCAATATTACTTTAGATATTTAAAGATTTTAAACTAAAAGAGATTATCTGTACAATTCATGATCATATGTTAGCTTTATATATGGTTTTTTCCTTAAATAATATAGCAGTATCTTACAAATTTTTAATCTCACAGGATTTCTCCATGGACTTAAGGGAAGCCTTACATGCTATGCTTGCAACTTGTGGATTGACTACCAAAGAATGCTTAAAATTTTGTATTGATAGCCTTTTGAAAAACCTTATGCGTTATCCTCAGGATAAAAGATCCATTTGGAAGTAAATATCTTATATTAATTAATTGTGTTACTTGGATAATTTTCAGTTTTTACAAATATTTTTTGGTCCTATTTCAGTTTAAAAAGTAATGTATTGCTTTTTTCATTCAAAATTCGATATAATGCTAGTGTATATTGAATCAAGAAGTACAGTTTATTATGTGAAAATGGATTTTATGTATGTAAATATTTTTGCGAGGTGTCTAAATGAAGTCAGTATTATATTCTGTGTAATAGTTTATTTTTACATATACCCCAGGTCTTACTCCATTGTTCAGGTTTTTTAAATCTTAAAGTATCTTGAAATTAATTTTATGAATGATAATTAAGGTTATATGGATTTTACAATTAATACCATTCTTAGGAGGTACCAAAGTTCAACAACAGAAAACGTTAACTGCAAGCAAACATTCAATTTTAATATTCTAAGGGATGTTATAAAATCCTCCATTTATACATTTTTATTATACCCTTTTACAAGGCTTGTACATCTAAAATTTTCCTAATGCTTCACCTAAAATATTATCTGCATAGTAGTTCCTCCTTACCCTTAGGCAAGTGCTACATAATCTGCTGACTAAACACTCCTTTGTAGATGCAGATAGCATAGATTTTTCGATCAGCATGATGCTTCTGACAATATGGATACATGAAACTTATAAATTTTTCCTTGTATTTTCTATGTCATTAAGTGCTGAAATGAGAAATGAAATTGCAATGAAAAGTTACTAACTTTTGGTAAAATATTGCCCTATTATTTTGATTATCTCAGGAAGCAATTTTTATATTACAAATTATTGAAATTTAATTTAGTAAATAAAATAAGAATCTGGTCATGCATAATTATTCAGAAGTGAAAATAATAAATATATGTTGATATGAGATTACAGAATTAGGCATTTTAGCTAGATTTGACATAATTTTAAAAACTTGAATAAATTTGCTTTTAAGTTAAAAGGGCCAAAAATGAAAGCTTTCACTCTGCTTTCAAAGTTTTATGGACACACAAACAGTCTTATTATCTATACCTCTTTGCCAGATGATAGTAAAATGTATGGTTTGCTTGTAAATTATTGAAATGCTATGGTTTGCTATTCAATGTATTGGAAAAATTACAACAGGATGAAATGTAATGAAAACTTCCTTTTTTAGATGCTTGCAACAACTTGGTGAAAGGCACCCCTATTTGACATTGCCGTTAGTGCCTGAGTTACTGAGTATTCATCCATTTATAGATATGACTGAACAGAATGTTGAAGATCCAGCATGTATCCTTTGTTGATTCTTGATGGTTATTATTTCTTTTAAAATTGCATTTTTATTTTATTTGCTTTATTTATAATTGACTCCTTAACAAAGCAAAGATATTTGCAATCTTATCTTAGTATTTAATGCTGCTGCCCACTGTCCAGTTATGCTGTCACTTTTTGATGAATATACTCAAAAACACTATTCGTACTTGAAAGATACATTTCCTCACTTGGTTCCCCAACTGAAGGTCAGTTACTTAATTTAATCAGTATTATGTTTTAAATGTATTAAATTGAAAAACATTTGTAAAAGCTTCTAATTATACTTTAAAATTACTTTTACATTTATTTTCATGTAGAAATGTATCTGATTGCATTTTTTTAAATATTTATGTAGATGTGCATACATATTCAGAAGTATAACACTGTTTTATGTAGAATTATGGCCAAAAAAGAGATGCTTAGTGTGCCGATCAATGTGTTGCTCCTTAAGGAATTTGTATATCTCAACTGAGTTATATCCATTTGAGTCTTGTAAGATTAGACAATAAATTTGCTGGGCAATTCGTGAAGTATGAGTTGCCCATGAGCAAACCACAGCAAGTCACCCCCTCTTCAAAAACATTTTATCTAAAAGTACGCCCCTCATCAAGCACGTATACAAAAATAATTTCGGTTGTCAAGTCTTTCTCACGGCACCTTACATGTTCCTTAATTTAAATTAGTATTGCTTTTAATACTTTTTTCTACTGTTTTTAGATTATTGACAAATTCAGACACATTTTACCTGAAATGTACGAACTTAGATTTCTCTGATGTGACTAGCTTCAGCTTGTGATAACTTAAATTCCTTAATCATTTTTGGAAGGATCCCAAGCCCTTCATCTCTCCTTCAAAGCATCCTTTCCCGTGATGAGTACTTTTTGAATATACTAATGTAAAATAAGAACAAAATATGGAGATTCAAAAGTATCTTATTACAATTATAAAAAGAATCTACTAAGAACGAAGTATAAAATTAAAAATAGGGAAATTTTTATTGCTGGTATCTTCATTTAAAATTGGAGGCATACTGTGCCTTCAGCAACTTCTATTTTTCTGATTACATACTAGTGCAAGGCTAGCACACCTATCAGGAACTGGCATATAAATTCAAGTATTCTGCATTCACTCAGATGCGCATATTAAATTTATTAATTGGAATTTTTTTTAATTTGTACATTATTTGAATCCAAACTTTAATTTTACTGTGCAAGACATTTCATTCCTTTATAAAGCAATGTTGTATATATGTTTTAATATGAAGTATTTAATGAAGAATTACATTATGAACTGGGTCATAAGTTATTTTTTTTCCTTGGCACTTGTATGTATTGTAATTAAAAAATAGAGCATTAGCTTATTTATATCTTTAACTTTTGTTTGAAATTAAAAAATTTTCAGCTTAGAAATCTATCTGCAGTCCCGGTTGAAGTAGAATCATCTGATGAACATTCACGTAAATTTTTAAATCAAGTTTTAGAAAGAGTAGCAGCAGCAGAACATAGAAATCCCAAAGCAAGACAGAGTATTTTGGAAACTTCCATCCAGTATGTGAATCAAGTCCATTTTATAAAATTTATTGAATTGAATTGGAAAATATTTTAAATTTAAGAACATTTTATTTATAATTTGATGTTTGGGTATTGATTTTGTATTGGACTAAGGGTGTTCAATTGTTTGATAAAATTATTCTGTTATATATATATAAATACATACTAATTATGTGTTGTTATGAATTATTTGAATCCTTTTTATATACATTATTGGTTTTGCTCTCTGTTCGGAACTGGGATACAATTATTTTTATTACAACTTTTTGGCATTATGCTTTCAGAGATTTGAAACAGCTGTCAGCCATTGAACCTAAACTATCTGCTGCTGCAAATTGTGCTGCTCTTTACATACAGTGTCAACTTCTGCTAAGCAAGGTAATTTTATATGAAAATATTTAACATTTAAAACTTATTAAATTTAATGTGTTATATTATTTACTGATATACTGAAGGAATTTAGCCTATTAAAATGTATCTCTTCTGCAATTTTTCTCGTTTATGACTTATGCTAAGTAACAGAAAATATGCTGGTTACACATAAATATACTATTTTACGAATGAATATACAGTAGAGTCTCCATTCAACAAACTTCCATTTAACGAATTTTTCTATTTAACGAAACTTTCTACAGAACCTTGACTTTGAACGACATTTACGTGTTATTTACTCTCCATATTACGAAAGATAATTTCTATATAACGAAGTTATATAGAAATTTTTCCTACTAAATATGTTCTTCTGCAACGTTTCGAGACTTCTCATTTGTCGAAGTTCCAACCAAATCAGCTGCCGTGCCCTTGCTATATTACAAGGAATTCTCACAACAAAGGGAATTGCTTCCTTCCTTATCTTTGAGGGGCATCATATGGCACGGCAGGGAGGAGATGAAAACTATTCCACGATAAAACTGGTTTTCGTTGTGGGCCTGACTGTAGGACACATGCGAATATGACTGGTGAAGAAAAATTAAAACCATTAGTAATCGTTAAAAGTAAAAAACCAGATGTTTCAATGGCACAAAATCTTTAGAAGTGGACTATCATTTCATAGTCATGGATGACTTCTAGAATTTGTGAAGAGTGGCTGTCAAAATTGGATAAACAATTGGAAAAACAGTGTCGCAAAATTACGTTACTTATAGGCAACTGTCCTGCACATCCACCAGACTGCTTCAAAATGCAAATTGAAGAACATAAAGGTTTCTTCTTCTGGCCAATACAGCTTCGAAACTTCAGCCATTGGATCAAGGCATTATAAAAAATATTAAAGTTCATTGTTGAAAAAGAATCCTCAAAAAGTTATTCTTGTCCTAGAGAGCAGCCAGTGCATAGACAATTATTGTATTAATTTAAGAATCTCCATATCAGAGATGACGAAAGCTTGGCAGTGTGATGTGACTGCATCTACTATAAGGAACTGTTTTGTTAAAGACGATTTCAAAAGTGATGATGAATCCAAGTGCTTGGCAGATTTGAAAGAAAAATGGCAGTATCTGAAAGACATGGGAGCTGTTGAAGGTATAGAGCTGTTTAATTTTCTCCACGTTGATGAAGACATTGTGATTACTGAATATCCTACGGAGCATGACATTGCAAAGCAAAGTGTTAGGAAATGTAATAAAGACAGTGAGTGATGAAGATGATAATGAAGAGAGGTTATTAGAAAACCTTCACAAGAAATGCTAACAGCATTTAATACAATACGAAGAGGATTACAGTTTCGAGAAAATGCTACTGAAGTGTTTCAATTTTTACAAAAGTGTGAAAATTTTTATGAAAAATGTGTTCTTTATAATAAACCTGTACAAAGCAGGATTAGACTTTTTTACAGTTTAGGATATGTGTTAAAGTCACACACACAATAAAGTGGATAGGTAAGTTTCAGTCTTTGTTTTTTCTCGTTTTTATAACTTAATTTACAAATTTCTATTTAACGAATTTTCTCTATAACGAAGTTTTTAAGTGGAACGATGAGACTTAGTTAAATAGAGACTCGACTGTAACTTATATATTTGTGTACTATAGAATAGAAGTATAATTGATTACTCAGACACTTGCTCATTTAATTACAGATTTTGATGTGCTGATTCAATCTAGTTTTAGTATTTGGAGAACATGCTTTAATATGCAGGTTTTTTATTTAAAGAATAAATTAAAAGTTACAACTTCTTAACCTGTATATACATAAAAAACAAAAACTGAATTATTTAAATATGTACATGTTTAACAAATATATTGCTTTGTTTCATGAAATTTTATTTTAGATAATTTCAAACAAAAATTGGTTGAATCCATCACTGTTGTCACCTCTACAAAGCAGTTCTTTGAAGTCTTCACTTGAACAAGTATATAGAAATATTCCTTTTATTGCTTTTAAGCTGAAGCTATGAGTACTTTATATATTGAAATGAAATGTTGGATAGCGTATTTAGTTGAATTTAAAGAAGTGATTTGTTTATCAGGTTTAAAACATTTAACGTAAAGATTAACATGTATTTCTAAAAACGTAAATCTTACTAAGTTATAGTTGCCAGTTATTCATTTACGAAATTGCTTTTAAATATGAATATAAAATTTTTAGATTTAAGTTTTTTTATCTGGTAACTTTTGCTTAGAGTTTTATGATTTTTAATATGCTAATAAATTAAAAATGATTATTCATCTTTATAGCTTCTTCAGCTTTCTTTCTGTCTCAGTCACCAGTTTTTAGGATTGAGTAGTGAAGAGATAATTTGTTTAAGGCAATTGAGAATCAGGGCTCTGTCTTTGCAGTTAATGGTTTTGATAAAGGGAAGTAACACTTCAGCACTGGGGCCATGTGAAGCATTTCTTGAACAAGTAGACTCTTTGCAAAGGTATTAATTTTTTTAAGTTTTCTTATTATGAAACAAATATATTGTGATCATGAACATAAAGTTTACAAATAATAATCAGTAATGATAGATTTTTTACAATATATCGTATTAAATGTAATATAATTGTAAGGATAATTTTTTCCAATAATGAAAATGATTTTGGAGATCAATGAATATGAAAAAAAATTAGTTAGAAAAAGTTAAAAAATAATTCTGGATACACCTGAAATTTTATATTTAAGTTTGTCAAACCAAAGTTTAACAAGATTGGTATGACAAATTCATCAATGGCAAATTTTTTTGGAAAATGTGCAGTGGCAAGTATATAAAGTCAAATATGGCAAGGTACCTTTAGTGGATCTATCAATTACTTTTTCAGAAAACAAAAAATCTTTTATCTTATTTCTAAAACTATAAGTGAGATAAATAATCAGAATACCTTTTGATCAGTTGCTTTTTAATGGATAAAATTGTAACTATTTTTATTAGGAAAGCAAAGCATCATGCGTCAATATTCACTTTGAAATGGAGTATTCATTTAAGACTAATGTATTGTTAATTCACTTTCAGTGAATTATCATTACATTAGTCACTGGTAGATAGGTGCCAATTACAGTTGAATCATAAGAAATTATAACAATTGCTTACAATCGCTGAAACCTGTAACCAGTTATTCACTTCCCTATACTGAAAATGTTAATCTGTTTATTTGCATTTTAAATATACTATAGAGAAAATGAACACATGGGCAATGTTCATTACACAACAAAACCTAAGTTTGTTTTATTATTCAACTATCAGATTTCAAGAAGATCATGGATTGAGTCCAGACAGCTTTACATCAGCTCTGTTTAGAGATCTGGATTCTTTAGAGGACCCTAAACCTGGGACAGTTGCAAGAGTGCTTCAACCTTTGCTCCAGTCCTGCCCATGCCCTTCTTTACGTTTGAATGTGGACTGTTATGAAGGTTTGGAAAGAGTCAAACAAGCTAGTGCTGTTATTCATGAACCAGCTGCTGATTCAGAAAATGTACATAAATTTACTGCTGGACTTGTTTTGGGAATAACAATGGATGCAGAGATAGAAAACATCGAAAATGTCAAAAATGTGAAAGTTAAAGTAAGTGATTCAATATATTTATAAACAGATTAACAGTCTCTCTCTTCTGCATGTACAATTCAAAATTATAAGATTTTCAGGGAAAGAGCCTTTGGACTTGGATGAAAATTTGTTATCTTAAACACTTTTCTTTAAACGTTGAGAAAGCCAGAATTAATATTTTTTTCAAATTTTAATTTCCTTTTAGTAATTTTTATGTTAATGTAACAAGCCTATTTTTGTTGTGAATACACCGGATGTCTTCCTTCACTCCCTTGTAAAATGACATCTGCTATCAAAATTGACATTCATCGGAGGAAATCGTGAATTTCTTAACTCATTTTCCCTGGTACCAATAGGGGCCGTTGTGGCTCAGAGGGTATGCCCACTGCGCTAGCAACCTTCAAGTTGTAGGTAACACAGGTACAATTTCTGTCAGGTGCATTCATTCCTCCCTGGGTTTATTTCTCTTCTGTGTCAGTAAAACTTGCATTGTGTGTGTCTATTACTTGATATTGTATGTCTTGTGTCTAGCACAGAATGGCCAAATATGGCTCTTGTGCCATAAAACCCCCTAAAACAACCCTGGTACCAATATGCTTCCCTGGTACAGCACTGCTTTTCCATGTTAAAGATGCAAGTGTTGTAGTTCCGTTTTCTAATCTTGTTAATTTAACCCTCTATGGGCCGAATTTTTTTCTTAAATATAAAAAAATTTATGCAATGGTAAATCAACAATTATAAACCTATATATGCAGATTTAAAAAAATTTACCAGTTTAAACAATTTTATTATAATTAATTCACTTTGTAACTTTGAAGTAACAACGGCTTACAATGTTTGAACTTCTGTGCATAAAAGCTTAAGCGTGAAATTCCATAAAACAGTTTGCACTTGGCATTAAACATAGATGTACGTTGCATTTGGAACATTTTATTTTTGGAACTCCTTTACACCCAGGCTTTTAGCAGCGTCCTCTGTTGTCCGAAAACATTGGCCAATGTGCTAGTGCTACTTCATCTTTTCGCACGTTTTGTACTGGAAGTATTGTATTTGGTCTCTTTTTCCTTTTTTCTTCTAATTGCTTATCTACAAAAGTTGAAACAGGACGCCCTCTTTTCCTACTGATTCCTTTGTGCTCCTGACATAAACAAGATGCAATGTCAGTTTTAAATTCCAATAAAGTATATTGACACTTGGGGCTTATAGAATGCGATGAACAATCTCTCTTATATAACAGCCAAGCATTCACCACCGTTAAATCTTAATAGATGAAACATTATACGATGGTAATATTTCCTTGATCGAATTTTTATTCAATACAACGCTATCAATGAATCGACCAAGTCTACTCCACCCATTTGTTGGTTGTATATTTTTTACTATATTTGGACATTCTAATTCCTCTTTTATTTTTGTGATTTTGTATCCATATTTTGGGTATATGATATATAAATCTCAAAATAGCACAAGCATTATCCTAAATCTACCATAATAGCCCACTGTAACCTGAAAGTCACAAAACTGTATCATATACAAATAGTAACAAAATGATTATTGAAATGCAAACAAATAAGCTGTTATTGATATACAAACCCAGAGCTATTATGTACGCTTTTTTTGTTTAGTAAATACCGACAGAAGCACAAATAATGTCAATTGCACAAGATGGTTCCATTGATTTCTATCTGCAGACAACTTGCAAGGCATTTACTTTGATATTTCAGGTCGATGGTGCTGCCAACCGTCATCAATATTGTTATTAGTTATCTCACAGACATTATATAATTAAGACGTGTACGTCATCTTGTGAAAAAACTCTAAAATTATTTGGTAAAATGTCGATATATTAGCATGTGACCTGAAAGTTACATGGGCCCATAGAGGGTTAATGGAGAAATATGGGGACTGCTGATGAAAGCCTTAAGATTGGATTAAGTACTGTAATTTTATGATTCAAATCGGTGTTTCTCAACCTTTTGGACCTGCCTCTACAACGCAATTTTAAATCCAAAGAATTTCAGTTAAAAATTACGCAATTTAACAAACTCATGTCGGGTGTTTTCTACCATTTAAAGTGAAATGTTAAATGTATCATATTTTTCTCTTTATACTTTAAAGCATAAATATAAATTGGAAAAACAATTTCTGATTGTCAGTGGCTTAGCCTCAAGAATCTTCAATGGTCGTTTAGCTACTTAGTGTTTTATGCATTCTATAAAACATTTAATTATTAGAAAGTATCACATTTGATACATGCATCTTTTTGTACAGGCTCTAGGTACTGATGTAATTTGAAATAGAGTTCCTACTGAGACCTATAGCTTAGTCTAACTCGTGGAGTAAAATGTCCTTAAAAAGACAAACATTTTCGAAAACGTACGTTTTAAGATAAGAATGCAAATTTATACCAAAAGCAACAGAAATTTTCATGTTTTTTCTGATGAATAGCCAATGGAAGATTTGACAAGTGTTTTGCTTTGTTTAGGTAAAGTATCCTGATCAACAAATACAACTTATCTTACCGAGACTAGCTGATTTCCGACAACAAGGAGATTTGCAATACAGACTTTACACTTCTGTTCTTCTCTCACACAGCATTTGGTCTGGTAAGAATCATAACTATTCTAAGTTTAACTATCCATTATATGCCATAAATTTAAATTTATGATGATATGTCTAAAAAATTAGTTGCTGATTAAGACATGATTATAAAATTAGCAAATGATATTTTGTAAAAACTTTTTTAGGTATATGTATTGATAACTGTTATATACTAATTACATTAAAAGACCCGAGCTCTGATTTTACTGTGTTGCAGCAAGGCTTGTACTATTATTTACAGTGCCAAATTATATTCTCAAGTAAATTTTGCTAAGTTCTGACCTACCATGTAATTTCATTCCCTAATCATTTCTCCAATGTTAAAGAGGATGAGCAATTGTTTAAAAAATTTGTCAGCCGTTATAAGATCTGAAACAGCTAATCCTTTTTGCATAAATTTATACTTTAAGTTCTGGGTTAAAATTGTGGATGTTTGTAACTTATGGTGCTTGACATTTTTAACTTATCTCTTACTTGCAGAAGCTTGTCATGTTGAGATGAGTCTTGTGCTTGACTTTAGTGACACAGAAGTAAGTGCACGAAACAGTCAAAAGAATACAGGTTGGTTAAAGGTGGAAGACAGTACAATTGAACTGTCAAAACCCGTGAAGGTAAATATTTCACCAAAACCAGCCAAGAAGGGAATATGAGACATGTACATAGTGAGCTTTACTGTATATAATATTTTAATAAAACTAATTTTATAATTTTAAAATGTTTCTTTGATGAATGAAAATGAAATTCCAGGTTTTAAATAAATCAAATGTTTAATGGCAGCAAAATGATACTGATATTTTCAAGTCAAGAAATACAGATGCATATGTACAGTTTTTACATTAAAACATTCTATAAAATTTCACTTCTGTAACTTGCAATAGTGTATCACATAATGAGTGCATTCACTTCAATGGGCTTTCAGATTCAGCAGAATAACTCTTCACTCTTGAAAACCAGAAAGAAGGAAAATTAGATGGCACAATATCAAAATTGGAGACGGTTTCTTCACCGTTTCTGAAAACAAAAATCACTAGATGAGTTGTGTAAAAAGATATCCTAATTCTATATGCTTACAACTTGTCTAAACTAGTTAGTTTCCTAAAATCGTTACAAGAGTTTTGCATGCAATAAATTAGTTTTGGCAAAATGTTCTATCATTAGAAATGCTCAGCTTTGATAACCATGAATTAAAGATAAAATATATTTTAATATGTGATTTACTGCACTGACATAAAATGTAGCAACTAGCTACCTTTTACCACAACAGTGAATAAGCAATTTCTAAATAATTTTTTTACTTATATAAAAACGTAAATCTATATGAAGGAACATGTTCAATAGTCAAATACACACACACACACACAGGGTTCTCTTCAAGCAAAAGAAAAATTTCCTTTTCAAGGCTACATTTCTCATAGATCAATCTGTCAATGCACAGTTAAAGATACCCAAACTTAATACTTGTGAAAGTATCATGGACCAGCAGCGGCTGCTCGTGGTTGGAAAAATAGCAGTTCCGAAAATTAGTTAATGAGGATTTACCTATTTTCTGTAAATTAAATCAATTCTGTCTAATGTCATCATAAAACGGCTGTATCTTCATAAGCGTCACTAATACATCTTTGTGAATAGAAATATTTGCTAAAGAAAGTCTTGCGAAATAGTATTTCATATAAAATAGTGCGAATAGTTTTTATTCTTTTAAGACAAGAAAAACTCCTTTCCACTGATACACTTGTAGATGGAATTGTTAAGACGAGAGAAAACAAATTATAAACTTCTGTGAAAATTTCTTTATCATCATAAAGCATTCGAAGTTCTTGCGTTCATATATTTCTGAATTTTCCATCGCCGTAAAACTGTTGAAGATTTTCAAATGCCTGAGATGGAAAATGTAAATTAAATTGTTCGAATTTCATTGTATCAGCAAGACAAATAAATTGAAGTTTTTCACAAACTTGAAATCTTGTGTTTATTTCAATAAGAATGTGGTCTAAAATTTCAAAATATAGCTGTTTATAATTTTGAAAAATTGTTTCTAGGGAAAGAGCGGCATATTCCCATTTAGATTGAAAATGCATAAAATCACAGAAATTGTCCAAACAGTGTTTTAAAAACATCATCATCCCTTTTACGGCTCAATAGCTCACGAGCGTATTTTATTTGAGATACACAATAGTTTAAATCTAGTGATTTTTTCTGGAGAATTTCCAATATATCAGTGAGGCCAAAAATTTCACTGAATACATCCGAAAATGTAAATTCAAACTCGATCATATCATTTAAAAATCCCTTTGCAAGTTGAATTGTCTGAATGTTCGCTGTTTGTCATCAATTCGAATATTTCTTTTAATTTATCCCAATCTTCAACAATCACATTCACTAATTTCGAATTGGAGGACCATCGAGTTTATGTTATGCGTCTTGCGGAATTTGATGTAAGAGCATAAGATCACATTCCCGAGTGATGAAAAAATAAAGGAATGCCGCTGAGGCTTGCAAAAAAATTCGACACTTAGAAATTTTAGAAAAACTTTGCTGCAATACAAGATTGAAACGATGTGCTAGACAATGGACAAAAACGGCTTGAGGAGCTTTATCCTTGACTTTCTTCTGGAGTCCATTCAAGTGTCCAGACATTACACTGGCCCCATCGTAACATTGTCCTATTAATTTTTGTTGATAATCAAACAGATCCAACATTTAGGATAACATTTCTGACATTCTGTCTCCACTAACATCATGGAAACCCAAAAATTGCTCAACTAATACGCCTTCACAAATCTTAATATTAAGGAGCACTGGCATGTAATGATATTCGGCAGCTTTGGCGCTATTGGCTAGTCTTTTTGGCACTAAAGCTCCCTCTATTAGTTTTCTGTGTCTGCTTGCGAAAGGAGGGACATCTATTTTTAGTTTCAACCGGCAACCCTAAGAGGAAAGGGAATCGCTTTTCTAGCTTTCTTTTCTTTTTTCTCTTTCGGAGCGGGCAGTCTAAATGCATTTTGGTTGCTAATGGCAGTGATGTCATAGCAACCATCTGGCTTATGGAATATGCACAGCTATTTTTCGGCAAAAAGTTCCATGCTAAGCTTTTGCTGCCTACAGTCATTGTAAGATATTTTCCGTGTATTGAATAACACACTCTGCGAAATTAAATTTGTTCATATTTTTGTAAGTACTTAAGTAATTTATAAATCGTAAAAGAAAAGAGAAATTTTACATAGAAATATTGAAAATGTATATATATGAAATACTGAAAAAAAGGAGAAATGTAATTTGATGAAAAATATTGGGGAAGTGTCACTTCCCTTCCTTCCCCTGAAAAGCCACCACTATGGACCAGTTATGAAAATTCTTGAACCATAAATATTTTGTCATCGATATTTGAAGACATTTGACCTTGGAACAAGTATTGTTGAACTGACTGCAATGTTCTTGTAAAAATTAAGGCTTTTTAAGGGTCCTAAAATATGTGTAGGATTTTTCCCTTTTATTTCAATTACCTTTCTCATATCTGACTAAACAATTATGAGCAATTCGATTATTTTTAGACAAAAAGTACACAAAATTTGTTTAAGATGGATGTATAACTTCAGCATTAATAAAACAAATACAATAGAGTAATAAGAACTCAAGGGAAAAATATTTCGCCTTAAGCAGATATTAAGAGCTTTGTCATTTGTTTCAAAATCTCACCTGTAAACCACATGGATGGAATAACGAGTCCAGCTGAGCTGACAGTTAATCCTTTTTTTAACATTCTTAAGCTCAAGCTCCTGAAAAATGTTTATATCAAATAAGAGTTGTATTTCATATGAATACGTTAATTTATTCTATATCAACAATTTTATACCATGAAAAGCATTTGCTAAAGTGCCTTTATTTTTAAAAAACTGGCTATTAAGTTGTGTTATCAAGTAGTGTGTGTGGTAATGTAGTAGAAACAATATTAAAAATAATAAAATTAAGATACTTAAATTATAAAATGGAGTTGTTAGAAAACATGCACATTTTTCTGTTACATAGTGAAGATTTGTATGGTTAAAATATTTACATAAACCAAGTAAATTTCAGTTTGACTCGAGGTGTGACTGTTTGAATTTTAGGATAACAAATAAAAACTACTTTTACAGAAAATCTTGACTTAACATTGTATTCGTGTATTTCAAGACTTACTTTCATATTTATTTTGAAAGTTTAAAAATATCTTACCAAATGAAAGGTCTGATCTTGAGGTTCTTGGAGATTTGCTTGCCTCTGCCGCCTATATCGATAGAAATTTGAAGATGAAGCAGCATTTTCTGTTTTGAGTTTTTTCACAACTGCCATCACTGTGCTACCAATTATCTTATAACGGCCAGTCAACACATTTGGATTTTTGAACTTCTTATACCGCAACTTGTACAAAGACTGATATGGATCATCAGGGGTGGTCAGCATAAGCACAACACCTATATATGCATAAATTTAATATATACATACATTTAAGTTATATCAAAATATTCATGTTTTGTTATTAGCACAAAGTAGCCATTAATAAGTTCAGACATGCACATAGTGTTACTGAAAAGTAGGATTCAAAATACCACTTGAGATAAAAAGGGATTAAGAAAAACTGAAAACAAATGGGTCAATATTTTCTGTATATACTTGAAATCAAAAATTAATTTTAAAATATTGATATTTCAAAATCATTAATGTATTGATTGGACTCCTATTGGAAATTGAGAACTGAATTTTTGCTCAAAATGCAGGTTTAAATATGTAATGCATGGATCAAGAATGCATCTCAAACTAATTTAAGATACCTTACTATGAGAACTGTCTAGAATGATGTTAACCTTGTGAAGTATCCTTGTGAGACAGGGTCTCACAAGGATACCAATAAATTTATGGATATTTACAGGCGACTTGGAAAATAAGTTATTACAAAACAGTTTGTATATTGCTGTTAATGTTTTTGTATCCTGCACAACAAATATAAAACTCCTCTACACAATGCTAATAATGACTATAATATTCAGTTCTTTTTTACTTTTGTTGGCTTCCAAATTTACTTAACAAGATGTTTCTTTACGATGAAACCAAATCATTTATTTCAATACGATAATCTGATATAAAAATTATACTTTGATTATGATTTGTTAGTATAAAGAATTAAGAACACCAGTTGTGAGAATAGAATTAAAGCAGTCTCAATATAATGGAAAATGGTTATTCTTAATTCTAGAACAATTTTTCACTTATTTTATCAGTAATTTCTACAAGACATAGGATTCTACAGAAACTGAACATTGTTTAGCCATTAGCAGGGTCTTTTAGTGTTTTTAAAGGCTTGGGGAAATTTTTATATCAGTATTTTCTTTAAAAAATACATACCATCTGGAAAAAACCTTAAGTACCTATAATACTCCACTAAATAGCAAGGTCTGTAGCTTGTGTCTTGAAAGGAAGATTCCCCATATCGTACGTAAGTTGTCTTGCTAATATATATACCTAAAACAAATCGTAATATTAACAAATTGGTATAAAAATGTCTCTTACAGTTTGAAATTTTAAAATATTTTTTGTAGCAAATTAAAAACCTTTAACCTCCCTACTATGAGAACTGTCTAGAATGAAATTAACCTCATAGGATTCAGATAATCATTAACTTATAGAGTAAATTATGGAAATATCTATATACAGTGGACTCCCTCTTAACCGGCCACTTCGGGACCCAGACCGGATAACAATTTGGCCAGTTAAACCGTCGTTTCCTTAATAGCATTAAAATACACTCCCAAAATCGTTTTTATTAGTATAAAACTAAGTGTATAGCCTATTTTATTGTAATACAATATGTATAATTAAGAAAACTTACCCTGGAAGAACTTCCTTTGTTGGGAAAAACTAAACATGTTACTGTAGGCTACTGTATTTAAAATACATAATTGCAGTATACATATTAGGCCTTACTAAACAGGCCATTAAATCTCACATTTAGCACACTACCGTACTGTAAATATAAAAAATAAGCTCTAAAAGTAATCGTCGATTTTCTTGTTTCTTTGTGTGCATTGATTTTTCAAACATTATATCACCTGGAGTGGACTCTCCTTGCTGTTCAATGTAGGATGTTACTAGCTCAAGTGCGTCTTTTGCTTCTGCGTGGCTTAAATTTTCTACATCCTCCTCTTGAACAACTTCATTTTCTTGATCTTCACCAATAACTGCTTGCACTATATCATCATCACTTAAAAACTCATTTTCAAGACTTTCGTCAGCAGTATCCCCATTATATTTCACATCTTCTGTACTAAGACCACCACATTCAGGAAGTTTCTGTAAATCAATGAGTAGGTTGTTGTCATCAGGTTTAGGTGCCTCTGTAGTATTCTGCACAGCTGTAGGATTATCTTTATTTTTTCGATAACTTCCAACTCACTTGGCCAGAGTTTTCTCCAAGATTTAGTAAACATAGTGTTAAGCATTTCTTCATACGTCTTAGCCAACATGTAGATCACATCCTTAATGTTTATAGTCTTCAAGGCAGCGATTAGTCCTATGTATTTATCATTTAGCTTTGAGCATTTTAGAAAGGAATTTGTGTCTGTAACGCCTTTTCAAGCTTGCAATACCTTGGTCCATGGGTTGCAATAAACTTGTTACGTGTGGAGGAAGAAAATAAATTGTTATTTCGGCTTCACTTGTGAGGTCCTCCGGATGTGTTGGAGCATTGTCAATGACTAAAACAGCTTTGATTGGTAATTTCAGTGTTGTGAGATGCTTTTTTACTTCAGGTACAAACTCGGTCGCAAACCATTCTATTCTGTAAACTGTCCATCCATGCTGATTTCTGTGCACAATAATGTACAGGAAGGGATGACACGTTCACATTTTTTAAAGCACGGGGCTTTTTAGACTTTCCAATTACAAAAAGAGGAATCTTGTGTGTTCCAGTGGCATTGGAACAAACACCTACAGTTAGTATCTCTTTGTCTTAAATTCAGGAGCTGATTTTTCCCGACTTGTAGCAAATGTTTTCTGGGGTAAAAGCTTGAAGTTAAGGCCAGTTTCGTCCATGTTATAAACTTGTTCTGGGTGTAATCCTGTTTTTTTCATATAATCTTGAAATTTTGTAGGCAACTCACTTGCTGCTAGTGCATCTGCCGATAATTTTTCACCAAACACGCCTATAAAATGAACTCCATGCCGCTTCAGCAAGTGAGCCACCTATCACTTGCTGAAAATTGACCATTTTCAAATGAAGCAAAAGTGTCTTCTCTTTTAAAATGGGACCACTTAATGGAGTACCCCTCTGACATTCTTGTTGAAACCATAACCAAAGATAATCGTTGACCAACTTGTTTGCAGGTTTTCTGAGCGTACAAAGCGTTGAAAGTGTTTTACTCGATTCTATTTGAGTGCAAAAATCCTGAATTGATTTTCGATTCCTCCGCCAGTCGTTTACTGAACTTTTCTCTACATTTAGTTCGTCACAAATAAGCTTGACTCACTCTCCTTGTCCAAGCGCTCAAGAGCACTTAGCTTTTGTTCCATTGTTACAACTTTACGTTTCCTTTTCTCACTCATTTCTTCAACACAACACACACATGGTTACAGTATTCACAGTAATACGCAAGAAACACGTCAACACCACAGTAAATCAGCAACTGAACTGAATAGGCTAGAGACAGGTCCGTGAGTCATCGTCTCAAACTCATGACGGCCGGTTAAGAGGGAGTCTATTGTATTTCAATAACATAGATGGCACAGAAAGCAGAATATTTGTACTGTCTAACAGCAACAAATAATATAAACCATTTAATATCAACTGCTATGGGGTCCATTCGCCAATTTGGCAGCTTATTTAAATGTGCTTGATTAGAGATATGGAGCTGCTAAAAGTACATGGAAGAACTCACTACTCTAATACAATTCTTCAAGAGTCTGATTACTGAAGGTATGAGAAAACAGCATGGAAAGAAAATATGAGTGAATACAAAAAATAGGTCAAGTCTGGTAGTAAGATTTAAAAATTACAATAAAATAAATCTGAAAACACCACCTCATAAACAATATATCACTTGTATCGTATCTGTACCTTGGTAGAAAAAGAGTCAATGTCCATTTTGCAAATTTTGGTAATAGCCGATTTAGAAATTTTTATTTCTTTAATTTTTCATGAATACAAAAAATGCATCCCAGTGTTTTGATTAATTTATAATGTATTCACAGGAGAACACTGGCACTTTTTTCCTTACTTTCATTACATTGAAGTGATATTTGTGGTCATAACCCTAAAATCAGTAAAATTGGACATTGGCCCTTTTCTATAAATGCACCTTCCAACATACTTGAAAACAGTCAACAGCAAAAATTAAAGAATGAAAATTAGAAATAATATAATTTAATGAGTTATTAGGAATACAAATAAAGCAATCTAACAAGGAGAAAATATTGTTTCCATCACTAATTTGCTAATGGCAGCCATGTATGTTAAATTTTTTAAGGAATGAAAACAATAAATATTTTTTGCCATTGAAATACATGATTTTTCAATCATAGTTCAAGGACTGCATTCCATTATTTTGAATTAAGCTATCAAAAAGCCAGATACTAAAACCAATTCCACAGTAGATGCCAGGTTTGATTAATATGAAGCCTATGCACGATATGGAAAATATCTGTAACTCTTGTCATAATTTTGTTCTACAATATCAGATCAATATTTTGATGTTAAAACCAAAATTGAATAACTGTTTCCACTACAACAGAAATTTGCTTTTCATATTGGTACAGAAAAATGGCTGAAGACATGAAAATTGAATTGATACCTGTATATCATGTTTAGATAAATAAACTGAAAAGCAAACGAAAAAGCTTTACCATTGAAAGATACATGGGGACGTTCAATAAACATGCTCCTCCAACAGCTGTATCTATTGGGATTGTCAATATTCATATCCCATGTTCTAAAGAAAAGACAAAACTAGTAAAATAGATACTTTTTATTAACGAATATACAATTGAAATGTAAAATTATTTTAGAATGCAGAGAATAAATTATAAAACCCTTCAAAGCTTTAGAAAAAAATTAAAGCCCTAATATTTAAAACAAAATTAAATTTATTTATTCCACGACTCCTTTGGATGAGTGTAACTATTTTATAAGCAGAATTAGTACTGCTCAGGTTGAATTAGCAGATTGAAATAAATCAGAATTTAATTACCCCATACAAATACTTCATTATTACTTTTCATCTTTATTTCCTTTTATTAACATTGGTAGAACTCTTAAACAATTAACTCTTGTTACAAATACATATATAACTGTTTATCCACTCAATACATTCCACAAATACATTAAAATCTCCAAATAAGCCTTTCATTTCATGACAAAACAGCTGCTCAGAGCAGTTGGTCTCAAAGGTCTATGTTGGAAAAATTAAATTAGAAAGAAATTGTACACCATAAAACAATCAAAGCTACCTAATTGACAAAGCAATTTTCAAAGTATTCAGCAGCAAAATCCACAGCTTCACTTAAAATAATCCAAAATCAGGATGACTTTTCTGTAATGAAGTCCTTTTTTTTATCAAACTCCACCAAATAAAAAGCATTATCCATGCTCTCTTGAATTAGCTTTCTAAATAACACATTCATTACATCAATATTTTAAAACATCGACTTTGATGATAGTTCTTATAACTTGTGATTTTTCCTGTCAAATAAACAGAAAATGTCAATGAAAATATTTTTCAGTAAATAAGCTTCCGTGGTCTGAATGAATCCATGGATAAACTATCCGTTTCAGGAAAATGTTTTCTCTAAGGGCAATGTGGTCACTTAATATAGGTTTTATTGTATTTCTGATTTCATCATTAATGTGCCAATAAGATAACAAATCAATTTGATTTAATATTCATTTTTTTCTCAAAAATTAAACAATTTTTTCCTTGAAAATTACATAACATGTGAAATGATAAATATCCTGTATTAATAATTAACTACTTTCAATTCAGCCAATGTACACGAAACCGAAAACCCAAAACACTTCCTTCAAAACACTCAATTTATATTCGCTACTCATTTCTTTCAGTACTAATTCAATGTCACTGCATTCCTCTCAGAAGCCTGTGAACCAACCTTTAAATTTGGTGATTGTGCACCTTTCACGCTGCTTGTCATTTTGCAAGTATTTTTCTCTCCGAAATTAACCTTCATGCACGTCTAATCTCATTTCTGAGTTTCCTATTTGTAATTCATGTTCATGACATCATTCAGTTATGTTTGAAGAAATCAAGCTTTTTTAGTCTTAAGACCCATAACTGCTTCATTTTAATACAACATATGCAGAGATTTTAACTGTAAAGATAATGTTTACAAATAGCCCACACAAGTCTTGTTTCAAGATGAAGTTGATTCAAATAAAATTGCCAAAACACCTTGGCAATCATCATAAAAATGAAGTATGCTTTTACATTAGCAACAGAACTTTAACAATATTTGATGTTATTCATATTGAGTATTAGACAACACATCTGTATACACCCAGAAAATCTTTTTCATTTGAAAATTAGGCTATAATCTCCAGTATTGATACTACTTAGTGCAAAATTTTGTCCCATGCAGCGAGACTAAACTTCCTAGATTTCAAACATACAAATAGATAAATAAACTAGATAGTATCTTTTTCCTTGTGTATAATATATGTTTTATACATTTAAAAAATAAAGAACAATTTGAAAAGATAAGTATACCGCAAACATATCAATCGCCACAATTCAGGGTCTCGGGCACAAATGTAAAATCCTCTGCAAACCTAATGATAAATAAATAAAAGTAAATCAAATACTCATTAATTACATTAAAAAATTAATTTAGTTTTTTCTTTCTGAACTAATGCAGTTACTATCAAAACTAGAAAAGTAAAATGCATAAAACCCTTTAAATACAAATATTCGTTTTATTTTTATGTTCTCTAAACTTATAAATTTATTTAATGTAATATTAGTAGTGTACAAAAATTTTAGTTTAAGGCATTTTAAGCAAGATACTCGTGTTTTAACACATGCCATATGCTGATTTTTGTTCAATAGACCATAAAACTCAAGTCAGCTAAAAGTAAAAATCAAATCTCAAAACAAGACATAGCATTTATTAACAGAAAAGAAACAACATGATACACATCTCAAACGATCAACAGAACGATTAATCTTGATTTAAAAGATGCTTTCGTTTTTAAAACCGGACAAATGCGCAGATGAAAGCACAATCAAACATGCACTTGAAATCAACTGATAAGTCTCTTGCTCTGCTCAGGGAAAGAATTCTAGTTCCACTACATAACTAATTTAAGTAATTGAAAAGAACATTTATTTCTAGCTGTAACAAAGAATGTTGGCTGTTGAGAACAGTGAATGAGTAAATGATTGCTGAAACACAAGATGAATGTAATGGGAATTCTATTCAAAATCACTTAATGTACTGAAAAGATTTTGCTATATTAGTTAGCTTGAGTTTTATAGTATTATACTAAAAATTAACAAAATATATATTGTTGCATAACATAATAAAAACATAACATAAAGATTGTAAAATTAAGAAATAAATTTAATGAGGTAAAATTGTCTCTTTTTCCTGGATAAGGAAGTTCAGGGCCGTTCTTGAGGTATGGAGCTTCCCATGCAAACCTCAGCAAGCTTCCCCCTCTTCAAAAGAATTTTATTTATAAAAGAAAGCCCTTCATCAAGCACATGTATTCAGAAAAAATTTAGGTCTCACGGTTCCCTAAATACTGTAATATTAAATGGACATTGCGTTTAATGATTTTATTACTTGTTTAGACCATTGACGAATTCAGAGGTATGTTTTACCAAAACGTATGGAACTTCTATTTTCTGATATAACCTGTTTCAGCATGTTTTTGATAGCCTTTTGATTCTGTAATCACTTCAGGAAGGATTCAAACCCAGTTAGCTCTCCCCTTCAAAATATCCTTGATGAGTGTTTTTGAATATACTAATGAGCAAAATATGCAGTTCAGAAGTATATTTTCTTACAATCACAAAAGAATCCACAAAGACTGAATAAGTATAAATTAATAACATCAGAAATGGGCATATTTATTTAAAGTTGGGGGCACACTGTCTTTCAGCTGACCTTACTTTTCAAGCTAAGTGCAAGTGGATGCCAAGCATCACTCAGGAACAGCCCTGAGAAAGTTAAATAACACATGAATTACTTATACCTCAGAATCTATTGTTACAAATTTAATCATCTTTATTGGATATAAATAATAAATTTTAAAATAAATATGAGAAAATTAGTTTTCCTCACCATAGCAATTTGCTCCAAAGATACCACATCAAGATCTTGAGTAACAACCCACTTCAAAATGTACAGAAAAATTTCAGGGGGAAGAGATGATATATGGCTGATCTATAAGAGATATCCTAATTAAATGAATGAAATAGATAACCTAAGCAAACAAATGGAATTAGCAGGACAAAAATATTTTAAATGAAAAAAAAATAGTGTTACATAAAAATGTAAGATGACAGCATAGAATAAGTAACTATCTGTGAGGAATAGATGAATTTGTTAAATAAATTTTAATGGGCATGTTTAATTTATAAACAGTGCCTGGTGGTCTTTTCAGATACACTAGAAAACATAATATAATGCAATAATATACATATTTAGGATTGGAAAATTTAGAAAGTTTTGTAAGTTAATAAATTTGTGGATGAGCCATTGAGTGAATATAATGAAAATTTAGCAGTAGCAAAGTTTTTTTTTTAAAGTTTGTCCCTAAAATAATGCTTTTTCATGAATTCATTATTTAAATTTTCCCTCATATCAACTACTTGCTTTGATCAACTAGTACCATATTTTCTCGGGTATAAGACCCCTTCATATATTTGCCCCTTCTCTTCAACTAAAAAGCAAAGGAAAATATCCACAAATAATTTCTGACAGGACTCTTCAAAAGGTGCATTAAGTACATGAGTAAAAACCACCGAGTGCACTATGATGTAGGTAATCACACAGCTGATAGTAAAAAACTTCCTGCCATTTTTAAATGAGACTTTCAAAGGGTAAACTTTCTAATGGAGTTCATATTCGTGTACAAAATAAAACTTGGATGCCAACTGATTTAACGACCAACTGGATAAAATTTGTATGGAATAGATGCATAGGTGATACGGGTATAATCATTCCTCATAAATTACATTTTGATACTGCACGTAAGTCTACAAAACTTCTACCAATTACCTTTTGATCATGTTTAGGTTGACAAATTCTTGAAGTACCTGCTTTTGTAGATATTTTTTGAAATTTTGTCATAAGATTGTTAGTTTCATCATCACTTCCTGAAAACGTTTCTTCTAGGTCACTATAAAAATAAAACAAAGTATTGAATATTTTGAAAATAATTCAAAAAACACAAATTAGATCATGATCAAATATATGCCATTTCATAATCATGTTCACACAGTTTCGTTTTATTTCATTTCTTTACAATGAATTTTTTAAGTATTCTATTCAAGCAAACTCATACATTAAAGTTTGAAAAAGCTTAGATACAATTGTACTATACCATATTTTGTTACTTTTTGGTAGTTACAGTAATGTTACTAGAATTCATAGAATAATTTAAAAAATTCTGTTTCTCAGTCTATTTCTAGTCCAGAATCAGTTAAAACTTAGAACTACAAATAATTTTGGGGGTACAAAATTCAAATACATTGGATTAAAATTGATTTAGTTTAAGTAAAAACAGTCAGATTAAATTTTATTTTTGTGATAGTAAAAAGTTTTACATTTCTTTCTTATGTTCTGGTGGCAAGCATTCCAGTTTTGATTTAATTTTTTATGTCAATTACACATAATTAAAACAGGCAATCTGGACTAGCACAATTTTCTTAGAGAAATTGATTTAAATATGATATTTCATTTCACTTAGTAGCTATGGTGGTTATGAAAATTAAAAAAGAAAATGTGCTACTCCATACCAATCAAAATATAATTTTATTCTTATACTTATTTGTTCACAAAACCACTCTTGTCACCTTAACTTTATTAATTTAAAAGTTATAAATTAATAACAATTTGAAACACCAGATTAAGTAAATTGCTTAATTTAATACAGTAGAATCTGGATTATCCGAGTGAACTGATGCCACCTCTGATGACCAAACACCAGGATAATATGCATGTAGTAACAAAAAAGCCTGTACGAAATGCAGAAAAAATTTACTGTACTACATATCACAACTACTGCTACTTAAAGATTCATAAAGCAAGGATTGTAAGGATCTCACATTGTGGCAGGCAGTAGTCTGCCTGCCAAACCAGTCAGACAAAATGAGCACTCATACTTAAAGCTTTATTTAAGCTTTAAAAAATTCAGCTTGGATAACAGACACTCGGTTAATTGGAGCTCAGATAATAAAGGTTTTACTGTACTTGAATACTTATATACACCATCCTTTAAAAAGTGGCAGGCAAATATCTTAACATTATTAAAATAGTTGATCAAATAGTTAACTTATACAGTAGATTTAAATCTTGATATAGCTGAACCTCTAACAAAGTAGTCTCAGGATTTGCAGTTCACCAAATTGTCTGTCATAATTACTACCTGGGGTAAAGATGGTTTGCTATGTTAAGTTCTTAAATAGCAATATAATTCTTTATGAAGAATTATTTGAAGTGAATAAATAAAATATTGGGCATCAGATTATAAAAATTAATAAATACTGTGGTCAAATTTAAAATAAAACAATACATTTATTTGTACTAATAGGTTCCATTCGCCTTCCTGGTGTTTTGTAAGGTTATATCAATCATGACAAAAGATAAATAAAATACTTTTATTTATCACATGCTTATCTCCAGCCTCTCAGCCATCAATCGATGAACAGACCAATAGTTCTGATGTGAAAAAATATGGCTTAAAAACACCATCAACACTATTTGCAATTCTATTGTCAAGAATTTTAGAGCAGTCCTTGAGGTGGTTTCCAGTCATTTCACACAGTTTGCAAAAGGATAAGATAACTGATCTCGTTACTCCAATACGGTGGAAGTATTTTTAGGTAGTTATGTCCGGTACGAAGTTGGAAGCAAGCGACTCCTACAGCTCTGGGCATGGAACCTGGGATAAGAGCTTTGTTCCTTAATAAAACATTAGAGACAAGTATATAAGCCTCTTGATGTTATGCAGAGGTAAAAGGGATTTAGGTTGGGGCATCTGTGCTCTAGCCTTAGCCAATTGGTCTACTAGTTCATTGCATTAATCAAAAATAAATGTTTAATTGATGCATTATTAATACTTTTCTTTGCAAAACTAACTGTTTTTAAAAATTGACAATTTTTTGCAGTTTATGTACCATTTTACAAAAGTAATTTGTTAAGCTTTAAAAAAATTAAGACTAAAGCTATTTTGTTCTCTTGCCAATGAAAACCTAGCACAGGATTTGGGCAAAATACCTGGCAGAATCACTATAACAATCAATATGAGGAAATGTGTACTGTAAAACCTCTCTAAAATACTGTGATTCGGAGAAAATAGTTATTAAGAGAGGGAGTAGTTAAATAATTTCAGAAAAAACATCTGAAAATCAATAAAAAATATATATTATGTGTAATGTGATAGGGAAGTATAACTTACATTAATTAGTTAAAGAGCATTCTCTAAGGTCAAGGACAAAAACATAACTTAGAGAATAGCACAACTAATGTTCATTGCTACTAAGATCTCACACCAGTATAGAATAGTGGTTTCCAAAGTGGGGCTTGTTAACCTCCAGGGGTTTGCAATACGATTTCAGGAGGTTAAAAAGCAATCAATATTTCACTATTCAAGATGGAGAACTTCCAAGAAAAGAAATTAAAAATTCCACTATTTTATCCATCTCTTATTTTCTAAAAAATGTTCAAAAAATTATTGTTAAAAAATGTCTGTTGATATATGTATTGGTTGGTTGATTTGGGTTTTATGGCACAAGGGTATATATATTGGTAACATTGAAATTATAAGCATTACACCAAACATTGTCGAACTAATTACTGAAAATCAGCTTAGTTATTCACATCAAGACTTAAGTATATATTTTGATTTCACTAATATTAAAATTTTGTATGTTAAGAGCTTTCCAATTTTAATACATTTTAATTTATAAATAAAAGTTTGCATAATATTTACTCTTTAATTTCATTAGTTTTTCGATGTTTCAGAACTTTAAATTGCCATCACTAATCCTTAATGTAATTGAGTCTTTATATTTTATAATCTATTTAACAGATAAATATTTTATTCCCTATATTAAAGTGAAAAATAAGGATCTATATAATTTTCAAGAGGGTCCTTGGACCACGAAAAGTCTAGAAACCAATGCTATAGATGTCAATCAAAAACTTACTACAATTGCTTTGGTTTTTTAATTTTAGTTAATTACTATTACAAAAGGACTAATTAAACATGGATTCTAAACCACTACATCCATGCCCAGATCAGGAGTCAAACCCAGGATCTGTGGAGAAGTGTGAAGCAGAAGGAAAACAGCTAAATTCATTATTTTTTTCATCCTTCTTAAATACCTTCTTGCATATTTCACATACTACATACATAAAAATTAAAATATACCTTTCATCTGCTGATTCTTCGTAATATTCATCTGAAATAATTGTATTATGTAAATGTAAATAAACACATAGGTTGAAAAGAAAATACACGAAAATTACTTTTTAAGAATTCCAGTAATAATTTCAAAACCTACCAATATAGTCAACCATATTTTCATCAATACGGAATTCAATATCTGGTACTAGTTGAATAGCTTTACGGTATAATGCAATAGCTAAAAATAAAATGAAGTAAAAGGTAGATAAAAATTATTATGATTGAATTTTTACAATACATTTAATATACTAATTGACAATAGAATGAATAATTTTAGGAAACATTTATTCTTTCACATATCACTTGAAAAATGTTTTTAAAAATTCTGAAAAATTATAATCCCTTACATAATGATTAAAATTTAAAGTATTAAAATTAATCATCTTTGTCAGGAGTTCTGAAATTATGAAATCTGTGGAAAGTGACATGTGGATCAAAAATATAATATTTAAATAAATATGATAATTGTTTGAGTTTAATATTTTTTAACATTACAGTAGAAATTTTTTTAACCATTTTATTTCAGTAAAAACGTAAATAACATAAATCCAAAACCACCTAAAATACTCCATGTATGCAACAATCTGCATGCTAAAACGAAAGAGACAATTTCTGTAGTATACTTTTCAAATTTAAAAAACCAAGTTTCTAAAATTATATTTTTCTATAAATTTGTTATAAACTTCAACCTTAAATATTTTTATTTTTGTATTTTATTATGATTGTAATTGTTAAGAATTACTTTATTGTGGGCCTTAATCACTCTAATTTTTCTATTAATACGATTTTCTAAATTAATATTGTAGGCATATCCACATGATTAACTGTTATCGACAATTACAAAAAATCGGTGAACATACAATTGAGATGAATTGTAGATAAAAAATTGTATTGAAAATGAATTAGACACAGAAATAAAGATACTTTCATGATATCAGAATAATATAAATCACAACCATAATTTACTTTCAAGCAAAATTAAAATGATAAAACTATATGTATTTTGCATTAGTTTAAAAAACTATTGCATGAATTTCCTTAATCTTTTAATAAACCAGCATGTTGTACTAATTCTTCGAAGTGGAGCTGAAAATTAATTATTTAAAAGAAATTAAAGGCAAATTTTAAAATGGACAATCAATAAGGCAACTGATTTTTTAATAAACATCCAAAATATGCTAGTGATTAAGATGCAAGATGCATTTTCACACTTCATAAAATGTTTTTTAGCAGAAATAGCAAATTTACATAAACAAATTGATGTTCTTCAAACAATAAGCAAAAAAGAAAAATTATAAAAGAAACTGCAAAAATTTAAATCATTTTCTGAAATAAACCTTAAAAATTGGTATTTGGATACATATGCCAAAACATTTATATAGACAACATTGAATTCTATTTATCATTAGAATTCATAGGTCTATTAATGTCTCATTTAAATTAAACACTCCATTAGGCTTATATTGATAAGATTTCATAAGAATTGGATCTTATTTTCGTATCCAACAATCTAAATCAGCAGTTTTTAGGTCTTTTAAAGATGCATGCTAACTTGAGTATACACCACTCGAACCATCATTATAAACTTAAATATTTTTTCATAGGGTTGAGATCTTGTGGCCATTTCATCACATGTTCACTGAAACGATTTGATGCTGAAGTCAGTTCCTTGTAAAGGAAGAGGAAATAGTTTCCTGTTGAAAACTTTGATTTGGTCAGAATATTTGGGTTCTGTAACCTAGAGGTTCTTCCAGCATTGAATCCTCTGCATTCAATTTCTGACATATAAATTCCAAATTCAGTCCCTTTAAACCAACAATACCATCACTAAAATTCAACCAAAACTTCGATCCTATGTTCTATTTAGTCTTCAAATCCTGCCAATGAAACCAACCATAAGACCAATCCAAGTGGAACTTATTTTCATCACTAAACAACTTTTACCCTTGGTTCTGAATCACAAGTCAACCACATACAAGGACAACTGCACTTTAGTAAGAGCTGGCTTTATGACATATTTGATACACACAATACATTTTTTGGCGCATAGTTGGCACCAGCTGGATAATTGATTTCGAGTCTGACAAATTCAAATCTTTCTGTACTTATTTTTAACTATTTCCTTCTTAGAATTATTCCATTCCATAACGTGATGATTTCCTAGGGTCAGATTTTCTTCCAAGGACATATTTATATCATTATTGATTAAAAAATCAGATTGTAGAGTTGAGCTTGCCAAACTCAGAATTCTGTCTAATCAATTTTCCAGAATCTCTCAAACTATCAATATGACTTGCTTCCAATATCCATAAATGTTTGTCTATGGTCCAGGATTTATTGAAACCACTTCAAGTGGAAGCCCAAAGCATTAACTTTAAAATCGAAAATGCATTTTTGTTTAAAGAGCAAATTTGCAGTAGTTTGATTTAAAACAGTGTTGCAAGAGTTCAAAGAGAAAATCTCCTTTCATAGAATAAATAAGATCCATGAGAAATTGTAACTATAATCTCTCAATAATACTTGGAACATTTTGATTGAGACATTTTAGTATATTTTCTAATATTTTCGGTGGACCATTATTTTTTCTAGCAACCAGTATCACACAAGCTGCTAACCAGTTTGAGGAATGCTGCTTTATTTCAAATGAACAATTTTATGATCCAAAAGTTAAATGATTTTGTTTACTTCTGTCAAGACTAAAGAATACCCAGTTAAGCATATTCTCTTTCCTGATTCACTTCTCTGATGTCCATGATTCACCTATCAATACATGCAACATTTCTTTCTTGTCGAAGATTAGATCAAGGATTTGGCACCAGAAGCTGACGACAGACAAGTCATTTGTAACTGATGCATTTTGTATAAAAATTTTAACAAAGAATGAAATTATGACTAGAGAATATTTGAAAAATTAGAATGAAACCCAGAACCAAACATCATCCAAAAAATCTAAAAATGACCAAATTGTGCCTTAAAAAACTCAAAAATGACCACAAAATTTTAAAAATGGACAATGACTTGAAAAACTACTGATCTAGAATCAGGAAATTACAAACAAAATGTCTAGGAAGTACTAACAAGTTGACACATCAACAAAATTCAGGCCCTGGTTATATCAAACTTGCAATACAATATAATGAGGAATGTATCACAATCATAAAATAAAACACATTACGCAAGAGGTACTATTAATGGAACAGAAAATTCCAACTTTGGATGATGATATACAGTGACAACAATTACATGATGATACTGCTGAAATAGTCAATTGCACAGAATCCTCAAAAAAGGACTTATTCAATCAAAATTCTACACTTGGTATGAAAACTATGTAGCAAGTGTATTAGATAATGGGAACACCCATTTTGAGAAAAGTCAGTCAGGAAAAGTTGAGAAAAGAGAACCATAGTCACAGATTTTTTCAAATTTTTACCATAGACATGGCAGTGAAACCCATAGATCTCAATTATTTAAATATTTTGTCCAATATTAGCTGAAATACAGGAATTTAAAAATTGGTCAATTTTACAAAATGGCAGCCATCTTAGATTTGCCACTGTCTATAAATGATCATAACTCGAGAACTAATAGTTCAAATTTAGTAATTTTGGTACCAAATGGTAACCATTTATTTCAGGTGTATATAAGCCACAAAACCAATGGTAATTTTACATTTTAGTAGATTTTTTACATGGAAAATGAAAAAAAATCACTTAAAAACAGTAGACTTTAAAGGGTTATAGAAAAACGAACCCTCTTATTTTTTCTGAAACTTTGTAAAAGTATTAACTAACATATGCACTTGAATCTGACAAGAATTCAGTGGTAAAATTCTTCGTTTCTGAATAAAAGCTATTCTAATGATATGGCATATGTATTTCAAAAAGGTGGTCATCTTACAATGCAAAAATAACCATAGCTTAAAAATATGGTCAGTTTTTATGACGTACTAATTCAAAGCAGGCTCACATTAAATGTAAAAATATCAATAGAACATCAAATTACAGTCCTATGTATTTTTTTAATTTATTTTATCACATAGTATCTTTGAAAAAGTATATTAAGTACCATTGAAGAAAAATTGTTTTTATTTATTTAAATCATTTTTTTTATATTTTACAAAATTTTATGTGTTTTATAATATTTAATTACAAAATTTATGTTTAAAAAATTAAATTTATGCTTAGGAACCACTTGTGTTAGTAAAAACATCATATTTTCAATATTGCATTTTATCATTGCTAATTTGCTTGATAAACTCATTGCGTTATGTACACATCACTTTTTCGCAAAATTTCAATGCTATTAAGAAAAAAAGATTAATTGTCTGGATACTGTATCATAGTGGCAGATTTTTCTGAAAATTATACCTGCATTATACACAAGATGCCATTCAAATAACAAGCAGGCTTAAGGATCTTGAATGGGCTATTTAAATATTTTTTTAGTGTGAAATCTTTCTGTGTTATAAGTGACAATTTAGTTCATGACACTTGCAACATTTTGGATTTTACAAAAAATAATTGTCAAACATTTAAAAATTTAATGAAAGAGCTGATTTTTTAGCCAAAGATGCTTTAAATTTAGCAATTGATGTAAATTGTAACATTTCTAAGTGTTACTTGAAAGCCTCATATTATGACAAGCTTGTTGCTAAGTGGAACGAAGAGTATGTCTAGTCTGAGAAAGCTGGTCACACCAAAAAATGTTTTCCTACTACTAAGCATAGATTGAACTCAGAATTATTTTTCTTCACAAACTTCAAAATTACACAATTTTTATCTGGCCATGGAAATTTTGCTAAATATCTAAATAGGTTTCATCTTCAGACTAATGATGTGCGAGTGTTCTGAACAGCAGCCACAAGATGTGGAGCATTTGCTTTTTAGTTGTCCTGCATTCAATGCATGAAAATTCAAGAATGTGCCTACAAAACGATTTGAGAAAATTAGATAAAACATGGCCAGTGAAACTCAATGTTTTTGTTAAATCTAATCTGATTTTCTACTCATTTGTCAAGTTCATAAATTTTGTAATTTTAGTTAAATTGTTTTCCACTGTTTCTTTGTGAAATCAACTTACTTCTGTAAGCCCAGTGTTGTACTTCTGTGGTGCACAGGGAGTTTGCTTTTGTTCAATAAAAAACAGTTAAATCACACAAGTTCCACAAATTAAAATACAAAGTGTTTCAATGATGGGAACTCAGACCAATACAAAAACAAATTTTAAAATTATTAATTTTGCCATAAAAGATGATGGTGTAAAAGTTGAGTGATACTTTGCCTCTTGTCATGGAATAGGAGCTTATTATATTGGTGGAACCATAAAATGTATGGCCACTTTAAGAAGCTTTAAGCGTCCGTGCAAGGATGTAATATTAAATGCTTTCGGACAACTTTACAAGAGTTCATTAAAGAATTAAAATATTTTTTCGTAGCGAAATTGTAAACAATAAATTAGCAGATAAGTACACAATGGCAAATATGGAACAGACGTAGCATCCGTCATTTGGCGTGTTTCCATTTTAGGGGGTCGGCTCCAAATCTAGCAAAATATGTGGGTTGTTTATTTGCATCTTTTACATGGAAGATTTTTTGGAATTGGAAACCTTTTTTAAATTTTGTACGACCTCCAACCATCCAAATAAATAGTAGTTACTGGCTCAATCCAGTCGTTAATCAACCCAATCAAAGTTTCCTTAGTTCTATCATGTGCGGCTACTAAAAAAGCTTACCAGATCCCTCTCAACTCCCCCAAAAATCCACAGCATACCCTTGGTTATATAATCTCTTACCAAACTTTGATTCATCTATCTCAACAATTTTGCCCACCCCACCAATCTTCTTCGACGTTAATTCAATATAATCCAAAATTTATTCATTTACAAACTGTCTTCAATCGGCCAAAGTGTGGGATGCAAAAAAATACTCAATATCGCCAGTTTTGGTCCCTCTAACCAACTCATACGTAAAAAAAAAACCCATCCATCCTCAACTTACTACTTGTAAACCATGAACCTGTCCTAACCGATTTATGACTTCCAAACATAATTACCCGTCCGTTTCCTGCATACCCACATAAATCAATCAGACTTTGTTGCCATAGGTGTCAGCTTCATTTCCCCATTACACTTAAAACACTTCATATCACTACTATGACGCTGCCTGTAGGGTTGCCAGAATGGAAGCCAGTGGAATATTCGGGAAATACCAACCTAAGAAGTGTAGGGGTTGCAAGAAACCACATAAATTTGAGAAAAAAACACCAAATAAAGCGGCGCCAAAAAAAATGACCTATACTACATCTACCCATTTAAATTTAAACTCATATTTACAGCACACTTAATCAACATTTCAGAATTACTTCTGAAATGTCGATTCATGTCATAAGATTAATTAGTACTGGAGGATGCAAATTTTGTTTTGCATAATAGCCAATGAAAGCATTTAATGAATTTCATCAATTACCCCAACAATGATTCTTATAGAAAGTAATCTGGCAATTCTAGATGTAAGGATATATTTTACTTTAAATGCACAGAATGAAGTAAGCAGTATCAATTCTAGATAAGAAAATATCAATGAATTTTCAATTGCCATCAAACTATCAATGCTATCAAAGTAGACAATCAATTCTACATGTAAAGTAAGAAATATTTAAAACTATTCAAAGGATGTTGACAGACAAAAGTATCACTTATAATAAAGAGAAAATAGATATTAAAAAATATGGTGGCAAAAATAAAATAACAACATTTACTTTTGAAACAGTACAACACAAATAAAAGCAGAATAAAGTATGCAAGGACTCTGCAAATGAAACTTTATGACAACTTACCATCTTGTAATTTTCCAAGCCGCTCTGCTTGAACACCACCAAGAAATAAATATTTTGCCTACAATATATAATTTTATCTTTAGTAAAATATCTATCACAGGAGGTGATAAAATAACCACAATACAATCTAGATATTATATAAATGCAGAATAAGTATGGAACTTGCCTTTTCTTCAATGGAGTCTGCATTAGAAATTGACAATGGTGATTTTTTTGAAACAGATGGTTCTGCCTTTTCTTTACTTGGAGATAGTTCTATCTCCCTTTTCCACTGAAGACGAAAACTTTCCAACTCAGTTTCCACAGGGTGGACATTCATTGAAGAAGATGGTTCTTCGTCTTGAGTTTCATCAACATCTTCTGAACCGCTGCCAGCATTGGCAGAGCTTCCAACTCTGCCAGCTGGTGCTGATCCTGGATTACAGTTCGAATTGTCCTGGGAAAGACAAAAGTTAAGAGCTTAATTTTCAGATAAGTCACATCTGATAAAACTTCAAATACAAATTATCTGTAGTTTGAAAACTTGCACTCAAGCAGTAATTCAACTTTAAACACATACATTAAGGTTTTCCTTTTTTTTATCTTTCTCCAGACACCAGTCTTTACCACACGTCTGTCTGACAGCTCAATAGTCTAAAAACAGTAATAAAATGTTAAAAAAATAAATGCCCAAGTTAGCTCGATCCATTTTTTCGAAGTTTTGTAAAGCCCAATGGGAGAAAAATTGTGGACAAGTCTGAAAATAGTCAAATATATTTGTAAATGAAATACTCATTTAGTATTCAGTTTCTGAAGCAAGCAAAGAATCTACATATGTGCTAGGAGATTGAATGGGAATGGATTGGAAGAGACATGAGAAAAATCTCATCTATTCACCTAGGCATAAGTGACCAAGGATGTATTTAGAGTGGCCAACATGGCTTGAGTCTTGTGTGAGATATTTTAAATGTAAAAACAATTAAAAAACAGCAAAAACTGTAGTTTCATTTATCACACAATTAAAATGCATACACATGTCAGAAAGTAGTCAAAAATCATAAACCTAAATTTCATTTATCGTTTCGACCTTTCAATTTGAATAGAAAACCCAGAAGAGAAGTTTGAGCCCCTTCCAAAATTATTTTCTGAATATGGACCTCATGTTTATTATTAAAAACTTACTAATACTCATTTTTTCTTCCTGAATTTATTAGAATAGGAATTAGGAAACATGGACAGCTTTTATGTTTACTAAGGGACATACATTTAAGTGCATACAAAAAAACATACTAATAAAAGACAAAAATATAACTAATAAAAAAGGCATACCAAATAAAAACAAATACTTGTAAAGATTACTCACTATTTTATTTTCAGTCATTTTATCATTCTTTTAGAGAATTTTTTGAAACATTTTAATCAAACTGAAAAGCAGTTCCTGTTACTTCTTCATATGAATTACTTCTACATACACATTTCTTCTGTATGTTCAAGGATAGAGTTTTCGTAGCATATTAAATACTTGGAAAATAACTACATGAAAGCAATTGGAATATTGGAGATACCAATAAAACAACCCATTGCACTGCAAATATTTATGAACAATGCCATCAAAGGAACATGTAAGGGGTTCATGACTTAGAATGTATTTAACAATTACTAAATATTTTAGTAATTGCAGATCTTTTAATCTAAACTTAATTCATTTATTTTGATAAGAATACAAATTCTTGAACTGTTCATTTTCATACATCAGCAATATATCAAAATTGCAGATTAAGACAGATTCACAAATACATGTGTACTTGAGAAGGGTGAATCAGCGGTCCTTGATCACCTAGTTCTAGTAGATCACAAATCTTAAGTTGATTCATCTTTCTTTTTATTGATAAAAATATAAACAAAAGTCAGGTGAAAACATTGAGACTAAAAATACAGTATAGTGGATTTAATCTGAGGAGTAATGACTCAATCTCAATTCACCTCAATTCTATTTCTTATCTTAAACTAAAGTTCAGATTTGAGGAAATGAACATCTAATTTCGATATACATAGTCCCTTCATATCTTAATTTTAATTCGTAAATATTATGGTCAACCCACAGGTAGAAAAAAAACTGTTCCAGTAATTGACCAAATTGGTCAATTACTGGATTTTTAAGCTTTTTCAAGCAAAGTTTAATTTAAATTTTATGATTAAATGTTTGACAATTGTTTTGAGTAAATTAAATATATAAAATGAGCCTGTATACAGTATTTAACCAAATGGTCAATAACTGGAAGAGAATCAATTACTGGAATGGATTAGATAAACTGTCAGCAGTCTCAATAAATGAAGATAAAGTGAGAAAGGCAAAAAATCTGATGAAATTAAAATGATTACTAGTTTAATATTCATACTAACCATTATCATGTTTACTAATTTAATATTCAATATATGCTCTATTAAATGTTTACCAAGCAATATTTGATAGAAATATACTGGTGATTGCTAAAATAGTTACAATTTGAATTTTATTTCAAAAATAAATAGTGGTCAATTGTTAGTGTAAATATTATACTCTGAACTGAGATAAAAATTCTATATACTATCAAATATTAAAAATTGCACTACAGCTCATTTTAATCACCATCCTTACAAGGTAAGTGCAATCGGTAATTTGCTAGAGGAAAAGTTTTACATGAAAAAAACAGCACTAACTGGTCGATTACTGGTTGGATAACCCTATTTTGATACTAGAAATAAGGATCTAATTTACACAAAAACGTAGTTACAGTAACACATTAAAAATTAGATTGCGAGATTCATAAATACATGTACACTCCTGTATTAAAACACGTGAAATTTTAATCTCTTACGTAGTGAGTAAATAATTAGTAAAATTCTACTTCACATATGGCGTAGGCACTCAGAAGTAAACAATTTTCCTTAGTTCAGAGTAAAAATTTTAGTCCTTTTAAGTGCAATTTTATTTAAATGGAGCTCGAGATTTTCTTTTGTATGGGAGACGAATTCGCTTCTGTTGAAAGCCAGAGTAGATTGCTCAAAGAAACAAGGCGAATGCAGAAATCGAAACTGAAACAAACCGCCCCCAGAAGCACCAGAACTTGTTCGAAATTCTAACTCAGAAATGAAGTCATTCAATTCTGCGCAGAATGAACGTTTTTGTAATGCACTATCCCAATTTGAAGTTTTTCCCCCAGTGTGACATGCCATTATATGGAAGAAATTAATGAGCATTTTTAGATTTACAAATATTTATACTCAAAATATACCTTGATTTTACAAATATTTATACTCAAAATTAACACCAGCTATTATCTCGAATTCGAACCTTGCACTACAAATAAGAGAAAATCTCACCATGGTTTAGCTATTTAGTTGTTCAGATATATATTTCTCTGTCAGAATTAAAACGAATAACACAGCAATTATAACGACGAGCAGACGATACCGCAGCCATTTTACGAAACATTAATCGCTGACGCAATTCATATGATTGTAAACAAGAGGAAATATCGAGATTCTAGAATCCAGAGTATTTACTCTGTGCTAGAATCATGGAAAAATACTTGTAACGGGTACCTTTAATTTGCAATCAGTATAAGGATAACGACTAGTTACTCTCATTCAATTTTAAATAGTTAAAATTCGTTTGCTTGTCATAATACGATTGGGTAAGCTAAAAATTCAGCAAAACTCTCCTTCTATGACCACGGTAGCCTGGTTGGCATAGTAGAGTATTATCAACCAAAATGCTGCAAGTTCGAAACTCAATCCAAGATCGTCGTGTACGTAGGGGTTGGTGGACATTTTTTCTGTTGTGGCCTCAAATGTCCTCACGTTGGCAAGGTGTCGAAGTTTGGATAGTGGTGCAACCTCGTTATCTCATCATGGTTCAAAATTACGAGGCATTGTCCTCATATCTTTCCCTTCTGGCATTGATCTCTGACCCGTTGTGGTGCTCTAGTGCAACGTTAATTCAATTACTTATCTTCCTTCTGTGAACGAAGGGGGTTGGTGCACGTTAAATCTGTCGTGGCCTCAAATGTCCTCACGTTGGCGTGGTGTGGAAGTTTGGAGAGTGGGATGCCAGCTCAGGTGTGACCTTGTCGTCTGACCGTGGTTCAAAATTACGTGGCGTAGTCCTCGTATCTATCTCTTCAGGGGATGATCCCGGACCGTAACCAACAGTCAGTTGCGTTGCTCCAAAGTGACGTTAATTAATTTACATACATACTCCTTCTGCGGTAGGTAGGCAGGTATTTTAATTAACGTCAAACTGGAACAACACAACGGGCTATTGGTGACGGTCCGAGATCAATCCCAAAGGGAAAGAGCCGAAGACAACTACACGTAATTTTGAATCACGGTCAGATGTCGACCTCCTGCGAACAAAATAAAATTTAATTCGAGATTGTTCGTTGAGAAATTTTGTTGTTATAATAAATAGCGTTTCTCACGGCCTTAAAATCACATGTATAATTTGAAAATTGGGGGTAGGTAGTAAATTAACATCGCACCGGTGCAACACAACGGGCTATCGGCGAAGGACCGGATTAATACCAAAGGGAAAGATCCAAAGGTAACGTCTCGTAATTTTGAACAACGGTCACATGACGAGAACACCTGAAATGGCATCCCACTCTCCATACTTCCACACCACGCCAAAGAGGATATTTGAGGCCACTACAAATTTAACGTGCACCAGACCCTGTATACACGACGGTCTTTAGCTGAAATGAGTTTCGAACTCGAAACCCTCCGGTTGCCAATCCGTTTCACTACCAATTGGGCTACGGGGTCATCGTAGCTCAGTGAGTATGTGCACTGCTCTAGCAACCTTCGAGTTGTAGTCTGTGCAGGTTCGATTCCAGAAAGGTACATTCCTCCCTGGGTGTATTTCTCTTTTGTGTCAACAAAACTGTTATTGTGTGTACGTGTCTATTACTTGATATTGTATGTGTCTGGCGCAGCATGGCCAAATATGGCCCTTCCGGCATAAAACCTTCAAACCAACCAATCCATCTGGGTTATCGCAGCCCCAAAATCACATAAAATTTCAAAATTGGGGGTAGGTATGATATTTTTAATTAACGTCGCACTGTGGCAACACAACGCGCTATTGGCGATGGTCCGGGATCAAACCTGAAGGGAAAGAATCGAGGACACCACATAATTTTGAACCACGATCACATGGCGAAGCAACACCTGAGCTGGCACCCCATTCTCCAAACTTCCACACCACGGCAACGAGGATATTTGAGGCCACGACAGATTTAACGTACACCAGTCCCCTGTGTACACGAAGGTCTTTGGTTGGATTCGATCTAGCAACCCTCTGGTTATCAATCCGTTACTCTTCCAACCAGGCTACCGCGGCCGTAACAATTGGGGATAAAACCTAGTTGACTTCAAGATCTTGGCTTTAGTTTGGAGAATGCGTGCTCAATTTTTATCGTTTTTGATTTTGCAATAAATAATGCATACTTTGATTTCATGAGTCGAACCTTTTGGCAAGTAAATAACTCAAAGCAATTTTCATGTATCAAGAGTCCCAGGGGTGCCCATCCCCCCAAGCCCAATGGCGCAAATCCCCCCCCCAAAAAAATTATTTACCGCCCCCCTCAAATCCAGTTAACCATATAACCTTTACTGAAATCTCAAATTTCCAACTGAATCCACACAAAGCTCTACGTTTTGTAAATCAGTTAGAGAAATAAAATTAAGAGATAAATTTGGATGAGATAAATAAAACCAGAACAGCTAGGAAAATGATCAGTTTATATTTATAACAGCAATTTCGTGTATAAAAAATGATATTACTTACACTTTGCAAATGAAAATAACTATAATATAGTAAAAAATAGTTGTTTTGAAAGATTATGAATGTTATATGAATAAAACAAGTATTTTACCTTGACCTTCTGTTTAAGAATAATTTTTATATTCATAGAAAAACTCTAAAATTGAATGAATGGAAGAATGGAATATAAAAAATGTAACACATCAATGAAGATCAATAATTTTATAATCAGATATTGAAAAAACGTACTAAATGTGTAAAAACTAATGATATGAGTATTATCGTAATGTTTACATGAGTTGCGTAAGTATTTATAAAACCTTAAAAACTAAATTGTTTTAGAGTAGTGACAAAACAGCTATCTTATGCGGAGGGAAGAGAAAACATTCGAACACTCTAGGTTGACAAAAATTTATAGTATGACCAGAAAATAAATTCTTTAAGCACAGGGATTTATGTACTATTTATAAGATTTTAACAGAAGTTTTTTTTTCTCTGTGCACTTGATATGTGGTAAACTTTTCGATAATTTCTTCATTTGTGATGTTCTTGAGAATGTCATTCTCAGATGATAGTATCAATAAGCTTGACAACCAATCGTCCCCTAAGCTGCTTCTTAACCTGTTTACAATCTTTAAACGGCTCATCGTCCTTTCCGCTAAGCAACTTGTGACAGGTAACGATAAAAGGATACGATACAGCATGGTGAGTTGAGGAAATGCTGACATATACTGCAGGCATCTGTAGGGCCTAATAAAGCCTCTTTTTACCCACTGATCAACAGCCAAAAGCAACTCATCATGGTTCTAAATCTTCCTCCTCCACTCCATTCTTTACAGACTTCAACTTCATTTCCACCTTCACCTCCTGATCAGATTCCCTGTCTGGTGTCCTATTTTTACACTTTTCCTTCTCTAAAACCAGGTCGGAAATGTCAATTTCTGAGTGAGTAACCTTATACAAATTTGCAAAAGTTTCTAGTTCCTCTATTATTTGGTCACTTTCAAGATCGTAAAATCCACACGAAGTATTTCACTGATGAAGAATCTGGCAAGAATTTATATCCCTGCTTTTCTTTTTCTCTTGTAATTTCAAAATTTCTTCATGTGAAAGCACTGCCATTTGTGAGATTGTAGAAAGAGAACTGTCAGAATCTGTCATTGAGTTGTTTAATAAGTGAATCTAATACTTGAAAATAAACTTCCACTTTGATCCTCTTAAGAAAATCATCTATTCTTTTATCGATAGCCATTTTATCCATAACCTCTTACATTTTCTGCTTCTACGGTGGGGTTGCGAAATATTATTCACATCAGCAAAGGCAATAATTGAATCATTCACTTTATTCCACTCCGACTCACTTCGCATTTTTACAAGTTTAGTTTTGGCTTTATCAACAATTTTTGATACAATGCTATAATTAATTATTTTTGGTTGTAGAACAATTGTGATTGGTGACACTTTGAAAATAGCTGAGGCAACATGTATTGAGCAAATGTTTTCAAAGTCGGTCATTTGTTTCCACAGGCCAGTTGCCAGTGCCTTTGATTCACTAGCAGCTTTTTTGTCAATGGACAAACTATGCAACGTCTCCTTTATTGTGTCATAGCAGGTGACAACTGTTTGCAGTGCATCATTTCTGCTTGACCATCTTGTAGTTTGCACTCTTTTCAGTTTCCTTATTTTGGTTGGACCCTTGTAGTTTTTAGTAAAAAGATCATGCCTTGTATGACCTGACATGAAGACATAATTCCTCTAAAAGGGTAAATAGATTTTTCATTTGGGGGCTCATATCCATAGATTTTTCCGCAATTCCGCAATTAACGCAAATCTGTGCAAAGAACACCATATATAGAGCGCTTTGGGACATTCTCTCTGGATTAGCGCTTTTACACCATTGAATTTTCCTCTTATATTACCAGCCCCATCCATACTTTGACCAACAATTCCACTTGGGTCAAGACCAAGTAAATTTAGGCATTTCATTATTTCTTTAAAAAGATTTTGGTCTGTGTGGTATCTCCACTAATTAAAACCTTAATGAACCGCTCTTCAGGTTTGACATTTTTCTTTGGGGCACCATGCGGGTCAGTATGTTCAATATAACGAACCACTAATGTTGAACATTCTTTTTTACTAATGTCTTGAGTTGAGTCTAGAATAAATGTTAGTCGTTTTTATACTATCTATGATTTTTGAAGCAACGATGTCACTCATTATGTTAATTACATCGTAAATGTTTCGATAACTCAAGAAATTAGACCCCAGCTTTACTTTTTCAGCTCTAGCTTTATCAATTTTTTCAAGGTATACCCTAGCATCAGGACTATATTTACTCAATAGCCTAAAAAGACCTATGAGTTTTTCTTTTGCTACATCCTTTTAACGAAATCGAAGCATTTCTTCACTTAAATATCGACAACAATCGATGACAACAGACAGCACTTCTCGATTGGGATGGACTAACTGATCTGATTATGCAGCTAAACGTGAATCAATCCTCTTTTGAGAGATCCATTGGATCCTCGCAATTTGTGCTAAGTGGGTTTTAGATTTTTCATGGAGCACACTATCCCGGTCCCCTTATGCTCTGTCCATCCTCTATAGCCAATTGTTCCCCATACTGACTGTTCGCGTGGGAGGGAAAACAGTACATGACAAGCAAAATACGGCATCTTTTTCTTGGCTATATACCAGCCATTTTCTAACTTTTACACTTTTATATGGTAAAACTTCATTCTTCCATGATGGGTTGAATTTTCTTCCACCTGTTGAAGGAAAAGTGACAAGACAAATCTTGATTTTCCAAATATAGTGCTTTATTTATTTCTTCAGCTGACAGTTTGATGTTGGCATATGATGCTGGATCTCTTGGGATTTTCAATCTATCATCAGGAGAATCTTCAGTTGTTAGAGTTTCCTCTTGTTGAATGGAAACTGAAGGTCTTTCAGCAGATGGATTGCTACATGATTCTACCTCTCCGTGTCCTAATTCAGTTTCATCAACTTTTTCCTGACTTTCATTTTCATCAAGGTTTTCAAAATCTACGCCTTGGGTCATACTTGATGAAGAGGGTTGTATTTCTAAATCTTCAATGACGTTTTCAGGAATCGAACAGCACTGAACTAAAATTCCTTTCCTTCTCCGAGAGACTACACAAAACGTACACGGCTACCTGCTTTCAACTGGTGACTTAACTTTATCTTGTCTATGGGACTACTAGCGATCCACATGACGTAACGGTGATGGACGGAAAATCTCAAGGTGTCAGATGGCTATGAATGGGCAGAGTATCAGCGCTGCCAACTAAGCGTGCTCAATAAAAAATTATGGAATAACTTCCTATAGTGAAATTGTTGTCATAGCAGGAAACAGTAGTCTTAAACAATTTCAGAGATAGTCTAATCACTTATGAAAATATGTATTGTATATATAACAATAAAAAGGTTTCTTGTTAAATAATTTTTTCCCGAAAAATTTCCACCCTGAAAATTCCCCCAAAAAAACCGCCCTGAAAAAATTCCCCCCTCCCCCCAAAAAAAATTTGATGGCGCAACTTGCGCCATGATCCCCTGTGGGCACTCCTGAAGAGTCCAGTACTAGAGCTGTACTTTTGTTAAGTATAGATCACAGTTAAAATTTTACGTAGTTAGTAAATTATTAGATTAATCTTTAAGGTAATAAAATTTAGAATTCTAAATACGGCGAAATATTAAAGGTAGATAGGCCAGTTGTTGCTTCGCATTGAAGCGACACAATGGACTATTGATGATGGTCCAGTATAAGTCCCTTGATATTGTATTGTCTGGCGCAGCATGGCTCTTGCGCCATAAAACCCCAAAACCAACCTGTATAAGTCTTGAAGGAAAAGATCCGAGCGAAATATTGAAACCAATCTTGGATTTATTTAATAATCAATTAAATTTTCAATACCACCTTACAAACAAAACTCCCAGATGACCTTAATCTTGACCGGTTAGTCGAGGTCGGACAGTTTGCTTTGTTGTCCAAAGCCCAGGTGACCCCTTTTAATTCCCAAGATTGAGAGGGAGCATCTCGAAGCAATTTTAATCTTTTCTCACAGTTCAATAGGATTTTATGGAGAATTTTGTATACACAAGCTACTCTGATTTAGATTAATAGTACACAAAGCTCATGAGTGGAGTGATAGAAATTCATCAGACTAAATAGATCTAACGCAAAGGGATTGTTAACATATTCGATGAAATTGGTTAGTTTTTCGTTCTCCGTCCAAAAGGAATTGCGCAAAAATGCAATTTTGTGCAAAAAAATCGTAGATGTTAAACTAGAATGCGAAAAAATGATTTTTTCATATTTACTACCTTACTGTAATATTGGACAGGACACGTGTCAAATCTGTAGCTGGCTTAGAAGTCCGGAAATGTCTATGGCTAAGTTTCGATTATGGACTTAATTCTCAATTAAAATGCGCTTTTTGCTCTTCTGAAAAGTTGCTATTTTTACATTCGATAGTTTAACATGGTAGCGATACATGGACTTGAAAAGCATTTAGATTTTTTGGATTATTCAAAGTTTAAGTATGTGAAAAACACGTAATGATAGAAAATATCTAGACTGAAAAAAAATATTTCCTCAGAATAGCTGCATTGTCTGATAATTTCAAGGGAAATGTAGATTCCTTGAAATCATTTCAAGGGAATTCATGACAGCATAAAATAAATCTAAAAATAATGTAAATGCAAACTGCATGACATTCAATCTATCAAAATGCAACTAAGTACACTGCTGGCCACCGTAAATGCAACACCCTGAAGGAAGCATGCAAATAATATGAAATTTACAACATGCATTAGCGAAGGTGAGATATGCAAATGATTAGAATTTCAGCGCAGACGCACATCACGCGTGCCTGTGGCGCCACTTCAAAGCGCTATTTAAGGCTTGGAGATTTCGACGATTTCAAGTACGGCAATTGTGTTTTTCTTGTGGTTTTTTCAAAAAAACGATCAATTATGCCTCGTAGAAAACAGCGATCATCTTTTGATCAAGTATCCGAGTTCGACAGAGGAAGGATAGTGGCCTACCGAGATTGTGGATTATCTTTCAGGGAAATCGGTAGTCGTGTTGGACGAAACCAAACAACTGTAATGCGGATATGTAATCGTTGGATGCAGGAGGGTACGACGGACCGACGTGTTCGATCGCATCCACCTCAGTGCACCACTTCACGTGATGACAGGCATATTGTGCGTATGGCAGTGACGGATCGCTCAGCCACATCACGAACCATAGCACAGCACATTCAGTCTGTACCGCATCATCCAGTGTCTGCGCGTACCATTCGACGCCGTTTACAGCAGAGTGGTCTGTCCGCAAGACGTCCATTGCTTCGTCTACCCTTGACGCAGAACCACAGACGTTTCCGCCGCCAATGGTGCGATGAAAGAAGGATGTGGACGGCAGAATGGAATGAAATTGTCTTTACTGACGAGTCACGCTTCTGTCTGCAACACCACGATGGTCGGATTCGAGTCTGGAGACACCGTGGAGAGAGGATGCTGAACAGCTGCGTTATGCACCGCCACACGGGTCCTGCACCGGGTATTATGGTATGGGGCGGTATTGGATATCACTCTCGCACTCCTCTAGTACGCATTGCCGGTACTTTAAACAGCCAGCGCTACATCTCCGAGGTGTTGGAGCCAGTTGTCCTTCCTTACCTTCAGGGCTTGCCCACAGCCATATTTCAACAGGATAATGCGCGACCACACGTGGCACGCATTGTCCAAGGGTTCTTCGTCAATCGCCAGATTGAATTGCTTCCCTGGCCAGCTCGCTCTCCGGATCTTTCGCCGATAGAAAACATGTGGTCCATGGTTGCTCAACGATTGACCCAGAATACATCCCCAGCTGCCACACCAGATCAACTTTGGCAACGTGTGGAAGCTGCTTGGTCTGCTGTACCCCAAGAACACATCCAAAGTCTCTTTGAATCAATGCCGAGGCGTGTGGCAGTGGTGATCTCCAACAATGGCGGCTACTCTGGCTACTGATTTTGGCAGGAACCACACTTCACAGAAGTCTATAAATTTAATCATTTGATACTTGGTCAACATGTTATCTACAAAATAAATTTTGTTGTGATATCTCTTGTCTTTCTTGGTGTTGCAATTTGGGTGGCCAGCAGTGTAATTTAAACTCATTTGTTAATCAAATCCATTGCTTAGGGCTTCCATCGATGCAGGCTTCACAAGCATTCAGTCATTTGATTATTCAAAGTTATGAGCATTTGGAAATTGTCTAGTTTGATGGCTTGTACATAAGCATCAATCAAGGAATTTTGAATGTAGGCAGCAGTGGATGTGTATCTCATCTCTTCCAGATATAAGTCTGATTTGGTATTTTTTTTATGTGAAATCTTTCAATGTTACAAGTTTATTAACTGGAAAAGCTAGATAATACCACTGTACATGCTTGCATAAAAAAAACTGTTTTGGTCATTGGAAAATCAAAAAGTTGCTTGCCTGCTACATTTAGATTAGCACAGATCAGCCATCAATGCGAATATGCACTTTTTCAAATTAACATATTTAAATTATTTCTATTTTAATTTCTACTTACATATGAAAAAATTCAGATGTAAATAACACCGATTATTAATAAAACATTTTATTGGCTACTTAAGCACTGCATGTATACTTGATGCAAGTTGAATTGACATATTGTTTCAATTTCCACAGGAGTTTTATGTATACTGAAAGAATTTAAGTCGAAACTTTTAAGATTCTTTGTACTTCCTACTCAAGTTGACTATTATTATAAACTAAAATGAAGTCATGGACAAGTCACAATCCAATAAAACCAAAATACTTGTTACAATTTTTGGTGCAATTCTTCAATGAATTTTGAAAATTTCCATTCAAAATCTGGCAGTAAACTGAATTTTGTTTCTCCCTTTTAGCTTGTTTTATTTGCTTAAGTATGTATATACTCACATAATTTAATATTCATGTTTTTGCATAACAAATACTATTTCTGATGTTTGATTTGTGAAACATTGTATAAAAAGTAAAATTGCGGGCAATGCACCTCAGAGACAAAACAGAACGTTCTTGTCTTCAAAATATTTTGAAATGTTCAACACCACTGATGAAACAAAAAATTGCCATTTAAAGGTACATGTTCAACATTGTTACTGAGTTAATAATTTTCAATTAATTTATTACTCAACAAAATAATTAAGATTGACTACAACAATTTATTGAAACAGGAATTAATCAAAGTATTAACATTATGTGTTCAAGATTGTTTTATATAAATGGAAGGTTAAAAGGGGAAAATGTGAAGAGTTTCTTCTATAAGTAATTAAACTTGAATGTTTAAATAATATAAAAAGCAGGCAAAGAATTGGGTAACAATATTTTATTTGTCAAACAGGGATAAACAATCCTGTTAAATAAGCACAGGTAGACATTCTTGAAACTATTTTAACAAGAAACAATTTCTTTCATGGCAGAATTAGAAACAATACAAAAGCATTCTTACAGAACACAACAGAACTCAGCAATATATCATCTATTTATAACTGAAATACATTTTCAGTTGAAGCTCAGTAAATATTTCAGAGTAAATTTAGAAATGAAATAGATCAAAGTTCACATACATTATTTATTAGTATTAAAACTTATGTTCAGAAAAAGAAATATTAGACATTTTAGCCTATAAACACACAATTGCTGTTAATGAACTTTTATTTTGCTAAACGGTTTATAGTAGCAAAAGCTTTCAAAATAGCTGAAAATAAAACAATTGTGCACTTTTACTAAATATCCAGTTGCATATCAAAACCTTCAGTTGGTTGCTTTTCAAATAACTATTAATGTGCATCAATAATTTATTATGTTTGCTTCCGCATGCTTTTATTGTGAAATTTGTCGTTTTATATGTGTGCATTAATAAGATCAGTAACTTATACATTAATATTGGAAAACTACTTAAATTTAAATGCTTTTACACCAAATAAATTCCAAACTTCCAAATTTTATATTTTAGAACTATTATCAAAGGACGGTTTTACAAATTTATCAATACAATATTTGAAGTTTTTAATACTTTTAAATCACAAAAAATGACATCTATAAAAATTATAATTATTTTTGTATATAAACACAAGGAAAATATTTACAAATTTCAGAAATTGATAATACAATTGCAACAAATAACAAAAATATTTACATTTGCTTTAATTAACTACAAATGGTCTTATACTCTAATTTTATTTGATTTCTTGAATAATATATAACATTTTATATAGTATATGTTTTTAACATTTTATATACTATATAAAATGTTAAAAACAGTAAATACAAGAAAAACTATCACGTGATCAAAAACAATACATTAAATATCACTAACTGGCAATTTAATCAAGACTAGTGAAGTAACAAAACATTGTACAGGGAGAGAAGTAATACATTCTTGGAAATTCTGAAGGCAGCAGATCTGAAAATTTCTTATGGCAGTGTCAGTAATGTAACAAAAGCATTCACACAGAACAAAATAAAACTTAACAAAGGTTTATTTACTTAATTGTAATCAACAGATCATACTGGAAGAAGCACATGATTTGTAATTTAAGCTCTTCAATATATATTGAATATGAAACAGACTAAAACTCATCATGTCATTTTTAGCAGCAAAATAATTAATGTTGTCTAAATAAGGAAACAATAAAATGCTTTTAACTTATAACTCACATGGTGATCGATTTTTGAGCTGCAAGTTTCTCAAAAGGCAAATTATAGTTCATTGTTTTTTTTTTTGTTTGTTAAGTTGTATATTAACAAACATTATCACTGAATATTTTTAAGACTGAAAACAAGTTATTTAGATTTACATAAATTAGAAATATCAAGTTAACTTTACTATAATTACTTTAGGGTTTTTGAAAATTTTGTTATTTTATGTGTGAATACAAGATTACACATTATGTACAAAATAAATAGGAAACTATTTTTTTAAATTTAAGTACTCTCATCTTACATTCTGCCCCAAAATGTTATACTTCAGAACATAAAAATATCAAATAGCACAATAGTTACATATATTGTTCTTAAATACTTCAGTCATAAGAAGTACATTTAGAAATATAAATTCTAGTTTCGCAAACACATATTTACAAATTTAATTTTAATTAATAAAGATATTTATATAGCAGCAGTGACAAACTTAGAATTTCAGAAACTTATAAGTGATAAGAAATAAAAAGTGTTTTTATTTGTCTTAAGAACTATACAGCTGTCTTGTCTTTCAATTTTATTAACATTTATGATTAATGTAAATTGTAACAAATAAAATGTTAAAAACAGCAACCAAGATCACCTCGAATAATCATACAATAAAAAATAATACATTAAGTACCATCACCGAATATAATTAAATATAATAATTAATATAACTACATTATATATCACTAATGTGCGATTTAGTTAGGACTAGTGCAGTAAAGACACACAATGTAAAATACAATTAATGAAAATAGCATATTTATGAATAAACAATGAAACTAAGTACATTTTCCATTTCAATGAAAAATAAAAATGTTAACTTTAATGTCACAGATGAGGTAGTTTCTCTAATGCCAAAAAATACCAAGTCAATTATAAAATTTTGAAAGTATTTTTTGTTGATCTAAATGGCAAGTTTAACATATGGCATTTAAAATAGTTATTAAATTTATAAAATGTTCCACACATATAGCAGTGGGAAAAGAGTTTTCTAAAAATAATTTTAAGTTCAAGTTTAGAAAATATCCACAATTACATTAGTTTTAAACTAAAACTTGATAGAGATGTATGGAAATATTTCAATTAGAGTTAATGTAGTAACAAATCACATTGTAACATACAGGTATTGAAAACAGATTAATGAGTGTAAGCAACGAAAAGTAATAAGTACAATTCCCAGATATTTGCGGCAATAAAATATGTTAACTTCACTATTATATAGATGAGGTAGTTTATCTAATGCTAAAAGTAATACAAAGCTAACACTAAAAATTTAAAGCATTACTTTTGTTTATGTAAATGATAATGGCAAGTTTTATTTTAGTAAAAATTGTTTTATACATTACACTTTTTCATAAAAAACCATTCATCTTAAAATATAGAAAGTATCCAGTCATATTGTAGTTCTTTATCATGCTCAAAATTTAAACTTATAATACATGAAAGACAATATTTTGTGAAAATATGCAATTGAGACTCATGCTTATAAGCCTTTTATAACTATAAAGATCATAAATAAGTAGCTTTCTGTTTTGGAATTCCCACACAAATTCAATATTTAAAACCAGACATCTAGGAATAACCAAGGAAATTATTTAGTCACATTGCACAAAATATTTTTTGTACTAAAATATATATGCCAAAACAGATGGCACAAACTCAGAATTGCTAGGTTCACAAAAGTATACAGTTGTAGTGAATTGAAAACATTTGATTTCATAAAATTTAGTGATAATTTTCAAAATTCAATAAAAGGATGACATCTAATCATATATATATTTTTTAAAATTTGAGACTGAAGCCTTAAACACTACAGTATATAATGAATTCCGCATGCATGAGGATTCAACAAAAAAATATAAATGTTTAACAGCAAATTTAATTTACAATAGGTACTAAAATTTGTAGGGAATCAAATCATGAAATTTCTATTCAGTGGAATCGAGCTATGCAGCAATTAACACTAGGGAGATGAGGACAAATAATAGTAAATACCATTATTACAAATCAAGCAATGAGTGCATTTACTTGTAATATATGCAATACACAATTCAGGACAACATTAGCACACATACATATTTATGATGATGTTACACAGCATGTCATTTATGAATAATGAGAAAAATCAACAATGAACAAATTATTCTCATGATAAAATTATCATAGTGCACTGGTTCAAATTATGTATACTGAACAATTTTGTGTTTTGATCAAGTTCTGAGAAAGATTATGTATATTACACTTTTCCAATACCCTTTGGAGGCTGGTTCTGGGTAGGTTGTGCTACAGCTTCTGGTGTGTGGAATACTGTTTCTTTATATATAAACCATAGACTAAAAATCCAAAGAAGAAAATTTGCAAAGCCAAGGATCTGAAATTGCACAATAAAGAGTCAGCTGATTTGTATGCAATTAAAATATTAACATTTATAAAATGATAAATACTAATTAAATGCGATTGCTAATTTATTGATTTCTGTTAAGAAATCTAGAGCATTTAAGAATGCAAGTGTGGCAGATAGTCAAAATGAGCAACACACTTTGTATGAATTTAAAGATTAAGTGTCTTCAGGTTACTTGCTTTGCATATTAGTTACTCTTCTTAATCAACATTTTCCACTGTTATTAAATTAGCGAAAACATTTTAAAGGAAAAGAAATTTAAGGCATAATAAAAAAGTTTTCAATCTGTACATATTATATAGCATATTCACCTTTAATATTGTATGCATATTAAAGGTGTTCTACCTTCCTCAGACAATTGTGGGAGGGAGAATTATATTCTCATATATAGAATAATGGGTGTGAGGTACAAAAAAGATTAAGAATTATATCCCCTGTAGGTAATACAGATTCAGTGTTATATTTCTACATAGAATGCAGCCTAAAGTAGAAAATTTAAGGGGAAAGCTTTGGGAATTTTTTGTCTTTAGTATTGAAAGATACTGAAGAATGCATATAGCAGGACTCAGTCACTCAGAATACCAACACACTATTACTGCACATTTCTAATGTGATTAAGTCAGAAATAGGTGGCAGGTTTACCCATTGGCGACAAAGGACAAGTCTGGCCTTGAGTAGTTCAAGGTTATCTAAACAATGATGAATGCCTCTATAATCTTTTTCTAAAGGCTGGATTGTTTCTTACCTGTAATCAGCTCCCAGTTACAACAATACAGAAAAGACAATTCAAATAGCCTTGCACAAGAGTTGAAAGTGAAGACACGAATGCATGCATACAATATCTCCAACACTATGCTGCCAGACACAAATCTGCATAATTGTCTGTTTTCACCTCAATGCATTTTCCAGACTGCTTTCAATGTTCATATATATATACACTTCCAAGATAACACATTTTCTTTTTAACCTTTGATGTGATGCCCAATATAATATCCAATTAAAAAAATCTCCAAAAGTAGATTCTTACCAAAGATGCATTAAGCACTCCATATGAACCATCTTCATGTGTTTGGCAATCATGAGAATTACCTTCTTTCATGCAAACAGGGAGGAGCTTAAACACTATATCAGGATGAAGATAATACTTGAGATCTGTAACACCTTGAGCCCATGCGCTTGATCCTGCCATCCAAAATACAGACAAAACTGCACTCACTCCCAAATCCTGTCAATAAGATAATTGTTTTAATTTAACATAGAATAAATGTATGAAACTTTTTTTCATGATCACTGCATTTTCTCTTTAGGCCCAATTAAATTAGTCGGTTTTATAAAATCAACTTTTGAATTTACCCTGCTAAGTAAGGTACAATTAAAGTTTTTATGAGAAAACAAAATCCTGAAGCACATGCACAGAATTTTTTTTAAAGCAAAATCTGTTACTTGCTGTTAAAAAATGCTACATTTCTTGTGCCGTTCTTGCTATTTTTACTCATAATAAAGTTAGTTTTAAGGAAGGTAAACTAAAATAGATTATAGTGTTGGAGGAAAATTAGCACCAGCCATCTTTTCTCAGGTAACTTATTAAACAAAAAAAAAATAAAAATTAATAAAAAAATTTCACTACAAAAAAAACTGAAATGTTAATCAGTATTTCAACTATACTTTCCAATCATACAGTCAGTTAGTGGGAAGTGTATAAACTAAATGTGTTGTAGTTGGCAGATAAGGATTTTAGATATGTTTGCTTTGTATTTTCATTTGAGCTAGCAGTCAAGTACCTTTTCTTACTTGGTTTTACACAAGTCAGATTTTTTAGTAAACAATGAATATCCATTCCTTGAAAATGATGCACGAGACTTTAATTTTACGTTACATGTTGTGACTTTGTGAAAAACAAACATTTACAATCGATATTATTAATCAATGCCAATGATGTAAAAACTACTATATGTACCAAATCAATAAACCAATTGCAGATTGATGTATTAAGATATACACTACTTTCAAAACATTAGGTCACATTTGGCGAGCAATACAGTATACTCAACATTGTGTATTGGTCCTAGTACAGTATTTTTTTACCTTGGTTGAGATTAACTATTGTTTCTAAGAGAATTTAATAATTAATTGAATGAATAGATTAACTTTTAATGAAAAACACTGAAGTAAAACTATTTATTCTGTTCCAAAATACAAAATGGAACAATCTGCAGTTCAACAAAAAGTTTATATTCTGTGGCGTTTGGCAGGAATGTGAACATAATATTAAAGAAATTATAAATTCAGATTTTCAAAATTAAGATTAAGCGATTTTAATGATGCAACATTACATACAGAAAGGAAGCATCAATCAAAATTTGAAAGTTTTCACTTTATTTCAGACAACTGACCAAAAAAATTAAAAACAAAAATAATAGAAATATGCTCACCACAACTGGCACTTTAGGGTTGTTTGCATAAGTCTGATGAAAAAATATGTACACTATCAAAATAATGATAGAATACAAAAATGAAAGAACTCCAGTTGTTACATAGAATTCAGCAGCATTAGAGAAATCAAATGGAAGTGTTAGTGTGTAGAACCTCTTCTCAGAATCACAACTGTTTGGTACATTTAATAATTCTGTATGGCTAGGGAATAAAATCATAAAACATTAAAAAAAGGAAACATTTAAAATCAAAACTAAGAACAATATCAAATTTACAAGATATAAAAAAGTCTCCATACAACAAAGGCTCAATATTTTTCAAACATTTGTGTAAAGAAAGCTCGCTAAATAGAATTTCTTAAGAAACAAAATGTTTTAGAAAAGTTTTTGGTTTGTTGGGTTTTATGACAAGTTATATTTGGCCAAGCAATGTCAAAAGTCACATAAATGGACATACACACATGAAAAGTTTTGCTGACACAGAAGAAATACACCTTGGTAGGAAATGAACCTGACAGGGGTATAGAACTTATAACTCATGAGAAAATTTCTTGTAATAATGTAATTGAACTAAACACTTTTCTCAAACTAGCAATTAGGCATTTATCTATAAAATTGAACACATAATATAGTTCATACCAGAATTTTTCAATCTTTTTCATCTCATCCTACACCAAAATGATTATTTTTGCCTATCTGATAAAAATACAATTCTGATTGATTTATAAATACATAGTACTTACCACTTTATGCTCTTAAGTATCTTTAAAAAATCTTTTTGAAACAATTTATTTGATACATTGTAATAAAGAAATGCTCAAAATGATTTATATGGGTATTAAAAATATAGGAATCGCTTGAAATTATTTGTGTACACTTGTCAAATATTCAAAACTAAACCATTGAACTGAAATCTCACATAATTTAATGTTTCACCATCCGTAAGGCACGCTAGTTGAAAATTACTGGTCTAGACTAAGAAATTTTATATTTAATTTAAAGAGAAAACAAGTCTCACACATACATATATACAAAGATTACACGTAATGAAACTAATTTTCAACTATTAAGACATTCTCAATCAGCAGGAAATTATATTTTAACTTCAAGGAGAAATGTTTCAGAAAATCCGTTTCTCCAAGGAAAATTGGACATTGAGAATTAAAAAAAATTATCCTTTCAATTCTTTCTAAATGCATTTAGAACAAGATTTTTATTGCAAATTTTCTTTCTACAAGAAATATCTGATTTCAATTTTCCAAGATAAGATAAATAGTACAGGGATTGAAAATTAAGAGAGGGGCCAACCTTTTCACTCTAACAGTCTATTCACTATCTCGTGGCTTTAAAATACTCGGCATGCTCTCATCTTTAAGATATGATAGGAAACTTTTATACTGAGCATTGGAAAAAATTCTGTCGTTCTTGCACAAAATTAAATGTAGTAAGTTGTAGGAAAAAGTCACTATATAGAAATTAGCTTCATGTTAAATACCCAAGATTTCCTACATGAGGCAAGACCTACTTCTTTCTTGTCAACCATTGATCTCCGAGCAGGCGATCACCAAGTGAAGGTTCATCCTGCTGATCAAGACAAGACAGCCTTTGTGTGTCCCTTCGGAACATATTGGTTCTTACAAATGTCGCTTGGTCTAAGAAATGCCACTGCCAAATTCCAAAGTTTGATAGATCGTTTCCGCAATGTCTTGAGGACATCCTAACCCTCACCTATCTTGACGACAATAATTTTATCGGAGTCATTCGAGAAACACCTCAGATCTCCAAGCTGTTTTCGAAAGACTGTTGCTGTTCAAACTTAAAGCAAACAGAGAGAAATGCCACTTCGCTTCTTATCGTGTCAAGTATTTGGGATTTTGAATAACACAAGAAGGAATCAAAGTTGATCCAGAAAAGGTCTCCTCTATCCAGGGAATCTCACCTCCAAAAAAATGTTAAGGAAGTGCAATCCTTCCTTCAAACATGATCCTGGTTTCGAAGATACATACAGAACTTTGCAGAGATATCACAACCCCTTAGTTATCTCACAAAGAAAGTCCAGTGGGAATGGGGATTCAACCAGCAAAAGACATTTGAAACTCAAAAATTGCCCCATAACACCTCCGTGTTGAAGCAAGTTGATGGAACGAAACCATATATTGTTCGCAGACTCAAGCAATTATGCCCTTGGAGCAGTTTTACTCCAAGAAGAAGGGTCAAATGAACACCCTATTGAATATGCCAGACGATTGCTTACACAAGCAGAGCGCAATTATTCCATGACAGAGAGAGAAGTCCTCACTGTAGTGTGGGCACTAAAGAAATTTCGTGGCTACGTGGAGGAAACAGAACTAACTGGCATCCGACCACCAACCTCTGAGATGGCTTCTCAACCTCAAGTCTCCAACCAGGTGACTTGCTAGATGGGCACTCGAATTAGTCTTTAAACCTGAACGTTCAGTTCCCTGGAAAGGCAAATGTCATTGCTGACATGCTCTCCCGCCCAGTCTGTGCAGAGGAAGTTTCCCAATGCGAGGATTTTAACGTAGTTGTAGCTGATATGCCTGCAAGAAGTTCACAGGCATGCACGAGTCCCAGCTTAATGATAATTTGAAAAAAAATCATTGAAAGTTTTGAATCCACCCTGAAAACTGAAGAATATGCCAACTGGATGGAACATGGATTTTTAATGAATCAGGAAGTTCTCTACCGATATATACCAGAAGCTGATTCGGAAGAGGCCCAGCTGGTCATTCCGACTACTGAGCGTGAATCCATCATGCAAAAGCATCATAATGATCTGATGGCCAGACATTATGGGCAAGAAGGAAAATTCCAGAGAATTGCTAGATGCTACTATTGGACTGGCATGACAAAGTACATCTTTGACTATGTAAAAAATTGTCCTGAATGCACCCGTTACAAAGTTACCAACCAAAAGCCAGCTGCTTTGCTGAAGACCCCTGTTTATTCAGAGATTTGAGGTAATTTCTATAGACTTGTTTGGACCATTGCCACAAACTGAAATAGGCAAACAATGGATATTCATTGTAGAGGACTGTGCTACAAGATGAGTTGAGCTTTTCCCTCTTGTTCAAGTCATTGCATGCAACTATGCCACAACCCTAATCAAAGTTTTCATGTGGCATGATATACCAAGACGAATCATCAGTGACAATGGACCACAGTTCATTAGCTCTGTCCTTCAGCAAGTTTGCTTTACCCTCAACATCAGTCAATACCAGTTTACATTCCGCAAGCTAATCCTGTGGAAAGGAAGAATAGAAATCTCAAACCCCCGCCTTGCAATCCTTGTAGGTGATGAACATGATAACTGGCATTCGAAACTCCCAGTTATTCATTTTGCCATGAACACGGCTGTTTGTGACACTACAGGCCATGCACCTGGAAGCGAGTTGCGGACTGTAGACGATGTTGTGCACGATTTCAAGGCTGTGGTCGAAAACGACAACCTTGTTGCTGAAATCACTCCTTACCTTAAAAGATTCGCAACCATTATAAATGACATATGGGAAAATGAATAGAATTAAACCAAGATCAACAGAAAAAGCAGTATGACAAAAAGTGGGGACAAGTATTTTATTCTCCTGGTGACAAAGTCTAGATCACTTTGCATCCCATTAGTAATGGAAAAAACAAAAAGGCCTAGAAATTTATGCAAAAGCGTGATGGCCCATACTTAGTTCTCACTCAGAAATCGCCCACTTCCGATGTCATTGCCAGCCTTGACAAACCATCAGAACATATAGCGACATGCCACACATCTGCATCCCTTCAAAGACACTGACACTTCTGCTCAGAGAGGCCGACCACCAAAAGCTACTTTGGGATCGAGCACAAATCAAGAACTTACGTGTGCTTTGGGAACTGCTTCAAAGACCAGTTCCTTTGTCCAGAGATTCAAAAAGTCTCAGACTAGAGTCACTGCTGCAAGAACTCCCAAATCTTCCAATTCTCTCTTTGCCGGGATGTTGTAGCAAGCCAATGTACCATCAGATGGCGTTGTGACTTTTGCCCTGGACTGTTTCTGCCATTAATGCTCAGTTGCGAGTCAGCCAAGAAGTGCTAGCTTGTATTCTTCGAACACCGAATGTTTTCTTCTAATTTCTATTTGTTTCTTTGGTGTTTTAAATAAATAATTGTGTAAGTCTTTTTCCCCCATGCTCTTTTGGGTCTTGTTGGAATAAGGTTGACACATACCTAAACTATTTTTAAACCTTAATGAAATCTGAAAAACATCCTCATTATAAAACTTGTTTATGCTGGTTAGGTTTTATGGAACAAGGGTCATATTTGGTGAAGCTGCACTAAACAATCACAAATAATTGGACATTCGCACAAGGAAATGTTTACTAATGCAAGAGAAAAATACACACTGGGAGGAATCAAAACTACTGCCTAAAACTCACAGGTTGCAAGTGCAGTGGGCAAACTCATTGGAGACCCCAAACTTGTTTAGGCAGTTACTTTTTTATATATGTTTAAAATAAATGAGCTTTCATACAACATAATATTTATCATTTAAATTGTTTTGTATCTATGTACGCTCAAAATTTAATAAAAATACAAATAAAATATCTTACCATGAAGAAATATTCCTAACTGGACAGGTACAAAGAAAGAAAGTTTTTTATCGTTGAATAGGACAAATAGAAACAGTTACTTGATATAAGAAATAGTTTCACAAACAAAGTATAAATAAAAGAAATATTTTTTGAAGTGTTTAGTGGGCAAGAATAATTAAATTACAACACTATTACTCACAACTTGGATAAATAAAAAGACAATAATTCTTCAAAGTATTAAGTCAATTCAAACAGCATATTGTCAGTAAAGAATGAGAATCTTGGTATCTGCTAAAGACAACATTTTATAGGAAAACAAAACATTTCATAGTATCTTATCTATATATCCAACCTACTGTCTGTCTACCACGAGTACTATTATCACCAGGTCTGGGTGGTAGGGATCGCTACACAAACATGGCTTGTTTATTTTAAGTAGGCGTGACTCTCGCATAGATGATTAAATTTGATTTTCACTAATGTTGGAGTGGAAAGAGGTAGTTTATTAGAATTGATCTTCTCAGGGGCAAGCAAAAATTAATTCCAATTTATCAAGTGTGGCAATGTGACCAACTCGAAAAATTTTTTAGCATCCATATGGAAAATACGGAAGAGTTCATTTCTATGGTGACAGGGGCAAGGTTAGTATGTGGAGCCGTTCTTGTGATAGATAGAAAGTAACTGTGTGTGTTCTTTAATAAATATACTCAATTCAAATGTAAGCTTGTCCTAATGAAAATTAAAAACCTATTTGAAGATAGTAGATATGTTTCTCAATCTCTAGTGAAGTTATAAATATCAATTTGAATTTTACTTAGCATATGTTGTAGCTTTAAGTAAATAATTACTTACGAAAAAGGATATCCAAATTCATAATCAATTTCAAAATCTTTTTCCTCACCACCACATGAAATAGAAAATTCACATTCTGTAGAAAAACCTACAGTTGTGGAAAATGCAAGAATGGCCATAACCTAAAAAAGTTCATGTTTTTAGATTTTAATATAAAGCATTTAAAACAGATATATAAAAGCAATTGCCTTGTATTTTCTATTAAACATCACTTAAAATCCTTTGTGTGAAGGAAACTGGATAATTTAACAAATTCTTATCTTAACTGGTATCTACAAAAAGTAATTTCCAAAGGTATAGAGAATCCTTTTCTATTTGGAAGGTACATTCATATGAAAATAATCTTCCCTTTACCCCAAAAGAATCTTCATGAAAAAAGTATTAGCTAGTTTTGATGTCAGAGGATATACTGCTTTCCATTTACCATTAGCAAGTTTTAAAGATGATTTTTGCTCTTAAATTCTTTGTAAATATGTAACACAAATGGGCTTATATCTTACTTTCCATTTTATATTTGTTTCTACTAACAATCTTTGCATTTTGACTGATTCTATGATGTCTCTCCAATGTGTACAACACAAACCAAGAAGCTACTTTTTCCCAAATCAAAGAAATTAGAAATTTTAACTACAAATTGAATGATAAGGACATCACTTTGCAATGGATTCCCACACACTGTGGGGTCCATGGCGTATAGATTGGCCAAATTATCTCTAAATTGGATCTCTTGCCTTGGGCATCTCTTTCAGGGAGCTTAAGCAAGATCAAAACCATTTTTACACAGTTGGTGTGATACCTGGAAAAGTACTGGAGCGAGTCACCCTCTCCTGTTTTTCGTACAGGAATTATCAGGATATCTATTTTACAATGGTCCCCTTGCATGTAGCCATGCCCAAAATTGGTCAGTTACCCAAGCTTATTTACACAGGTTCTATATTGTGGACTTAAACAAACACGTTGTTTGCTCAATGGTTGATTAGTGCATATATTATTTATCTGCACTGGTGAGAACTTTAACAGGACATTTGACAAGATTGAGTAATTCAGTCTATTATTTTGATTTTATCCAATTCTCATTTTTTACGATCAGTACTTATGTATACAGAAGATACAGAGAAATCGGAGCTAGCAACTGTGAAATCACAAAATAAAGTTGTATTGTATTAACAATCTCACTTTTAATTAAAAATTGTCTGTTTAGTTCATGGTTTAAACTATTGTATTTGGTTTTATACCCATTTTAATAGTGTAAGTTGCAATTAAAAAGGCTTACACAAAACTGAATCTGAAAATAATAAAAACCAATGATGTATGTTTCAATGCAAACTTCCTTAATTCCCCAGAATTTGTTTTAAATAATATTTAGGGACATTGATGTTCCACGAAACAAAATTAAGTTTCAGAAAAAAAGCAACATGCATGGTTTATTGACGTTTCGTGCACAGTAACAAGAAATTTTTACAATTAGTTTTGCTACAAAACTTTTGAGCAAATTAAATTAGAAAGTGTTTATTAAATAAGCTTCATGTCTTTTGGAAAAATAACCCGTGGCACTTTTTTCAAACCTTTACTCAGAAATATAAACTGTTCATCTACACTCCAAAAGTTATATAATGTATTAAAATATTCCTTGTTTAATCACATTTCTGGAATCAAATGGAAGTAACACATACGGATTGAATGATCCTGATGAAACCTCTAGGCTCTTTGATCACTTGTATGCTCAGATCCATGACTGTCTGAAAAACAAACATAAGTAAGAAATAAGTATCACAAGATTTATCCAAAAATGAACAATGCCAACAGTAAAATTATCAAAACCTAATAGTCATTTAAATTATTGAAATGCTTAGTATGTTTTCATAGGTTAACTTGAATAATGCTATTAAAAATCCATAAATTATCTGGAAAGTATGCATTCTAACTAAATTGCATGTATTATAATGTATAATTGTATGTAATATGGTGAATGAAACACATTAACACAAAGTGTCCCTAGCATAATTTAATTACAAAAAGAGTATAAAAACAAACCAAAGCAGAATTTTAAAAATTTCAAAATATTTTTCCAATATAATTAAAAACATATATTTCCCAAAGTGAGATGTTTTAAATTGAATCAATAAAACATGACATGTTGCATCTGATACTTCATTCTGCTATTTGTATTACTACTCTGCAAATGCAACACTAAGAAAAGATAAAAATGCTTCGAATCTTAACAAACATTGGAAAAATAGAACGAAGATATTCAGTCAATACATTGTAAATTAATTCAAAATTGATGAGTATTTATTATGTTTAGCTTGATATAGAAATTGTTCTCTTTATGGAGTAATTAATCATGGATGTCACATTATGCACAGCAAGCATTGTGCCAATCAACATACTTTCGTACTTACTCTCAAATTCAGCCCGGTTTTTAAGGAATATCTGTCGATACCTATTCGTACAACGTCGATTTCTTTCGAAACTTCGATTACCATAGCAAAGTATATTAAGATTTCATAACAATCGGTTAGAAAAATGACTTCGAGTAGGTCAAATGTAATATGAACACTTCTACTGAGAATAACAAAAAGGAAAAACCTTAGGTCTCAAAGAGATGTTCGTCCTTACTCTAGTTCTATTTGTGACTACGCATACCCAAAAATAAAAATCCAGACCCAGCTGAATTGAGGATATTTATTTTACGGATTTCTATTGTTCTTGTCTTGTCATATTATATTATTCCAAATTAATCCATTCAAAACATATAAAAGTGATATAAAATACATTTTTAAGCTCAAGTAAGTTTTCAATTTCTTTACCTGTGAAGGCTACACGGTTATTTTGATAACAAACCACACCTCCCAAGCGGAATTTATTTGTTTTACTTTTACTTTTAATTATTTTTTTATTTGGTTCTTTTTAAACTCTAGCTGATGCGCCCTCTGAGAAGCAAAATATTTCAAAGTGAAATAATCAGCACAAAAAAGTAATTACACAGCAACTATTTTTGTTGTAGAAATTTATTTAAGTAATTTGAATCAACTTTAAGACCTAAATAGTAAGTTTTAATCACAAAATTCTTATTACTTAAATTTTTTTTATCGCGAATCAAACAGTTTTAACTAATTGAAAATTTTTAATGAAGGGTCTCCTAATTTTCTGACATCTCCATACCATCAGATTAATTTCATTTATATTTATTCAATTTAATTAAAAAATAAGGAACGAAGCTATTTACTCTTTAACTCAGCAATAAATATGTTCACTCAACTTCACTTTAACACGTAACGCCATTTTCTTTTAACCTGTCTTGGTCACGTTGCCGATTCGTGGCTTGTGTATCTTCTATTAGTAAAGTATATTAAAAATGACTAAAATCAAAAGTGAAAAGAAAGGAAAGAGCGCTTTAAGTGAAGTCGTAACAAGAGAATATACCATTCATCTTCATAAACGACTCCATGGAGTTGGATTCAAATATCGGGCTCCCCGAGCTGTGAAAGAGATTCGTAAGTTTGCTGAACTTCAGATGGGAACCCCTGATGTCCGAGTCGACACTCGTCTGAACAAATTCATTTGGAGCAAAGGTATCCGAAATGTTCCTTACAGAGTTAGAGTTCAACTTTCTCGCCGACGAAATGACGATGAAGATTCCACTCACAAGCTTTACACCTTGGTTACCCACGTGCCCGTTACTACCTTCAAGGGACTGCAAACAGAAAATGTAGATGTTAGCGATAATTGAATCTGGTAATGTCTCAAAAATGCCTGGCGAATTGAATTCGTTGTTCTTGTTACTCATTACTAATGTGCTGTATAAATTCCAAGAAACGTAATAAAATGTTTGCCAGGTAATTTCGTATTTTTGCCTCCAGTTGACTGAATTCTGAACTATTCAAGAATTCAGATGTTATTTGAAAAAGTGTTTAGTTACATTTTCTCAATGTCCAGAAGTAAATGTAATTTTAGTAGTTTTAATTACTTTCTTGTCATTTATAAGAGTAAACAAAAGTTTCATTAGACCAAAAAATATCTGCACATTTTTGATCTTTCAGTATGTTTTAGTGCTTCTGATCTGATTAAGGAAACAAAAAATCTAATCTTAATGTGTCAAATGTTTTATTAATTAATGGATTATGAAACATCTTGATATACTAGATTTATATACCATTCTTCACATATTTTCAATATCTTAAAAGTTGTTTATTAAGTTAAAAATTGTCTTTTGTGATATTAAATGTGTTGGTGACCATTTCAGATATTCAAACCTTGAGCTACAGTACCATGTTAATACAAATGAAATTCTAATATATTGGTTTGATAGCATGGTAAGCCTAAGTGATTGAAATTAAAACATTTTATAAAATTTGCCCTTCCAACCATCCGAATAAATAATTGTAAGAAATGTATCTCAAATACGAATAAATAGTAATGTGGGGTTGCCAGAAACTGCATAAATAAGATAGCACCAAAAAATGAACTATTTACTTGAGATTTTTGAATTTGATAATACATATTGTTTCAAAATTGAATAAAACAAATATTGAAGTTCTGTTGAACAATTGTTAGAAATAATGCACTAAACTCGAAATATCTACCTCAGAACCAGACAAACGTAAGGTTGAGTCATCCTCAGGAAAGTTTCCTTCCTTCTACATGTGGAAGGGTATACTCTTCAGGGAACCACTGCATTAAATTCATGAAGTCTACTTCTCATTACTTATCTTGTTTTCGCCTCTGGCTTAACAACTCTTTGTTCTCTCTGATTTCTTTTTAATTCAACAGTTTTAAATGCATCTGCAAAACTGGTCTTATAGTACAACTTGCTGGATTTACGTTTGTCTGGCTCGAACAAAGATTAGGACTTATGCTCTTATAACCCTAGTAAATTAAAATAATTTTTTAGTCTTAGTTGTTATGGCTTGATATAAAATCAGATTCTACATGCAATAACTTCAAAATCGTCATTTTTGGACTTAGTTCATCTGGTTCTGAGGTACAGATATATCAAAGCTAATCTTAAACATGTGTAAATGGTTTGTTAGATTTTATGGCACCAAGAGCCATATTTCACTATGTATCTAATACAAGACAATGTCAAGTAATGGACAGACACAAGAAGTTTTACTGACAGAAGAGATACATCTGGAAGGGAATTGAACCTGTGCCTCCTACAACTTAAACAAAATTGCGGTACAGCTGCAGTCTCTTGGCGCGGCTTTGGCGTAGTGTATAAGCGACTCATGCCGGGTGATGGTAACCCATTTTTTTCTAGAATTTTCTCCTGGTTAGGGTTAACCTCACCGGCATGAGTCGCTTATAACTACGCCAAAAGTCCATATATTTAATCAATATTTGCAGTGTTTTTCTAGTCAAAATGTTGTTTAATTCAGATTTACATAATTCATCCGTACGTATTCACTGTTGGAAATTCGAGAAAAAATGGGTTACCCTCACTGGCATAAGTCGCTTATAACTACGCCAAAAGTCCATATATTTAATCAATATTTGCAGTGTTTTTCTAGTCAAAATGTTGTTTAATTCAGATTTACATAATTCATCCGTACGTATGCAGTATATATTCAATGTTGGAAGATTTCCGTGGCGACAAAAAGTGTGCCAAAAAAAAACGCGTTGCCACTACGTGCGGCAGAGACTGCAGCTGTACCAAAAGTGCTAGCACAAAAGCCATCAGTAGTAGGCAAACCACTGAGCCATGGTGACCCCTACATATTTTTGGAAACCGCAGACAGTAATATTAAAACTTTCTGCAACCTTGCATAAAAACTGGTTTTAGTTAACACTTGTGGAAGGTGCCAACCTGCATTTTTATGTATGGCCATACAATATTTGCTTTAATAGCATAAGTTTTTGCTGCTCCAAAATATTTTCTAAGCTATTATGTATCTTGACTAAAACATCAGTCAATTATACTTTAAAAAATAATTGACTTAAATCACCCATATAAATGCACATGAGTAGAGTACTGCACTTCATTTAATCAAGAAATATGTTTTCAAACATCCTAGTAAAAAATGTTAGAGCTTTTTATGATTTTCAAAATACTAGTGTGCTTGGTGCTCCTTTGTAAACGAAGATAAAATAAGTTCAGGATGGATATTGGCATAGCACAACAGAAGTGGTTACTTTTAATATTTCCCATCAACTGGAATTGTATCTTTTGAAACATGTTGGTTCAAGTTAATTAACTTTGCACTGGAGCAACTTAACAGACTAGCTGATGGCCTAGGATCAATCCTGAGGGGAAAGATCCTCATGTTGGTTCAAGATATATCTGACTAAAATGTTACTGATGAATATTTCCCTTTATGTATTGATCCCAGACCATTGTTGCTCCAGTGCGATGTAAATTCAACTTCCTACCTGTTGCATTATCTCGGACTTAGCCAAGGTGTGGATACATACTGCAATTGGCTAATTATACAGTGTCCTAAAAGTTCCCGTACTGACGATTCATGAATTTATTATACAAAAACAAACTTTAAAACAATTATTTTTATGCTAATAGTGAAAAGCACTTTTAACATAACGTAGGAAAAAATGTGAACTCAATTTATAATAAATGTTCAAAATGTCCGCCCCTTTCTTGGAGGCAAAGCTGAAGTCGTTTGCGCATATTTTTATAAACGCGTTTCTTGATGGCTGGGAATGACTTCTTGTATCCTTTGAGTAATGCAATTTTCAGATCATCTATTGTTTGGGGATTATCTTCATAAACTTTGTTCTTTAAATATCCCCACAGAAAAAAGTCAGGGGAACGATGTGGTCAAAGATTTCTGGAGATGAGTCGATCGACAAAAAAATCTTGAAGCATGCCCATGGTTTCATAACTTGTATGGCAGGTTGCACCATCTTGTTGGAACCAAGAATCTCGTTCATTCACTTCTAATAATGCAACAAATTGTTGGATGAGTTCTCTGTATGCCATCAACAGTTGACTGGAAAAACAAGCCCAACAATCCTTTTGCGTGATACGGCACACCAAACGCCAATTTTTTGCATTAATGAATGGGGATTTGTCGTCGCTCAAATGCGGGAGTTTTGCGCGTTCACATAACCGCTTAAATGAAACCATGTCGCCATTTATGTTGGCAAAATTCTTTATATCTTTCATATGATTTATATTCAAAGTAAGCCTCAAGCAGAGCAATTCTCTGAATGCGTGATAAACTCAATTTGCAATGAAGAACAAAACGACATGGAACTTTATTATTGTACAACTTGAGCGAGAAGAAAACCAAACGATAAAAATTAAAGAATCCATAAAATTATAAGCAGACGATAAAATTCAATAGTTCAAAAAAACATGGACAAATGATTTTTTTAACGTTGGAGTATTGGAACTTTTAGGACACTACAAACCTTTTAGTTTAAAACAATATTCAAACCCAAAATTAACTTTTAATGAAAATTTAGATTATGTAATCACCAAAATAAAAACAAACTGCTTTACTAATTTAAATATTAAACAATGCATTTTGCACTTCTATTTATCCAATTCATTTAATTCCAGAATGTAGGCCATTTCTTTTCATTTACTTGTTTACAAATTTATATTCCTTTTTAAATCAACCTTTGATTTTAATTTATGTTGCATTTATATTAGGGTAGGTAGGCATTTCAATTAATGTCACACTGGAGCAACACAACAGGCTATTAATTTAATATCAGGGATATAACATAATAGGAAATTCAAAATCTCCAATGTTCTAGTCTGGCCACTGCATGGTCTGTAGTAGCTTGTGCAGATACCAGACGAGAGCTGCACTGTTGGAAGAGTAATGGATTAGCAACCCTCTGGTTGCGAGTTCGAATCCAACCAAAAACAATCGTGTACAAAGGGGGCTAGTGCATGTTAAATCTGTTGTGGCCTCAAATGTCCTCACGTTGGTGTGGAAGTTTGGAGTGGGGTGCCAGCTTAGGTCTGACCATGATTGAAAATTATGTGTTCTTGAATCTTTCCCTTTGGGTTTGATCCAGGACCATCGCCAATAGCTGTTGTGTTGCTCCAGTGCGATGTTAATTAACTACCTAGCATCTGCATAACTGCAGTTACTAGAGAGAAAACAGCACTTTGTATAAATCAATAGGTAAAACTGTTTGATTTTTGTTTCAGATTTGAAAATTAAGGAATTCCAAAAATTCCTTGATTTCTAGGAAACTCACATGATCAAAGGGGAAACAGGTTAGCAAAAATGCATTCATATACCTGTAAAACCTATATAAAATATATTTTAATTAAAAAGTTACTTTTCCTTATGGAATATTCATTAGAATGTGGATGAAAATCAGGTAAAAATAAAAAAAATCTTGTGTAAGATAAAGGTAAATGAGAAATTTAAAAATCAACTCATAACTTTGACCGAAAATAATTGTCGTTTTGAATCAATGATTCAGGTGCATTAAAGCGGAATGCTCTAGATTCAAGCAGTGTGAAAGGTTTCAAGATGAACAAGCTATTCCAATTGAAGGAACTTTCCTGAATCTTAGTTTCTGTTGGTGTGAAGATGCTCTTAGGGTTTTATTCTCAATTTTATCATAATTTAAAATGATAACCAGCCCAACCGTCCCATACTTGGTAATGAAAACTTCTAGCTCTTTCGGTGAACTTATGCTTCACTTCTATTATCTAAATTAGTTTTCTTACTTTTCATTTCAATTTAGACAAATTAAGTTAGTAGTAAAAAATTGGAACTAATAGTTTTGTTAAATTATTTTAGTTATGACAATATTGATTGCAAATAGTGACAAACTTGAAGGACGACAATTACGTTTTTAAAAACTTAAACATTTATTAAGCAATTCAAATGACAAATATACAGTGACATGATATGAAAATCACCTGAATTTCAAATATAGTAATTTTATAAAATGCACTAAGCAACAAATTTCATTTGAAAAATACTCTTCAATTTTTAATGTAATGCATAAATATTAAAATATAAATTGTTCTTTGCATATATATTTGTTACAATCTATAAAATACAATACATTTTATTTGTAATCAAATCATCATTTAAGATAGTGGTAGTTTTTTAAATACATACATTAATGACATTTTAAAATTATTTTATTGATTATCTATTCTATATACATGAGAAAATATAACTCTTAAAAGCTTAACAAAATAATTGTTCACTTAACATTATGAACAATAACTAAATTTCTATTATTTAATTGAACAGAATAGAAACCAACATTTTAAATGACTAACATGCTTGATTGTTTCAATAATGATTTTAAGTAGAACAAATGCGTCAGTAGAAACTTGTTTCATCTTTTAGTCAACACTGAACTAATATTACAACGCGCTATTTTATCAAAAACCTGCATTTGGTAAACGATTGATATTCCAAACAGTATAATTTTCTATATCAATTCATTTTAAAATATTAATTAATACTGACTAAAATTTCAAAACATTTGTTATAAAGCATCAGAAAATTTTCCATTTATCTTGGGGAAATTATAAAAGCTTGGACATGAACTCGGAACTTTCTAGATAAGATGGATAAATAAAATACTAAATTGTTTTTCACAAGATATTTAGAATTTATATAATTGTGGTTGTCTTAATTTATAGTGGGAAATTTCCTTGGAGATTGCAGTAAAAATATATTAAAACATCAAGAACTTTTCCATTTATGCCACTTGAAAGTAATAGTAATATTTTAAAACTGAGCATATACAGATAAAATTAATAAAAAGTTCACTTGTTTACACATTTGAAATAGTTGCATATTTTTAAAACTAGCACCTGTTTAAAAAAAACTTTGTTTTGCCTCAATTTATCACTAACCAGTTAAATATTTTCTTATTCCAATGCATATTCATTGAGGCAAGACATGTACTTTTAACTAAAGTGATGTTTGTTTCTACACACATAAAATAACCTTTTTACAACTTTGGCAAATTATTGATTTACAATCTATGTAATACTGGTTTTAACTAATTGTTGAAGTTCTGTGGGGAAGAAATTGAAATTCTACAGCATCGTGTATCGTGGGAAATATAGAAGGATGTTGAGGAACTTTTTCATAGAATTTTGCTCTTTCCATAACTTCTTGCATTGAAACTGAAAGAGAAAATGTAGATTAATGAATGAAAATACCACATCTTCATAACTTTAAATTGAAGCCACTATTGCATAAACAAGCTTTGGAAAAATCTGGGGAACATTTCTGAATGAAAGAATCAGATTAAGAGTAACTTAGCTTTCCTTAAGCCGGAATTAATTTTTCAATTTCGTTTTAGTATATTGTTTTTATGTTATTGATGTAGTAAAAGCCAATTTTTGTTTTGAATATACCTTGTGGTCTTCCTTCACTCTTATATCAAACTTGAATGTCTATGAACAAGATGCATGTCATTTTTAAATAATTAAGAACTTTGCTCGTACTCAGTCCACCCCAACAATTATACTGAAAATCATTCTTCCCTTGAAGACACTAAGTAATCTTTTTTGATAGGATCATCATTACCAGACAACTATGTATTTCCCTCTTGGGCTGTTGACCAACAGGTGTCATTCACAAGCATGTTCATCAGCATGGGTTTTGTTTTAAACATTCCATGTGACTATAAATTCACATGTCCTATTTTGAACCATTCTTCTCCATATGATGGGTGAAAATGCTCAAAATACTCACTCAACTTATTAAAATCATAGTAACTTGTATTCTATTTTAATAAGTTCTAGTTATTTATTTAGTATTGTGTGTTGGAAAAAAATAGTTATAAGACAGACACAATGAAAAGGTTTTCTGAAGAATCACAAAAGCATTCCAATTTTGCACATAAATTTTAAATGGATAATTTTAATTTTGTTATGTTTTTTGGTGGTTAATTTTCATTTAAATTTTATTGGGAAATTTATGTCTTCGAATTTGTTACACAGCAAGCATAACTATTCTGTATTTATGGAATTGAAATTTGGAAAGTAAAATTTAATTCACTCATCTGATAATTGAGTGAGTATATTGAGAAAATAGATTATGGATTGCAGCAGAAAGCTATTTGAATGATCATGATTGCACAATGATGAATTTTTTATTGCCAGCTCAAAATTCCACTGAATTGATCTGTTCTTAGGGGATACTATTACACTTGTTTTATGCTGTTCCCATAGAGAAAAGCTTCGTTTTCTTCTATGTATAAGCCCTTTTCGTTTGCTTAGAATATTCCAAAGAAATACTAGTCAATGCTCAGAGAATTTGAAAAAATAGGCTTATTTTTATTTCAAATTTATGAATTTTCATTTCTTGTGTACTATTTACTTACAAATAACAATTTTTCACAAATACGTTATTTTTGCAAGCTAAATATTAATGAGAAGTAGGAATGTTATCAAAGTGCAAGTTCCTTTTATTTCATTTCCTATTTGTGATATGATTTTTTCTCAAAAGCAAATCTTAAACCAATTATATTTCAAAATAATTAAAGAAATTCTATACATTTTACCCATGTATGACAAATATTTAATGCAAAAAAATTCTGAAATTTGTAATGAATAATTTTATACAAAAATTTATAATATGGTGTGTCGGTGGGACCCCACAACCTTATTTATCTAAAAATTTCATGTCACTGGTTATGGGTTAAAAGAGTAATCTAAACCACTTGAGAACCAGATGGAAAGACTGCTTATGCTTGGCATTTGTGGCACTGTTCTATTTACTCTATCATGATTTACTTTTTCTAATTCTTATGTCAAATTTTAATCTTTCAAAAATTTACCCAGCTATATTTCTTAATACATTAATGTTATATATCATATATATTAATGTTTAACATAAATCGAAACTATAGAAACTACACTGTGATTTGCGTCTTGTGTCCAACAAATTTAAGCTTGTACAGGCAAGAAATTAATTAAAATAAAAATCCAATTTAAATCAAATAAATCTGATATTTTTTATTTTAAAAACATATTTTCATACCCTGATTTCAGTTAAGATGAAAGAGGAAGTTTAAAATTCTTATTTGTAAACTATTCCTTCCTACTAAGATCCATGAAAGAAAATTGGATGAAAGTTTGGAATTCTTTCAAAATGTTACCAAGTTTAAAATTAAAAAAAGGAGTGTAAATACCTGGAGTTTGTAATGGGAAAGGTTACAAATTTACTTTTCTCAATGTTAAAAGCAGTGTCTAAAGAATTAGGGGATATCAATATTTTACAATGTTTTTAAACCTGCTAAAAATTTTCTACATTTTGTTCGTCAACTCCCAAATTTTACAAGTTAAAACAATTTTATGTTACATGCGTCGGCATAAAACATTAAAAATTAACAAAAGATTGCTGGAGAATTTTTATTTCGTTCATTTTTATGCTTTATTGTGTAAATTGCATTACTTTTTTCTTTTGCTTTTAATTCTTTATATTTTAATTAGCACATTCAGATTTGAATAAATTGTCATTTACCAGAATTCATAAGGTAATTTTTAACAATTTTAATCTTGATGGTGTCTTCTAGAACATTTTTTTAAAATTTCCAACACAGCAAGCATTACAGACAAACATCCTTAACCTCAATACACAACAGAAAATACAGAACACAGTACAAAAAAACATTAAACATCTAGAATAGTTGAGTGATAGAAACAGAATTGGATAAAATAAAACTAATAACGATTATAATACTTAAATTTTTTGCCTAATTTTTGAGAAAAATGACTTACCTGAACATCCTGACAAAAACACAGATATTCCCACTTCTTGATATTCTTTCATGATCTAAAATATAAAACTTGAATGACTAAAACGTAAGTTACAATTATAATAGAAAAACATGACTTATTCGTTTCCTGTAAAAGTACCATAACCCAAATTGTAAAAATGACAAATCTACAGCAATACTCAGTTTCCCTATTGATATTTTAACTTAAGCCGCTCTTGCACCAGGAATACGATATTTCCAAATTTAATCTTTGATGGAAGTATTGACAAATTAATTTTATTCAATATTCATGACTAATTTTTTTTAAAATCAAATACACATTTTTCTTGAAAATTCTATTTAATGGCCTATGAAATAACAAAGAACTTCTTTCAAAATTAAATATCTTTAGTTCAGACAAAGCAAAGGTGGCCAACTCTTTTTGCTAAAGGGCATAGTGCAGGTATTTTTCAAAAAATGATAGGTCTTTTTGACAGCAGTTTTTTAAAAACGAAAATCGCTGGTTTCAACAAATTTTTTATAAGTAATATAAATTGCCTTAATTTGTAAAGTAAGCAACCTCAATCTTCTATCACTACAACAAATTTATTTTTTAAAGTGCTAATTCAAGTATTTTCTAACATTAATATTCTTCAAAGATACAAAGCTCCATTTAAAATTTGCTTTGCTCAAAATTGCATGCAGTTTCAAATTGAATGCTTATAGCATTTTTCAATTCAGATGTTCAATTTCTGAATGGAAACATGGATCTGTACAGAATGAGAATAATTTTACTTGCCCTATTGAGTCGAACACCAAAGAATTTGATTTGAGACATGGAAAACAAATATAAGTTTTAATGAGATTAATATTTTGCCAAAGAAACCTTTTTTTCAAAATTTAAAAAATATTTGAATTACAAATTATGATTAAATCACCAGTCATATTTTAAAAAGTTTTGGTAACAGTTAACTACACTTGGTGCCAAGCATTTTTTGTAACAAAGGTTAGTGGCACAAAATCCTGTGGTAACCTTAACTATGCAAAGTGATGACATTGCAAATCCGACGTTTACCAACAATCACCCTTGGCAACAAATTTTTTCCTACCAAATTGGTGATGGTATAATGTACTTTATTTTAACCAAGGTTTCATGCTGTATATTTTATTTCTTTTCCATAAATTGGAATTCTACAACCACATGTGTTTTAAGAAAATTTTGGTTGAAATATACATATGCTGTCAAGAAATGAACAAACAAATTAACAAAATTAAATTTCTCACTATTTATATTATGTCTAAATATTCAGAAACTATATATTTCAGAAAGTTCTATACTTAAAAGTATTGGAATTTAAATTCTTTAAAAGTAATTTTGGGAAAAAAATTGCTTCAGCAATACTGGTAAAACATTCTGAGTTGCAAGTGCAAAAATGTTCAATTTATACCTCAGCTTTTCCAACACTGCTAGGTTCAGGTTGATTCAAGAATTGAAAAGGGTGTGGTTTAGAGGCATAAAATTTGTACAAAAATACAAACACTGCAATGTTAAATAAATTATTTACTAAGTTATAAGTTTTATAAAGTAAATTTTTATAATATAGGGGGAGTTGTTTTTAAGTGATACTTGTACAAGCATATATAAAACAGACTGACGATTCATTCACTAAGCTACTGTAAGTACTTGAAGCATACAAAATTTCATGACAATATATATCCAGCCATTAGACATGAAAATCAGATACCACTGATTTTGCATTAAAATGGCTCAAAGCGGACGAATAACTTGAAATGGAAAGAAAACATTCAATGTACAATCAAATACTTCATTTTTATTTATAGATGAAAGAATTGTTCTCTGTAGAGTAATTGTGAATGCTCTATAAAAAAATGTTTGATACGCAAAATAAGTTACAAATCTTTTTCTTCTATTTTTGAAAACAATTTGAAGAATGGTTCTCAGTTAACCATTGAAAGATTGCTCAACAAATATTCAGGGGTGGCTGAGTTTTATGAAGCCAAGTTGCCAAATGCAATAGACAATGTCAAGTAATACACACAAGGAAAATTTTACTGATATAGAAGAGAGAAACACATCAAGGGTAAGTTATGGAAATCAAATCTGTGTTGCCTGCAGGTTACTAGCAAAGTGGGGTAAACACACTGAGTCATGGCTGCTGAGCAAACGATGAAAACTTCTTGTATATGTTAACTTTCTTCTTTAGTATTATCACCTTTAATTACATAGTAATGTCTTTGTAAAACCACTGTCTCAAAATGCTTCCATTGTCTCATGTATAAGAAAAATAATCGCAGGAAAGAATTTTTATCTGGAAAAATGCATGCTTAATTATTTTGGAATGCTACAAATTTCAGAAATTGTCATTCTAACACATCAGCAAGTTTTGAGAGGGGAATTAGGGTTTTGATGTGCTAAATTAAACTGTTTATTGTACTAATAAGCTTAAGGTGAAACTTTTCTAATTGAATATTTTTGCTAGAATATAAAAAATTCCATTTTTACTAATGCCACCCCCTTGCAACAAAATATAATGTAATGCTAATGATATTTTTTAATTGGAAGTATCAGTTCACGAGGAACAACTGATGAGATGATTCCTATTCATAAAGTATGAAACCTTTTCTCAACCTTAATCATTGAGAAATTAGTTAAACAAAGGTTGAAAAGTAGATTTTATTCATGTTTCAATACATAATATCAAATTCTTTGTGAGCCTGCAATTGATGCAAGGTGTTAATAATCAATTAGATAGCATGGTCATTATAAATACTAATGTGCAACATTGATAAATAGGAAATCACTTTCAAAATTTTTAAATTGCTTTGTATATATTGTAGGATTACAATATAATCATGATAGCATTTTATAAACAAAGCTCACCTCTAAGAGTGTCTCTAATCCACTCATATCAATGAATGTAAATGTAGAACAGTCAATTATGATTCGATGAATTCTTTCTGCTGCTTCTTTAATGTCTGAATCATCGGAAGTTCTAGAGTCAAAAGAATATGGAAATAGTGAGTATTAATAGTATAGATTCACAAAACAAAAAACATCCAAGTCTTGTAACATTAAACATTTGTTAGGATATCTATAAGAAAAATACCTACTCAATTTTTAAGGGCACATGCTTCAACAAACTAAACTTGAACAGTTCCTTATTGATGAAATATAAAGCAGATTCGAAATGAAATATTTTAATCCCTTTTATTTCTTGAGCCTAGTAAAAATTAAAAGGGATTTTCTTTATGCTTATCAACAGAAATAAAATACTGAAATTAATTGTTAGGATTCAACTATTCTTACCAAATCATATCGTCTTGCATCTAAATAAATATCTGTATCGGGTATTCTTCCTAAAAATGTTTTTGATGGTCTGCAAGGAAAAAAACTTAGTATTTTTAAATGCTGTTAATAAAGATCAGAGCTGAATTGGTATTTCAAGGTAATAAATACAAAGCAAATGTTTTGAGATACACATACATTTGAATTCAAAACACCATAAAAAGCCCATTACACAGCCACAACAAAAAGATCATTCGCTTCATGCTTTTATGTCTCCACTTAGTTTATTCTTTTAGGAGAGGTAATCACAAAACATTATTTTAGTGAAATTCTTTTAACAAGTAATAACGTATGACAGCTTAAACTGAAACCAATAAAATTCAACTATGGATATAATTATGAGAATGATTCAAATGGTTGATTTACACACAAAATCCACCATCTGTTCAACAGCTTGAACTAGTTTTTACCAATTGGGCAAGAAGCAACAAACATGAAATATTTCTTTACAAATTCTAAAGACTTGGAAAAATCCAGGATTTTGAAAGAGGCGCTGACTACAAAAAACCTGGATAATCTCCACATAAAATTACAAAAATATATTTATTGTCTTTTCTTATCAAACAAAAGCACTCATGTTCTATTTGAATTTAATTATTTCTGAATTTAAAAATAAGAAAAATTACTAAAACCATTTAAATCTTTTTTTAAATGTGTTGTACAAAATTGCTTGGGTTTTGCTTTCAACGTGTTTTCTTAGTTGGACAGTCAAACCCTGATGATTGAATAAACCAATGAATGGTTGATTGGGGTTCATAGCACTAGGGCCACATTTGGCCGAGCTGCACCAAACATAAATTAAATCCCAATGAATGGAATGGTTCAAATAGCTGAATTGTTTTAAATTGTCTAAAAACAAATGTTCATTTAATGAAAACTCAAATTCGAGAAATTCTAATTCAATTTATGCTAACATTTTTCAGATTTTAATATAAAATTTTCATTTCCTAAAAGTTAGTTCTTGTTAACTTCAGTTATTGATGTATTTAAAATGAAAGGATAGTAGAGTTATGTCATGGCAGTTGGTTTAGTCTTTCAAGTTTATTTGTAGTATTAGTACACACTTTTTACCTAATTCTACAACAAAAACTAAAATACTAATAAAAATAAATTTTATATTATACAGAAATTGTTTTAATTAATGCCACTGAGATTTAATTCAACAATTAAGAAGTTTCTTTTAAAATTTTGAAGTGAGAACTATACTAGATAAACTTGGTAAAACACAATAGATTTCTAACACCCATAGATTTGTAGTCACATAAGCATAAATACGACTCTAATTTGATAAGAGTGAAATCACTCACTTTGCCAGGGGCACAAAAACACCCAAGAGAGATGAAATTTGAGGATTACTAATTTGTATAATTAATGTTTAAATGTGTTAATTTGCCACTTGAACCCACAAGTGTTCACCCATGAACCACATCTCATCTGATGCAAGAGAAAAGTGAAAATCTATTCTACTTATTTTATTATTTTTACATCATATTGATTATTTTGCATTTAGTAGAATAAAAGTCAAACTTTGCTTGAATATGTTAAACAATCATGGAGGGGCTAGTGTTACCCATTCTGGGTGTAACTGACTCACCTTATACTATTATTGAATAAAAAACAAAGAATTTTAAGAAATATAATGACCACATAGAATTATGCTACAAAATCATAAGAATAGAAGACATGAAGTTGGAACTGAGCGTTTAGGTTTCCATGACATGGCTATTGACTTATTGGCTATTGTTTGCTTTTATGTATCAGATATGTAGTATATTAGTCATTGTTTCCTTTTGTACTTCATTTTATTCAATTTTGAACCAGTGGTAATTGTGCAATTATTTAGAATTGGAATGTCAAATTTGAGCAGAACTGTCTATGTTAAAAGTTGATGTAGACTTATATTTTTTCGTTTTACATCCAATAACGTATTTCTTTAAAACTATTTTCTGACTCGTATTTCTTCAATGAGATAAACTTATGGCATCTAATAATGTTCTGAAACCTTTCAAGAACATTATAATTTTCAGACTTATTGGGCTTACTCCAATCTATCAATCCTATGTGAGCAACTCTTAACCTTTCAGCTGGATAAAATAAATTAAGGGAAAGTCTCCAAGAATTTGCACCAGACCCCCAATATTTCTCTTCCTTTCATCTTTAAGGTTGTAATAAAAGATATGTAGGCATTTTTATTTGTTGAAGAAATTATGACAACATTCAATAAAATAATAAAATTAAACCAAAATAATGAAGCACTGAATTTAAAAATACACATTATATAGTTTCAAATTGTATGCAAGATTTTATTCAAAATTCCTTCCTTCTGAGATAAATTTGAAGTATTTCAACTATATTTTATAGAAGAATCTACTTTGAAGGAAAATATGTATAACCAAGTCAATTTTATCTGAAGTAGAGATCTTTGCAGACATAATCAACATACAAAAAATAATCTATAACCCCTCTGTAGGAGCATTAACAATCAATAAAAAATATCAATAATTTTAAAATATCCACAAATGAATTGTTTTCAAAGATTAAATACACTTACATCACAGTTCGAACTATCACAGTCGTTAAAGAAAATATCACTCCAACCAGTAAACCATAAGTTACATCCAACAAAACAGTTGATAAGAAAGTTACAAGCCATATCAACTAAAAATAAAGAGAAATTCAGTACTTTGGTTAGTTAAATACTTAACAAGCAATGCACAAAAGAAAAACTATGAAACTTACAGCATCCAATTTTGAAACACCCCAGGTTTTGAAAAAATCTTTTATTTGAAGAAACATCGGCTTCAAAGCCACAAGTATAATGCATGAAAGAATGCACTGTGAAAGAGATTATTTTCAGCAAACATTAATTAATCTGATGAAAAGAACATTTTGTTTTGAATAATGTCAAAATGATTCATGAATTACTTAATACATTTTTAAATAATTCAACAAAAACCAGTGATATGATGAAAATAAGAAAGTGACATTGCATAATTGAGAATATCAGAAATTGTTTTTCACAAAAAATGTTTACCCAGCCTGCTTTACTGCTGTAGAAATAAGGAAATGAGTACCTACCATTCTGTGATATAATGATTAACAAAATTGAAGAGCAATTTTACAGATCCCATCTCCTTACTTAACCCTTGATCATACTACTTTCCAACTATCTCATAAGTAAAACTTTAAATAAAATCACCATATCAAATTATAATTGCCTTTATAAACCTTATTGTTTGCTTACTGCAATTGAGAATGACAAAATAAACTTAAGGAACAGTAAGGTTTCTAGCTGCTACTTTGTTAGTGAAGCAACCAGGATGAGGGATTGGAGGTCGAGGTTTTATGGCCAAGGTCCCAATACGGACAAGAGCAAGATAAAACAATAAAAATTATGTAAATATAAAAGGAAGTGTGGGAGAAATCAAGCGCATGAATTTTCGCCAGGATAAAAGTTCAAAACTATGCTAAAAAATTGTATTAAAAATTAATGTACCAGTGATGATTTAAAACATGTCGACTATATAGTACATGATTTGTACTTTAAAAAAATGTTATTAAGATGATTAAAAGTTAAAAGATGATTAAAAGCAGGACATATGATTAAAATATGAACAGTAAAATCTAAAAAACATGAAGAACAAAAAGGAGGATTCTCACTCAACAAAAGATGACGATGAGTAAATCGAGTGTGCCCAATGCGGAGGCGGGTCAATTTGACGACCAGGATGGGGATAACTGACAGGAAAGGTATGTTGAGAGTTACCAAACCAATAAGTAAAAACAAAATGATAGCAAGAACAGAGGCGAACAGTAAAAAGTCTTTGACCTGAAGTGGTGATAATGCACTGGGTACCGTGAGACAGAAGTGTAACTGAAAACTTAAAAAGAGGAGGCAGTCCTCTAAATGCAGCATGACCACCTTACTGATCCGCATTTTGCATCACATTTGGATAGTTTCTACTTTTCACTTCAAACTTTTCTCTCAAAAGAAAGAATCGGGAAAATATTTTTTTGTCCGGAAGACAGGAAACTAAGTGTTTTTCCGAAAGACTTCTGGAAAAGTTGGTAGGAATGTAAACTGGTTATTATAGTTTCTATACACATAAAATTGCATTCTAGGAATAAATGTTTATTCTAAGGTGTGATCATTGATCAAAATACACTACTTTTATTTACGAAGCACAAATACTATAAAGATCTCAAGCTAGGTTCATGATCTTACCTTAGGCAATGAATAGAACATTGGAGCAAGGGCAAGTAAGACAATAAGTAGTATACCACAAGATATAATTCCTGCAATCTAAAATATTTTTAGCAATATAGCACTATATAATACACATAGCATAACTAGAGAATAACAATAGCACTACAATAGGAAATTAAATTCGCAAATACTACATTTGAAGGTCTTAGTAAATTTGTAAACTTGTTAGTAACTTGATCAAGTTAGATAACTTTTTAAAAATTAGGTGTTTATCATGAATATATTACTTTCCACTTTGATAATAAAAAGATATAAGCATATATTGATGAATATCTATATTTTCAGGTGGGAAAAATTGACATTTTAATAGAATCACAATTCAGTTTTAATCTTAATATTTTAAAGGCAAATGGATCACTTTTAAACCTAGCTCCATCAGTGTGGTTTAAGCTATATTTAAATACTTTCATGAGAAATTGCTCAAACACAGTAAATAAATATTAAATCATTACACAAATATTGCGAAAATTAAACAGCTCAAGAGTTTAAATTCATGAGCTGAGTTCACAAGTCTGGCAGTGGTGGAGTAATGTTATGAGTAAAATACAAGGAATATATTTTACTAAATTATATGTGAGAAAAGTAAAAATTCCGATTGTTTTATCAGACAATAATTCAGAATTAAATTTATATAATTAATATTATTGATATTCTTTAGCTGTATGACAACAGAAGAGATAAGAAACAATGAATCAACAGATGTTCACAAAAATGTCAGAAAGTTTCTCATAATTTGTTAATAGGAGAGTTTTAAGTAAAAATTATTAGCTTTTATTATTCTTTTCTGACCTATTGCCAAATATAATATGCACGCAAAATCTTTCAGATGTAAGTTAAGCAGTCACCACAACTACATTGTGTCCATTTTTGCATTTTGTAAACCATTTGAAGTTTGTTTTGGAAACTTTAATATACTGGAAATTTAATTTTAGGAAAAATGGGAAAAAGCATAATAAATGATTCATTGAACACATACTGAATTAGATATACAGATAAAACCTTAGTCAAAATGATAGTTAAAATTAAAACCTTTGAAAAATGACCAAGATAGATAAAAACTGCTGGTGAAATCGTCAATAGCTATTTCGATTAATGTTACTGTTCTTTGCCAACTTGACAATTGATGAAAAATAGGAGAAATACTAATAATTGTGAACATTGCTTGAATTTGAGCTTTTAAGAGGTGGACGGCACTCTTAAAGCTAACAGTTCATGCGATAAATACAATCTCCCGATTTCAAATAACATTCCTCAAAATGCAAATATTTATTTGAGTGCTGCAGAATGACTAAAATCTGTAGAAATGACAAAATGCAGAACAAAAAGCAGCATGTTATAGAATTATGTCAGCAACTGTTAATGATCTTCCCCATAGATGTTTTTCGTTCATAGCCAGGAGGGTGCAGGAAAATTTGTATAAATCCCTCCTCAGAAATATACGTGCAGAAGGAAACAACTTTTTCTGTTTCATGCACAGGAATCACTAGTCACTTGTTAGAAGGTGGCAAAACATTCTTTAACCAATTTAAATTAAGGCCACCTTAAATGAAAAATTTCAGTCAAATATATAAAGATTGATTCCAACACTGAAATCATTTGTTCTGCCACTGCATTTAGGACAAAACTACTTTGGCCCCAGTACTGCTTTACATGCAATAATGAAAGAAATTATGAGAAATCAGAAACTCGTTGGTGGCAGTCTTTTAAAAAGATTAAGACAAACTCCCTGTTATCAAACATGGTGACAGAACCAAAATAGTCAAAGCCAGCATTAAATTCAACCAATTACAGAAGTTTGAAATATTGACTCAAAAGCAATGTTCGATCTGTTGATTCATCATTCAGTGAATTGTTTTTGCAACTTTGTGCTGTTGACCATAAAACAGCTGATGGCATATCAAAGGAAATGATAGGACACATTTTATGATAGTGATAGTCAAAAAATATTTGATGGGAAGTTGATTATTTCTGATTTCAAAACATTTCCAAAGTCATTTTGTGTCCCAAAAGCTCTAATGTTGATGAATGAGAATTTCAGGATCTCTTAGAGAAGGCCGTAGCACATACATAAGCTGACTCAATTGATACTAATGGCAAAGAAAATACTGAACATTATTATCCTAGTTTCACAATGAGCAAACTGCATCAGGAATGCTAATTGAAGTTGAAGATCAGAGCTCCTATCATGCTCCTGAGAAATCTCAATACACAAGGTTTATGCATTGGAACAAGACTAATAGTTAAAGAACTAAAACCAAATTTAATCATTGCAGTTCTCATGGGCACAGCATGTGGTGAAATTGTTTTTATTGTGAGAATAAACTTTGCAGATCTCCCATTCACATTAAGAGGGCAGCAATTCCCTGTATGCACTCATTACTAAAGATTACTCCGCAAAAGATAACAATAAACTCTTGAATAGCAATAAGTGATTTTTGGAGCCTTTTGTATTTTTATCTGGATGGGCTTTACAGCTAGTAAGTTTAATAATGTTAAATCGGCTTGTGATGACTACATGTACACATAAATGTATAATTATCTATCATGTACCTTTAATCTAGAGGAACATTCAAGTTGGAAAAAATAACGATATGGAAATAGCTGAAAGATACTCTTAAGCTTATATACCTGTGTTCTACCACCAGCTCTTTCTTGAACTAGACTTCTAGATAATGATGCAGAGCAAGGGTAACAAGAAAAGAAGGAAGCAAAGACATTTGCACAACCTAAAGCAAGTAATTCCTGAAAGGAAATAATAAGTTATTGAGGATATCAAATAATTATAATTACTATTTAGCCTTTTTTATATTAAAATTATCTGTTGCAAATCATTTAAAATTAATAAACAAAGACATTTTTTTTCTTCAATTTACTATTTGTAATGATGTTGGTTAAAAGAATAGTTAATATATATTTTATATGGAGGAAAATCCTAAATTATTCCTTTAATATAGTATTGTCAAATGTCTCAGGATAAACCAAAAATACATTACATTGTTGTGTCATCTAAAATAACAAAATAATGACTATTAATATGAAACAAATAGCTTACCTGATTGGGTCTAACAGAATATTTATGTTTCTTAGATAAAAGTTTGGCCATCGATAAGGATATTGCAAATGCAACAATAGCAATAGCAAAGCTATCAGTGATAAGACTAGGAAGAAGACTGAATTTTGGAGCAATTGGAGATGGCAACCTAAATATATATCAAATTCATCAATAGGGTTAAATTTTAAAGAAATATTTAAGGTAGTTTTAACTAAAAATATGAAAAAGTAAATTAAAAAAGTCCTACCCAGTAGGAATATTCTCAATGACAGATACATTGTATTTATCTTGAAACTTGCCAAAATATGATGCTGTTGTAGCAAGAACCACCTGTGTAAAAGGAATAGAATTGAACATGCAAATAGTACACAAATAATTTACACTGGTGTGCAAAACTTGCAATGACTTTTTTTGCCGTAACTCCGCAAGAAATCACCTGGGAGACATGAAATTCAGAATACAGAGACAGTATTTTGAACTTAACGAATGAAGAAAGCATACTAGTGCAAAAGTTAATAGAACGCATACAGTATGGAATCAAACAAAAAAGGCTTTATCGAAAGAGTAGCATTGGTACAAATGATTGTCTGCCCAAGAGAGAGAACAAACAGATGTCCCTTAGTAAGGGATATAACCTCCATTAACTACAAGGGTTGCTTGGCACTGTCTCTCCATACTCAACACCAGATTATCCAACAGTTATTGAGGTAAGAGTGCCCATTCCTCAATGAGCATCTGTTTCAGTTGTTGGGTGTTCTCCGGCGGATATAATCGTACCAAAAGGCGTCTCCCCATAGCATCCCACACATGTTCTAAGGGATTTAAATCAGGGGAGTACGCTAGCCAATCCATTCTAGTGATATCTTCACTTTCTAGCAGCTCCTCAACAGCAAGAGTCCGATGTGGCCTGGCGTTATCGTCTATAAAAAGAAGTCGGCACCTCAGAACAGACGTACGGGGGAGGATCACTTGCTGACAATAGCAGTCTCCAGTAACAGTACCTCTGTCGAAATTTGGAGCTTAGTCCGCCCGTTCATCATGCCTCTCCAGACAAGCATGCCAGGATCACCGTAACGGTCTCTTTCCCTGACGTTAGTGGGATAAAACAGGATCCTAACTCTTTCCATATCAACTGGCATTGAGAATTGCTTGTGACACTGAAACGACTCTCATCTATAAAGTGGACGTGACTCCATTGATGAGATGTCCAGTCTTTGTGTTCCTTACACCAGTCTAAACGGCGCCGCCGATGGCCTGCTGTCAATGGGATGCAGCGTTCAAGACGGCAGGCGAATAGGCCACTTTTATGAAGGCGTCTGGCCACAGTAAACTGCGATACTTGTCGCCTCGTTGCCGTACGCAGCTATTGAGCCAGGTTGCCCGCTGACTGGAATTGATCTCTTTTCGCCTGGGGAACAATATATCAGTCATCCACTGGGGTTTTTTTCTTGGCCGACCACCACAAACCTTTCTTACAGTTGTAACTGAGGTTTGGAAGGCTTTCCAAGCTGATGAAACGACACTTTTGTCGATTCCAAACTCTTGGGCTACACTTGTCACACTACGCCCCTTCTCAAGCTTGCCGATCATTCTACCACGTGTAAAGTCGTCCAAATGGTTTCTTGTAGCCATATTACACGTACGAACTCACTTGAACTTGCAGCGAATGCCTGTAATAGAGCCTTTCGTCCTTCTTTTTAGTGTAGTCTTGCACTGCGCGTGCTGATTGCACGCGTTTTGCGTGCTCTCACGTTACCTGTGACGTCTTGTTCCTGATATTTGCATACAAATCACCTTTCTACTGAATTGGATGTTCATTGTACTGAACGTAAAAAGCCCCTTTTGTACAATTTCATGGCTGTCTGGTTAAAAATTACACCATTGCTTAAGTGTTTTGCACGCCAGTGTAAATAGGTTTACATGAGATAGGTATAAGTAGAAAGAAGTATTCATATATTTTATGAGATATTTTAATGCTAGAACACAATAGTGAGGTTTTAAGTTACAAAGCTTTTAATGTACGATTTTTTTCATTCTTTTGAAAAAATTATGGATATTAATTATGCTTAAAGTACTGGTTTAAAAGAATCATATTTTATTGCTTTTATATTATGAGTTCTGGGAATCATTGATTACTTAGCTGTCTACTGTACAAAAACTTTCCAAGACTATTATGAACCAAATTTCTATTGTACTTACTCATTTAACAACAAAAACCCTCTTGAATACATTTTCAACATTACAATATAATATTGCATTTGTATAAAAGAATACAAATAAGTGCATTTTAAAGCTACTTACTACAATCAAATCAATTGGAATAGGCATTTTCAATCTACTCTTAAGTCTTCCATCAATTTGTTCTTTGAAAAAAGCTATTATGAAAATTGCAATAGCAGAGATGATAATAGCTGCTGTATTTGTGTGTACCAAATTTGTAAAGACATCTCTCAGCATCTAAAAGTATAAATATTAGCATGAAATAGTTGATTATACAGTTCAAAGATTTTGCCACTGATTAAGTATACAATACTTTTCTATGTATTCATGTGTGCTTGTTTTAAATATGCATTCAGATTTTTCCATCACCCACATATTTGGTGTATTTGTTAATGTCATTTGATACCATGTAAATGCTCACTAAGAATATATATAGAAGTTTAAACGGCTAAAAATGTTTCACTTCTATTAGTGAGTGCTTTTTCATAAGATTCAAAATTGGTAAAAAGGCAAGCAGAACTTTTAGGTTACAGATTCAAAGAACAGAAAGAAAATATTGAATATTCAAGATCATGATTCAAAAATTTCTTTCATGCTAAGATAGAATTGTTTTTAATGATTTAACATCAGTAATGATGGTACTGGGTCATGAGTGTAACATACAGGACGGAAGGTTAATCTTTCCCCAAAAGAGCTTAAAAGCTGTAATTTTTAATAGAGGAAACTAATTCCCATCAATGCCAATAGCTCGCGCTGTTAATGTATAAAACCTATCCTTGTACAGAAGATCCAGTAAAAAAAATATGTGGAATACTTGAATACTTCCTATTCTCTTTCAACTGGAGGGGGAATATGCAAAATGCTTATTTCCTTTATGAAGAGAAGAGAAAACAGTATGATAAAATACTTTACAAAACCCAGGAAAGCTTTGTTTGTTATCAATAGAAAGCATGTATCCTGAAAATGCACTTCGGCTACGAAACAAGGACTTTGTTAAAGCATTGGATAAAAATCAGCTAAGGTTCCTATATCTTAGACCTTTTTCAACAAAAATGATAGTAAGATAAAAGAAAATTCTTTTGAGTGAGGTAACAAATTAGTAAATTATTCCTGCATCAAAAATTAAATCTGCAGTTGAATCTAATTGATAGAGCTGGGTGAAAATCTTCAAAGAACTTTTGCATATACTGCCATAATTTTAGGGCAGAGAACTATCAAAACAAATTAGATGATCTTTTGAAATCATATAACAATGTCAATGGAACAGGAATAAAAGGTGAAAACTTGATTGTGAAGGCAATGTTTGAAAACAGGCCAAGACAAAAAATGTGTTTTCTGTGGCAGATTTTTATTTTGCTAAAGTGTACAAAGAATAAAAGCCTTTAAAGCAGTGATAGCAACAATTTATGTAAATGTATACATTTAAGACATAGGCCCAAGTACTGCTAAGTGGTCGCTATGCCAACAATGATGTAACTAGAGTGAATTTAGAGGCAGTGGATGCAATGTAACATGAATCATCTTAATGTTACAAGAGTAGTCAGATAAACTTCAAAACTTATTGACTGTCCCACAATGTGCAGCAGACAATATTCTGAAGTGTTCAGGAAGATTTGAACATTGTAGTGTCTACAAAGTCTCATTCATAGATTGGTTAAGGCAAGCTTTGAATCTTGCAGATCTCTGAACATCCTCTCACTCCAGTATGTCTTCAGACTGTCCTGGTGTGCTCAATCTGCATTAAACCACTGTAATAGTGTAGTTTTTTGCAGCAAGTCATCTTTTAGTATCAGCACTGCTGACTGCCGAGTATGAGTCTGGGAGACATGGTTATCAAGGTCATACTGCCAATATTAATGAGTGCCACACAGCATATCTACATGGAGTAATGGTAGTGACTGCCATTAGCAGTAATAACAGAACACCTCTAGTTTCCTTTAAAGATTCCACCTCAGCATGCAGAGACCAGGTGTTGCTACCTGTCTTGCAAGACTAGGTCTCTGCATGCTGAGGTGGAATCTTTAAAGCAAACTAGAGGTGTTCTGTTATTACTGCTAATAACAGAATACATGTAGACCAGGTGTTGCTACCTGTACTGCAACTTCAAGATCTATCAGCAGCCATTTTTCAACAAGATTATACATGGCTGCATACAGCATGCATTACCATACAATCCTCTACAAGCTGTTCAGGCGCTTTCTTGACTGTCAAGGTCCCAAGATTCCCTCTCCTATTGAGCACCATTGGAACATCATTGGCAGGCAAGGAAAATGCAGCTGTACCACAGCCACAATACAGTGGAACCTGCTTTGTGAGAACCCGACAGGGATAACAATTTTCACACTAACCCAGGTTTCTCACCAACCGAGTTTCTAGGTCAAGGTATAGAATAATTCAAAAATATTGAAAACTCAATATGTATTCAGAAATATATTACAATATAATTACTAATAATTACAATTTTTCAGTTACATTTCAGTGTAAAAAAAATCTGTTATTTTTGTCTGCTTTTCGGAATTGGATTGGGTAATTATGTTTTCCAGGTCATGCAGATGGTCAAAACATGTTCCGTCACTCTCAATAGATTAAAAAAACTGCTGCAGTATCATCAAAGCTTTCCGGGCATCCTCTTTAGTAACAGTGGGGGTTTCTTCGTCATCTTCGCTGTCATTATGAGTGAGACTGAGGCAGTGATCGACAATGTCCTCCTCCGTTGTCTGACCACTAACCATTGCCTCATCATCAATGGAAACATACTCTTGAAATGTAGGCGTTTCAATACATTCTGAAGATGGAAGTTGATGGAGAACTGTATCCCATTCCTTCGGTGTTACTTCATCATCCAAAGGAGTGTTTCTCCGATCGAGGTGACGAACCCACACTTTCGGAAACAGTTCACTATTGTGGTTGATTTGACGTCAAAACAGACTTTCCGAGCAAGTAACATTGCACAAAGTATGCTGGGCTGCTGTGAAGTCTGCTCGATGGAGGAAATGACGAGTCGAACTATATCTTTCCTGTACAGGAGCTTAAAGTTCTTGATAATCCCTTGGTCCATTGGCTGTAATTTACTAGTGGTGTTGGGAGGAAGAAAAATAACTTTTACGTGGTCGATTTCAGGCAGAATGGTGTGGGCTGAGCAGTTGTCGATGAACAACAGGATTTTTCTTTTCTTTAACTTCATTTGTCGGTTGACATTCTTCAGCCAATCTGGGAAAATATCCAGCGTCATCCAAGCTTTCTTATTGTTTTTGTAGTTTATCGGCAACGTTTTCACTCCTTTAAAACAGCATGGAGTTTTGGATTTCCCAATCAACAATAATGGTAATTTTTTGGTCATATTGGCAGGAAAGAGTAGTGTTGCGAGTTCTTTACTAAATTTACCGCCGTGGCATTGATCACCCTTAAACGTACACGTTGCTGTGGGGAGACATTTGTAAAACAAAGACATTTCGTCGGCATTGAATACGTCATCAGGGCTGTAACCTGACAAAAGTGACAGTAAATCGGCAATCCATTGATTACAAATATCGCCATCAACATCATTACTCTCCCTGCAAACTTTTTAAAAAACCAGATCCATTTCTCCTTTTAAAACCTTCAAGCCAACCATTGCTACCAGTAAAATTAGCGATGTTTAAATGCTTAGCAAAATCATGAGCTTTTTGTTTGATCAAATCTCCACTCACTGTTATGTTGTTGGCTCGGCGTTCTTATATCCATTCGACCAGGCAGCGTTCTAGATCGGGAAAATCTCCAACTTGTGATCGTTTGTGTTTGCCGTGTCCATCCGAACACTCAGATTCTCTCGTTTTTTCTTTATTAACGATTCTATAAACAGTAGATAACTGCACTCCCAAGTCCTTAGAAACAACCGCAAACGACTTCCATTTCGTTCTCACAAATCCAGGTTTTTGGCCAGAAGTCAAGGGCCAGCATTTTTTTCTCATGAACAGAGGATTCTCAAAGTCAGGTTCCACTGTATGAAGATTCAGCTTAGGTCAGCAAATGATCAAGACATCATTTAAAGTCCTTTAAGCTTGATGCCCTTGATGCTGCATGTATTGCCTATTATGATGGCAATACCACCTTTTGAATCACTACATGTAATCCTCTATATTTTTACTACATTACTGTACAGTAACCAAATTTGTTAAAAAACATACATGCTTATGCATTTCTTAAGTCTTGACTCTTTTCTAACATTTCTTCATGGTGCTGCATATTTGTTATGCAGTGTATAAAGACATACTTATCCTTTGGGCAAACCAACTATTCCTTTTAAAAGTACGAGTACAATAGAAATTACAGAATTACCATGCTTATGCAACATATTTCAACATAAAAATAGATGCTGAAAAGATGTAATTGGTCATTGTTTCTTCAAGAATATAGCATTTTTTGGACACAAATTTGTAAAAGTGTTGTAGTCATTTATGTATGGGTGAAGTAGATTAGCAGTAATTTTTAGTGTTAGAAAAGGGTACTGCACACATACTACATAATAAAAGAGATCAAATCTATGCTTTTTATGTAGAATGTTTTACTATTCATTTCAAATTGTATAAGGGAAAACTAAATTATCCATTGAAAAATATTTTCGAAAAGAAACAAAAAAAGATTTAATTTTTTTAACTCTTAATATTTAACTTTTTAAAATGTTAAATAACAAAATATACACTTAGCATCCATACATATATTAGCTTTAGGGTTCCACTATAGCGTCCAATATGTATTCCAAATAGATCCTTTATCTGAGACACTGCGACATGGCAAGCTGCACCTGAAGAGAAACCTGAAACTAGCTGATCAGATAGAACCACTGTTAAAGAACCAAGATGGAAGACACCCATGAAGAGCTAGAAAAACAAACATGAAATGTATTCCTGAGGAAAGAAAATGTTTCCTATCTTTCTGTGAGAGCAAATAAGAATACATATAGCAACTCCATGATATTATTCATGGCAAACAGAAATCCAGAATAAAAAAGATTATCAGAAGTAAAAAAAGACAATTTTGATAAAAATATGAAATTTAACATATATGTTAATAAAGACAGATATAACTGTTAACTGGGATCACTTAAAAGAAAAATGTTTTAGTATAAAAGTAAGGAACTATTAATTTCCATTTAAAACAAACTGCTCATACCCTAAGGTGGTTGCTTCACAGGGAGAATTTTACACTATAAACTGGGAGTGGTACACAGCAAGTTTGTCCAAATAAAACAAATTATAGTAAATGAATATGCACATTTAAACTAACAATTCATTATTCAAGACAATTACCCGATTCATCCTAACACGAAAATCATCAAAACATTAGCAGCAGTGAAACATGCCTTTTTAAAGATTCTAATAACAAACACTAAAACTTAAAAGTTAACGTAGAAGTAATAGATATGCAAGTCTATCTTGCAAATACAAGTTTATCTATATGTAAATTAATTTCATTTTTAATAATTTAGGCTGTTTTAGTTAAATCTTTCTACTCCATTATTTTGATTCTGAGATTCAAAAATTCAAAACAACCAACCTGCCAAAAACCAACACCAATTGCTAGAGTTGTAGCGATTTCTAAATGAGAGGGTACTGTGACTTTTAAAATCTCAGATACATTTGAAATCTCTTGAGTTGAATTGAAATCTTTATAAGCAGCTGCAGTGGATCCATACACAGCACTGCTAACAAGCAAACTAATCACAGCAAATGTACCTAAGTGGGAAAAATGTATGATTGAAAACAGCAAAGGAACGATGGATTTATTTAGACTTACACCTTATTTTTTAATTAATTTAATTTTCAAAAGACCTTAAATAGCAGTAAATAAATGATCCTGCTGCTGTGAATTAGTAATTGCTCATGAATAATCAATGGCAGACACTGTCAAAAGATTTTATAATGTGGTACATGAACGTCAAAATTTCTAGAACACTTGTAAGTCCTTCAAAAGACCAATATTTTTTGTAAAGTGAACTTTTCATTCCGAACATATACAAAATAGTCTGCTGGCAATGCGAGTATGCTTTTGAAATGCATTTATAATTTGAGATTAAGATTATTAATGATTATTGATTCCGCTTCTCCGGCTCAAAGAACCAAAATGTTTACACCGTCTATTCTATTCAAGGACCCAAGTGTCCTTCAAAATTTGTAAGTGGACTATTGTTAAATTGTGCATATACAAGTACATTGGAATTAAAACAGCATTTAAAAACAACATTTATTACAATTGCAAATTTACATGGCACCAACCGTTGAACTGACGATTCTATTCTGAAAACTAGCATTTTTCAAATCAGACTATCAATTCCGGTTGAAGTCAGAATAAAATGTTCGCGAGAAAGTTGTGCAAATGATAAATATGAACATGAGAAAGTAAATTGGCACATCAAATCGCAAACATGAATTTGTAAGCTCCAACAATTGCCAAGGACTGATTTGACAGTATTTTATCGGACAAAGTCCTTCTTAAAAGGAGACTGAAGCACTATTAGCCAAAATGTATATTTACATACTTTTCAAATATTTTTTTTAAACTTGTGATCTTTATTTGAAATTTACATTTCACATATTTATTACATGTGATAGATACACAATCAAAAGTTTTAAAAAATTTAAATTGCATGACTCATTCGTGGCTTGATTTCATTAAATACATTGGACTGGTTAACGTATGGAGTACTCTCTCATTTCAACTCAATGTTCATTTGAAAATCAACAAATTCTGAGCAATGCTTGCTATTTCTACCAAAATATTAATATGGATTTGAAATTTAACCAAATAATTATAAAACAGGAATTTGTTGAGAACTTACCAATAGATATATGCTTAGAAGTACCAAGTAGAAAATAAATTAAAACAGGGAAAAAGGAAACATACAATCCATTCTCTGCTTTCACTGAAGCAAGGACACCATATGCCATGCCTATGTAGAAAAAATTATACTTCAATTACAAAGTCATCTATTTTATTGTATTCACTTCCAACATACAACTGTTACCCAATCTACGCTATTTGAATTAATTGATCTTGTAAATTAGAATTATGAGCAGTGAATGAAAATGTACATACAAACATCAATATTTTAAGTTAAAAACCTATCAAAACATTTTAAACATGCACTCAGACTAAAAGTTTAGAAACAGTACCTTGCGGTATGTGAAGAATAGATATCGTAAAACCAGCTATGATGTCTGGGACTAGGAACTCCAACTTGTACTTTGGCAGCCATGATAATACAGGAAACAGAGAAGTGAAAAATGATATTAAACAGGTTAAGTTGCAAACACAGTGCGACTGGATGTACTTTGCAGCCTGAAATAAACAAATAGCAAAATACTTAAAACTTGACAGCCTAAAAACATTAAGTCTAATAAACTATTTCATACTTTTAATCAAATCTTATGTTACATATCTGTTATCTAGTTTCAATTTATGTTATTTAAAATAGTTAAAATAATTTTAAATGGAATTAAATGCTTCTTATGCAATTTATAAGAAACAGATTCATTTGACTTAATACATGTCAAGGGCACCACATACAGGATACAGTATCAGAAGAAAACCAGCAACACTTCTAAATATAAAATTATTTGATTGAACTCTTCATTTCTAACTTACATCATATATTATACAAACATTCTTATGCATTTTTATGGCACGTATATCTTGGAACTAGTACCTATAAGAATATCTCACAATACTGTCTGCCCAAGATAGTAAAAAATCAGTCCTATTTAATACATGAATTGGCGTCACTTCAAAATACTTGCAAATACTAACATAATAGTGAGATTTTCCGTAGGCCAAGATGAATGAAAATATTAGTTGAAGGGTGCAAGAATTAGATTTATTTAAATCTAACCATTTAAAACTAAAAAAATTACCAAAAAATTATCCAAATTGGACTTTCTCTAACAATTACCACTAAATTCAATTTTTTAAAATTGATATGAAACATTTCAGATTGAAATTTATTAATATTTTGAAAGGTAATTCTATTCATCTGATTTAACTAAATAAAGCAATATAAAGTTCAGTCGAAAATTCCATATGGTCTCAAATCTGAAACAAATTTATTCAAAAGAAAATATTTTAAATGTTGGCTGGGCTAAATACATACTTTAATTAATAATAAACAAATAATATAAAATCAATTTAGTTCTAAAAAATGATCAGACAAAAACCTTTCTGTAAGTGGTTTCAGGTGGTATGGGACCATACTTCTTATCGATATATGAGTTGTCAACTGGATGACGATGGATGGATATTTTACATTCGCTTTTTGTTCTTCTTAAGCCATAATCTGATAGACTACCACTCATGCTGGGTCTATGTTTCCAGTTACGTTCAAGGTCAGAAGGTGACAGTGAAAAGCCCATATTGTAAAAAGAGCTGTCTGCATTGTACAATTCGTTATCAGAGTTCGTAATCTGTTTTCTTCCAACTCCAACAGCAGTTGTTCTATTACTGAGGTCATAGTTATTGGATGAACATTGCTGTCCGACGTTTTGTTGATCATCGGAGATTGCGCAACTGCTCTCACATCTGGCATTTGAAGTCGAAGGTAAAATTCGAATTCGCTCCGAATCTGTGGCAGTATCGCCACCTAAAAGCAAAACAGAAATTAAGCATTGATGTAAGCCAAAAATATTTTTAAAAATTTCAACAATAAAAAAAAAACAAAAGTATTATCCACCATAAACAGAACTGAACATACAATTTTCATTCAAAAACATGAAGTTATACTTTCGGTTTCGCGGAACAATATTTTCCGCAGTCGCAGTTAAAAGTCGCGATGAGTGATTATTCATTTCATCTTTCATTTTCAATCATAATTTCCATATTTTGGAAGGTAGGTATTTAAATTAACGTCGCACTGGAGCAACATAACGCTCTATTGGTGACGGAAAGGAATCAAACCCGAAGGGAAAGCCCGAGGACACCATGTAATTTTGAACCCCGGTCAGATGACGAGGTCACACCTGAGCTGGCACCGCACTCTCCAAACACCACGCCAACGTGAGGACATTTGAAGCCACGATAGATTTAACGTGCACCAGCCCCCTTTGTACACGATGGTTTTTGGTTAGATTCAAACTCGCAATCCTCCGGTTGCTAATCCGTTGCTCTTTCAACCGGGCTACTGCGGCTCCATATTTTGAGTAGAGGATTAGCAACAGCAGGATTGCGATTTCGAAACTCGATCCAACCAAAGACCGTCGTGTACATGGGGCCGGTGCACGTTAAATCTGTCGTGGCCTCAAATGTCTTCACGTTGGCGTGCTGTGGAAGTTTGGAATGAGGAGTCAGCTCAGATGTTGACCTTGCCAATAGACCATTGTGTTGCTCCAGAATGCTAATTCAACTTACTATATTTTTGTTTAGCATTTGGGGACTTACCATGGCATTTAATCTTCATTAATCTGTTAGACCGAGTTCATCTACTAAATTATTGGGGTTTTGAGACTGCTTTTGCACATGTCATCGTAATGAAATAAATAGAAATTTTAGCAAAGTTTAAAACATTTGAAATTACTATCGAAAAGTATTTGTTTTTCTGAGAAAAGATTTTGTTGCTTAGAGCAGCCTAGTTGAGAAACTAACTGTAGCTTGGGGCTTAGAGCGGTCTTTAAATTTGCCGCTCTAGGCTACAGCGTACTCAGTCTGTTTAAATATAGGCATTGAAGATAATCAACTATAAAATAAGAAAAAACCGTCCATAATTACAAATTTAAAATAAACACATATTAGAAGAGATAATTATTTGTATATGTGAGGCAAATAGCCTAGATTTGTTTTGAATGGTTTGGTTGTTGTGTTGGTTGATTTGTATTAATTAACGTCGCACTAGAGCAACACAACGGGCTAATGGCGAAGGTCGGGGATTAAACCCGAAGGGAAAGATCCGAGGATAACACCACGTAATTGTTATGTGTTGGATCATTGACCTGAAAATGATCCCATGAATGTCCATTTGAGTCGATATGATAGAGAGCTTTTAACCTGGAATCAACCGTTCAGTCATGATTTTTTTTTCACTCGAATTCTTAAATTATTCCGTAAATCATAATAGTTTACCTTAATATTGTTAGTGAACCTCACTTTTTCTGGCCAATGGGGCCAACCTTTCCCCATCCTTCACGTAATAAAAAAAATAGATAAAATATTTAGCTTTAGATAATAGAAAAAAATTTTTAGTTTAAGCAATATAGCAAATCATTTTATATTTAGAAGCAGGGCCTGAATTCAGCCGATTATCTCAAATGGGACCCCGCACATTAAGACTAAGTAACTAAATCACTGGTTCCCACCTGCGATCCGTGGAACCCTAAGGGCTCCGCGTACGTTCCCAGTTGCTTCGGGGCAGCTGCAGGAAAATAAAATTAATAAAAATTAAACGAAATAAAGAATAAGAAACAAAAAGTAAAATTAAAATATAAGAAAACTAAAAAATTGCAACCACAAGTGTCTCATTAAACGTTTATATGGTTATGTCGTATATGCCTATTGCACTACAGTGCACTTAAATTAAATAAGAATCATCTTCTATAATGAATAATAAAAATTTCGAATAACAAGTAATGAATGAATATCTATTTGAATTGTATGTAATGATTAAATTGGAGGAACTGGGTTTATTGTATGGACCTTATTGTTGCTCTCCCCAATATAAATTCTATTGTAATGCAAATGGTTTGATTTAATGAACTTTGGAAGAGCTTTTATGTATGACCAAGTTTTTAAAATATAATTTAATTGCATTGACATTGGCGCAATTGTTTAAATATTTCTTTACTATCTATCCCATCTTCCCTCCCCCGTAACCCTACTCCTAAACACCATTAACTTGTAAAACATAGAATAGGCTAAGGGGCTCCGCCTTAGAAATTGATTCTAAAAAGGGAGTGAAAAGGTGGGAACCTCTGCACTAAGTCATGAATGAATTGTGAAAAGATCTAATTTTGACCTTTGTAAAAAACTCTTTTTATTCTGACATACTAAAAATCAAACTGTAAGAACTGCTTTATTTAAATTTATAAATACATTTTTAGTTTTCTTTTCATTGTGTGACATTGAAAAAAGGTCACCGAGCACTTGTCAGGACTAATGTTACTAAAGGAGGGTTAAGCTTTTTATAGAAATAGCAAATATCCGGAAGAGTTTTGTTTGTGTTTCCGTTACCCTATTTTAACTAGTAGACTCGTTCGAAATCACCTAACTTGACTATCAACTCGCGGAAGCTAGACTATGATAGTATACCAAACCTCAAAAATTACCGCAAACCAAATTTAGGAGGATCAGTCGAAAATACCTACATACGGCTAAAAACATATTTGTGTTAATTTATTCGTGGCAAATCTACTAGAAGAGATGAATTGATTGATGCTTTTGAAGATTAAAATAGCGGGAACGCGTGGGCTAGATCTAGTTATGACAAATTAAATAAACTTTTACCAGACATGATAGGGTAAAGCAAATATAGATTCAATAATTCAAGTAAAATCCCATTTGACGTGTTTAATATGTACTTCAAATACATTCATGTTTTCTACAAGAGTGAAAAATATTCGCAACTTAAAATAGCTTTAAAGCACGAAAAAAAGTTCGACTTTCACTCATATAATACCCAATAACCTCAATCACAACAATAGATAATGTTTAATAGGTTAGTAGATGAGATAAAATCGTTAGGATAACTTTCTATCAAAAACATCACACCCAAACCGTATCATACTGATCTTATCAGATAAATGCAATTTGGAATTTTATCTCTTGCCTATCCTTGTATACAAAATAGTAATAAATTCGAGTAACTGGCCGCAGTCTCATTACATTTCTTTATTTGAGGTTAAAACACTAAAATTTCCATTATTGTGCATCATATATCTATATAGTCATATATAAAGGAAGAGTTAATACGTATCCTATCAGCTTCCTGGAAAACAAGATAAAAATCGAATGTGACAATGCTTATCTTCCAAAGTCACTAAAATGCTTAAATCCCTTTACACACGGATGACAATAACATAATGGTAAGTGATATTCCTAACGTTGCAACTGTTTGCGTGGCAAGTTCTAAAAATTTTATGAAGAAAACATAAGTTGAAGAAATTTTAAGTGTGCGGACTACAATCGCTAGTCAGGTATCGTAATCACGCATTCTGTACATTTCTACTAATACATCGGTGCTAAAAAGCGAGTTTCGAGTAGTCTAGTTTGTTCAATTAGGAGGTCATGTAGGGTCTATTAATCCTGCCTTGGGCTTCAACTGTTCACAAGAAGCATAGGAGTACAATTGACCATGCCGTTGATCTAGGATCGATAGCTTTTCAGAGGTCACGCTTACGTCGCCACAATAGTTGAATCCCTCCCTAGATGCTCTCCGAAATAAAGACTGCCCGAAACTCACTGAAAAGCAGCTTTGCAACCCAGATGCATTAGTGAAAATGGACAGAATGCACACCTGACTAGAGATTGTAATTCACACTTCCAACCAGCAAGCTCGATCTATGTATTGGGCATAGAATATTTTACACATGAACTGTGCTTGGGCGCATCACTAAGATCAAAATGAAAAGTTTCAGACTAAAAACTCAGAGATTAAAGGTCTTACTCACAACTGAGAGTGTCTCAATACCCAGAGTTTTTACGCTGACATGGTATTGTTTAACATCCTCTGCCATTCAGACATCAGGCTCGCGTGTTGACTACAGCACTGGGTGCTGTAACATTAGTGACATGACATTTCAACCATTCCCATGCCATTGAATCCTCGACACGTTACACACCTTGATGTTAAGTGAGAAACAAACAAAATTCTAAACTCTACTCGCAAAATCTTTCCACGGATATTGCTGGGGGTTTCTGACCATGCAAAAATTCCGGAGGTGATGGGAAATTGGTGTCCAACTCAAGTTTGATTTCTACTAATATTGTACTGTAATCAGGAATACGTAAGTATGCAAAATTTTAAGTCAATTGAACATCGGGAATCGAGTTAAAAAATTATTATAAGATTTGAATGTAACACAGCAAACTAAATAAAAGTGGGTACAGATGTATAATTTTTACTGGGCATTTAATATAACTAAACAAGTGATGCAAAGAATAATTCTCATTGCAGTATTCAAACTTAACAAATGTTAAGGATTGGTTAGAAGTGGTGAAAAAATTGGTATAGGAATATATCTGAAGCAATTTCTGTTTTCGATATATTCCTCGATAGGTAGTTAATTAACGTCGTACCGGAACAACACATCAGGCTATTGGCAACGGTCTGGGATCAATCCCTAAGGGAAAAGATCCGAGGACAATACCACGTAATTTTGAACCATGGTCAGATGACGAGGTAACACGTGAGCTGGCACCCTACTCTCCAAACTTCCACACCACACCAACGTGAGGGCATTTGGGGTCACGACACATTTAACGTGCACCAGCCCTCGTGTACACGACGGTCTTTGTCTGGACCTAGTTTCGAACTCGCAACCCTCCCATTGCTAATCCGTTGTTCTTCCAACTGGGCTACCGCGGCCTTCATAGGATTTCAGTTATTTTACTTAATTTACGATCAATATATCAATTACCAGAGATATATCAATGGATATATTCTTCGGAGGGGGAATAGTAACTAAAAGTTGGGCCTTGGTAATCCAGTGGGAAGAGGAACGGATTAGCAACCAGAGGGTTGAGAGTTCGAAACTCGGTACAGCCAAAGACCGCCGTGTACACGGGCACATTAAATCTGTCGTGGCCTCAGATGTCCTCACGTTGGCGTGGTGTGGAAGTTTAGAGAGTAGGGTGCCAGCTCAGGTGTTCTGACCGTGCTTCAAAATTACGAGACGCTGTCCATGGGTCTTTCACTTCGGGATTGATCCCGGACCGTCGCCAGTGGCCCTTTGTGTTGCTCCAGTGCGACGTTAATTAACTACCTAGTAACTAAAAGTTTCCAGAGTATTGTATTATTTTTGATATTTAGGAGTGTCTAGTAAACTCTGATCATGTGAAACAATGAAATATGACTGAATAATAGAAAGACGTTTTTCATGACTAGGCAATTTCTAAAACAAAAATTCTAATAAAGTTAAAATACGTACAAAAGTTACCGGAAGGAAATTCTACGCATTCATTGTAAGCGTCAATTTCCGCAAACAAAAACCCCATCGTTTGATCAATTTAGAAGAATTTTCCTTTTATATGGGCAGGAAAAAATCAAAATAGTGCCACATTTAAACATAAAAATAGAACTGTCATCCTGAAAGTAAGAAACAACGCTTACCCACTTATCTAAGGACTGATCAAATTATTTTCCTTCCCGATTTCTCTGGTTTGTCAAACACGTGTCAAGTTCCAGCATTAAATGTTTCTGTAATCCAGCGATTTTTAACCGGAGAGCCGCAAGAATGCCACTGGTGTGCCTTACGGATGGTGAAACGGCTTAAATTGTGCAACATTTATTTCTTTTCGACCGTTTAGTTTTGAACTTTTGACAAGTGTGTTCATAAATAATTTCAAGAATTACTCATATTTTAATATCCGTATAAATAATTTCGATTATTTTTATTACAAAGTATCATCATTAAATTGTTTCAGATTTTTAAGAGACACTTAGGAGCAAAAAGGGTAGATAATTATTTTTTTGTAAATCAAAATTACACCAATTTTTCGTCAGATTGGCTAAATTTTTAGTGGGCCGCAGAATTTCAGTAATTAGTTTGTGTGCCATGAAATGAAAAAAGGTTGAAAATCGCTGTTATAATCAAATGACAAACTTCTCTATCCATTTCCAAAGCAGATGGGACAGAATTCATGAGATTCTATTTGTGTATCAAAGTAAAAGAAATAATTCGTGGACGAAAAAAGAAAGGAATATTTTTAAGAATTTCAAAATGTAGAAATCAAATTTGTCAATTAATGGATGGTCAAGTGGGCCCAGAGACGAAGCTATACTTTTAGGAATTGGGCAAATGCCGCTTAGTCCCCCCTGTCCAATGCAAAATCTATTTAATTGTATTTAAAATAAGAGAAAAAAAGATAAAGTATAATTCTTTAAGTAAGAAATATTTGTACCACTTTATCCCACTTTAATTTTATTAACAAATTATCGTTCCAAACATTAATTGTTGATTGTAATTAATTATTGATAACACATAAAAACAATAAAAAATGGTTTTTGTATTGGCTCATGTTAGGGTCTCCGGACAATATAGACATCCGTCTTGCTGTATGCTCTCTAGACGCTTGTTAGAAAACAACTTTATTACTTTGTCTCTTTTCTGAATAGTAATGGCGATTGCTGGGGGCTACATGAAAAGAAGAATTGACTTGAAGTATTCTAAAGATGGAGTGCATGAAAGCTTTTTCATTCACACAAACTCTGGAAAATGCTTCTGTAAAAAGGGCAAACTGTGCTTAAAATTATGAAGCATTTTCCTAAAGGAAAACACACAACTTCGAAATCAATATTTTTATATCCGCCCCAGTTGACATTGGCTCTAGAGGCATCTGCACCTGCCACCCCACCTTAGCTACACCACTGAGTGGACCTCTTCCCACTGAGCGAAAAGAGATATCTGGCGCTGCACGCCTTCGTGGGCACGCTGAATTGTGGGCATTAAATCCACAGTAAGTTTCGACTTCTGAGTGGGTGGAGCATGCAGAAGTACCAACACCACTGCCCCCGTGAGCCTTAAAAAAGTCTAATTGGGTAGTTACCGCTTCCAAAGCTGATGGTTCAGAAAGAACTACTCAGGTTAATTTGATGCATAAAGTTTTATTTTCTCTCATATTAAATTAAAGCACAAAGATTTCAAACAACTAAAAATAATCACGTCTGTATATGTCAAATGTTCTGGGAATCGAATTTGAGTTTGAGGCTGTAATCATAATTTTCTTTTTGCAATCATTATCAATTCAATTGTAATCATAGCAATCTATCATTGTCTAGATGTTAAGTATCTTTCCGTACAAGGCACACATTTGAAATGTAGATTAGCGATTCATTGAAAACCACAATGATAATCAGGTTTTTCATAGATAAATCTGTCAAAAAAATCAAGAGCATTGTTTCTAATCTAAACATTAACAGAAATATATGCAATAGATATTTTTATTTAAATATCACGTATTAAAAGAGTATACACAATATAAGAGAATAAGCACCGATTTTCAAAAGACAAAATGTCTTTGTGCGACGGCCAATTTGAAAGATCTATGCAATACCATTATTACATACCATTGTTCCTTTGGGAGTGAAATAAGGATTTCTCGAGAATGAAGAAAATCCAAAATAAATAAATAATAAAGCAAAATTGGCAATTAAAACCATATATTAAAATATTTTTAAGCTTAAAATGACAATTGAAGATATTCTTAAGTTGTTTTTAGTGTTGCGTTTCGATAGACTTGTTTGTCTTAATAAATTGTTTCGTTTCTCAAAATTATTAACATACAATTAAAAAATGTATCTGATTTTGTAAAATATCAATATATGTAATTTTGAAACGAACCTGTTAAAAGATATAAAAAATTCATTCGTTGCAACGACTGCTTGTAATGGTTCAAAAATGCCATATTGATGACATAACCTTGAGCAGAATTTTGCCTTTTAGATCATTAGATGTTCTAAATTGCTTTTCCTACCACACCATATACGTATATTAGTTTTCCCCTTTTTTTTATAGTAACGTGTCCATTCATTTTACTCACTAGAGACCACTGAACTTCAACAAAAATCAACCACTTCGATACTTGATTTGAAATTTGAGAGCTGTATAGTATTGCTATAGAACTCGCTGCTCCAAAGCAATCAAGCTACGAAATACCTTCGTCACTTTTACCGCTTATTTTAAAGTAGGTAGGTATTTTAATTAACGTCACAATGGAGCAACACATTGGCTATTGGTGAAGGTCCGGGATCAATTCCAAAGGGAGAGATCGAGAACACCATGTAATTTTGAACCACGATCAGATGACGAGACAACACCTGAGCTGGCACACCACACTCCAAACTTCCGCATCACGCCAACGTGAGGACATTTGAGGCCACGACGGATTTAACGTGCACCAGCCCTCTTTGTATACGACGGTCTTTGGTTGAATTCGAACTCCCAACCCTCCGGTTACTAATCCGTTACTCTTCCAATCGGGCTACCGCGGCCCCGTTTATTTTAAATAGCTTTGTTTGAACTATGGAGCTGCATGATGTCGCTAAAACCGAGAACAGCCGCTCTTATGCCAGCATTCTGATGACAGAAGGCAATGAGAAATCTGTAAGGCTGAAATTAGTGTAGAAAATTAGGTAGGAAGGCAAGTATTTTAATTAACGTCACAATGGAGCAACACAACGGGCTATTGGTGACGGTCCGGAATCAATCCCAAAGGGAAAGATCCGAGGACAACACCACGTAATTTTGAACCACACTTAGATGACGAGGTAACACCTGAGCTGGCATCCCACTCTCAAAACTTCCACACCACGTCAACGTGAGGACAATTGAGGCAACGACGGATTTAACATGCACCAGCCCCCTTTGTACACGACGGTCTTTGGCTGGATTCGAACTCGCAACCCTCCGGTTGCTAATCCGTAAATAGAGAAGAAATTTATATCACATGTCATTTAGGAAGCAGCTCAACCCGGCTACCACTGCCGCAAACAATAAACAATCATACTATTAAAACCCTTCCTACTCCACAGAGACCAACGTAGAAGACTTTCTACGCCTCGGCCGGCTCCCTGCGCGTAATGCCACAATGTCATTGTCAGTTACTGCTGTTTATTAGGTAATTCTGATTTGAAGAATTATTAGTTTGTTTGCTCAACCTTTTGTAGTTTATAATGAACATATTAATTCAGAAATAAGAGGTAGGTGTACTTCACAAACTTGATTTCGCAATCGTACACTGGCTAGAAATAAAAATATAATATTTTTTTTTTATTTCAACCCATAATAGAGCATGGGCAGTCATATTTTTGAGGAGTTTAAACGTAGCAGCGGTGATGATTATTCCATTTGGTGTCATTATCTTCGTGAAAGAAATGGTCAACTAGCCAAATGCAAAAAATGTTCTAAAGAAATAAAATGTGTTGTCGGCTCAACAGGTGCATTACATACACACCTAAAAAAGATGCATAGTATTTCCATTTTGAAAAGAAGTACTTATTTCGGAAGAAAGTCCAGCAATATCATTTTCGACAAAAATAAAACATTTTAATAATCTAGTTGATAACATTGCCAGCAGTTTTATCAAGAATGACCACGTTGGATGGGCTTCTTTTTTCGTATTTTGTACTTCAACTGATCTTCGTAAATCTCTCATTACAAGGGGATTTCAAAATATTCCAAAATACTCAAATACCATTCAGAAATTAGTGGTCGCCTATTCACACAAAGTGCGGGCAGCTGTTGTCAGTGAATTTAATGGGCTAAAGTTAAAAGGATATAGAGCGAGTAAGGAATCGACGATTTTTGAACATCAATGTACATTGTCAAAAACAATTTTGGAGTCTAGGTCTGGTTCGTGTACATGGAAGTTTACCAGCTGAGAGATGTGTCGAAGTAATTAGAAGAAAATTGGAAGTTTTTGGTCTGTGCCTCGATAAAGATATAGTATGTATCACTACAGATGGAGCGTCGGTCATGAAAAAAGTAGGCAAATTGATTAAAGCCGAGCAACAGCTCTGTCTAGCGCATGCCATTCAGCTTGGTGTAATCAAAGTGCTATACAAAAAAGTACCTGTCGCAATTGAAAAAAATAACTCCCAATCGGATAATGAACCTGAATCGGAATGTGACTCTCAGAATTTAAAGGAGAGAATATTGAATTGGATATTGACAATGATGACGATTCGGAATTGGAAGATGAAAATTCATTTGAAAGTGAGTTCAGTATTACTTACTCAGATGATGTAGATGGAAATTCGGCCTCAGATATTAATCATGAAACCATCTTACCACTTATTACAAAAATTAGAGTGGTGGTACAATTGTTCCGCAAATCCCCAACAAAAACGATGATATACTGCAAAGTATGTGAAATTAGAATTTGGTAGAGAGTACTAATTGATTTTAGATTCAAAAACACGATGGAATAGTTTACTCATCATGTTGGAAAAGTTCAGCAAATTAAAATCATGTGTTCAGAAAGCCCCGATTTATTTGTCATCGAAAATTTCATTCTCTGAACAGGACTTTAATTTATTAGTGGATATTATTTCTGCCTTATTGCCAGTAAAATTTACAGTGGAAGCATTATGTAGAGCAGATGTAAGTCTATTGACTGCTGACGCTGCTTTAAAATTCATGTTGACGTCTTTAAATGATCTTCATACACTCGGTAATGAACTGAAAGAATCCCTAGAATTAAGAATTGAAGAAAGACGCACTAACGCGTCAGCAGTACTTCAATTTCTACATAATGGATATCGAACCGGTGATAAAAGATCGGAATATGTGTTTAAAAAGTTGGGGAAACCGGCTATCTGTCGGTTTATAAATAACCTGATAAAACGTTTATCGCCATCTTCTTTAACACCAGCACAATCCGATGCAAGGGATATCAACTTCGATGACAAAGACGATGTTGTGCACAAATCTTCTGTTTTATACATGGGACAATTGCTGCAGAGGGCAATTGACAAGGAGCTTGCTGGTTCGGCATCACTGGATAATTGTACAAGAAGTAGTGATTTTGATACGGAAATTGAAAAATATGTTGCAGTATTGGGAGGGGAGCCAAAAGCACAATTATGGAGCTGTGCTACAAATACTTGCTCACTATTCCACCGACAAGCGTGGAGTCAGAACGGGCATTCTCATCGTCAGTTCAATTCGTAACCAAGATAAGTTCGAAGTTTAATGATGTCTCCATAAATTCACTGTTTTCTGAGAGCACACTTTAATGCCGAAAAAAATGCTAACAGTACTGGCAGGTGATTTTATAGCTCTCAATGTTAGATAGTAATCGTTTTATGTATGTATATAAGTTATATACTTAAGAAATAAATTTATTTAATGTTTGTTACACAAATATAACGTTTTTCGTATTTTTTACAAAACCGGTTTTTGAGTTTTGGAAAAAATGAAAATCGAAAAACCGGTTTTGCATTTTACTAAAACCGTGCAATCACTATCCTGCAAAAATAAAGTTCTTGATTTAGATTCGCGATAAATATGCAGCATGTGGAAAGAAAAACGTTGGATACTCTAAATACTCTAAATGTAGAGATTACTCCAGAATTAATGTGCCTCCAGGTTTAAAATTTTATAGCACTCGTACAAAAGTTTTACAAACACAGAAGAGAGAAATGTTACCAGTGAGGAATTGAATGTGCGTCACCTAGACCTCGCAGGTTGCTAGTACAGTGGGCGAACCCACTGAGCCACGGCGATACAGGACAAGAGGAAAGTTTTATTGACACATAAGAGAGAAATGCATGCATCCGGGGTAAGTTACAAGAATCGAGCCTGTACCGCCTGCAACTCGTAGAGGGAAACTACTAAAAAGAATTGATAACGCGAACTACATTTTAACGGATGCTAAAATGAAAAGAAAATCGAATTTTTAATAAAAGCATTAAAAAACCAAAGAACATAACAATAAACAAATACACTTACATAATTTGGCACGTAAGCTCCTTTTATTAACCAAATGTGTTCAATTAAAGCTAAAAGTTGGAAGCAAAGTTTTTAAATGAGACTATGTTAATGGTGTTATGATTATTGACGTAAATTAACTTTCAGAAAGAGAAGCACATTTTAAAACACTTGTACAAACACAAGCTGATTATACTTTATGTATGTATATGCAGGTGCAACTAGTCTTCCCATTTTTGCTCCTGAAAATTTTCTTTCAGATTCTTTAGATGAGCTTTCTGTGAAAAAGATGAATCGAAAAATGGTGGTAAGAAATGCTGGAGATTTAATTTTAGTAAAATGTTGAATGGATTGGTTGGGTTAAATGGCTCAAAGGCCAAGTTCGGCGAAACAATATCAAATAATGCACATACGATCAAGGAAAGCTTTACTGATACAGAAGAGAGAAATATACCCAGGGAGGAATCGAACCTGCACAATCAACAACTCGCAGGTTGTTAGTATAGTAGGTAAATCCAGTGAGCCACGGAGACCCCTTTTAAGAATCGGTGGATAAAATTCTCCAAAGAGTAAGTTTGTACTTGCAATTTACTTTGATCTACTTTTTGAGCTGGAAAAGATATACAAAGGATTTGAATACAAGATATACAAAGATTTTGAAAGGAAAAGATATACAAAGAATGATACTGTAATCTTCATATCGAACCACACTATTGGCATTATTCAGACTTAAAGAATATTAAAATAGAGAAACATTTTAAGCTGACAATTCATCTACATGAAATAAAAAATCTCAGAGTTCATTCTTTCTACAATTTGTTCTACAGGGCAGTGTATTAACTCGTTGCAAATTCAGCGAAATGACATTAAGAAACAGTTTTTTTCATTCCATTGCTTTTGACTTAAGCAATCCAATAACCAACAAGCTTACACCCATTAAAGGATAAACGAACCGAAACAACACCATAGGAACCAAAACAGGAAAGAGGGTTGCTTAAAATTGGAGAATATCTAGGCAAAAAAATATGTCAAGTTAAAAAAGCTGCGGTTGGTTGGGTTTTGCGGCTCAAGGACCATATTTGGCTAAGCTGCGCGAAACACATGATGTACAACTTCAAGTAATAGACAAACACACACAAAGAAAGTTTTACTGACACGGAAGAGAAGGGCCGCGGTGGCCCGGTTGGAAGAGTAACGAACTTGCAACCGAAGGGTTGCGAGTTCGAATCCAGCCAAACACCGTCGTGTACAAAGGGGGCTGGTGCACGTTAAATCTGTCGTGGCCTCAAATGTCCTCACGTTGGCGTGGTGTGGAAGTTTGGAGAGTGGGGTGCCAGCTCAGGTGTTGCCTCGTCATCTGACCATGGTTCAAAATTACGTGGTGTTGTCCTCGGATCTTTCCCTTTGGGATTGATCCCGGACCGTCACCAATAGCCCATTGTGTTGCTCCAGTGTGACGTTAATTGAAAAAAAAAAAAAGACACGGAAGAGAGAAATGCACAGGGTAAGTTTCAGGAATCGAACTTGCACCACCTATGCTTCGCAGGTAAAAAAAGAAGCTGCGGAAATCAAAACATAAAAGCAATTAATATAATGCTAAAAAAATGTACAAAACTAGAGATAAAATGGGAGGTTGTCAGACTGGAAAAAAGCTTGTGTTAATCAGTTAATTGATAATGGAATAGGAAATTAGTATCTATATGTTCCATCATAAATTTGAGCTTTAATTGGTTTTGAATGATCCAGTCTGTAGCTTTAGAAATGGCGATTCTCAAGCTGTCAACCCTATTTATGATGTCAAATAAAATTAGTGTTAGGTACTATATATTCAAAACCTTTACTGCTCAGAAATGAACTTGACATTAGTATTAAATTTTTTCAAAATATTCGCCGGTTGATGTTTGTAAGATATATAAAATAGGCAATTTGAAATAAATATTCTTAAAATATAAGAATTAAACCTCTTTTCTTCATAACATTTTAAACGATTCAGATTGGTTGGTTGAATTTTTTTATCGAAAGGGCCACATTTAGTCAACGTCAAAGACCGCCAAGCAAATAGACATACACACAAGGAAACTTACTGACACAGAAGAGAGAAGTACACACAGAAAACGACTCGGGTAAAATTCTAGAATGTATTGGAAAAAGCATAATGGAAGAGTAATTGCTATTCATTCCAGTAATTATAAGATCTTTCCAAACCGGTATAAAATGACCTGAACGCTAGGACAGAGCCTTCAAAACGAGACAAAAAAATTGAATACATATATTCAATGAATGATGGTAGATATTTCTATTCGAGAAAAAAAATTACTTACTCTCCTTGGTTTCTGACATTTCGCAACAAAGAAATCTTCTCTATCCTTTCACAATTCTCATATACGAAATTCTCAGAGCTGTTCTCAATATACCTCTTATCATCCAGGAGCACTGTCACGGAATGAAATTCTGGATAGGAGAGATCGGGAACAATAAAAAAAGTCAGCTTGGCTGGAATAATGATATCACCTTGTCATTGGCGCAATTTCGAAATTGAACTTGATTTGCTCCGGTCGGAAGGCAATGTGATATTTATTGCGGTTGGCTTCTTTTTATAGAGAACGGGACGAGAAAGGGGGTTGTTCCAATATTACATGAATTTTAATATTTTGTATAGTATCAAACGGGGTGAGTTTTTAAAAATAATTTGTTTTCATTGAATACCTTTATAAGATGAATCGTTTGGCCATAAAGAGAAAGGAATAGGAGAGGATTAGATTATTAAATATAATAAATATAACTAATAAAATAAAAAAAGATAACTAATATTATAAATATAACTAATATATAAAAAGTTCTTTCTTAGTTCTCTCTCTTTTAGTTTTTTTAAGAGGAGCTGGCCACACTATGTCCCACCTCCCATTATGACCAACGTGTCCACCGCCTATCTGGTTGGTTGGGTCTTGTGGCGTAAGGGCCATATCCGGCCAAGCTGAATCAGACAAGTAAATGGACCTACACGGAAGGAAAGTTTTTACTGATACAGAAGAGAGAAAATACACCCACAGAGGAATTGAACCTAACAAAAATAGAACCTGCGCCGCCTACAATTCGCAGATTGCTAGCGTAGTGGGCAAACCCATTAAGACACGGCGACCCCACCGCCTATCTGTAGCACTTCCAAACATTAGAATATCAAATGATAGATAATTGCACATATCTTTAACTTTTAAAAACCCTAGAATGTTAAAAACCATAATCTTAGCCACATCAAAGGTGGACTCCACGCTCCTTATCTTTCCTTTATATTTTTCCTGCATGCACCACAAAAGTATTACATGTATAGATCGGATAAGTTAAAACAAAATAACAGTGACAATTTTTAAACAAAAAGTTATTTTAGAAACAAAATTCTTAAAGCTAATGAAGTAATGATCAGTGGGTCGCAGATTATGCTGGAGTGGCCAAGGGTCACCAGGAGGAACAGGAAGTTGAAAAAAATCTATCAAAATCAAGAAATGGGCAATGGAAGAGGTTGGTTAGTTGGGTTTTATGGCGGAAGGGCCGCATTTGGCCAAACTGTGCCACACAACGTCAAATAAATGAACATACACACAAGGAAAGCGTTATTGACACAGAAGAGAGAAATGCACTCTGGGAGGAATCGAACCTGCGCCGCTACAACTCGCAATGGGCAAACCCACTGAGTCACGGCAACCCATAACATTAGAGTACAGGATTTTATGTTACATTCATTTGCGATTAAAATGAATATTAATATCAGACAAACTTACCAAACATAAATAAGTTATATTAAATTTTGAATTGCGTGCGTAAAACGTGTACTTTGTCATAATAGTTAATATTTTATTTTTCATAAATGTAAAATCAATCTTAAGACATACAAATCAAGTGTTCCTTCCTTTACGTACAATTATTTTCCAAATCAATGTTCGATATACATTCAACTCCCGATTTCCCGTTTCATTTATGTTTGTCACAGCACACACAATTACAGGTTCTTCAACCTTTCCTCAGAACCAAGAAAATATACCACACAATTATCAAGTTTCCATTGATTATTATGCAATTAATATTCGAGTCGATACTGGAAATGCGTCGAACACTTGATTGAGGGTACTGTTACAACTGTGATCCTACCCTCGAGACTACTTGTGATAATTTTTTTCTCCCAGTGCCAGCTCATGGATGCATAACCCCCAAGCATTCGTCTTGTCGAGAAAGTGGTAGTCTCAGTGTCAACCAGAGGCACCATGAGAGGTACTCCAATATCGCACCCACCGTGAACTGGGGCTGACATGCCTTCTTGGAGGACTTGGGAGAAGCTGCCTCGCATTTACGTATCGTCTTGAAGGAACCAAGTAACTCCAAGCAGCCAACCCGCCTTTGGCACATACCAGATTCGAACTTGTAAACAAGCGTTTCAGTCTACCAGTTTCTGAAGAGCGACTCCATTACCCGTTGGGCCACTGGTGAGGCTTGTGATAATTAGAAAGGGTCTGTTAATGTAATTTATAACGCTTCTCAACTTAAGATATTTAAAATTAACATGATGACTAAAACGGAAACATACAAAGATCTAATAGTGATCCACAGACAAAGAGGTGTTCTTCGATGCTGTTAGTTTTGAATTTTTATATCGTGGTAAGACTTGAGGCCAAATAGTCTTCCATACTATTCCTAAAAATTAGATTTATAGATAATGAAAGGGTTGATGTAAACTATATGGTTGCTTCTATTAGTACGGGTTGCACCTCGGTTTTCCTTTTACCGTGCATATAATACGACTATTCCTAAAACAAGTCAAGGCTTCGATCTCTTGTGTACTTTTCAATGAGTGAAAAATTATTATTAGAAATTAATGGCTAAACTAAAAACTGTGAATATAGTAACAAAGTCGTCTGAGAACAGATAACAAGTGAAAAAAGTATTTGTATGACTTATAGAACATGTTAGGAAAAATTCTGACCCCCTCCCGATATTTTAAAATGTTTTCCAGAAAGGATTATAATTAATATTAAGGATGGGAAAGTTATGGCACTCAGAAAAACTTTTATAGAATGTCTTATAATAAAAGGAGTTGATTAAAGCATTATAACTAGTGCTCGTGCATTAATGCTCTAAAAATTCGTCAACATAACCTTAAAATCCCTCTTTAAATTCCTCAAAATTAAAAAAAGTTACCATTGCAGTTTGAAGGAAAAAATCCGTAAATCACTTTCAAAGCGGATAATAGGACTTTCGCCCCCAAAACTGGATTTCATTAAAGTGGCTAGACCACTCTTTTACTTTGGACAACCGTCAATCCTGTATTAAAGTTTTGTTATTTATCTTTAAAAATTGTGTTTAAAGAGCAAAGGCTAAAAAAGTGCAAAAGCCAGTCTGGGTCCTAGTGATGAAAACACGAATAAATTGTGAAAATTTCATCGTCTAAGAGCACGTCTGTTAGTTCAACGAATCCTTTTTTGTTTGATGCAGGTAAATCGATTTATGCAGAAAAATCGATCAAAAATCAATCGATGTAGCCTAAGGGACCAAAATAGCAGAATCTTAAAGAAACTATCTGTTCCTATTGGCAATGGAATTAAAGTGATTTATTAACGAGTTTTTATGGATGAAACGTTTAATCGATTCCATCGTCTCCATTACTATTCTTCAGTGAATGTTATCTAAAATATATTCGTATAAGTATGATTACATTACATTTTAAAGAATTCAAATTTAAATAAGATGCGCATTTTATTTTCTTCAAAAACACTTAAATCCATACTTAAATTTTGTCGAAGAGAATTAATTCAAAATTTTAACCACTTTTTTCATCGTTTGGAGGTTTGTTGGGTTGGGTTTTATGGCACAAGCGTCATATTTGGCTATACTGTGCCGAACACAAGGAACATTTTACTGACACTGAAGAGAGAAGTACACCCAAGGAGGAACCAAACACAACATGAATCAAACCTGCGCCGCCTACAACTCGCAGGTTGCTAGCACAGTAGAAAAACCCAGAGCCAAAAGTTTTTCGGAAATTATCTTTTGAATTTAAAATAATTATTATTCGATCCAATTAAAAGTAAATATGTGTTACACAAATGAGTTTTATTAAACCAATTTCGATAGGAAGTATTGCAAATTAAACGCATAGGAAAACGAATGTACAGTCGCGGAAAAAAAAGCGAAACACCCCTCTTCATTCGAGCAATTTTAAAAGTAGAGAAAATTCAAAGATGGCGTTTGACAGCAATTAACGTCTTCTATAAATTAAAATGCATAAAATTTGCATAAGGGACCGTCTTCATATTAAATTGAGCACCGACTTCATAATTTGCAATAAACTCCCTAATTCGAATTTATATCAAAATTTAACTTCAGATACCCAAATTTCATGTCATTAGGTCTTACCGCTTCGACGTTATGAGTACAGAAAGATTAGAGCTCCTAATGTTAAATCAGTTTCTCAGACTTTTATGGATATCTTCCTAAATATTTCCATAGCTCTGATATTTTATACCATGTTACAGTTAAATAACCCAAACAAAATCCACCTAATATTTCATTTTAAAAATAGTTTTTAGTATACAATAATAATTATTAAATTAATGTTTGAAAAAATTATCAATTGGAACCTTACTATATTTTGAAGGGAATCGATTCAGAAGGACTCCTAATACGACCATGCAAAATTGTAGCTCATTCCAATGATTAAATTTTGCATTACATTCGATTTCCCTCATTATGGTGATTTTAGGGGCCAACCAAAAGTTTAGAAACGTCTAACGAACGATTCTCTGAACACGATTCTCGTGTTCACTTGTATAATAAATATTATAATTCTCGGATCGTTTGCACGCGCTGACAAATACGTTTGAAATAGTGTTTAAATTTGAAATTCGGATAGCTATAACTATAATTAATCCCGATCTACGAATAGCTATTATCAGTATGGAGATGATCCCTGAAATTGACAGAAACTTTAACATTGAATATCTCCGGATATAAAGATAGTAAAGTCATGAAATTTTATATTTAGATTAATTTGATTAATTTAATGATGCAGCATTTGTTTAAGACATCGAAACATGGTGTTTCCATTGGACATTTTGTTGTTTGTGCACAATTTGACATGAAGACGTCCCCTTACGCGCTTTTTGCATTTGAATTTGTAAAGGACGTTATTCCCTAATGAATGATATCTTTAAATTTGCTCTATTTTTAATAGTGCTCGAAATAAAGGGGGTGCTACGGTTTTTTGCCGCGACTATAGATTTTCATCAATTTAGGACATGTTAGGAATATTTTTATTGCATAAATAAATTAAGACAATCCAAAATTACTCCTTTTAGAACGTATAAAATATAAGTAGTTTTAAATATTTATACTACCTTACATATTGAGTACATTGTCAAAAACTTTAAGATGTGCAATTATATAATTATTTTACAGAAAAAAGAGCAAATGAATTTATTATTGAGGGAGATTTATCTTACAATAAATTTAGGCTATATTAAAAGATACATTTTCAAGGAATGAAGAAGCTTATTTCAATTGAAATTGAGAAATAACTACAAAAATAGGAATTTTAAGTGATTTTATGGTGTTAAGCATTTTCATTTCAACCAAGAATACTTCGATTATGGTGCAGTTTAATGATTTCTGAGGTAACCCAGTGGTTGATAACGGCTATGTAGATTCCAGCAAGTATGTAGAAATGCAAATACCAGTGATTTAATTAATGCTTCCTCAGAAATTGTGAAATTACGATTGGGAAATACCAACGGACGTACTTTAAAGCATCCTAAATGGCATTTGGCATTTCCGTTCTATAAGCAAACAAAACATTCCAAGGAGAAATCAAAAATTAATCGTGGGATTTTAGTTTTTAGAAAAAAATCCTACGATTAATCCACACATGCAAATTGTCACGAAGAGGTTGATTGGTTTTGAACTTTTATGGCGCAAGGGTCATATTTGGTCATGCCTGCGTCAAGCACAAGACATTCACACGAAATGAAAGTTTTACTGACACAGAAGAGAGAAATACACCCATGAAGGAATACACCTGACAGAAATCGAATCGTTACGAAAAGGTAAAATATCAATTGTAATCCATTTTCAGCTATCGGGGTACTTTCGGCTAAAGTTGTCATTATCTCCTAATAGGTATGCAGTTGTTCGGGGCAATTCAAAGAAATTTATAGAAATTTTGATGTCAGTTTAAGCTTTCAGTGGAATTTGGAAAAATTTTTAATTACTATTATAAATCTTTCTTAATAAATAAATCTTTCTCAATAAATAAATCCAAACTATTTTCGCTTTTATCTGCAATATGGTAATGTAATAAAGAAATATAAGTAATAAATACAGAATGATACAATAAAGTTTTGTTGAGGATTAAGTGTCCCCTAACAATTTGAAACTCGGTCTCATCCAAAGTTCTGCTTAGTACGAATTGTTCTCGCGTATATCCTGTGGTCATCAAATCTATCTGGTCGAAATTCGTCCGAATATGCCCTTCCGTTCCAACAAGGTTTAATTTTAATAAACAAGCTCTTTTAAATAATCATAGTAATTTTTAAGAGCCAGATAATTTATTGGTATACATAAACAATTTCTGTTATATATCGTATTTTTAGGGTTCTTTCTCAGACTTGCTTTCATTTTCATTTAAGTGAAATAGTAAACCACGTACGAAAGTTCAGCGACATTCAGTACACGCACATATAAATTTAATTTTGAAAAAATTCAAAAGAAATCGATTATGAATCATTTGGTAAAACAATTTGTCAGTTATAACTACCCCATTGGCTACTAGACTTGGTGGTAGTTGATTTAGTGGAGAATATGCTACTGTAGAAGATGCATTGTAGGAATTTGCTACAGTAAATGTTTTTTATTTTGACTTCAATTCAACTGTAGTTGATATTCAATACAAGATACTATCACAAAAAATGCAATGTTTAAGATTGAGACATTTGTCATCTAAGGGGAGAAAGGAAATATTTGAAAAATTGAGTCCCAATGAGCACTGCATTTATGAATATGTTAATTATAAGTTAGTTTTTCAAAAGGAGAATAGGATCGTGCTCCATTGTGTAATGCATGTCAAACAATTTCATATACTCACACACAAATTAATGAATGCGCTGATTTAAAGAAGTATTTTTGCATCTCCAATAAATATCTTGAGTTTAAAGAGGTTATTATTTCACGGTGTCGGATATTCTAAACGCAAAATAAATTTATAAATAGATTAATGGCAAAAATCACGAATTTATGTGTGGTATTTTTACCAGAAAATCGCAAATAAAAACTATGCAACCCAAATCGCCTTGCAATTAGAAATCGAAGAGGTATAATACAAAGAATACTTTTATTATTCAAACAAATTACACCTTTTAGAGGTGCTCAAATTTATTGAAAAGTCAAGCAAAAAATGCCGACTAGCTCTTACCTAAAATGAAATTTCAACAAAAATTACGATGCAATATTAGTTTGGTGTATGCAAACGAGACATTACTCACTTAAAATTATCTCTACTATCCATTCCATCAATTTATTTCACATAGGATTTATAATAACCTCGTTTTTGTGTATATACGCGTTTGAATTCATCACTGTTAAACCTCCAGATGGGTGTCTCAACGAGATTGGTTGTTTTGGGGGGTTTTATGGCTCATACGCCAAACAAAAGACAAATACAATGGTGGAGAAAGAAAAAGTAAAAATGCAGAAGGGTAGGCGAAGGTAAAAATGAAAGGGAGGAAAGATCACTTAGGTACCTCGGGGTTATGATGCCCGTACACTCCTAAGGATGTGCCCCTGAGGACGTCTCAACGCGGTATCTCATCATTAGCAAAACAGATCAGATCTGGACGGACGAGATATCTCGTCATCAGAAGAAAACTGACCAGATCTTGATTTTGTCATAAAAAAATCGGCAATATCTTGATGAAGTATCTCATCATTAGCAAAATTGGTCATATCTTGATGGACGAGATATCTCGTCGAAACCACTTTGAGGGTTAAATACAAAAGGGGTTTGAAGCTGGACTTCTCAGTTTTGGTATTCCAGATTTCAAAAAATTGTTTCCATGGAAAAATCTTTCGAAAACAAAGGCAACCGTGTATCTCAGTAGCAAAAGAAACCTGACAAAGAACAACATGGCACCAAAAACAAACGTTCTAGAAGAAAATGTCGCAGCTTTTTTAGAAACAGCTCTCCAATGCATCACGAACATTAAACGTCTTGACAAAGCTTGGACCTGCTTTGTCGAGTGTGAAAAACTGCTTTACAGACGTAGTTGATTTGAGATATGCTCATATCAGAGTGTTTATTAAATAGAGCTATTAGGGTAGCGACCGAAATGGCAAACGCAAGCCTGCCAATTTTGTTATCTTTGAACAGCGCACACGTGAAAACAAAGCATCAAGGCTTGCATATTTTATCTTTATGGAAATCGTTGGGAATATCTAGTGAGTAAATTGTATGAGAAGGACAGCAGACAATTTAATACCATGGATTCGTATGCCATAAAAATCTATCTTTTATTTGCTAAGTTGCTATAGAGGAAAAGAGCATTCAACTTTCTATGATACTTTTTTGCTCTTAAGGGTGCTTTTCTTTTTACTTGATGTTAAAAAAGGATAACAATACTTTTATCGACAAACAGCTTGGTAGGGTTGGGTTCGTGCTTATTTCAAAATATCCTTAGCTATAAATTTGATTTTCTGTCCTCAGAATACTAAGTTTCTCTTGTGCAACATTTTGCACAAGAGTGATGCCGAGAAATCGGACATCACTTTTACAAATGATCAAACGCGTTAAATTCTTACATAATAGATACATGAGAATATAAAAATTGGTCTAAAAAGTTCATTTTTATCGACACCTTTGCATCGCTAAGTTGTTATAAAAGAATCAATAAAATAAATTTTATTAATTAGACTTCTCATTTTTTACAATGCAAATCAGCGTTTTTTGGGAGGGGGTTATAACCAAGGGCCATATTTGATCAAGCTGAGTCAAACACCGTCAAGTAAATGGACATACACAAGGAAAGCTTTACTGTCGCAGAAGAAATACACCCAGAGAGGAATTGAACCTGTACCGCCTACACACAACGCCTGCTAGCAAATCAGCAGTAGCCAAGATTAAAAGCTATTCGCTTATTAAATACCGCTTTGATATTCACTTTTTTCAACGCGCATATTTAACCCTCTTGTGAAAGGCAAGAAACATTTAAATAGTACGTAGATAAATTTCTTCAAACGGGTAAAATCGCGATAAAATTTCATTATTCAGTATTCGCAGATTCGATTCTGCAAATAAGTCAAATTAAATTCTTAAAAATTATGAGAAAGTAAAGGGCTCAGAAAATCCTAAACTGTTTTTGCAATTAAAATTATGTACACAATAACCAATGGCGGATTACAATAATTATCCTTTTCAGTGTTCAGGTTAGTCCTCATTCGATCTTAGAATTTCTAAGTTTCGTATGTGAGGATATAATTCAGTCAGGCTCCTCACATCTTCACTCCTGGTCACGCTGTACCAGTTTAGAACAGGCTGATCATGAAATAAAAATGTATCCCAAATACTCATTGTTTAGCTTGCACAAATGTATGAATTTTTCTATTCCTCCTTTCTGTTGCACAAGTGCTGCACATCTTTTATAAACACAACGAAAGAATTTATGTATAAAGTTATAATTTACATTGACAATTATAAATTTTAGACTCCACATTACAATACAATAAACTCTTCCAATTTCCCGGGCCTTTTACTCTCATAATTGTATAGGCGACCCTGCCTAGGTGGGGGAGTGGCTGTAAACTGAAAGGCCATTTCGGAACTTTTGACAATTGTAATAGGCCCTGATGAAATCCCAATTTGTATCCCAAGTACCCAATGTACCAAAATGTATCCCAAGTAACCCAATGCACCAATATGTATACCAAGTATTGATGCATCAATTTATGTCCAATATTCCAATTTGTGTCCGAAGTATCAATGTACCAATATGTATCCGTCTTCCAATCCTGTGCATAATTATTGCACAGCAGTATTGTCATAAATATAATGATTTAACTTTTTTAGCATGGAAAATGGACTGCATTCCAGTACAAAAGACTTCATATTTCTAGGGTCCCCTTTAGACCTCGGACTCCGGTAGTGACATAATTTCTTAAAACCTTTAGAAAAATTTGGTAGAGATGTGAAAGTTCAGTAGGAGGTTGAATTTCCATACATGCAAATCTTTGTTTATTCGCGATTTCAACCCAGTATGTAGACAAGCTTAAAATGCGTCACTAGATTCGAATGTTGCAGGTGTGACGCGTTTCTTCGCATGGATCGTACATTTTTAGAGAAGACTACCTGAGAAGCATGTAATTAGTCACTGCATCTATGCTGATAGTAAATCTTCACTCGCATTTGCTGGAAATATGACGTCGAATGGTGAATGCTAGTTCTAGACCATAATTCACTTGAAGTATTGGATTAGAACAATTCTTCGAATCGTTTCATTGTTTCATCGAATAAAAATTTATAGTTTCGTATCGTATTTAAAAGAACATTTCAGAAATTGAAAACAATGTGTCGTTACAATATTCCACGGCACATGATTTCAAATATTATTCATGGATGCATTCAGGCATATTTTCAAATAAAAAAACGGACAGGGAATTTTTTTTGTTTTCTCGAAAGATTGTTTGTATTATACCTTTTTTCATGCAAAATTTCCCGTTATATCTGAATGTACTAATTGAAATCAGCTAAACGAGGTTTGATCAAAAATTATCCGACCTCATTTTCTATTGCATTAACTAGCTGTAGCTCGGATACATAACTTTATACATTTGCTCTATTATACATGTGTCATTTTATTCTAGATCGAACATTCCTTCAGTCGCTGCGAGGAAGTCGTTACAGTTGCACTTGTCCTGTGTTCGGCGCATTTTTGTTTCCAGCTAAAATTACCTTTGCAGGACATACTGGAATACTCTAATGTTGTTTCTGATTCCATAACAAAATTTTGTTCCGAGATGAGTCCTGGAACTATGGTTTACCTTGAAACAAAGACAGTCATCTCATTGGAAAATGTCAGGGTCTTCTTCATGGTCAGACACGGATCTGTAGTACCTTTGGCTAACAATTTTATCGAACACTAGAAGGTAGTTCATCACCAGTACACCTCTTAGGGACAAAGTGCCAACAAGGAACGGTACCTGATTGCTAGTCATCGGTTACGTGAAGTTGTATAAAAGAGACCACTGCTCCCACAGAATATGGTGACTGGAAGATCCCTCCCCACATCCTTCTGTGCTCGCCATCGCACCTCGTCTTAGCATTTTTATTCCGGCCATGTTACTTGCCAGACATGATTCCAGGCAACTTTTGAATTATTTCTATGCTGAAGATAACACTCAAAGGGCAAGATTTCAATACATAGAAGGAAAATACGACGAAGCACCCGATGGTGATTTGAAAAAGCGGCATTGAAAACGCTTTCAGTACCAATGCACTGGGAGAAGTGTGAAGAGTTTATTTTGAAGAGGACACGTTATGAACTAAATATGTAAATTAGTTTTATTCTTATGGCTAAAAGTCGAATACTTTTTGATTAGATATCGTATATATATCAAAAGTCATAAATTAACACATAAATCGTAGCAGATTGTCCAATGATACTAAAGTTTCTTGACGAAAATTTTAGCTGCCATCCTTTCAATTTCTAATGTGTACTTTCTCCCTCACTCTATCGTCGAGACTATGAGGCCTTTGTCACCGGACCACACGACTGGTGCTCAATAGCCTTGGTAATTGCTGTATCTGATTGGTTAGTGGTGTTCGTCATGAGCAGTAGGAACCTCTTCCACCCACAACCATCTCTCCCATTACTAATAGCCCCAGTCCAGCTGATATGCGCAGCTAGTTCTTGCGCATGATCTATATAACGACTCTACGGCTTCCTTGTCACCGAATTTCGCTTCAAGACAGCGTGCTGTCTGATGCGCTTGGAACTTAAGATAAAATCCATGTAATCACAAGTGGCATTTGGATACCGGATGAAAATTTTAGATTTTTATCACGATTTGTGCATGCTAATTATCGTACAAAGAATTACGTTTGTTTAGAACCAAGACTCCCTTCACAATCCTTCAAAGTGGAGAGTAAAAACCACGTACTAACATTTCTATCACGGCAAGATATGTTTTCTTGGTTGACTAGACATATAGTTGCGGTAAAAATATCGAACGCCTTTTATTTGTAAAACTTCAATCTCGGCATCCCAATTCGTAAATGTTACGCTTTGTTACTGATATCCCAAGTACTCAATGCTATAACTTACATTAAACGTATAAATTTTCTTTTCCTTTACACAATTATGCACCTTAATTATATACACAATGAAACAATTTTTCTGTGAAGCTACAGTATAGCACATTATACAGTTCGCAAATATTTAACATTTCCCTGACCCCGATGCCTTGGTACCTGAGATTACCTCCTTATATAAGACTGTGAAGAGAAAAGAAACAAAAGTAACGAAAAACGCAATCGCCACACATTATTTTTCGTTCGGGAGTATCTTTCCCCATAGCAAACTTATTATCTTTATATAACCAAAAGTTGTACCCATTACTTATTTTACAATAAAATATAAGAAAAATATACGTTCACAATTATAAGCATTTTTAATTTTGAGTGTGACAGAGCGAAATCCTTTTAAATATTCAAACACTTGTATTGTTTCAGCTTCTGGGGAGGGGCATCGCAGTTCTCAAGCATCCATACTTTGTGTTCTGGAACCTTTTTTCGTGCACAACAGAACTGCAATGGGCTGAATTGTATGTTCTAGAAATAAAATTGTGCGAGAGGAACATTTTCAACGACTTAATCTTTGTACCTCAAAAGTTGCAATCAATGAGACTCGTACCAAGATATGGATTTATTTGGACAGCCAAACAACTTCCTTATTCTGCTCATTTACGAGACAGTTATTGAAATACAATTTCTAGATATCTTTATAGGCCCACATATAGCTCATTCTTCGAGAAGATTGTTATATATCTTTAGACGTTGAAAAACAAAGTAGACAAATACACTACTTTCAAGAAACTGCGCCCAAGTAAAAAACAAATTATTTGCAGGAAACGAAATTAGGTCTGCTTTTGGAATTTTAAAACAAATTGGCAATAATTTAATTACATTATTTGTGTGTACACTTACAAGAGACCCAATTTACTGGTTAATTTAGTAACCAGTCCATTGTTAATTCGAGTGAATCAGAGTGGAAATTATGAGTTTCCCATCTCATTAGTCTTCAAGGTGACTTATCACAAAAATGGTGGAGAGAAACGTGATTTTGGTTTTAGTAGCTTGTTTTTCTTGACACATTTTAACTAATTAAGTGTTTAAAGTGAGTTATAACTTCCTTAATTTCTAAACTGAATACGACTTCTTTCCAAACCCGCCTTCAAACATCAAAGCATCAGAGCTTATATTGAATTTTGTTGTTGCTAATTTCCCCACGTCTAGAAAATGCTAGACCAGGTCCATAAGATCTTGACACGTGATCAGAGAAGCTGCCTCCTTCTGGTCTTCCACCAATAAATTCAAAGAGGCATCGATGCAGTCAATGATATGAGAGAGTTGCAAGCGTGGCAATACAGGTTGGTTGGTTGGCTAGTTAGGGTCTTATGGCGCAAGGTCCAGTAATGGACAAGTTCGCCAACATGGCAGTACAGGGGCAAGATTGAAAAACCCTGTCTCTGCGCTCGAAAAACTCTTGGGGGCGAGAATTAGGAGAGGGCACTCGAAAACTTGTGGCCACTCCTAAGTCTCGCCAAAGCGGTTTGCAATGATCTGGAATCACCAAACTGAAGGGGAAGTTCAGAATGCTTAGCTGGATATCAAATGATGAGTAGAGTAGACTGTTCACTGGCTCTCCATTGACAATTGAGTCGGTTGTTTCGTTTCCAAACACGCCATCATGAGAAGGAATTCATTGAAACGTTAGTGATTTTGAGGTCGCCATCTTAGAAAGGAATGCCATGGATCAGTCATTGAATTTTACACTGATTGAAATAAAATCTAAATTCATTATGTATTTTCATTTATGTTTCAGATTATCGCTATGCAATATCGGTAATACAGGAAATTTCCTCCACAGCAGTTTGTCCACTAGGTGACCATAATATGACTTGTGCAAGATTAAAAGGATCGGGACGCCTCAAGATCTTTTCGATTCATATCGGGTCTTCGCTTAAGAGTGTATGGACGGAATCTGTCTCTCTATACACATATAAAAGATAAAATTCTACTATTGGAATCGAAAGAATAGGTTGAAACCTGATGTTGATAAAGGAAAGGATTAAACTTAAACAATGTCATATCGACGTGCTGTAGCTGTATGCAAATGTGTAGTTCCTTTTTAAGTAGGATTTTTAAATCGTAAAGATAATGCAAACTCTTCCTGTTTCTGATTTTGCTAAGACCAAAATGTATTCAAACTATCGAGTTGTCAGGAAAGTTCGAGCCGATTTTGAAGGAAAATTGAAACACAGAAGATTTAAATTTTAGTATACATTTATTAAATTATATAGGTGCCATTCTGTTCTACAACCTTTCTCCATCTTTCAGGCAACTTGAAAATTCCGTCCTTCCAGAATCTCTCAGGTTTTTCAGCGAAAAACTTTTCTACGTGATTTTTTATCTCGACCAAAGAGTTGAAGTTTTTTCCATTAAGGGAATTTTGTAATGAACAAAATAGGTGGAAATCAGAGGGCGCGAGGTCTGGTGAATATGGTGGATGGGGTAGAACATCCCAACCGAGCTCGAACAACTTTTTCGAGTTATCAAAGACACATGAGGCCGCGCATTGTCCTGATGAAACACGACGCCCTTCCGATTCGCTATTTTTGGACGTTTTTGTTCAATTGCTGTCTTTAATTCGTCTAATTGGGAACAATACTTCTCTGAATTTATCGTCTCGTTGTTTGGTAAAAGCTCATAATACAGGATCTCTTTTCAATCTCACCAGACACAGAGCATGGCCTTCTTTGAATGAAGACCGGCTTTGGGGTGGCTAAAGGTGGTTCATTCCACTTTCCCCAAGATCTTTTTCGCTCAACATTATTATAAATGATCCATTTTTCATCCCCCGTCAATACTTGCTTCAAAAATGGTGTCTCCTCGTTGCGTTTATAGAGCAAGTCGCAAATGGAAATGCGATTCATCAGATTTTTCTCCGTCAAAACGGTTTATGTAGCCAAGCTTCACAAAATGCTCGTGGATGGTGGATTTCGACATATTTAACATTTCTGCTAATTTACGTGTCGTATAGCGTGGGTTATTCTCGATCAGTGTTTTAATCTGATCTTCATCTGTGGTGGAGGGCCTACCCGGGCGTTCTTGATCTTTAAGGTTGAAATCACCAGCTTTAAACCTAGCAAAATACTTCCGGCACAGTTCTTTCGTCATAAACATCACATATCTTGTTTGCTGCTTGTGTGGCATTTTTGCTTTCCGGTAAAAGAAAAGCATTAAATGCCTAAAATGTACTTTGTTTTCTTCCGTATTCAAAGGTGTATAAAACTGACAAAAATTAACGTATCGTAACCAAATTTTTTTCTAAATATGCCTGAAGTACCGTCCTTTACGATATGTATGCATGTAATTTGTTTTCAATCGTTCTGACATATTCAGACCTGTCCTTACGCCACCTACCGAAAATCGGCACGAACTTTCCGGACAACCCGATATTTTGCAATATAAGCACGCATGTTAATATTTTTAATGTCAATTAAAGTCTTAGGCTTTAGTTAAGACACGATGGCCACCGTATCTGAAACACCTCCAAACCTATAAATTCTGAATGAGCTTAATGAATGTGCCGCTCGCTGTGTTACCCCAAAGCATCAGTACTTATTACTGATCAAGATTATTTTTCGAGTGTAAGACCAGATTTAGTTTGTCGCTTAAAGATTACTTTTGGCTTTAGAGACAGGAACCTACGGCTCAAAGTGGATTTCACGCTACCTTAAAAAACAAACCAAAATTTTTGACTGCGCAAAACTACATTTTATTTGGATCCCTGTACAAAGTATGTTCATAACAGTATTTATTGTTTGAATGCTTAGCAGTTTTATTAATACTAACACAGTTAAACCTGTGCAGAGATACACCTTATATTGAAGATCAGTTTTCTAGGTACAGATTTCAACATGATTTTGACAGCAACCTGTATTTGGAGATCACCTGTGTTCATGGCCACTTTTCAAAACTGTGATTGATCTCCACGATTATTTTTTAAACATAATTCTGTTTAACTCCCCCCCCCCAAAAAAAAAAAAAAAACTAATAGTCACACCGATCATTTTCTGCTCGTGCTAAAAATTCCATACAATTCATTTTATATAACGAGTAATCAATTCATTTTATATAACAAGTAATCTACCCTGTCAAAATTTATGATATCTGTAAAAATATTCTCTCAAATTCAACCAGGAAGTCTCAACCACGATACCACAAGCACGAATCACGTGAAAGGAAGTTTGGGCATATCAAAATTATGTGTTTATCTTCTGACTACCAGAGACAAAACTTTACTCATCACCGACGAACCAATGCGTCACATTCGGTTTATGAAATACATCCGAAAAATGACGCATAACACCTGTAAGTAGTGTCAAGAAAATACTGCAAGAGTGAATATTATATCGTACATTATATTTTTCTCTCAATAGTACATTCTTTAAAACAATATATTACCTCAGAGCAATTATAATGGAACTGCAAATTCTCTTTTGAGTTATTAAATTATGTTAATATACAAAAATTAGACAGATAAATTAAAATGAAATCAAATACCACTAATGGGTTACAGTTAGGTGCAAATTTGGAATTTTTGATGCTCCCTTTGTTCAAATACCTGATACCTTGAAATTGCCAATTTTGAAACTTTTTAGAACCATTAGGATTCATTTAAAGGGTGAATTCCCTTAAAAATTTATAAAATGTCATTTAAAAAATGGAAGGGAATACCCATAAAGAATTTGTATCACATGTTTCAAAATCAGATTATATAAATTCAAATAAAGACAATTTATGAACTAGAATTTCTTTCTTAAAAAATGCACCACATAAATGTTTTGTAAAAATACACACACACCTCAGAATAAACAAGCAAATGCATGCTTATTCAAACTAATAAAAAGTTATTTTCAAAAGCATACAATAGATTATCTCTTCAAACCTTAATTGCATTAAACAGCAGAATAAGCTGCTGTTGAAGGATTTTACACTTTGATCATGTACGAGTAAGTCATGGATTTTTATTTGAAGCATAATCCAAATGAAACTTGAAATTTTTATTTTAAAATGACAAAAAGGCAAAACGATGACCTAAGCTAAAAGAAATGCTCTAAAATCTGATGCCCTAGAACATAAGTGCATGTTTTTTTTATAACGAGAAAAAATGTCAACAAATACAAATGTTAAAATCCGGATCTGAAACATGGTACAACTCAAGTAATTACATAAAAAGTTCGTATAAATAACCTAAATTTAAAAGTTAATCCAAAAGCTGATAGTAGTTTGTGTACCTAGAGCTTTTAGTTTTGTTTGCTGAATAGCATACTCCTCAAAAGATCCACAACTTCAGCGTTGTGTACATGAATAAACCTCTACAAAAATTATTAGATCAAATCGACACTTTCAAGATACTTTTCAAAAATAAAAATAGACTTCAGATATTTGTAAACAAAACATACTTAAACTTCGTCCTAATTTCCTGATTGTGGGTCCAATTGTATTCAAAAAAGACATGACAAAGTGCACTTGTTGCAGACGAAAAGTGAACTTTCTTCAGGAATCTATTCTACTTTTATCTCAGTCTGAAAATAAAAATAAAAACTTTTTCAAAACAATTTGTCATCTCATATGATACGAAGTATTCGATTATCTAATAATCCAGAGTTGGATAGTATGGTAGAAGTTTTTCTAGTCCCTTGAAAGCTATAAAATCAAATTACTGAAGTGACATTTCTAATAAACCCAAGTTCCAAGGCTTTGGTTACAATTCCTGAGAACGCAAATGTATTTTAAATAGAAATTGAATTTTTCTATAAAATCAATATCCCTTTTTTATGACTATATGATGCACAAATGCAATATACGCTTTTGTCAATCCGTGCGAAATTATAAATGTGACATTATATTCCTCCCGTGTTATTTACTCACCAACTTCTACACTTTAAGGGAAACAAATATACCAAAAGGATATTTTGTTGAAATCAAATTAGATTTTAAATTAATTGGATTTATTGCTGTATGGTAATTTGTTTTACAACACGAGGATAAATTAGATCTACGGTGTAAAATTCTTTTAAAAAGAAGGATACAGTTGGTTATATTAGTATATTGCTCAACGATCATTTTTTGAAGCACGAGCTTTTAAAATGAGAACTGGTGTTAAACCATTTGCTTTCGAATAGGACTTATTAAAATTCAAATACAATTTGTATGAAAATACTCATAGAACGAAACATTTAAAAAGGTTAGAATTAAACTTTAAATGCTCTACCTTGGTAAAAAACATAAAACATTTATAATTTTGTTAATACGAATATATTGTAAAAGTTGCATAACTTGTAATCAGAATATTTTGAAAATTTCGCTTAAAATTAAAACTGATTTAGAGAAATCCTCACGTTAAAGTTTAGGAAACGCAAGAAATCTATGAAACAAGAAAAATAATTAAAAATCTTAAGTCAAATAACAAGTACTCCCTCCGAGCCAAAATAAGTCACATTTGCATTTTTGTTTCAAATGTTAAATGTTCCTTCAATTTTGAAGTGAACTATAGAAATGAGGACCTTTATTTACGCGGAATAAGGCAACCTAAGAATGTAACTCCATTAGCTTTTTGTATTGTAAACAAAGGCTGGAAAAAGATCGAAAAAATAAACTTTTTAAAAGTGCACTAGCTGAAAAATATTTTAACATTTCAAATATGTATGGAAAGTGTAATGTTATCTGGAATCAAAAAATTGTACACATTAAGAAAAACTGAAACATGAAAATCGCCTTCCAAGTAATATTAATTATAATCCTAAATCTATATTGAATGCCAAACACTGTTTTTCTTAATGTTTAATATTCAAACATGTTAGAAAAATCAACTTTTTAATTTACAATTAAATATCTTCTTTTCCCTCTTTCTTACAAATGTGACAACTATTTTGGGTAGGCAGGTAGTTCAATTAACATCGCACTGGAGCAACACAACAGGCTATTGGCGACAATCCGGGATCGAATCCGAAGAGAAAGATCCGAGGACAACACCACGTAATTTCGAACCACGGTCAGATGAGAGGTCACTCCTGAGCTGGCACCCCACTCTCCAAATTTCCATACCACACCAACGTGAGGACATTTGAGTACCAACAGATTAAACGTGCACCAGCCCCCTTTGCAACGACGGTCTTTGATTGGATTCGAACTCGCAACCCTCCGGTTGAAAGTCCGTTGCTCTTCCAACCGGACTACCGCGGTCCCGGCGATGGTCCCGGAGGGAAAGATTCGAGGTCAACACCTCGTAATTTTGAACCATCGTCAGATTACGAGGTCAACACCTGAGCAGGCACTCCACTCTCCAAACTTTCACACCACGTCAACGTCAGAAAATTTGTTGCCACTACAGATTTAACATGCACAGGAATCCGCACTGTTCCAATCGGGCTACCTTCCACTTATTTTGGAACAGGGAGGAATAGATATTTGAACCTGAAATCAGAGGTAAGAACTTCGAGAATTCGCATCAAATGTCAAGAAATGTCAAAATAACTAATTGTGCATCTCTTAAAGTAATGTAATAAACAATGCCAGATAACATTCGACAAAAACACCTATCAATCATTTCAGTTTACAAACGTCAGGTTTCATTGGATTAATTTTAGAATAGGAAACATGTTCGCTAATACATAAAAGTCAGGACTTACTATTTCACTGAGCAAATCATCAAGTGCAGAAACGTTTGTAGTTGAAAAAAAAGAAGCATCATCTGTAGGATGACGCGCACTGTATTTAACAAGTAGATTCCGTTTATTTGTTTGAAAAGGCAGCTGGTTCATGTGAATATTTAGCAAATATGCCACGCGTTCCTTCTGGGAATTTAAAAGCCTGTGTTTTCAATTCTTGTTTGATCAATGTGCTGTCTCATGTGTTTTATTGGTTTTAGCTAAATAATTCATCTGACGTTTTGTGTCGCAAACAAGCTGATTAACTAAACTGGAAGAAAGTTAACTTGGTCATGGTTTTCAAATGAAATACGAAAATCAATTAAGAATGTTCTGAGGGAAAAAAATTAAACATCCTCACAAATCCATTGAAAGGTATTTTCAGAAAAACCCAGACGATCTCCGAAGATTTTACTTTTGTTATCCAAATACTCTCGCTAACCGTGGTCACCTTAAAATGAAGTTTATCGCCGTTTCGGAAAAGTTTGGCGTTTAATCAAATTAGTGTTGAGCAATCAACTATCATATATCAGTTCGGAATTTATTCTGTGGAAATTCTTATTGATGAAATCGCATTCGAAAAGCAAGCCAAGTGACGTCACATTCGGAATACGTATAAGAAACCAGTTACGCCACTCAAAACACTACCGCCACCTATTTAGCTTGACAGAAAATTCTTCTCATTTACTATTCTGTGTTGTCGAGGTTTAGCGAACAGACGGGAAAAGTTTTCAGCAACTTAGAATGAAGAATTTAATTTGGTCGTAAAATTTGATTATCATAATTAGTAAGAAACAAAATTATAACAGAAATTTACAGGTCACATAGCTGTGGATTGGATTGGATTTGGGGGTTTTATGACGCAAGGTGTCATATAGCTGTGATATATGCATGAAGATGAAAGTAAACACTCGTAAATGGAGATTGTTTAAAAATTGGAACCATATGAAATATTTAGATTCAAATTGTTTAGTGTTTAAAAAGGTAATTATCACGCATTTAGAGTTCATTGAAGGTACTAGCAAAATAAAACTTAGACTACTTTCGTCTACCGGGTGGAAACGAACATTCATCATCTGATTGGTGCACAAGAAAGGAGATAACGCCCATTCATTGATTCATCTGACTAATCCGTACGAAAGAGTACTTGACTTTGGCGATTTCACTACTCTTGTCATCACTATAGAAATAGTGCATTTGCACACCAACCCTGTCATAAGATGTTATATCTCTAAACTAAACTATAGAACGCCAAATCGGTCAACCAAGTCGACTTTCCACAGAACAGTCACGTGACTACTAGTCAACATGTTAGTCATACTTTTTTGAAACTCCTCTCAATAGAAGTACTCAGTCTACTTAAATTTCAAGTTTATGGGTTCCTACGGCAATAGGCAAACCCGCTGAGCCTCAGCAGCCCGATGATTCTGTGAATGAGAGGCTAAGCAACAAACCAGACGGAAGGTAATTAGGTTACAGGACGACACAACGGGATATTAGCGAAGCTCCGTGATGGATCCCGAAGGAAAATATCCCAGGATAGTTCACAATTTTCAATCACGGTCAGGTAGGTAGACATGTTATTAAATGTCGCACAACGGGATATTGGTGACGGTCCGGGGTTCAATCCCGAAGTGAACGATCCGAGGACAATACCTCGTAATTTTGAACCACACTCAGATGACGGTTTGTTTCCCGATCAGAACACATGAGCTTGCACCTCACTCTCCAGACTTCCACACCACGCCAACGTAAGAACATGATTCCACGACAGATTTAAAGTGCATCAACCCCCATGCACACGACGGTCTTTGGTTGATAGAGTTTCGAACTCGCAACCCTGCGGTTGCTAATCCACTACTCTTCCAACCGGGCTACCGCGGCCCTTAAGTTTACATAAAAATAAGCCGCAGAAACACCACCGCCACACATTTATTACCATTATACACATTTGAGCCACACATTTAGCTTAACAGATGCTTCTCACACGTACAGGAAACACGTTCCGCCTCCGAAACACCGCAACCACCTACATTTAGCTTGACAAAAAAAGCATAGGACAGCTGTAGCTCGGTTGGAAGAGCAGCGGACTAGCAACCGGAGGGTTGCAAGTTCAAATTCAACCGAAAACTGTCGTTTACAAAGGGGACTGGTACACGTTAAATCTGTCATGGTCTCAAATGTCCTCACGTTGACGTTGGCCTGGTGTGAAAGTTTGGAGAGTGGGGTGTGCTCAGGTGTGACCTCGTCATCTGACCGTGGTTCAAAATTACGTGTTGTCCTCGAATCTTTTCCTTCGGGGGTTTATCCCCGTACGTCACCAATAGCCCGTTGTGCTGCACACAGTACGACGTTAATTAAATACCAACCTACCAAGAAAAGGCCTCCGATTTTAAAAGTATTAAAATTAAATTACAAATTATGTATTATAACGAAAACTACCTAACCAGACAATACTCAATTCATAATTTTCTGAATGGTCACTTAAATCTCACGTTATCGTATCAAGGTCGTAAACTGCTGACTAATGGTCTTTTCATTCAGACGTAATCTATTAATCAATGACATAATGTACAACTGTAAAAGAGGCGTGAAATGTATGTGATTAGTTTCTGAGAAAGATAACAATGGAAATGTTATCACAGATGGTGCAAGGAAGTTTCACTTCTCGGAATGTCTTGAGGGAAGGCAAGTCCTCTCTTCGTTAGATCATAGCCTTATTTCGTTCTTGTTTTATTTACCACAATTAGAGACCTTACTAATTGCAAGAAGTGAATTCGGACATTGCAGCTAACTCCAAGAACTCGAAATTCTAGAAAGGCGTCGCTAAGTATTAAGCCCACAGGAAGCACTTACGAAAGCATTACGACATCTACGATCACAACGGGCCGCAGTAACACAGTTGGTAGAGCAAAGAATTAGCAATCGGAGGGCGAGTTCGAAACTAGGTTCAGACAAAGACCGTCGTGTATACAAGGGTTGGTGCATGTCAAATCTGTCGTGGCCTCAAATGTCCTCACGTTGGCGTGGTGTGGAAATTTGGACTGGGGTGCCAGCTAATGTGTTTACTTCGTCATCTGAACATGGTTCAAAATTACGTAGTTTCCTCGGATTTTTTCCTTGGGGATTGATCCCGAAGGGAAAGATCCAAGGACAGCACCACGTAATTTTGAACCACTTACGATCATATAAGTATAAGTAATATACCTACGATCGATAAGTATCTTTCATCCCAAATGTCGCAGTTTTAAATTGTAATAGCTACTTCACAATTCAACGAACTATAATACAGAACCTTGATCATACGAGGTAATTGCTCTACAAAATTGCTCTTGCCCTGGCGGAAAGTGTGAAAAGTTTTTGTTCTGCAATGGCAATCAGATTTTCTATTCAAAAAATTTTTCATTTTGTTTATAATATAACTAGCAGTACCCGCACGACGTTGCCCGTGACATCATTCTTGTTATGTCCCCATTGATTCTGAAAACATTAAAAAGAAAAAACAATAATTTTAAGAATGAGTCCCACCACACGACATGACACGGGCATGTCGCCTCATTCCTTTTATGTCACAGCTTAGAGAGCTTCATGATACACATGTTCAATGTTCTTCCATTTGGAGCTAGGAAGTAAAGATTCTCGGCTTTTCCAACTCTTGAACAACCCACATACAGTTGACCATGGGAGAAACACTGTTTAATGAGATCGAGTCCCACAACTTTCAGCGATTGTCCTTGTGCCTTGTTGATGCTCATGGCGAAACTTAAACGAACAGGGAACTGAGGGTGTTTAAATTGGAATCGGAGATCCGAAGGGATTATTGGTATCCTAGGAATGAATGCGTCTTCGCCTGCGGCATGTCCAGTCATAATGGTTGCTTCAAAAATATTCGGCATCAGTTTCTTGATAGAGAGGCTTGTTCCATTGCAGAGTGAAGGTGGATGCAGATTTCTGAGAAGCATAATCGGTGCCCCAATCTTCAGCTCTAATATGTGCGAGGGTACTCCAGATTTCTCCAATGTGTTCGAAAACTCTGTTCACAGTGTCAGGCACAGTCTCATCTGTGTCACATGTAGTGTCGATAGATTTGTAAATTTGATCACTACCGGGCAATTCTTGTAAAAGTTGATTATTGATGACACTGACATCTTCGTTTCTTGGGGCAAGAATTTCTCTTTGGCAGTCATGCGTGATCAGTAAAGTGCTGGGCCACATTTGGAAACACCGCCTCTTTCAGCTCTCGTTGAGTTTTCAATCCTTCCAATGCTTTGCATTGCTATACATCCATCTTGATTATCCGAAGAAACGGCACCATTTCCTAGTTGAAGTAGGTTATCTGCAAATTTCTGGGCAGAGGGATCACCGTTGACATGAACTCGCATTTTTGTTGATGGTCCAAGTCTATGAATGCCATTCCAAATGTAAGATTATTTTCAGCAGGCCTGTATTTCATCCGCCCTGGCTCCACGGGGAATAACCGGAAGTGTGTGTCGAAAGTCACCAGCCAACACCATAGCGATGCCTCCCATTCTGTCATTGTTACGTCTGATGTCTTTCAACGTGACATCAAGTGCTTCGAATGCGGCTTTGTAGGATATAGTACATTCATTCCAGACAATGAGCTTGCAACCCTGTAGAACCTTTGCCTTTCCTGAATTTCTTGAAATGTTACATGTAGGAGTCTCCGCGTTTGCCAGATTTAAGGGTAACTTGAAAGCCGAGTGAGCTGTCTTCCCTCCTGTCAATAGAGTTGCGGCAATGCCTGATGAAGCAACAGCCAGGGCAATCTCGTTTCTCTATCGCACTTTAGCCAAAATATTGATGAGAAAAGTCTTCACTGTACGGCTAGGAGCATCCATAAAGAATATGCCACCGCGCTTATCAAAAACTGCTCTTGTAATATTGTGAAATGCTTCCTTTTGATCTTGGACCATTTTTGTCTCATTCTCCTCTATGTATGTTGCGAGTACATTCGCGTCATAGTTTCTTTCTATGAGTTCTTCACTCGGTAGGACTGAATCGCAGTTTCGATTGCGTTGCGGTAGTCCAAAGCTTTTTAGGTCCGATCCACCCAATATAATCTTATCCTCAATGTAGATTAGAGCTATGTTGAAGATGTCATCACTGTAGTCCTATTCTGCTGCTGTACGCGTACTTGGTGCAGTATATCTTTAGACAGGTTCTCTTTGTAGTTCATCCATAACTGATCGGGAGAAGACATAGAGCATAACAGCAAACAGATTACGTAAAATCTTTGGCGATCGAGATGTAGATGCTTCTTCCAATGCTTTGTTCTAGTGTTCATCGTTCTCCAGAAGTTCTCTAAGCTGGCAAGCCTCTTTGTAAGTTCTCAGACCCTTCCTTCAAATGTTCTCAAATCTATAAACGATATCGGGTCTCGTACTTTATGCAGCAAGAGTCGCAGGTGAAAGCATTCCGAGTTGGTAGGATGGATGGTGTACACACGACCTAGTGCATCGCTGGACCTTATTCCTGCTTGTTCTGGTACAACTTGTTCTTGTTTTCGACGGTTCCATGTCTTGTTTCCGTTGTTCCAAGGGTAGTACTTTGGTACTTGGTGGTACAATAGGGTGCGTGCAAACTCATCTTGGGTGCAAAGTCTGAAGAAAGACGGCAATGTTTCCTGAAGTGCTTGGGCACGTTGAGCAGCATTTTCTGTCGTGAAGTACTCTCTGGCCATTCTCAAGGTGGACGCTTAGATGAATCACTGTGGGGTGGCGCTCGTGAATTGGGAAGTTGAGTATTCTCCATACTGCTTCTTTGCTGCTGATATATCTTCCCATTTGATTCTGACGAATTTCATTAAGGTTATTCTCTCTACTGGTCAATTCAAACACAGCCATGTCGGATCCTTTGTTAACATACTTATAGACGTACATTATAGACTTTACAAAATTGCAATACTCTACGTTTATATGCGCAGTGAAAATTTTTGTTAATAGAGGGCAATAAGGAACAATCCACGTATTGTCCACAGACACTTCTGATCCTCGAAAATTGATATAATGATTGCAGTAAATCCCCGTCTTATGATGATCTACGACGATAAAGCGGATATCCGTCTTTTCTTGCTTGAGTCTCTTTCAAAAAACGGCGTGGGAATCTCTTTGTGCAAATTCAATCCTTCATGCATGGAGAGGGTAGATTTATGCATCCGCAGGGACCGTGTACCATCTGCTTCGTTACAATGCAAAAACGTTCTGGATCTTCTTGTGGATTAGGGATTTCTGCACTGATAGTCATCCACACTGAACGCGTAATGAGTCTTTGAGCCAAATCAGAATGTGGGCATGAGGAAGTCCTCGCTATCGTATACATGACACTTAACTTCTCCAAAAATCTTTGCCTTTGTGATGAGACTCATGAGGGTTTTTTGCTTTTGATGAAAGACTCTTTCCAACAAATCATGACGATACAAATAGTTCTTGCTGTATCTCTGTCCAGTTTGGATTGCATGTAAAGGTGATGAAGAGGTCCGGTCTACCATAGTTTCTCACATAGGTCATAGCATCTTGAGTATGTTCGTGCATGTACCTGGGACCCCAGTAAAGCTGGAAGGCAAGATGATCAACTGGCCAATGTCTGCAACATTTTCATCGTTCATGACCGCATCCCTCAAATGTACATACTGTTCCACTCTCAGTGTCCTCTCATTTAGTCGTATGTGTACAACAGCCTTTCCGATTCAATCTTGACATACATGTCAACGATAAATTAATGGAACAGGTCTTTGCTTCTCAGTAAAATGTTGAAATTTGAAGAGCGTATCATCCTCCTGTGAGCGTAGAACTGCATAGCAGAAATCTTCTTAGTTTGCGGCATTCCTGTAGTTGGGTTTGTTTGTCGCAGTTCAAAATTATATCCATCCTCCCCAGCAAAAATATGACTGGATACTGTAGCGCATCGTATGACCTGTGCGTATCGGCAATTCTCTTGATGGTGCCACTTCTTTCTTCTAAAACTATATCTCTTGCTCCATGTTGTTCTCCCACCATGATTAAAGCCACTTCTGTTGTCGATGCATTGAACCGCCTCTCATGTTCACCATGTGGGGTTTTGTCCGCTAAGATTACCACTTAGAATTCAGGGCTGATCTTATCCATGGCCAATTTGAAGCTGTGGATGTAACAGTTGTGATGATCCAGCATATATTGCAACTGAAGTACTGTCTTGTCTCGTCTGCTGAACATGTTTGCAACGATGCTCTGCTTGCTGTGTACCATCTCCAACAAAATATATTTGCAGAAATTTAGGCTCTTCGTTTGGTAGAGGGTGTAGACTCCCGATGCGTTGATAAACTTGACCCTGAACCTTAAATGTCGGCACGTATCCGGACTTTCTCATTTCTTTTGTCATGCCGAAAGAGGTCATCTGAAAACAGGAATTGTAGCTGTTCCAGAGTATTTCGATAGTATTTGCCAGGAAATGTTTTCCCCTGAATTTCCAATCAGTAAAGTACGTAGGGGCTCGGCTGGATCCATTAACCGTGGCTGTTGAACCTTTCCTCCGTTACAGCACATACTTGAGATTTCACCTTTCCACTTCGCTTCAGTGTTGACATGTTAGACATTGATCCAATGACGCACGAAGGATCAGATACATAATTTGCTGATGGGTCGTAATTAAAAGCTGCATTCTCTAAATTTCTACAGATGCGCATTCGAGCAGCACTTCTTTCGGTTCTAACTTGCTGTAGTCTTGTTTTTCTCTTTCTGGGGTTGATTCAGCTTCTCTTTGATTTCTTTCTCTGTTCTCTCGCTGTTTTGTTCGAAGACGTTTCTTTTTCCTGGGAGGATGTGGCATCTTTAAATATAACGCTAAACCAAAATAATGTAGTTATACGCCTAAAATAAAAATGAGATTAAACTTGCAGAAATTATACAAATTCAAATGTAAGTTATGAAAAAACCACTACTGAAATAAAAATGTGATTGAATCTTTAAATACAGAGGCTGTTCGGACATTTTTTGAACGATTTTGATGAGCTGTAAAAAAATTGTATGCTACGAAAGAATTTTATTTTCACAGCAATTAAATAGTTAAAGTATAACTTATCGTCTGGTAACTCAGAGTTTTGTTTACTTTCAAAATGGCGCTTTTAAATAAGCATGGATGGAAGGCTATGTTTCCTCTTTCCGAAGAGAATTATGCTTATTCAATTATTCAAAAACGCTGTAGAAGTCATGGTTTTTCGATATCTAAAGGTACGATAAGTAATATTAATGAGAAAGGTAAAAAACGTAAAAGTGGAAAAATACTTCCAAAAAAGAAAAAATTTCTGTGAATATTTGTAAGGTAAGATCTTTAATTTTAAAAGAGAATCCGCCAAGTCAAAGGACTATAGCAAAGTGAACGTGAGAACTTTCTCTAAGAGATTTATGATTGTTGCCGGTTTTGCATATAATGGAAAATTAAAAGTAAAAAGAGGGGGGGAAATGTAAAAATCAACTCCCACATATTATCAAGACCATATTTTATCCCCAATATTCAAAAAAGAAATACCATATCTTTACCCACAGTGCCAACAATCAGTAGAACTGCATCAGGGTAAAGCAAGCAGCCACACAACTAAATCGACTATTAAATTCTTGGAAAAAATGGAACAAGAAACTGGTATCAAGTCAATACCCTTTACTGATATTGCTGCTAAATCTCCAGATGTTTCACCCATGAACTTTTGTGCTTTTGGACTTTTAAAAAGGGCATTATCGAAACGTCGAGCGAAAACCATTCAAGGACTGGAAAACCGTGGAACAAGAATGGGACAAAATACCACTATCGATACTACAAAAGTCATTATTATCATGGAAATTAAAGTGTAGAAAGATAGATAACAATAAGGCTATCAAATGGAACATTTAAAACACAAAAATTTCATGTAAAAAATTGAGCTTTAGTCTATTAAAATCGTTCAAAAATGTCCGAACAGCCTCTGTATAACACTATACATTTAAGAAGTCTTGTTATGTCACCTCACTGATACCGACAAACAACCTAAATGAATCACAATGTCAGCGAAATCAAAACCAAATTAAACAGTAGTAAACACTGTTACTTCATTTCATGTACTTTATGAACACAAACATTATACTATTACGAAAAATACCCAAACAAAAACAGAAAGTAATACAAAAAATTAAAAAACAAAGTTTAATGTAATTAGGGGAGGTTGAAAGTGCCAATTTAAAAATGAAAGTGGGCCGTAATTACCTTAATTTTAAAGCTAGGAATGAGGCGTATATTGATTAAACAATAATAAACACTGTTACTTCATTTCATATAATTTATTAACACAAACATACTATTTGCGAAAATTGGAGTACCAAACCTGTTACGATTTTTAATTGATTTTGAAAACTTTAATTAAATATATAAATGCTAATTTCTTCAAAGATATTTATCACAATTTTATAAAACTACTATTATTTTGTGTGAAGAAATTTTTTTTCTCTTTTAAAACTCAATTTTTAATAGTTTGACTCACGCTTGATGATCGTCCACCTCTTTTCAAAGATTTTATCATGGAGATCTCTGGCCGGATTTTCCAGCTTTTGGTGTTTCTTTTGATGTATCTTTTCCGACCCCTTGGTGGGCTCTGGGTCTTAAAAATTGTTGTGGATATTCTTTTTGTTGTTTTGTATTTGGGGTCCAAATTTAGTGAGAGTCCGATCACTTTTTACGTGATTTTCTGGGTTTTAATCATGAGCTCTTTGAATACGTTGGATGGATCACAATTTCAAAACATTAATAGAAGTTAGCATGCGCGATAGCTATCTTTGTCGGTTCGGTCTGCGCAGATACGTCATAGTGGAGGAGGGGCTATGCGCGCAGCATAAAATACTAATTAAAAAATTTTCTAGATTAAATTTTAAAATTCGGGCTTCGAGGGCCATTCTGTCACCCGTGTGCCAAATTTCATGGCTATAAGTGCTATAGATTCGTCTGGACATCGCACGCACACACAAACACTTCCTTTTATAATTAGAGATTGGACAATAATAGTATAAAGGAAAAGAAAACTTAATGTATTGGTGAAGTTAAATATTGAGTACTTGGGATACATAATTTTATTTCATGAGAGTCCGTCATTTTAACGTGGAGATGAGGCCCGGATTGCAAATGGGAGGCTTGCTCTTGGTGTAAGCTATTTTTGTCATATGGTCTACCTAAAAAAACGGTAAATAATTTGTTTAGCAAACAAATGTCTGGAATTTTTATTATTTTCAACATTTTAGAAAATAATTACATTACCCCACGGAAGTAACAAATCGTAATTCATAAAAATACAAGTTCGTGAGATTCGAAGTGATAGAAACTATTTTTACCTTAGCTTTGTACTTCTAGCAATTTTGTTTATAGTAGTTCTAAAACTAAAGTAAATCTTTGTAATTTGATAATTATTCGCTAAATATCCAGCAGGTTTCATCGCATTTATGGATTTTTATGTCAGATTTTAGAGAAGGGCTAATTCGACGGGGACTTGAGGCTTAAAGTCAAATGTATTGGGGAGTATATTTTCTCGTGTTCAATATGTTCTTGTTTCTTGTGTTCTTGTTTTCTCTTCTCCCACATTCTAAACTCCCACATTTGCGAAGGCCTACGGTAGCCCGGTTGGTACAGTCACTAATTAGCAACCAGAGGTTACGAATTCGAAACTAGATCCAACCAAGGACCATCATGTACGTGGGGGCTGGTGCACGTTATATCTGTTGTGGCCTCGAATTTCCTAGTGCTGGCGTAATGTGGAAGTTTAGAATGGGTTGCCAGCTCAGGTGTTGACCTTGTTATCTGACCGTGGTTCAAAATTACGGTGTTGTCTTCGGATTTTTCCCTTGGTAATTGATCCCGAACTGTCGCCAATAGCCCTTTGTGTTGCTGCAGTGCGACGTTAATTCAACTATCAACCCATCTTTGTACATTCGTGTACCCAAAAAATGACCGAAGAGCGTCAAGCCAAACCATCTTTGTATATAAAAGTTAAGAAATATTTAATGGTTTTCCCTTTTCCTTTGTGTTCTTAGTGAACAGTTTGTCGAAGTTGAAAGAAAAGAATTTCCTGTTCAAGAATACGTCTCACCTGAGCTAGTCTAATCCGTTTGATTTATAGAGGGAACCTATACCATAAAAACAATATTTCCAATTCCTTGAGGTTCTCATTTTTACTGCCTATTATTTTTGACTACCGTGGGGTTTTATCTTTTTAAATTCTGAAACATTTCGCTTCATATTTTAAGTTGCGTGTTAATTTCATAATAAACTCACTTTTTCATAACGAAATCAAAAAGCATTTTTATAATTATAGTTAATCGACATGTAAACTGCTTTGATTTTGACCATCATTGGTTAGAGTAGAAAATTTCAAGAGTGTTTCATTGTCTTTATGAAATACTCTTATAACATCTCTAAATCGAGTTTGTTGGAGTGATAAAGATCTTTTATCTCCGGTACATGCTATTCTAGGTGATGCTTTCAAAATACATTGCAAGACGATCTCTATTTTCTCATCCACTCTCATATGAACATGCGCAAAATTCTCTACAGGCTGTTTTTTTAACCATATTCTATCGACAAAGAAAACTTCATTCTAAATCCCCTCGTATCTTTTCTAACTGGACTTAATCGAATCAGCATGCTGTGCTTCGTCAAAACGATATTTCAATATTTAATACTAACCAGACACGGATTTTCAGTGAGACAAACAAAAGTTTACACACCACAAAAAACATACAATTTTGTGGAAGTTAACTGCGCAAAAAAAAACCCATCCGTCTTTATACTTTCTCCATCGAATGTTAAGACTATGGCCCTCAATTTAACAGGCTCTGGCTTCGAATTCTGGTCTGAACATGTTCTGGTCGAATTAGCTCTCCTGAACAAAAATGACCCGTTGAGCTACAAACCAACCAAAACGAAATATTCTTGAATAAGTAATTAGGAATTATTGATTTAAATTACAAGTGTATTTTAATCTTCATTCTTTACTATCTTCTCACGTTAAATATTGTAATTGTTTAAGGTTCAATAAATCAGATTCATAAGTTTAGATCAAACCCAAAGCATTTTTTATGTATTTTAACCACTATAATCAGATAATCTAAATAAATCAGAATATCCAACCAGCATAACAATAGAAAATAACTGAAAAGTGGATACTTGTTTGGGTTTCTTATTCATAACATTTGCAAATTATTCAACCTCAACAGTATTACATTAGTACTAGTTTGTAAAAAACATTTGCAGTTATACTGCCAGCAGTAATGCTCAATCAACTGTGTATTTTATAGAGAACTAGCAGAATTACCCAGCGATGCTCGGGTTGAATTGGTTAAATGTTGATTCTATTTCAAAGAAAAATACAAGCATCATTCAAGTGTACAGAAAATATTTTTTAACATCGTTTTAACTTTTTCATAGCTTCTACAATTTACTTCGGACGCAAATGTGTATTCATAATATATCCATCCATATAATCCATTTCATATTCATCACACTCACTGTAAGACCAACTACAAAAGCTTTTTCTGAGATGACTTCTTCAGAAGTCGATTTTGAGTCTTGGAGTGATTACGAATGCCAATTAATTTCATTTTTAGTAAAAATGAGGTACTTTCAGGGTATAGTCTCGCACTCAGTTTTCCAATATTTATTATTTGTGGTACCCTTGCACCATGGATTCGATGTTTTCGAATTACATTATCATTGTGAGAGGATAGCAAATTAAACTGTTACGGCTTTCGTGGTTAATTTATTTTGAAACATTTTTTTCTTGAAAATTCTATTCAGCCGCATGTGAAATAACGGAGCTTGTTTAAAACAAATGTCATCAATGTAGACAAAGCAAACTCAATCGATTACACTTTTTTACAAAATCACTGCTTTCAATGAATGTTTCACAGGTACCTAAGTTGTATACGAACAGTTTCAACTTCAAGCAACCTCGACCTTCTGCCACTTAAGACAAAAAAATTCTATTTTTCAACCAGTCCTAGTTTACATACTTCCTTACTATGATATTATTCCAAGATCAGTAAAGTCTTATTTAAAATTCGCTTTCCTCCATCAGAAAAATTTAGTTTTAAATCGAATCCTTAAGGTACTTTTTCAATTGAGACTCAGTTTCTATATAGAAACCACGTACTTATTTAGAATGATAACGGCTTTCAATAATACCCATGAAACATGAAAAACAAATGTAAATTAAATTGATTTTAATCGTCTTGTAATAAAAATATGTCAAAATTTAGAAATATCTTTGAACTAGAATGTATGGCTACCCGTTTTGATTTAACGTAACATATCTTATTTTAGAATAACTTTATTTAAACTTTACCAGTCATTTTAAAATAAGTTATACACCTTACTTAAAAAGGTTTCCATTTATTTTTATGAAACAGAATTCTACAAAAACTATAACGTATTTAACCAAAGACTTAAGGAAAGTTCGTCGAAATATACACATACCACCAAGAAATTACGCATGTCTAGTGGTATTTGGCAGAAAATAAAAATAATTCATTACAATTTAACTCCTAAATATATCTGTAATATGAAAAGTAATGGAATACATAAATACAAACAGAAAAGAAATTCTGGACATTGAAAAATGTCGAATTCTGAAAACCAAAGATCTGAGCAAGCGTGTCGAATTTCGACGTCATGAGAATATTCTGAGAGAAATTTGAAAAAGACGCTTGAAAAATATTGATAGACAATAATGAATTATTTACAAAAAGAACACAAATTTACAAAACTTAGAAATGATCAATTAATGCTCACCGTAACATTTGTCTTAACTCAAATACACAGAATTCTAAATTTAATTTATAAAATAAAACATTGATTCTGGCGTTGCCAGATACCGAATTGCAAAATTACGCTTTTATGAGTTTTTTGTATTGGTCTTTTCGTGTTCCATTACAAAATGTAAGTTGTGTAAAATTAAGTATTTTAAATATCCATTTTTCATCATTCAAATATTCCTAAATTTATATTGTGGAAAGAAATAAAGAATCAATTCAAACATAATTAGAATTTTAAATTGTTTAAATATAACGTTTCGGAAAAAAAAATGTTTATTGAGCAATTCTGGTAAAACAATTTTATTAGAAAATGTTATTTTCAATCAATACTGGTAAAACAAACTGAGTTACGTACCGCAATCGTTTTATGCTCAATGTTTTTACTATGGTACTTTCGAATTGATTTAGCCTTCACCTAGGTTAAAGAGAAGGGGGTTAATATGTAGCTTGCGTTACTCGCAGGGTTCCAAAGTATAAGTGTTCCAAATTTGGTGTGGATTGGTCAAACGGTGTACATTTGTATAGAGAACATACTGACGGACGCCAACTCTGCTTATATGTATAGATTATGGAAATATTTGCGGAAAAGAAAAGATCGTAAATTATAAATGTTTTGTGTGAAACAGTATTACAATATTTTTCACGTTTAAGGTTTGAATGTATGCTTTGTGTAATTGTTCCATCAAATTTTAAAACACTGAAAACATTTTTAGTATATCCTGTTGTATTTGAACTAGCTAACAAAACATTGATTTGATTACAAAATAGATAAAACTGACTTACCTCTATTTTACGCTTCCAAATCCTTCCCGTATATACCTCAAGTTTATACACAAGAAAATTAAACCACATAAGAGTAATACTGCGAAAGGTAACCAGTGATCATCGCACAGATTGGAATATTCAGCACTCAATAAATGAAACCAAGTCGACATTCAGACTTGTCACGTGCTGGACGAAATGAATATCCGTTCAAATTTTACAAAAGCTTCTTATCTCTCTTCTGTGAAATGTTTTCTTAAGTTCTACTCGCAAATTTTTTCAACGCAGCTGGAAATCGTTCTACTTTCTCCACAAGAATGCGATTAGTATCCTCCGTTCCAATTCAAGTAGTGTTCCAATAGCGAATACAATTTTAAGTTATTATCAAGTGCAGCGAGGCGTGAAGCTTGCTGTTGTAGCTATTAGTACCTGTCGATGAGATTACGTCGTGGTAGAGGGGAAACAACAGTCACTTCCTTGCATTACAAACAAACGTAAAAAAGCTTCCGATTCTTTCCCAAACTCGTTTCGGCGCCTTCAATCCTATTCTGACCATGGATTATGACGCAACTAAAATCTGGGGATCAGACCGAACTGGTTTGGAGCAGAAATATAATCACGGCCGAATGTTTGAAAAGTGCATATGAATGAGAGCATGATAAATTTAGGAAGATAGTAAAAATAAATAAATGAAAGTCAAAACACAGATGAGGTACAAGTGAGATCATATATCAAATTTTAAGAAAATACAGTTTCAAAAATAAAGTCGTCTCATTGAACGATAAGAAAACTTTCTAGTAAGTAGTCGAGGTATTGTAAGTTTACCTTGAACTTTGAACAGAAGCAAAGAGGTAGATTAACAAATATTAGTAAGTAAGTAGAACACTTCCAATTCTTTTCCAGGCACAGCGTATACTCGAGATTCTTTCGGCCTCCTTTTGAGTCAGCAAGTTCTCGAAAAGTCGCTTTCATGTCTGGAAAATTGATTACAAAAATAAATAAATCTTCGTTGCTGGATGCTTATGCGGATAAATATTTTTCACATTGATTGCTGTTAGACAAAGGTCAACCAAATTGTGAACTCAATTTTGCTCTAAATTCTTATTTGTTTCTAAATAAAATGCATTGCCTTGTGGAGTACATTCGAGCTTTGAACTCGCAACCCTCTGGATGCTAATCCGTTGCTCTTCCAACTGGGCTACCGCGGCCCTCTGAATCGGCTCATAATTCCCCTGAGGCCGTGGTAGCCCGGTTGGAAGAGTAACGGACTAGCAACCGGAGGGTTGCGAGTTTGTATCCACCCAAAGACCGTCGTGTACAAAGGGTTATACGTGTACAACGCTAAATCTATCGTGGCCTCAAATGTCCTCACGTTGGAGTGGTGTGGAAGTTTTTAGTGTGGGGTGCCAGCTCAGGTGTTGCCTCGTCATCTGACCGTGGTTCAAATTTGCATGGTGTTGTCCTCGGACCTTTCCCTTCGGGATTGTTCCAGGACCGTCGTCAATAGCTGTTGTGTTGCTCTAGTACGACGTTAATTAATTACCAATTACCTGGACCATCCCAATTGAAAGTTGTGTTGGTCCAGTGAGACGTTAATTAAATACCTACCTAATTTACCTGGAGATACTCTCTCTAAGCACTTTTCGGGTGATCAGAATATTAGCAAGATTGAGCACTAAACAATTGTAGATTATCTTGCACATATGGTAGGTATTTTAATTAAAGTCACACAGGAGCCACAACGGGCTATTGTTGCACATATGGAGACGAATACTTGTTAGAAAATTTTCGAAATGTATTAATAAACTAAGGACGATAGTTAAGGAGGATACAAAGTTACAAAGAACGGGGATCGACTTTTACTCCTTCAATCCTTTCTTTAGGGCGGTCGTGGCTCAGTGGGTATTCTGTGTGTCTATAACTTGATAATGTGTCTTGTGTATTATATTGATATTGTATGGCTTCATTCTGTGTCTATTACTTGATATTGTATTTCTTGTGTCTCGCGCAGCATCGCCAAATATGGCCCTTGTGCCATAAAACTCCAAAAACCAAACCTTCAATTCTTTCAAATTCAAAATTAAGGGGGTATTTCAATTAACATCACACTGGAGCAACACAACGGACTATTGGTGACGGTCCGGGATCAATCCCAAAGGGAAAGATCCGAGGACAACACCACGTAATTTTGAACCAGGTCAGATGACGAGGCAACACCTGAGCTGGCACCCCACTCTCCAAACTTCCACACCACGCCAAAATTAAATTTAGGAGCCGTCGTGGCTCAGTGGGTATGCCCAATGCGCTAGCAACCTTCGAGTTTTAGGCGGCGCACGTTCTATTCCTGTCAGGTGCATTTCTCTCTAGGTGTATTTCTCTCTTCTGTGTTAGTTAAACGTTCATTGTGTGTGTCTATTACTTGAGGGCCGCGGTGGCCCGGTTGGAAGAGCAACGGACTAGCAACCGAAGGGTTGCGAGTTCGAATCCAGCCAAACACCGTCGTGTACAAAGGGGGCTGGTGCACGTTAAATCTGTCGTGGCCTCAAATGTCCTCACGTTGGCGTGGTGTGGAAGTTTGGAGAGTGGGGTGCCAGCTCAGGTGTTGCCTCGTCATCTGACCGTGGTTCAAAATTACGTGGTGCTGTCCTCGGATCTTTCCCTCTGGGATTGATCCCGGACCGTCACCAATAGCCCGTTGTGTTGCTCCAGTGTGACGTTAATTGAAAATACCAAAATATCAAATGTCCTCACGTTGGCGTGGTGTGGAAGTTTGGAGAGTGGGGTGCCAGCTCAGGTGTTGCCTCGTCATCTGACCGTGGTTCAAAATTACGTGGTGTTGTCCTCGGATCTTTCCCTTTGGGATTGATCCCGGACCGTCACCAATAGCCCGTTGTGTTGCTCCAGTGTGACGTTAATTGAACTACCCCCCCCTATTACTTGATGTTGTATATCTTGTGTCTGGCGCAGCATGGCCAAATATGGCCCTTGTGCCATAAAACTCCAAAACCAACCAAATTAATTTTAGGGCCGCGGTAGCCCGGTTGGGAGAGTAACGGATTAGCAACCGGAGGGTTGCGAGTTCTAATCCAACCAAAGACTGTACAAAAGGGGCTGGTGCACGTTAAATCTATCGTGGCCTCAAATGTCCTCACGTTGGCGTGGTGTGGAAGTTTGGAGAGCCAGCTCACGTGTTGTTCAAAAATTACGCGATATTGTTCTCGGATCTTTTCCTTAGGTTTGAGGGGGCTGCGGTGGCCCGGTTGGAAGAGTAACGGACTAGCAACCGAAGGGTTGCGAGTTCGAATCCAGCCAAACACCGTCGTGTACAAAGGGGGCTGGTGCACGTTAAATCTATCGTGGCCTCAAATGTCCTCACGTTGGCGTGGTGTGGAAGTTTGGAGAGTGGGGTGCCAGCTCAGGTGTTGCCTCGTCATCTGACCGTGGTTCAAAATTACGTGGTGTTGTCCTCGGATCTTTCCCTTTGGGATTGATCCCGGACCGTCACCAATAGCCCGTTGTGTTGCTCCAGTGTGACGTTAATTGAAATACCCCCCCACCCTTAGGTTTGATCCCGGACCGTCGCCAATAGCCCGTTATGTTGCTCCAGTGCCGACGTTAATTAAAATACGTACCTTCCTACCTACCGTCCACAGGCTCTGTCTATTTCAATAGAAGGTCGATGTCCATATCATAGTTCCAGTTTGCACGGACATACATTCACTAATATTATAGTTTGTGCGTGTTTAATAAATATAAGATCAAGATACAATGTTTACAAGCCCGTAATAGTAGTTGCACGTGCGTAATAAAAATTAAATTCATGGAGTTGGGTAGGGTTGGGTATTTCAATTAACGTCACACTGGAGCAACACAATGGGCTATTGGTGACGGTCCGGGATCAATCCCAAAGGGAAAGATCCGAGGACAACACCACGTAATTTTGAACCACGGTCAGATGACGAGGCAACACCTGAGCTGGCACCCCACTCTCCAAACTTCCACACCACGCCAACGTGAGGACATTTGAGGCCACGACAGATTTAACGTGCACCAGCCCCCTTTGTACACGACGGTGTTTGGCTGGATTCGAACTCGCAACCCTTCGGTTGCTAGTTCGTTACTCTTCCAACCGGGCCACCGCGGCCCTAAATTCATGGAGGCGCTTGCATACGCTAACAGAGGTCATCTGGATAGCTTAGGTACTTAATTAACGTCGCACTAGAACAACACAACGGGCTATTGGCGATGGTCGGGGGGGGGGGGGGGTATTTCAATTAACGTCACACTGGAGCAACACAACGGGCTATTGGTGACGGTCCGGGATCAATCCCAAAGGGAAAGATCCGAGGACAAAACCACGTAATTTTGAACCACGGTCAGATGACGAAACAACACCTGAGCTGGCACCCCACTCTCCAAACTTCCACACCACGCCAACGTGAGGACATTTGAGGCCACGACAGATTTAACGTGCACCAGCCCCCTTTGTACACGACGGTGTTTGGCTGGATTCGAACTCGCAACCCTTCGGTTGCAAGTCCGTTACTCTTCCAACCGGGCCACCGCGGCCCTGGCGATGGTCGGGGATCAATCCCGAAGGGAAAGAATCGAGGATAACACCATGTAGTTTTGAACCACGGTCAGATGACGAGGTCACACCTGAGCTGGCACCCCACTCTCCAAACTTCCACCCCATGCCAACGTGAGGACGTTTGAGACCACGAGATGTCATCTGGAAGGAATGCCAACTAATTGGTACACATTAGGAAAGATGAAAACAAATGTAATATCGCCTTCCTGCAATCCTGAAGTTATATTAAAAGCCCAACACTGTCTTAATATGTAATTTAACCAGGTTGGAAAATTAAACCTTCCGCAATTTTCGATTAAATCTTTTTTACTGCGTTCGCGTGGTGTGGAGGTTTGGAGAGTGGGGTGGCAGTTCATGTGTTGACCTCGGCATCTGACAGTGATTCGAAATTACGAGTTGTAGTCCTCGGATCTCTCCCTTCAAAATTGATCCCGGATTATGGCCAGTAGCCCGTTGCGTTGTTCCAGTGCGCGTTAATTCAACTACCTACCTATAATCTTTGTTACTACTATTGGGGACAAAATTCGTGTGTTTTACACTCAATCTAGCGTGTGTTCACAAAAGACGTTTATAAGCACTGATTAAATAAAAACTGTATTTCGACAGATATTTCCTAACATGCAATTCTACTTCAAGGTTCAATGTTATGTGATGGAGAACTAGAATCAAACCGAAAACCTGTTTGCAGATAAAGGTAGATAAATTGAATAGCACGTCAAGATTAGCAACTGCAATGTATATCAACACGATTTATTCTAAGCCATGAGAAGAGAAGCCTTCCTATCGGAATTAGATAAAGAACAGTGACAACGCATTACAGCTATATCAATTTCTTTTAGAAATATATAGCAGTGCCAAAAGATTAAGTTTTTAAAGCAGAACTACATGATTTATTTAATACAAATCTCCACTAACGAATATTTAGTAAATCAAGGGCAATGTATAAACACGATTGAGTTTTACAGGAGAAGTCATTGTGTGTAGATTCTGATTCACAAAGGATTCATGCCATTCTAAGTAGTGACCTCAACTGTCAACTCTGGGTGGAGTATTTTATATTTCAAGGGTACCGAACTAAATATATTTTCTCTTTCTAAAGAACTTATGTTGATAAATCTTTATTTTTCCTTGCTGTAAATTTTAGATTTTGCAAAAACTTTCCATTTTTCTAAAGTGTACACTCATTCACAACTTATGAATGTATTTCATAAATAAAATATTTTTTTCACGAAATTCACAATTTTATTTTCGCAACCTATAAAAATTTAACTTTCCGAATTTCAACTACCCTCCATCTAGAATAGTATAAATGAAAAACTATATCACCTGAGGACCCAATATAAAAATGATTAGCAGGCAGCAGTTTTTAGTTCCTCTTTTTATGACTAAAATAATTGAAATTTAATTTCCCTTTAAGAATATGGAAAATGTGTGATTGATATTAAGAGAGTTGAACTAAGCATAAAGTGGTATTAAGTGCGTGGTGGGACCAATGACAGATATCAGGTACCGACTTAGCTTTGACCCTTAAACATTGCTCGAACTATTAGCGTAGTCAGGATAGCACTTAGGAGGGGCTCAAAGATAGTTTGGAATTTTTATGTAAAATTAAGCTTTTATTACATATTTAAATAGGTTCTTTTGTTATTTTTAGTTATTAAGCTATGAACTAAAAAAAGAATTGCTGTAATAATATAAAAATTGATAACTCGGTTGATTTAAGTACACGAATGACTACATTGGTTGTTCCGCAAATATTTACTAAATAAATTACATTAAAAAATATTCAAACCTTGTTTCTAGAAATCCACCACTGTTGGAGGAATGATACCATACGGGTGTGTGAAAATGGTAGTCAGAAAACAATTTCATTAAAGTACTATATAAAATTAATATTACTTTATAAATCCTTTTATTTGAAGAATATAAAGTATTTCATCATATGCTCTATAGCAGGGGTGGGGAACCTTTTCTTGTTGGTTGGTTTTGGGATTTTATGACGCATGGGCAATATTTGGCCATGCTGCGCCAGACACAAGACATGCAATATCAAGTAACTGACACACACAATGAAAGTTTTACTGACACAGAAGAGAGAAATACACCCAGGAGGAATGCACCTACAGGAATTGAACCTGCGCCTACAACTCGGTTCCTAGCGCAGTTTGCATATTTTCTTGTTGGAAGGCCTTATTAATTTAGCTGTATCAAGTAAGGCCCCATTCAAGAAAATGCAATTGGATTTTCTTTAAAATATACATTATTTTGTAGAAATATAACTATTATTTACTTAATTTCAACAGGTATTGCCTCGTCATCTGACCATGGTTCAAATTTACGTGGTGTTGTCCTCGGATCTTTCCCTTTGGGATTGATCCCTTACCGTCACCAATAGCCCGTTGTGTTGCTCCAGTGTGACGTTAATTAAAATACCTCCCTCCCCTTAATTTCAAAAAGTCAAATGTCCTCACGTTGGCGTGGTGTGGAAGTTTGGAGAGTGGGGTGCCAGCTCAGGTGTTGCCTCGTCATCTGACCATGGTTCAAAATTACGTGGTGTTGTCCTCGGATCTTTCCCTTTGGGATTGATCCCGGACCGTCACCAATAGCCCATTGTGTTGCTCCAGCGTGACGTTAATTGAAATACCCCACCCCCCAACAATTTCAAAAAGTGGAAAATATTTGTTAATTTTAAAGTTAACTAATCTTTCAATGACTTTGTTGTATCTTCTTTTCATTGGAAGGGATTTGGATATTGGGTGTAGCATTGAGGTCCACAGTTCCAGTTGATCTTCTAGACGAGTGTCCATCATTTGTGGGTGCCGCAATAGCCCGATTAGAAGAATAGCGGATTAGCAACCGGAGGCGAAACTCGATCCAACCGTCGTGTACGTGGGAGCTGGTGCACGCTAAATCTCAATGGCCTCAAATGGACTCACCTTGGTGTGGCGTGGAAGTTTGGAGAACGTGGTACCAGCTCAGGTATGACCTCGTCATCTGACCATGGTTCAAAATTTTGTTGTGTTTTGATGCAACGTGAACCCACCCCTATGGTGCACCAGAGTAACGCCAAGTGGTTCACAATTCCGCCCTTGTAGTGCCATGATAAGGAAGAGAATGTCTCCTAATAAGGTCAAATTGGCCGAGCCTTAGTAAAAAATGCTTTAGTATAAAAGTTCGAACTTAAACTCATAATTATTCGCGACCTTGCAGCAATTAAAACATTTTTTACGACTGAAATACTCTACGATATCTACCTTTTCTCGGGTCTATTCTATTCTTGACTTGATCTATAGTGTGGAAAGCATTAAATCAGTGGGGGGGGGAATTTCAATTAACGTCACACTGGAGCAACACAATGGGCTATTGGTGACGGTCCGGGATCAATCCCAAAGGGAAAGATCCGAGGACACCACGTAATTTTGAACCACGGTCAGATGACGAGGCGACACCTGAGCTGGCACCCCACTCTCCAAACTTCCACACCACGCCAACGTGAGTACATTTGAGGCCACGACAGATTTAACGTGCACCAGCCCCCTTTGTACACGGCGGTGTTTGGCTGGATTTGAACTCGCAACCCTTCGGTTGCTAGTCCGTTGCTCTTCCAACCGGGCCACCGCGGCCCTTAAATCAGTGGGAGCACTATAGTGGGAATCCATTCAACTCAGCATCAGTAAGTCGCGGAGGTTCTGAAGGAAAAAGTTCACAATACAGGAAAATGCAAGTGAAATTGCATCATAAATGGCATTACCACCACCCACATCATATACATTTGGGAAATTGGCTCCCAAAAAGAAAATTTCGTGAAAGTGACTCTCGAATAATGCTGCGACATTTATGTGATCCGAGATTTTAGCACTTAACTGACGTATTTTGAACTGAGCGCTGATTAAAGCTAGTTTAGAGCAGACTGCAGTCTGGAATAAGAAAACACATTTTGAAGTAAAGAAATAGAAACAAATTGTATTTTAACATTTGAATGAATAAATAGTTTTAGGTATTTATTAATATTTATATATTAGGACACACATTTTAAATCTGAATACAAAGTAACACTGGGTTATGCAGTCTGATTAACTTTTCCCCTGGATTATCCAAGAATTTTATTTACCGCGTGCGTATGAATGTTACATATAACCGCAGATAATCGAAAGTTGGCTCTATTAGTTTTTTCGTATTCAATCTATATATATAAAATAGGATGTGTGTGTGTGTATGTGTGTATATTTTCTATAAAAATCTACACGGTTTGACCAATCCACACCAAATTTGGTACACTTATACTTTAGAACACTGCGGTCAGCATAGGCTAACTCTTAACCCCCGTTCTATTGGCCCTGGGGGGCTAAAAACTATTCGAAATCGCAATAGAAATAACATTGAGCATAGATTGATTGCTTTAGGCAGCGATGGTTGCTTTACCAGTGTTGATCGAAAAACAATTTTTTCCGAAACAAATTAAATTACAGTATTTATGTTTGAACTGAATTTTTAGTTCTTCCCATGATGTAAATAAATTATAGATATTTTATTGATGAAGGGGGGAAGAATATTTTAAAATATTTATGTTTGCAAGGAAATTCAAGGAAAGGTTTTCAGGAGTTCAAGGATTATTTTCAAGGAAAGTTGGTGTATATTTCGACCAACTTTCCTTAAATAATTTATTGAATACGTAATGATTTGTAGAATTCTGTTTCACGAGGCTTTTTAGGTAAGGCGTGTAACTTATTTTAAAATGTCCGGAATAGATACATGTGAATCCTCCGTTGAAAGCAGTGATTTTCTTTCTGAAAAATTCTGTAAAATCGACCTTCTGCTTTTTGAAAAAATTTTATCTATTCAGTTTAATTTGTCTACACCGATTATTTCATATTATATTATTAGTCATATTATATTTATTAGTCATATTATATTTATTTCTAAACCAAGCACCGTTATTCCGAAAAGCACAAACGAAAAACTCATTGATCATAAAAGCGTAATTTTGCTACTCGGTATCTGGCAGCACCAGAATTAATGTTTGCTTTTTTTATAAAACTTTGTAGAACTTTCTAGAAAGTTGGGGAAACGGAAACTTAATTGGACTCATGGTGGAGAACATTCCAGCACCCACTCGATTCTTAGCTGGTCGTATTTAAAGGAAGCTAACTCGGTAAGTCTTCCAGTTTATCATCTTTCAGTGAATTTGACAGCTTTAATTCGCTCTTTTAGTTGATTGTATAAGTGTTTCCTACTTTATTCGACAGTGATAGTGTACATTTTGGATTTATATTTCTAAACTGATGTAAGTACTTCATAATTTTGAATTTGTTTCTTCGTTAATTTTAGATTTTTATTGTATTCTATAATAGATTTCATTGTTCAGTGAAAGTGTGCCTTTTGCTTAATTTATGAAATACCTTTTTGTATTCATTTACAGATTTCTTTGCTGTAGCAATGTCTCCAAGGAAGCGGAAGGCGATCGGCCAAGTACAGTCAACGGCTAAGATGATGAAAGATAAGCGTAGTCAAGAAACTTCCGAGGAGAGGAATAGAAGACTTGCGATTGCGAGAGAGAGAGCTACTATATTTAGAGCAACAGAGATGGCACAGCAGCGTGAAGTCCAACTACAGGAGGGCCGCGGTGGCCCGGTTGGAAGAGTAACGGACTTGCAACCGAAGGGTTGCGAGTTCGAATCCAGCCAAACACCGTCGTGTACAAAGGGGGCTGGTGCACGTTAAATCTGTCGTGGCCTCAAATGTCCTCACGTTGGCGTGGTATGGAAGTTTGGAGAGTGGGGTGCCAGCTCAGGTGTTGCCTCGTCATCTGACCGTGGTTCAAAATTACGTGGTGTTGTCCTCGGATCTTTCCCTTTGGGATTGATCCCGGACCGTCACCAATAGCCCATTGTGTTGCTCCAGTGTGACGTTAATTGAAATTCCCCCCCCCCTCAAAAATGGAAAAATTATTCTCTGCCAACTGGAACCACCACACCACAAGAACTTTTGACATACACATCAGGAGATACGTCAGAGTCGAAGCATTTTCTTAGTAACATCAGAAAATACAACTCATGTTTCCAAATGACATCATTCGGTGCCACATCAGTTGTTGGACAGCCCAGATTTCCGTCGACATTCAAGGTGCAAGGGCATATTTACCATAGAGCGGGATCGTTGCTTCCGCTGACAGATCAACCACCAAAATTTCTACAGCTATATTTTATTCAAAACGAACAAATGGAAACTGATCAGAGGTGCGCCTACATCTCGGGAACAAGACGTCAGATTGTGTTAAACTTACAGAGGATATTTCATGAGCACAATAATCTTATTAAAACGTTTGAAACAGCATTGGAACGTATGCCAACAGATAAATGTAAAGTAGTCATAAGAGCAGACCGAAGACCAGCAGGTGAACACGAGCGGCGCTTTAACTCTCCTCAAGCAGATGAAGTCGCAGTGATTATATCAGGCGATGAGTTTCATCAACGGGATATCGTTATTGAAAGACGAGGTGAATCATTGCAGCGCATTTCGGAAACACATCGATCTTATGATGCTCTGCAATACCCAGTGATATTCCCCCATGGTGAAGATGGATATCATTTTAATCTGAGGCAGATCAACCCAAGAACAGGTGAAACAACTAGCAAGAAAGTTTCAGTGATGGATTTCTATGCGTACAGATTAATGGTTCGAGATACTGAGCAGAACCACGTATTGAACTGCAGGCAATTGTTTCATCAGTACATCAGTATGTACGCAAAAGTCGAGAGTGAGTGTCTCCTTTACATTCGTCTAAATCAACGTAAACTGAAAGTTGATATATTCACCTGAGAGATGCTGTGTCAAATGACGGGAACGTTGAAAACCTCGGTGCCTTAGTCGTACTACCAGCTACATTTACAGGCAGTCCCAGACACATGCACGAATACACGCAAAATGCTATGACGTACGTGAGGACGTAAGTTAGACCAGACTTATTGATCACCTTCACCTGCAATCCGACTTAGACGGAGATCAAGGAGGTTCTTACCAATGGTCAATTACCCAGTGACCGCCACGACTTGATTGCGAGAGTATTTAAACAGAAGCAGTTGAAACTGCACTTTGCGCATCTTTCGATTTTAGAATTCTGCATTTTTTCGTCGGAATTTCGTTTCTGTTTGTCTTTATGTCTTAATCTTTTACATATTGCAATATATTCAGGAATTAAATGTATATATTTGCGTCCGAAATATATTGTAGGAGCTATGAAAAAGTTTAAACGTATTTTCCGTGCAACTTAAATGATTGCATTTTTCTGTTGAAGAAAAGTGCTTATTCTAATTCACTTTTTCAAGCAACATTTAACCATTTCAACCCGAGCAACGCCGGGTAATTCAGCTAGTTGTCCATATAAAACGGTGGAATCAAATTTTTTGGATGATGGTAGAAGAATTTATTACCTTTGTAACAAGTGTCTACATTCGAATTTGAGAGTCGAGCATTTTCCATCACAATATATAACTAATCTTCATTGAAGATTATCCATAAAGGAACACTGAAAAGAAATAATGAATCTACACTGCTGGCCACCCAAATTGCAACACCAAGAAAGACAAGAGATATCACAACAAAATTTATTTTGTAGATAACATGTTGACCAAGTATCAAATGATTAAATTTATAGACTTCTGTGAAGTGTGGTTCCTGCCAAAATCAGTAGCCAGAGTAGCCGCCATTGTTGGAGATCACCGCTGCCACACGCCTCGGCATTGATTCAAAGAGACTTTGGATGTGTTCTTGGGGTACAGCAGACCAAGCAGCTTCCACACGTTGCCAAAGTTGATCTGGTGTGGCAGCTGGGGATGTATTCTGGGTCAATCGTTGAGCAACCATGGACCACATGTTTTCTATCGGCGAAAGATCCGGAGAGCGAGCTGGCCAGGGAAGCAATTCAATCTGGCGATTGACGAAGAACCCTTGGACAATGCGTGCCACGTGTGGTCGCGCATTATCCTGTTGAAATATGGCTGTGGGCAAGCCCTGAAGGTAAGGAAGGACAACTGGCTCCAACACCTCGGAGATGTAGCGCTGGCTGTTTAAAGTACCGGCAATGCGTACTAGAGGAGTGCGAGAGTGATATCCAATACCGCCCCATACCATAATACCCGGTGCAGGACCAGTGTGGCGGTGCATAACGCAGCTGTTCAGCGTCCTCTCTCCACGGTGTCTCCAGACTAGAATCCGACCATCGTGGTGTTGCAGACAGAAGCGTGACTCGTCAGTAAAGACAATTTCATTCCATTCTGCCGTCCACATCCTTCTTTCATCGCACCATTGGCGGCGGAAACGTCTGTGGTTCTGCGTCAAGGGTAGACGAAGCAATGGACGTCTTGCGGACAGACCACTCTGCTGTAAACGGCGTCGAATGGTACGAGCAGACACTGGATGATGCGGTACAGACTGAATGTGCTGTGCTATGGTTCGTGATGTGGCTGAGCGATCCGTCACTGCCATACGCACAATATGCCTGTCATCACGTGAAGTGGTGCACTGAGGTGGATGCGATCGAACACGTCGGTCCGTCGTACCCTCCTGCATCCAACGATCACATATCCGCATTACAGTTGCTTGGTTTCGTCCGACACGACTACCGATTTCCCTGAAAGATAATCCACAATCTCGGTAGGCCACTATCCTTCCTCTGTCGAACTCGGATACTTGATCAAAAGATGATCGCTGTTTTCTACGAGGCATAATTGATCGTTTTTTGAAAAAACCACAAGAAAAACACAATTGCCGTACTTGAAATCGTCGAAATCTCCAAGCCTTAAATAGCGCTTTGAAGTGGCGCCACAGGCGCGCGTGATGTGCGTCTGCGCTGAAATTCTAATCATTTGCATATCTCACCTCCGCTAATGCATGTTGTAAATTTCATATTATTTGCATGCTTCCTTCAGGGTGTTGCATTTACGGTGGCCAGCAGTGTATAAAAGCAAAAGGAGTAGATAAAAAGTAGACTAATAGTGTTTAAACGAATGTTTGAGTAATTCGTGTTCAAGCTTGGATTGGATTAAACTAATTCTTTTTTACCTGGTTATTATCTGTATTGACTATAATGTCATGAATCGACGTATTCGATTTATTGATGTACCTTCAATCGACACCGCTTCATTTTTATTTTATGAGCTTATGCTTTAACGACACTGCGGGAATAGTTGTTTTCCTAGTGGAACAAAACCTACAGATGAGAGAGGAGAAAATGCAAGTAATCACGTTTTAGATAATAATCGAAACTAATCGAAAAGGAATTGTATAACTAAAAGGTTTTATATATTTTAAAAATGAGGATATTGCGAAGAATACTAGAGATAGACATTTACAAGTTTTAAAATTTCTTCGAATAGACACATAATTGAATGTTGACTGCTATGTCAACATTCAATTGTGCAAACACACGAATGTTGACATAGCAGTTTCTTTCTCTACATCTTTCTCATCAAGAATGATATATGACTTTCAAAATGCAATGATGACTGTCAGCTGCACAAACAGCAATGTCCATTTGGAGCCCAACTCTGATCCTTTAAAAAAACTAGACTGATATAATAAAAAAATACTATCATACAATAATACTATATCGCAATGCACTTTGCTTAGGACGGGACCGTAGACGAAAATTATTACTTTGACATCAAATTTTATTACTTTGACCGTGACATCAAATTTTAAAGATGAACGTGAATGCTGTACCATTAAAAATATATAATTGTGTTTTATTTAGTGATGTTTTCTAAAGACCTTGTTTTTAAAAATGTAAAACGTCTCTTATTTTCGTACCTGGAGTGACACAGTCAAACCAAAAATGTCATTGGCTTGGAATAATGTACAATGTAAATAAATATATATCTTACTTGGATAAGGGTCTGTTTATATTAAGATTTGCATCAACTCAATTTTTTAAAGGGTAGCCCCGACTTTTGAATATAAACACTGATTTTCTGGATCAAAATACTCAGAATTCATATAAAATGCATTTATTTTTGTCAAATCGGTGATGAGTTATGAGTGGTGAAAATTCAAAGCCCATAAATGTTAAATTTGTGCTTCATTCTGTTCCTCATGCTTTCCAAATAATCAGGTGATCAAACTAATTATAATGTTAAATTAAAATATATATTAAAAACTCAAATATTTTTTTATTTTCAATGCAATCCTTTTTAATTATTAATTAATTCGTAACAGAAAAAAATTATGAATTGAAACGTGTATACGTTTCGAGTGCAATCAATTCAGCAACGTTTCAAATCCGGGAGTGCAACATTTTAGAGTTTAGTCCTTTCAATAGTTATTGAGATACAATCCGCTATTCAAAACTATCTTTTTTACTTGCTTTGCTGAGTCGTCTTAAAATTGAATTTTGAATTTATTTGGAGAAAAAATTTTCTATGCAAATATTATGTTACATAAATTCACGTCTATTTTTCAAGGTCAAATGTTCTATAAAATGCCAATGCTCATCCGCGAAGTCAATGCCATACGAATTAGGTATTGTGCTAAAAGGTCATATTATCAGACTTTATTGATCCGGCCAATGATACAGACAAATTAACCATGTATTCCAAGTCGGTACCTCACCTGCGGGTGAACAAGTGAATATATACTTCGTGCCAAAAATTCGAAATACCTCGGTACATCAATTTTTTGATTCATATGGCATTGACTTCGAGGCATTGGTATTTTATAGAACATTTGACCTTGAAAAATAATTAGAAATAATATTACGGAACATAATATTTGCATAGAAAATTTTTTCTTCCAAATAAATTCAAAATTCAAATTTAATACAGCTCAGCAAAACAAGTAAAAAAGATAGTTTTGAATAACTGATTATATCTCAGCAACTATTGAAAGGACTAAACTCTAAAATGTTGCACTCCCGGATTTGAAACGTTGCTGAATTGATTGCACTCGAAACGTATACACGTTTCAATTCATAATTTTTTTCTGTTACGAATTAATTAATAATTAAAAAGGATTGCATTGAAAATAAAAAATGCACAACTTTCGTTTGAGTTTTAAGATAATTTTAATTCTGTTTTTGCAATTCATAAATTTGATTTATTAATCTACGGTCATTTTGTACTGCATTAGGCCTAATCAAATTGAGGAATGACAAGAAAATTTAGTGATGTAGCTGATGTTAAGTTTTCAGTAGACAATAAAATCAGACACTAAAAATGGTCTTATTTGGAGAAGAAAAGATAAATCAATTCCGTATATATTGAGGCGAAAGGGAACTTTTATAGAGATCAATGGCGTCATTTACTCGAAAAACTGAAATATATCTTCCTTAATGGAAGAAATAACGACACAAAATAGAAAATATACTTTGTAGATATAGGCTTTAACTTTTACAGGACTAGAGTGCTTGAACATTATAAATTATATATGAGATGTGTAAGTACAGCGGGGGCGCTTTCAGATGTGTGTACTTTTGTGAAAAACTGGTAACAGATCTTTTTGATAGAATATTTACTCGCGACATTCTTCTGTCCTTGAAAAAACAGGTCAGATGCTTCGAAGAAATAAATCAGTAATAAATGATAGAAATATTTTACAATAAACTTTGTTTGAGGAAACTTATAAGTTTCTGACAGAAAATCACAAATTTTTATGAATGTAATCCGTTCCTTAATGGTGCAATTTGAGGGAATAAAGATATTGATAGATAATTTTATTTCTTTAAGTCAAGGTTGTTTACGTCTTTGGTTCCTTTGTTTAAATAAATATGAAATATTGCTTAGAACATTTCTAGATATATAGTTTGAAATTCGCTTTCAATCTACTTTGTACGATTTGTAAACATTATTTGAGTACACACAAATTCAAATATTAAAAATAGAATCCATAAGAAAGAAAACTAAAATAAACTCCCACGTACATTGTTTAAATAAATTCTATTATATGATTTAAATGTATTTTTCTTAATTTTTTTAATTCTATTTAAAGTATAACATAATTTAAATTTTGATATAATTTACAATTTTTAGGTGATTGAGTTGAACTAAACCTAGTTTTTTCTGAACAGTTGTACGAACCATAGGCACTGACTTCAACGAAGAAAAAGCTTACATACCGCAGTGTCATGCATGGTTTTGAGAAAATGCAATTATGGGGAAAAAACGAAACATCCGTCTTTATTCATGTCTCTGGTAGCTATCGACCTTATAATAAAATAGACAGAGCACGTGGGCGGAGTCGCTGTCGTAAAATTTCAGAAAAGTAAGTCCCGTGAGCTTACGAATCGACTTGGGCTGATTGGCTATCGAAATCTGATTAAATTGATGATTATCTGATTAAAAACACAGACTAGTGTTTTTAATCAGACAGGATAATCAATAATTTGTTCCATGTTAGAATTCGCGTATTTTCCTCTAATCACGTAACAGATCAAACCGAACGACCGGAAGAAATAACATGAAGCTGCGCGCGCATACTCCGTCTATTTCATTAGAAGGTCCATGCTGGTAACCGAGTAGTTAACACTTCAACAGACTCTGGGCTCGAATCCTGGTCTTGGCAACAGTCCGTTGTGGTTTTGAATCCCCTTTAAACCGTAGGTCCCGGTGTCTTCGGTCCTCGAGAAGCAAACACGACCGTACAGTGACAAAACAAATCATTTATGTATCGTTCATAGTCAAGGATTTTCAAAGATAGCATGATGGAAATGAAATCTTCTATGAATTCACTTCTAAAATTTACATAGGGCGGGGGCGTCATCATATAAAATTAAGCACAAACTTCAGAATGTCCAACAGCATGCAAATTTAACCTTGGTCATACTTTAATTTTGGATATCAAATTTCAAATCATTCGGTTTAGCTGTTTCAGGATTATAAGTATGGAAAATTTAGAGCTCTTGAATGTTAAAATAATTTTCCAGACTCTTATTCATATCCTCTAAAACAAGCACGTTGATGTTTTTGTATTGCTAAATTTGACATAACTTTTCTTTGATAAAATAATTTCAATCTGAAAATAATATGAAAGTGATATTCGAAAAAATATAAATATCAATCTCAATACAGTATTCTGATAAAAATAGATTAAGGATTTTTCATGTGATTTTGCAAAATTTTAGTTTTTCTCCCGTATTCCTGTAAAAACCCTGGGTGTATGTCTCTTTTCACTGTGTCACTAAAAAACTTTCACTGTGTTTATAGATGATATCCATTGTGTCAATTGTTCTGTATAGAGGGAAAAAGAGTTCTTGGCGCAACTTGGCCAGATATGGCCTTGCGTTATAAAAGCCAACCAACCACGATCCAAGTACACTGCTGGCCACCGTAAATGCAACACCCTGAAGGAAGCATGCAAATAATATGAAATTTACAACATGTATTAGCGGAGGTGAGATATGCAAATGATTAGAATTTCAGCGCAGATGCACATCACGCGCGCCTGTGGCGCCACTTCAAAGCGCTATTTAAGGCTTGGAGATTTCGACGATTTCAAGTACGGCAATTGTGTTTTTCTTGTGGTTTTTTCAAAAAAATGATGAATTATGCCTCGTAGAAAACAGCGATCATCTTTTGATAAAGTATCCGAGTTCGACAGAGGAAGGATAGTGGCCTACCGAGATTGTGGATTATCTTTCAGGGAAATCGGTAGTCGTGTTGGACGAAACCAAACAACTGTAATGCGGATATGTGATCGTTGGATGCAGGAGGGTACGACGGACCGACGTGTTCGATCGCATCCACCTCAGTGCACCACTTCACGTGATGACAGGCATATTGTGCGTATGGCAGTGACGGATCGCTCAGCCACATCACGAACCATAGCACAGCACATTCAGTCTGTACCGCATCACCCAGTGTCTGCGCGTACCATTCGACGCCGTTTACAGCAGAGTGGTCTGTCCGTAAGACGTCCATTGCTTCGTCTACCCTTGACGCAGAACCACAGATGTTTCCGCCGCCAATGGTGCGATGAAAGAAGGATGTGGACGGCAGAATGGAATGAAATTGTCTTTACTGAAGAGTCACGCTTCTGTCTGCAACACCACGATGGTCGGATTCGAGTCTGGAGACACCGTGTAGAGAGGATGCTGAACAGCTGCGTTATGCACCGCCACACTGGTCCTGCACCGGGTATTATGGTATGGGGCGGTATTGGATATCACTCTCGCACTCCTCTAGTACGCATTGCCGGTACTTTAAACAGCCAGCGCTACATCTCCGAGGTGTTGGAGCCAGTTGTCCTTCCTTACCTTCAGGGCTTGCCCACAGCCATATTTCAACAGGATAATGCGCGACCACACGTGGCACGCATTGTCCAAGGGTTCTTCGTCAATCGCCAGATTGAATTGCTTCCCTGGCCAGCTCGCTCTCCGGATCTTTCGCCGATAGAAAACATGTGGTCCATGGTTGCTCAACGATTGACCCAGAATACATCCCCAGCTGCCACACCAGACCAACTTTGGCAACGTGTGGAAGCTGCTTGGTCTGCTGTACCCCAAGAACACATCCAAAGTCTCTTTGAATCAATGCCGAGGCGTGTGGCAGCGGTGATCTCCAACAATGGCGGCTACTCTGGCTACTGATTTTGGCAGGAACCACACTTCACAGAAGTCTATAAATTTAATCATTTGATACTTGGTCAACATGTTATCTACAAAATAGATTTTGTTGTGATATCTCTTGTCTTTCTTGGTGTTGCAATTTGGGTGGCCAGCAGTGTAGATTTTGCTTAATAATTTTAATATTCTCTATTTGACCTAATCATGTTTACTTTTTGGAATCATAAACAAAGGCTACTAAAATAGAGTATTACACCAAGATGGGATTGTTTTTAAATACCTATAATAAATTTTTTGTTGGAACGGTAAAGCTCACCTTTATAAAAGAAAAATACTAGGCAGAAAAGCAATTCCAAATTTGAAAAATTCTAAGCAACAAAATTGAGAATACGCAGTCTATTTCTTCCAGAAACAAAATAAAACCGAGGAATTAATTTTGTACATATTTTTGCATGTAGAACAAGATTTTAAGCGGAGGAACATTGAACAAGAATTAGCTGGGGTTATTTTTGTATATTTAGAAAACCCAACAAACGAAAAACTGGGAATAAATACATTTCAACTGAGACTAATGAAATGTAAGCAATGTATTCATATGTACAGCAAATGTGAGAAATAAAAACTTTTCTTGAGCTACCTCTTAGAGCTCAAATTTGCCCATATTTCATCGGAGTTTTTCATTGGGACTAAATTAGAGGATAAGATTGCGAAAAACTTTATTTCGAAAAATAAGAACCATCCTATTGGACTCCCATGATTTTCGGGAAAAGTTGGTTTGTAAGATTTTGTGGCACAAGGGCCATATTTGACGAAGCTGCACCAAACGTCAAGCGAATGGACACACACAAGGAAAGCTTTACAAACACAGAAGAAAGCCAGGTAGGAATCGAACCTGCACAGCCAACAACTCGCAGGTTGCTAGCGTAGTGGGCAAACCCGCTGAGGTATTTCAATTAACGTCACACTGGAGCAACACAACGGGCTATTGGTGACGGTCCGGGATCAATTCCAAAGGGAGAGATCGAGAACAACACCATGTAATTTTGAACCACGGTCAGATGACGAGGCAACACCTGAGCTGGCACCCCACTCTCCAAACTTCCACACCACGCCAACGTGAGGACATTTGAGGCCACGACAGATTTAACGTGCACCAGCCCCCTTTGTATAGGGAGGTGTTTGGCTGGATTCGAACTCGCAACCCTTCGGTTGCTAGTCTTCCAACCGGGCCACCGCGGCCCTCCCGATAAGGGAAACAATTAAAGAACTGACTTTGAACGAATATTTGTAATCAGAGTCATAGAGGGATAGGGGTTATAGTCAAGTTTCTCTTCTTTTGGGAGTCAAAAATGACTTTTGGGGAAAATGTCTTCAAGAAATTTTGAAAAACTTTATTTTTTAAAATAAGATGGTCATACACTATCCACTTTGTTCATAGTCCTATTGAAGAGCGAGTAAGTTCATGAATTGAAACTGGAATCTGACAGTAGTTCCAAATGCCAATTGTTCAGCATTTTATAAACAGCCTTAATTGACACTTTTTCCTGCTAACAAAATTGCATACGAGAGGCATTTTCTATCAAGCTTAATGTAGGTGGTGATAGTGTGTCTACGATGTTAACATTTCGTCAATAAAAATTCCAAAGAATGAATTCCGAATTCAAATACTGTGATAGGTGATTTGTCAACGTCAATAAAACGTAAATAAAACTCCGAAAGTTGCCAAAACGGCGATGAACTACATTTTAAGGTAACTAAAACGATACGTATCATTTGAGAGCATTTGGGTAGCGGAAGTAAAATCTTCGCTCTTCGTCTGGTTTGTTTGCACTGAAAATCTCTCGTGTTTATTTGAAAAATTGAAAATTCGAAATTTCAATCAATAACGAAAATTTTCAATCTTCGATATTGATTAGCTACGATTGATTGTATGTGTGGAGAGCACCCACAACACTCAAGAACCTTTCCCCTCCTCCAAAAATAAAACCCGAGAAAGAGAGATTCCTTTTTCAATTTCCACCTCTTTCCCTAAACCGTTTTCTAGGAGGCGATGGCACAGCACTTGAAAGCTCAAATTAGTGATTCACATGAAAGAGAAACTGTTTACACTTCTGGATTGTTCGACGGTAGAATTTATTTAAATTCGTAAAGTAACCATCGAATTCAAATAAGAGAAAAAACGTGATCTTAACTGGCTATTTAAGCTATGCGTAGAAGTGTCAGACTCTTTCAATCTAACAGACGGGCACAGCTCTTCAAATACAGATAATCTGATCCTATTCAACCTTTCAACGCTTCTACGAGAAGAATTTTTAGAGCAAACAAGCGAACTAGATGGTCTGCGAAGATTTTGCTTCTGCTGTCCAAATGCTCTAGCATGATGCATATCGGGTTTCCTTGATCCTCCTGGTGTTTATCTTTGCGTCAAAACTGCCCTGTAGTGACCAGCCTTTGGTGCAAAAACCTGTTCCAAAATGTCACTTGTTCTGGGCAAGGGGCAATTTGATATTCCTACTTGCATCTTCATTTTCCCTTGGAGCAATAAGGCAGTTTTGTATCGACGAGATATCTCGTCATTAGCAAAATTGACCAGATCATGGACGAGATATCTCGTCCAAACACTTGGAGGACTAAAATGTAATTTATCGCTGTTTTGGGCGTTTGAGCAAATCGATGTTGACCAATCAACTATCATATATAAAGTCAGAATTTATTATTTGGAGCTTTCGTTAGCGAAACCTGAAATCGTATTAGAAAAACAAGTCGATTGACGTCGCCTTCCGAATATGTACATGAATCACGATTGCCGCAGAAAACTACTATAACTAATCTATATTTACCTTGGCGGAAAATGCCACCAATAGCCACATGGTATATTGGATTTCTTTAGTTACAAAAGAATACGTTCGATTTCGTAGGTCATTAAAAACTACATCTGGCAATTGATTGGTTTGGGTTTTATGGCGCAAGATTAAAAAAAGTAATCTGCTCCAAACACGAGTCGAAATAAAATTCACACGAGAGGAAAAAAAGCAGGACACAGGTCGCTGAACAACAAAGGGAGAACAGATCATGGTACCTCGGGGTATTAAAGCCAGCGGAATTTCTCCAGTTTACTGAAAAATATGCACACAACAGAGTATATAGATACGCATATGGTCGTGTCACAGTCATTGGATACAATGACATCGTCATCTGACCGTGATTCCAAATTACGTGGTGTTGTCCTCGGTTCTTTCCCTTCGGGGGTTGATCCCGGACCATCAAAAATAGCCCATTGTGTTGTTCCACTGCGACGTTAATTAAAATACCTACCTACCTGGATATAATGACAAGCTAAAGAGTTTGCTTTGGGGGTGGCTCCATCAAATGTAAGGCGTGTCAACTTTGCTATGGCAACCGATCTGGCTTAGTTTCCATAGCAACCGAACAAGTTGACACGTTGTGTTTTTTTCTGGAAATAAAGACAGATTTTTAGATTTAAGGTTAACGTCATAGGTTAATTTGTTATTTACATTTAGGTAGGTATACCAATTAACGTCACACTGAAGCAATACAAAGGGCTATTGGTGACTGTCCGGGATCAATTCCAAAGGAAAGATCCGAGGACAACACCTCGTAATTTTGAATCATGGTTAGATGAGGTCAACACCTGAGCTCATTGAGATGAGGAAATTTAAAGGTAAGACGACCCAATTACGATACATTCGTTAATTGAAACAAGACGTCAACATAAAAGATCTTTTCACTTTCAACGTAACGAAAAATGGGAAGGTATAAATTAGGTATAAAAGCGAATATAAAGTGTGCGAGAGAGAGAGAGAGAGATTGGGGAGATGCAAAACAGTCTTATGACAGACAGTTGAATTACCGTCGCATTGGAGCAACACAACGGGCTATAGGCGACAAACTCTTATGACACTAAAAGCTACACTTACAGCGAAAAGGTTTATTTGAAGTATTAAATTCGTCTGCTTATTCACTCACTTCTAAGATACAAATGCAGAACTTCAAAATCAGATCAGTGTACGGATGTGTTTCGTTTCATCCAACTCAGATTTACGTTGGTAATGGTAATAAATTAACGTCGCACTAGAGCAACACAACGGGCTATTGAAGACGGTCCGGAATCTATCCCGAAGGGAAAGTTCCGAGGACAACACCACGTAAAACGTTGTTATTGAGAAAAGTACAACTGAATGCAAAATTTAAAAAAATCGGATTGTATCGGCCAGAGAGAAACTCTTCCGCGTTTCAATACTGTACAGAACAGATTATGTGAAACAAAAATAATTTCATTCTCTAAATATTTTACTGCCTTTTAATAGAAAATTATTTTTTAAACATTTTTTGTCCGATCACACAGTATTTCCAATATTTTTTCCTGGTAGGACTACCGACCTCCCAATGGCACCAGCCTCACGGGAATCTTCAGGGCCGAAGTAGCCCAGTTGGAAGAGCAACGGATTAGCATCCGGAGGGTTGCGAGTTCGAAACTCGGTCCAGCCAAAGAGCGTCGTGTACACGGGGGCTGGTGTACGTTAAATCTGTCCTGGCCTCAAATGTCCACAAGTTGGCGTGGTGTGGAAGTTCGGAAAGTGGAATGCCACCTCACACACACACACACACAGGTTTTGACCTCGTCATCTGACCGTGGTTCAAAATTACGAGGTGTTCTGTTCTCGGATCTTTACCTACGGGTTTGGTCCCGGACCGTTCGCCAATCGCCAGTTATGTTGCTCCAGTGCGACGTTAATTCAACTCCGTCCCTGACTACTTCTCTATTTTACAGCATCGTTATCTCAACCCTAGAACTGTGGTGATTATGGATTATCCGTTTCCCTATTTCATTGTTCCATAGTTTATTATGTTTATAATTTTCAATCCTCCAAAAGTGCTAAAGGTTTACGATATTATCAAAAAATCTTTTACACCTGTAAGCTACGAATGTCGGAATAGTATAAAGTACTTGCAAAAATACCTTTAGCCTATAAAACAATTTATATCTACTGCAAGTAAGAGATTAGGAGTCTTCTCTTAAATCGCGCGGCGACAAATCTCTCGTAAAATAATGAATTTCGTAAACGGGAAGAACGATTGAAAGGCTTCCGAAGTGCAAGAATAAAAACGCCTTATCTACCTGCTTCTCCTTAGGTGTTAAATCATATTAAACCGTGCCAATAAAACACGCCTCAGTTACGCCAGCTGAAAGCCCTTTAGATAAATAATATTTGAATGAGTTACATGAAAAAGTGTGTGTGTAGTGATAAGAAGTGTTGAAAGAAATGCGCTAATTTATGTTCCTTAGCTAGGTCTTCCCGGATTTCAGATGGAGCCGTGGTAGACTAGTTGGAAGAGTAGCGGATTAGCAACCGGAATTTTGCGAGTTCGAAACTCGGTTCAACCAAAGACGCGGGGGGCTGGTAAATCGGTCTTGGCCTCAAATGTCCTCACGTTGGCGTAGTGTGGAAGATTGGAGAATGGGTGACAACTCAGAAATTGATCTCGTCATCTGACCTTTGTTCAAAATTACGAGATGTCGTCGGATTCTTCTCTTCGGGATTGATCCCCGACTGTTGCCAATAGCCCGTTGTGTTTCTCCAGTGCGACGTTAAGAAACAACCTTCCTACCTACCGGACTTCAGGTCTGCATGTAAAAACTAATCATAAATCAAAATTACACTATAATTTCTATTATATAAAGTTTTTTCACTTGTTACAAATTACACTGCAGTTAGTTTTTTGCCTTTAAATATTTGTCTTAAATTGTAAGATACGATAGCCCAAACACTCAACCCAAACAGTTCAAATAGCGCTTAATGTTTTACTGGGGAATTAAGATAGAAATTCACAATTATCGGATCCTTCCTTGTTGGGGCGTACTCGGGAGATCAAACCGGAGATGGCTACATTGGTTTCGTAGCTCTGTATTTAGGGATTAATTTGAGATGATTAAAATATAGACCCAAGAATCGAACAGTTAAAGTTCGCGTTGAAAGATTCAGGGGCCGTCGTGGCTCATTGGGTATACCCACTGCGCTAGCAACCTTCGAGTTGTAGGAGGCGCAGGTGCATTCCTCCCTGGGTGTATTTCTCTCTTCTGTGTCAGTAAAACTTTCATTGTGTATCTGTCTATTACTTGATGCTGTATATCTTGTATCTGGCGCAGCATGGCCAAATATGGCCCTTGCGCCATAAAACCCCAAAACCAACCTACCATCGTGTTACTTGATTGGTTGGTTTTGGGGGTTTTATTGCGCAAGGACCATATTTGGTCATGCTGTGCCAGACACAAGACATACAATATCAAGTAATAGACAGACACACACACAAAGTTTTACTGACACAGAAGAGAGAAATACACCCAAGGAGGAATGCATCTGACAATAATAGTATATCTCTTTCTTTGTACTTAGAAGAGTACAGCAATCAATGCAAATAAACGTAATTACAATCTACTAAAGTTTGTATTTTTATGTGAGCTTCGAGAATTGCAATTTTTAATGATCTAATTTAAAGCTTAGTTGATCGGGTATTGATGATCTAATGCACATTTCATTTGTAGCGTCTATTTTAAGTGATTTTAATGTGTAAAAAGGGGGTAAAATGACAGCGTAGAATCAAAGAAATGAGGCTATGTAAACATAATAGTGATTCTTGTTTCATTGATAATTCTTGTTAATTTAATGACGCAATATTTAAGCATCAAATCAAAATTTTTATTAAAATTATACATATCTTCGTCACATTAACGAGCAGCAAAATTTGTAAACATCAAATGTAACAATGGAAATAGAAGACTCTTTATTGGGAACAATAAATTGCCTTTAATTATAACAATACATATTTTTCTCGATGCGTTTAAACAAATAGGTTTAAAACATTGTTTTAATTTTCGATTGCTTATCAAACACTGTTGTAGGTAAACAATATCACTTACAAAAAGATTTCTTCATTCATGTTATGTCTGTCAAACTGCTAACTGGCGATTTTTAAACCTTTGATCAAGAAATATAAACGTTTGATTAAAGCGATTTTTTGTTGTAAAGGAATATTTCTCTGCAACTTATTTGCAAACAGTACTTTTTAGTGCTTTTTGCAAACAAACGGTACTTTTTAGTGCTATCTACAAACAGTACTTTTCAGTGCTATCTACAAACAGTACTTTTAGTGCTATTTCCGCCACTATTACAGACCACCTTTATAGATCCACCTTTCAAGATGCTGGGCTGGTGCAGGAGACAAATGTAAGTGTGCCTCATACTCTAAAATTTATTATTTTTTTTTATACATTTTAGTCTTTAAAACATTATTTACTCTGTTTTAACATAAATGTAACTTCTGTTCCCCTTTGCTACGTCTTGCCAGAAAAAAATAATCTATTCTAATTTGCTATTTCAGAAAGAAGCTTCAAGAAAAACGAAACAAAAAGAAGCAAGCCAAGAAAGAGGGAAAGAAACAGAAAGAGCCATACGTCGAGCGCGACTACCTCGCTGAGTGGAATGCGGAACATCCCGAGGAATTCATGGACTTGCGTCTGCGAACCATCGAAGACGAAATGGCGGATAGGGCTCTACTCGAGGTGCAAAAAGCTTCCATCGACAAAACCTTATCGAACGGTGCTGACGAATCTGCCGCATATCTCAATGGAGAAGGCGATGGCTTTGACATCTTCGTCAAAAGCAGAATCACAGGCGGTCTAACTTGTCCTGTTGCCCAGAAGACGGGATTGGATGATCTTGAAAATACGGCCTCTGGAAACAAGACGGCACCGAAAGTAACGGAACGTCGACCCAACCTCTCCAACCAGATGCTGAGAACTCCTGCTCAAGTCAAAAGGCTCGCAGTGATAAGACACCAAATGCTGTCCTGATGAAGCGCAGTGCTTCTGTCCGTCTCACAAGGGGAGACTCTGAACGTGATCTGATTTTAAATCGGATGAACCGTGGACTCATTTTTGGACGAAATAATGCCATCGTAGCCAACAACTCCGACATGGGATAAATCATTCTTTACGACACTTTCATGGGACTAGAAGTCAAGACAGATAAAGAGTTATACAAGCCATGGGAAGACAATGCTTTCTTTGGAAATAATCAAATTCAGCGTTGCTTCAGCACTCCATATCTTCATTAATAAGAATCAACAAAAAGTACATAACAATATTTCACCGAAACCGCTTTCAAAACTTTCTTACGAAACCTTCAGGAAGCTGACTTTTGAAAAATTTGATTTGTCTGATCGAGAACCTTATATAGTTATATCTTTTGACTTTTCTATTTGAGAAAATAAGTAGCACCATCCATGAAATTTTGAATTTTAAAATCAATAAACATTTTAATTTTCGCCTATATTTTGAGTGTATTTCTTTGATCGTTATATCTTTAAGACACATTTGAACTTCATCGGTATCCAATTTTGTGTTAGTGGCCTTTAGCAGTTAATGGTAAGAATGAAAGAATACCTTTCTTCATCTATTAAAATAACACATTTTAAGATAATGTTGCCGCAGAGATAACTAACTGCGCCAAACGTGAAATCTGTTTCTTCTCTTCGTTATCGTTTCTCGAATGATAAGTTCTCTGTCCCTCCCTTTAACAAGCTCTGGGTTCGAATCCCATTCTGGGCATGGATATTCGTAGTGTGGGGGTGAAGTTGAATTAGCGTCATACTGGAGCAACACAGTGGGCTATTGGTGACGATATATTCTTAGGGGTTCGGAATCCATTTTAAGTTGTAGGTCCCGGTCTAAAATGACCATAGAGCGATAAATCGATCCTGTTTTGTTATCAATGTCTAATTAATACCTCCAACACACACTGTCTTCATACACCTGTCTCGTAAACATCTGGATTTTGTGTATGTTGTACCTTATCAAACCTTTAAATGTTGTACCTTTCAAATTAATCTTAATCCTCTGAACGTCTCTAGAATTTTTCGTAGACTATTGCTTTCACCATACAACACCACATAACGTTTTTTGGTTGGTTTTGGGGGGTTTTATGGCTCGAGGGCCATATTTGGCCATGCTGCGCCAGATACAAGGCATACAATATGAAGTACTAGACAGACACACACAATAAAAGTTTTACTGACGCAGAAGAGTGAAATACACCCAGGGAGGAATGCACCTGACAGGAATCGAATCTGCGCCGCCTACAACTCGAAGGTTGCTAGCGCAGTGGATATGCCCACTGAGCCACGAGCCTCATGTTACTTGAGACAAGCTACAAAGTGATTACTCCAAGATAAATAGAAGCCGTATCGGAGGAGGTCCTCTTATTCAAAAGCGGCCTTAGGAATTGTCGAGGCCCGATTCAATCCCTAAGGTACTCTCAAATTCTCGAATCGTAAAAGAATTCGACAACTTTCACTAAATAAACTGCTTCGTTTACTGGTCTGAGGAAAATTATTTTAATTGCTCCTTATCAATAATCTTCCTCAGCAATGCATTAAAGTTGATTCAAACAATATCCGAATTTTCAAACATTCAACTCTTTCAACATGTAAACTTATGAATGATACCTGCTATTTCAGTGAAATCTCAAAGAACGCTGTTCTCTATTTAATGACATTAAACTTTGACAATGTTTCCAAGAAAGCTTTGTACAATCGAGCCCAAGAACACTGAAAGCTATTCAGAAGCATGTTATCGTTTTGTGTGAATGGAACAACTCTGAACAAATAAATGTTAAGGCCAAAATTCGTTAACAATAAATATTTTCATGACGCATTTAAAATGGACCCTTTAATGTGTTCGGGGGGGAATTTCAATTAACGTCACACTGGAGCAACACAATGGGCTATTGGTGACGGTCCGGGATCAATCCCAAAGGGAAAGATCCGAGGACAACACCACGTAATTTTGAACCACGGTCAGATGACGAGGCAACACCTGAGCTGGCACCCCACTCTCCAAACTTCCACACCACGCCAACGTGAGGACATTTGAGGCCACGACAGATTTAACGTGCACCAGCCCCCTTTGTACACGACGGTGTTTGGCTGGATTCGAACTCGCAACCCTTCGGTTGCAAGTCCGTTGCTCTTCCAACCGGGCCACCGCGGCCGTTTAATGTTTCGGAGTCCCATTTGAGGGAATCTGTGGAATAGATTTAAGGCCAACCCTACTCTTATTAATAAAGAACATAAAATATTTTCTAAATGTGTTCAGCTGCAAATAAGTAAAAATAAGTAAACGGACAGTTTTATTACAGCTTGATACATTTCAGCGTATTTTAACCCCGATTTCTTCTATAAACCAGCCTGGGGCCGCGGTGGCCCGGTTGGAAGAGTAACGGACTTGCAACCGAAGGGTTGCGAGTTCGAATCCAGCCAAACACCGTCGTGTACAAAGGGGGCTGGTGCACGTTAAATCTGTCGTGGCCTCAAATGTCCTCACGTTGGCGTGGTGTGGAAGTTTGGAGAGTGGGGTGCCAGCTCAGGTGTTGCCTCGTCATCTGACCGTGGTTCAAAATTACGTGGTGTTGTCCTCGGATCTTTCCCTCTGGGATTGATCCCGGACCATCACCAATAGCCCGTTGTGTTGCTCCAGTGTGACGTTAATTGAAAATACCAAATACCAAATACTATAAACCAGCGAAAGAATATACATAAAATAAAAATTAGAAAAAAAAACAGTAAAAATAGATGAATCACAAATTTTCTTTAAGGATAGTTCTAAAAATTTCTCTCCGGTGTAGTCGAACAAGATATGCTCCGAAGTTTTTTCCTCATCAAGGCAAATAAGGTAGGTAGGTAGGTATTTTAATTAACATCGCACTGGAGCAACACAACGGGCTATTGGCGACGGTCCGGAATCGATCCCAAAGGGAAAGATCCGAGGACAACACCACGTAATTTTGAACCCCGGCAACACCAGAGCTGGCACCCCACTCTCCAAACTTCCACACCACGCCAACGTGAGGACATTTGAAGTCACGACAGACTTAACGTGCACCAGCCCCCTTTGTCCACGATGGTCTTTGGTTGGATCGGAACTCGCAATCCTCCAGTTGCTAATCCGTTACTTTTCCAACCGGGCTACCGGCAAATAAGGCACTTGTTGGATTCAGCCAGGTGAAAACGATTCAAGTATGCCTCAGTAACGGACAGTTTTATAAATGAGATGAGAAGTGGAGAAATATTTGTAAATTGAAGCAAAAAAGAAACTCCCAAAAGCATCTTCATGCATGGTGTTTTAAACGGTAACTAAGAAATTTATTCTCTAGGGATATATCTGGGTTTTTTTAAGGTCTGAGAAGGTTTGAAGCCCCCTTGCCCGTTTCGTCTATGGGATCCTGGGTTCTTGGGACTCCTACTCTCCAAGGAACAGGAGTATTTGAACTTTCTAAATAAGAAATTTGGTTATGCGACTACTAAAAATTCATAAGAGAGGTTAGGGATGGATTTATAGTACTCTCCCGCGGAGCTTTCCTGAGCGGAGAGGCCCCGTTTCGCTTTTGTGGTCGATTTTCATTTTCCGGACTAGCACTCCTCGGCTTAGATTTCTGCAAGTAGTCGCCCCCAGGAGGCGCTGTGTCAGGGCAGGCGAGGCGATGCGGCCCAGAGCTGGGTGGACGCCTCGGTCGATAGCAGTGCACATCTGCTTGATCACGCGTGCGCCGCAATCCCCAGTTATATTCTATAGTCTCAAAAAATCCCAGAAGGCGCCGAATGAGGGTGCAACATTTCTGCGATTTGGTGTGTTGACTCGCTTTGGAGCATGGATCGCTTGATTGAGAAAGTGAAAAGTTTCCCCTGTTTGTGGGACATGGATGACCCAGCCTACAAAGATTTTGAGATGATGGAGAAGGCCTGGAAGAAAGTTGCGCTCGCAACGAATTTCTCGGATGGTAAGGACTTTTGTTTGTATGGCCGGGTCAGCATCGGCTTCTTGCAAAAGGTTCAACTCGTAGGGCCCCCGTATTTGAGGTTGAACCTCCTTTAAGTATAAAGGGCCGCGGTAGCCCGGTTGGAAGAATAACGGATTAGCAACCGGAGGGTTGCGAGTTCGAATCCAACCAAAAGACCGTCGTGTACAAAGGAGGCTGATGCACGAGATCCGCCGTGGCCTCAGATGTCCTCACGTTGGGGTGGTGTAGAAGTTTGGCGAGTGGGGTGCCAGATCAGGTGTTGTCATCTGACCGTGGTTCAAAATTACGTGGTGTTGTCCTCGGATCTTTCCCTTTGGGATTCATCCCGGACCGCCACCAATAGTCCGTGTGTTGCTCCAGTGTGACGTTAATTAAAATACCTACCTAAAGGGCCGCGGTAGACAAGTTGGAAGAGCAACGGATTAGCAACCGGAGGGTTGCGAGTTCGAAACTCGGTTCAGCCAAAGACCGTCGTGTACAGAGGCTGCTGCACTTTTTTCTGTCGTGGCCTCAAATGTCCTCACGTTGGTGTGTTGAGGAAGTTTGGAGAGCGGGATGTCAGCTCAAGATGTTCTCGTCATCTGACCGTGGTTCCAAATTACGAGGCGTCCTTGCATCTTTCCCTTCGTTATTGGTCCAGGACATTCATCAATAGCCCATTGTGTTGCTCCAGTGGGATGTTAATTAACTACCTACCTAGGGTATACAAATATGTATTACAAATATACAGATGCTACACTGGCGAGCGAAACTTAAGGAAGAGTAGGGTTTTCAGCTGCTATTTCCTAGTGAAGTGACCTGGATGTGGTGAAGTGAGGCAAAAGGTAGTTCAGAGTTACCGAACCGATGAGAATCGATAATTACAACAAAAGCGAACAGCAAAATAAAAGTCTTTGAACTGAAGTGGTGACACTGCACTCTGTACCATGAGACAGAAGGTAACTGGAAACATAAAAAAAAAAGAATGGAGGCGGTCCTTGTAGGCTGTATGACCACCTCGGACACTGATGTAGTCTTTGCACTGCGGTTGCATACAGAGACTGAGGTAGCGGATGAGTGACTGCGGAAGGCAAAACCTATTCCTATATTAAAGCACCTGACTTCACGATTCCAAAATTTGAATATGTATCAGCTTTCTTCATATCCTCTTATCAAAATCGTCACAGTCCGTTTTATTTAATTTTAAGTTGCGAGCTTTAAAAGTAATGGTGTTCCTTAAATTTTGCGCGTCATATTATTATTGTTGTAGTAAGACTCAGTGAGACACATGGCTGTTGTATCAGGAGATAAGTACGCCTACAAGGGGTCGAGATCCCCCCTCAAATGTTGTGGTTGCGTTCCTTTTTACTAAACACAATCGACATTTATTACACACATATGGAAACAAATTAGTTCGAGGTAGGTAGTTGGCTAAAGTCGCACTCGAACAACACAAAGAACTATTGGCGACGGCCCGGATGAACACCGAAGGGAAAGAAAGATCCGAGGACAACACCTCGTAATCTTGGTTCACGTCCTCGTAATCACGGTCAGATGACGAAGTCGACACTTGAGTTGATACTCCACTCTCCGCCAATGTTTGATCCACATCATGGACATCCGCCAACATTTGATGCCACATCAGATTTAATGTGCACCAGACCCCACGTTCGCGACAGTCTTTGGTTGGATAGATTTTCGAATTCACAACCCTCCGGTTGCTAATCTGCGACTTCGCCAACTTGGCTACGGAGGTCCGACGGTTATATGTGAATCATGCACCTTCACCACGATCAGATAAAGTTGACACCTGAGTCCCAGTATCTAGAGTCGCTGATTAGCAATCGTAGGGTTGTAAGTTCGAAATTCAATCCAATCAAAGACCGTCGTGTAAATGGAGATGGTGCACATTAAATCTGTCATAGCCTCAAATGTCCTCACGTTGGCGTGATGTGGAAATTTGGAGAGTGGATGGAGAGCTCAAGTCGTTAATAGCTTGTTGTGTTACTCCAGTGAAACGCAAATTCAAGTACCTACCTACCTACCTAACCCAATATTATTTTGTATTGCAATCAATTATCGACCACGTATAAAAATTATCAAAAGGCCGAGTTTTGATAATGGCTTCTATTAATTAGTTTCGTCGCCTGGCTGTGATTCAGAATGACAAGGTGTTGTCCTCGGATCTTTCCTTTCGGGATTGATCCCGCACCGTCGTTAAGAGCCCGTTGTGTTGCTCCAGTGCGACGTAAATTCAACCACCTACCTCCAAATTCCCACTCCACGCCGGACACATTGGAGGCCTCGATGTATTTATTACGAGTACAAGAAAAAATTTGTAAATTATAAACTTTCAAAGCAAACCGCAAATTACAGTTTGAAAAATGTCCAGGATCTCCCGTCTGTCTAATTAGCACTTGTGTAGAAAAAATGCCCTTCGAGAGACAAACCAAACCGGAACCCCCATAGTGTGTTGTGGAACAACCGAAATATGCCACTGTTTATATTGACAGTAATCCCTTTAAAATACATGTAAACGTATCAAACTCAATCCATTTTAACCCTTTCAAAAGAAGTTGTTTCATTAAACCACACTTTAAAAACTCTTAGGCGAATTGTATAGCTGCTTTATCGGGTAACCACGCGACAGGTGTTCTATTACTATATAGTACCGCCATCAGGTAGCGTAAAATTTGTTCAAATAACGGTTTATTCAATGGCTAACCGCATAGAAATTTTAACGGTTACTTCACCAAGTTGATTAAATAAAAGTGTTTTTTGTGAACAAAAATTAAATAAAAGGTTTTCTCGTATGATGAATCTCTCATCAGAATTCATTCAATTATGTTCTTAAATAAGTCCCTCTTAAAAGAGTTTGGAAATTGTTTTCATTTTCTCAAAATTACGTAGTTTCCAACCAATTACGATAAATCAATTTTGTCGCTAAAAACCCATGCGAATACCTTCCATTTAAGTCATCACGTATGTATACAAAATTTCATAAAAAGTTTTTTTTTATATATATTCTGTGCTTGAAAGGGTTAAAATGTTTAAATATTTTTCGAATAAAATACAATATTGTAACTTTAGCACCCTCCGAAATAAAATTCTGACTACTCCAACTTTTTGGTTTGATTCGTGGCTCTGTGATCATTTTTGCTACATAGGGGTTAAAAAGACGGAGGTCTTAAAGCAGATTCCAAACCATTACAAATATTCATTCACCGCGATACACACCGAGATCCAGCTAAAAGCTGATTTGCACTGATTTTTAAAATTGAAATGCATATTGCAGAGACCTATTGGGGAGGGGGGAGGCTACAGAGCCTATCAAGAAATATTTTTCAACTGCTATTCTTCCAAAACAATATTTTCAATTGGCAATGTGTTTCCGAACCCTAAAAGAGATACATGTTTCATATTTCACCGAACAATATTTATATTGTTACTTGAATCACTAATTAATTGCTGCTACGTAATTCATTGGTAAGTATCCTTTCCGGGTAAATACTGGAATTAGCGCCAGGAAGTTTGTCACTTATAACTGAAATGAATCTCTCAAGGGCAACGTTTATTAAACGGATCCCACGCACATGAAAATTATCTGCCATATTTTCTTTTTATATGCAATTTCGAATTGTCAGTCATAGAAATGGATAGTTCCCTGCATACACATCATTCCGATCTCTTCGGCTAAATGAACTAACGATTTCAATAATGTCAACATTTCCAGAAGCTAAAACTCAAAAGAATATGTGCACCTAATTACTTCTGAAAGCTTTCTGAAATATTGAGTGTTTATAATTTTGATTTTACGGCAATGTTCCGGAATTCGTAATCTATACTGGCCTCTAAGGTCACGTTTTCAAACATATTTTTTTCCATTTTTTATAAAACATAATTTTTCCATTTCTGGCAATTATCCAAAAGCAGAGTCCGACATTCATGGGGCTATGTTTTATAAAATTAACTATAAAAAGGTATTAGTTCGTTGAAGGATCATTCCTCAACTTCATTTTAAATTTCCGGTTATACGAAAAGTTTTTTACTGAAGAATGGAAATCATGAACTATTTTTTACAATTCATTTTTGAAGTACAATTGGCGCTTCTTTTTCTGTACCCAAAGAACCCAGGAAAGAGTGTTAAAAGGGAATTGAATTTTTTTCTAATATTATGACAAAATTTCTTGAAAGTTTGTACAATCGTAGGGTTCACATGCCTTCTTATCTACACTCCGGGTCCCAGTTGCAAGTTAGATGACAGACTCCTTATGGAACAGAAATGTAAATCCCAGCGTATACGTGCTCAATGCATAACATACATAAATGCATGGGTTTTTCTCTCGACTTGAGTAACGGTTGCCTCGTAAAACGAGCTAGGCTGCCGTTTGTAGTCGATAACCTTCTGAATAATCTCATCTGTTGTAAATTACAGTGTTCAAATTCTGTGTTGTTCAAAATTACATCACCATCCCCCTATAAATGCTCCCTGAGAGGCCTTAAGATGTGATGTCACTACATGACAAATCTGGACTGTACTCCGGGTGGGGAACAATCTCCCACATGTATAGTCTGGTGCTATCAAGTTGGGATTTGAGTCACGTGGTTTCGAAAAATTGCTCGTTAAATTAGGGGCAGGTTGAACGTAAACAAGCATTTTCACAATTGGCACCTTCAGTGCCGGAAGCGATCGCAGTAATTTCGAGTTGACTGTGGTGGTCACCAATATGATTTCGCGTATGGCAGCTCTTTCCCCTGCTTACCATCTTTCTACAAATGGACTTGCCCAAGGTCATCTGCATTGCAATCGGAGCATAACTACAGCCGGTTTTGCGTGTAGTAGACACATGCTTTGGTGAGCATGGATTGTCTATTGGACCACACTTCTATTGGATTGTATCAGCGTGCCAAACGCGTGCACATTATCGTCGGTGATGGTTCTTTTTGGCCAGGACGAGGATGATCCCTAATATCGGGGTATCCTTGATGGAACTTTCCTCGCCAACACAGAGGACTGTTGACTACGATGCACAAGCAAAAGCAAACTCGATATGCATACGACAAAAATTATATTTCGGTTGATAAAAATGACCGCAGAGCGATGAACCAAACCATCTGTTGATATCCTTCGACTCTCAAAAACTCATGCACGCAGCTCAGGGCACTTTTGACCCATTCTCTGTTTGAGGCTTTTTCTGCCAAGGTGAATGTAAGTGGTAGTAGTGTTTTGCTGCGGAAAGTGTTTCCTGTACGTATTCTGAACGTTATACGTCCTTTGGTTTGTTTTTGGAACCGATTTCAGTAAATCGATAAAAATTCTCTAGATTGAATTCCGAAATGAAAGGTAATGGTTGAATGCTTCCAAACATCTCCAACAGTAATTTTGACGTTTCGGAGATTATAAGTCATTCGTTTTAGCGCTTATAATATATATTCTTAGAATGTTAATAGAATTTTTATTTTCCTTCTGTCTTTCACAATATTATAATCGAAACATTTTTAATAAATATCATAATCAATACAATTCTACACTAATGTTTAGTAACTTAATTTTTATGTGCAATACGTTCGTTATAATTTTAAATGAAATTGTTGAGGAAACAACAAATACTACAGACGTAGTTAAATACACTTGTGTGTGAAATACATTTTGCAGTTTAGTTTTAAATTTTTCAAAAAGTATACTAACTTAGAAATACTGAATAAGAATTTCTAAAGGAAAATTCAGATATTCAATCCATATATGAAAAGCAGATTTCAAGCAAAGCCTATAAATTATTGAAATTATTTTAACTTATTCATATTATACTTTGATTTTATATTGATATTTAAATTTTTTAATTCTTCAGAACTTACAATTAGTAGACATAGCATATCGCTTGTTTGGTTGAAAATCGTTTTTTTATACAAATAAGGACAAAAGACAATTTCATCACACATTAAGATGCATATCTTTGACTCAAAACACTATTCTAACGATTATAATTACATTTTTGGCAAAAAGTTTAACGAAATTCACGGAGAAAATAGTGTTTCATTTGTATTCAATTGGTATATTACGGACTATTTCCACCTTTAAATAAAATTATTTTTAAATGGCTTAAATATAATTAATAAGGTTTGTGAATTATATAATGTCATATTCAGAATCTCTTTCAATAAAGGAAAAAAGTAAAATTTCCATTGCTTTCGTTCACATATAGTTTTGCAGCTAAAATGTGAAAAGAATAATCGATTAATTCGAATATTTTTATATCGAACTAATTTATACCTCTAAAAAATTAGTATTGCTTAAAGCTTTCCGAATTCCCAAACTCTCTCTATATAGTATATATATATTCGTATTCCAGAAATAATGTAAAATTGTAGTGCTTTCATTAATTTATTTTGTACACAATTCTCGGAACACGAAATAAGTCAATAAATAATTTAGCGTTCTTAAAACAACGAGAACGTTATGGTTTAGACATAATAAAAGGCGCATGTGTAGCAGACAGCTATCGATAACAGAAGTTTAAAGTAAAGGTAAACGAAGAAATAAAATATGGAATAAGTTCATTGAGAAACACAGTACCGTTGTTTGAAAAGGATCAATGTGTGGCACTGTTTATGTTATGAACCAAAACAATAATCTTAAGGGAGTTTTACCAACAAGTAACGAGACTTACCCTTGTTTGACCTTTTTCAATATCCGCGTAACACATACATCATATCCGTTGAGAAAACACTAACTGTGTAATCGCTTCCACTCAAGTTTCTACATCTACCGGATTCTCCGCGCCACATTCGTACTTCTCTTGATCTTAAAAGGGACGCCAATAAAACGATTCATGTTCGAAAATCACTGAAGTCTGTTAAAAACACTATTTCCAAACTGATTCCTCTTTGCAATTATTGCGTTGATCATAAGCATTCGATGGTTCCACCATCATTATATTTATTTCAATACGAATCGGGAGTGATGTGCTTGGAAACAGAATAAAAAAATGTATTATGAAAAATGTTACTAGCAACCTCGTGTTGCTGGTAACTTGAGAGTTGCTAATAACCTCGAACTTTTTTCGTTATGCGCCCTCTCTCTGTCCATTACTAAACGTTCAAAACGCAGACCCCATAGGGCTCGGTCAAAAGGGATTTGAAAAGTTTTTGTACTGTAACAAAATTCGATACATTTGAGGTTGGTTGGATTTTTATGGCGCATATTTGCCCATGCTGCGCCAAACACAAGACAGACAACTTCGAGTAATGGACAAACACAAAGAAAGTTTTACTGACACAGAAGTCGATATATTTGAATAAGTTGGGATAGATTTTTTTAATGAGGGGGCTTCGTTATATAACTTGGTATTTGGGCCCTGAGTGCAGATGTGCGCGGAGGGTATTGGTACTGCTTACAACATTTATGAGGGTACTCGATGATTGACCGATGATCGGAGAATTAGAAATGGATGGAAACTTTCAAGCCATGTATCAATGGCGCAAGTAGTCAGAAACAAACATATATAAAACGATACTAAAATTAACCCCCAAAAATATAATATTCACCACAGATAAGTCCCCTTTCGTTCCACAATAACCCCATTCATCTTTTCACCCGTTAATCCGTGTCTCATTGCTACAGTCATATGTACCACAATGCAAGTTTACACTTTTATTAACCTTATGACCTTTTGCACTTCGCTAACCTTGACTTCAAACACACCCGCTCACTCAAGTTGTTTATTTCTTCTATCTTTCCCGTCGGCCGATGCATCCCACCACAACAATTGGCCAAACTGTCATCTAATCTTATCTGTCACACACATTTTAAGTGAAATTAATGCTATTCGACTCGATTTATTGAGTGATGCCCTCATGCAAACCTGTGTTATTTGTATTGGATTTAGGTTTTTATAATTTTACTTAAAATTTGAAATTTAAATGTGAGGTATAGGTGGTTAATTAACGTCGCACCGGAGCAACACAATGGGCTATTGGCGATGGTCCGGGATTAGTCCCTAAGGGAAAGATCCAAGGACAACGCCTCGTAATTTTGAACCACGGTCAAAAGACGTTTGTCAGATGACGAGGTCAACATCTGAGCTGGCACCCTACTCTCCAAACTTCCACACCACGTCAACATGAGAACATTTGAGGCCACGACAGATTTAACTTCCACCAGCCCCCGTGTACACGACTGTCTTTGGCTGGACCTAGTTTCGAACTCGCAACCCTCTGGTTGCTAATCCGTTGCTCTTCTAACTGAGCTACCGTGACCCCCTGGCCCTTGATCATAAAAATCAATCAATCAAGCCCACCAATCACGAAGCACCATCCACTGAAGACGAACTTGGGAATTTAATTGCAACCCCGCCTTTTCTGTGTTCCTTGTATCTTGGGGGCTGGTGTCTGTTGTAACCTCAAATTTCCTCACGTTGGCGTGGTGTGGAAGACTGGAGGTTGGGGTGTAAGCTCAGGTGTTGACCTCGTCATCTGACCGTGGCTCAAAATTACGAGGTATTATCCTCGGATCTTTTCCTGCGGTATTGATACCGGAAGGTATCCAATAGCCCGCTGTATTGCTCCTGTGCAACGTAAATTCAACTACCAACCAAAGAGTATTTTCTACAGATTGTTATTATCTACACAGTATTATTTCCTGGTCATTTTTCCATCTAACTATTTCTGTATATATTCACTTAACCTCTGGAGGAAACTGGAAAATGGAAGAGAGCAAAAAAGAATTATCTTTCAGGTAATATTACTACCGCAGGTTAGGGAGGTCGTAATAGAGTAAGCTGATTGCATTTATGCTGTTACACAAGTTTTTCGCTACAAAATTCAGTATCGAGCTAAGCAATCTTCAGCAGTTTCAACTTTCTATACACCGCGACATTTAATCCTCCAAGTGGTTTCGACGAGATACCTCGTCCATCGAGGTCTGATCAATTTTGCTAATGATCTCGTCATCAATATATTTCCGTCATCAGTATATGAAGACGAGATTATCAAGATATGGTAAACTTTCTTCTAAAGATCGTGATCGTGTTTTCTTCCAATGGCGAGATATCTCGTCCAACAAGATCTAGTCAGTTTTACTTTGACGAGATGCCTGGCCGAGACAACCAGAGGGTTGATGGAAGATATTTTTCATGTCACCTTGGGAAATAGCCTGCCAGTCTGTTTCTATGTGATTTAGAATTTTTTATGTGGATGGAAGAGGGGCTTAAATGCTAATTACATAGCTAACATGTCCCCCAGAGATTTTCGACTGAGGATATATCTGTAGATCATGTTGGGCAGAGAAGCTCCATCTGTCGTGCAAGTAAGGCAGGGATGCACAGATTGCGGCCCTCCATTGATTTGCTGGTGACCCGCCTCACCTCGTTATTTTAACTTTAACAAGTCACACGATAGGTAATTTAGGTTGAAACTTCGTTGCTAGATAATACATTAAAAGGAGCAAACCTCTTTGAGCCAATATATATCTGAACAAACCTTTTCAGTCATGAATAGTAACAAAGTGAAAAATTTGATCAGCTTGACTAAATAAAATTTAGAATCAATTTTGTGCTTGGATACTACAAAAATTAAACTAAATATTAAAACAATCGCTAAATCAATGCAACGGTCCGGGATCAATTCCGGAGGGAAAGATCCGACTTTTTTTCCCGAAGATATTGAACGGTGCCGCAAAATTTTAGTTTGGAGGGGGTACTATTAGAAAAAGGTTTGCACGACATGCATCCCTCCACCCCAGAAAGGAATTATGCGGAGTTATGTCCGTTGAAATGAAATAAATTAAACGTACGGAATTTCGGTCGCTGATTATTTATGTGCTGTGATCAGTTTTGATCGATTCAATCGGTTTATTAATATTTCATTCATCAACGAGATTTTTTATGGAAAAATTTAGTAACCTAAAATACTTTCATCCTATGATCTGCCAGATATTATTTCCATTTCATTCAACTGAATTTAGGACGAGAAATCTTTACTTATTGGAGACTTGATTAATTATTATATGTTGCATTACTATTTGCTTAGTATCCATTGCTAATTTATTTGATCATCTGTTGTTTTTATTTGATTTCGCTTGATTTATATGTAAATTAAATTTATTTTATTTAAACATAATCGTTCTAGCTAGTAGTTCCCAAAGTCTTTTATTTATATCATACATATTCATATCACGTATATTTTCATACAATAATATATGATTCGAGATAAAGATACTTAATATGACAACCATGATTTATTTTTTCCGCGTGTTAATTTGTATTTCATACGCCCCTCTCTCCCACATTGCACTTTGGGTCACTGAACCAGGCTAGATGTTGGGTCACTCATGAAACACAAACATATCTATTCCCAATATATATTCTCGCACACGTTAATAAATTGTTTTATTTTCCTTTGCAACTTTATTATTATTATAAATGCAAAGAAACTCGAAAAACAGATAGAAGAGGGAGGATGTTCATTTTTCGATACCCCTCGCTCTAGAAATGCGAAAACTTTCCGAGGCGAGTCCTAATCAAAACATTATCTTTTGGCAGAAATGCCATTCCAGAATCATTTGCTTAGAGTCAGTGAACATCCCAGAAAAAGAACTTGTTTACAAGGAAATTCTGGAGTGCCAACTCCTAGGGGTCATACCGCTTGGATCCCTATATTTTCACAGTTGGGGCCTACTCTCCCTACACAGGAGGGATCAATATAAAAAATGTGCAGATACTGTGAGTCGCCAAATGACGCAAACTTTTTATTTATATTGCATGACCACTCGATCAGGATAGGAGGAACTTCCTAGGATGTACTCCTAGGAAGTTCGACACCTTGTCCCCCAACTTTTATAATTGGGGATCGGCCTCCTTTTTCAACATGAGGGGTAAATACAAAAAATTTTCATATGATATTGAAAGATAAATTTTTTAATTATAAATTGTTTCGATTATGGTAAGGTTTGTCGCTCTGCGGTCACTTTTTGCTACGCGAGGGCTTTTTTCGTCGGGACCAACGGCTTAGAGTGGATTCCGAACAGCTACGAATACCATACCTAGACCGTGGTTCGAATCCAATGCCTGTTGAACCAAGGGTGCTAACCAGTTGACCTTGGATCAGTCGAGTTTTGAAAAGGTGTGAAAGCACTTTAGGAGAAGGCTTAGTACTACGGAAAGGAACTATGCAAAAGCATGAATGGCGATCGTCGTGGATGTTTTCCCCCGTCAACTCTTTATTAATGCTATAATCTGGCTCCCGGATGTTGGCATTCGAGTCACGTGGTTTTGAACGAACCTGTTAGCTAAATTAGGGGACTGGTGGTAACGTAAACAAATCGCTTCCAAAATTAGCGTCTTTAGAGCGGATTCTTGTTCCAAGTTTATCGTTCAGTGCTGGATGATAACGCTTTATTGGTGGAAGACCACCCACGGAGATCGCGATACATGCTTTTTGCGTATGGCAGCCTTCTGACTTTCAGCACCAAACGATAATCTTAGAACCATGTTTCATGCCATAGACGCTAGTTGTGGAAGAAATTAGTTTGCACGACCACAAGTCCCCTAATTTAACTAATAGACTCGTTCAAAGCCACATGAATCGACTGCCAACTAGTGCGAGCAGGACTGTGTCAGACCAGCATAAATTATTTCAAAAACACGTATAAATATGAAGTACTGTCTGTCTACCACGAGAACTGCTCCTGACATAAAGTCTGTCTCTGTTGTAGAAACATACCGTATCCTACTTCCCATAGGGATGCTTGAAGAAATATATTCAAGCTTACAACATTGGTGCACTTCATGACAATTTGGTAATATATTTGCTAAGAATTTTACTCGTTGCCGAGATTTTACTTGTTAACTATTTCTTTCCGGCCGCCAACGTTTGCGAAAAGCAAATTCATCAAAAAATTTCATCAAAAATATTTCTATTAAATTTTTAGCAAAATTTTCCAAGTCCCTAATGAACTTCTCCAAAACATCTCCCCCTATGATCCAAAAATAATTAAATCTAGAAAAGACCCAGATCTCTCCTTGATAATAATTACACTAACTTCCCACAGCGCCCTAAACGGCGTTGTGGTGAGATTCTGTTGAAATCTCATCAACCTCTCACCTTTATTACCTAACTAAGCTGTCCATTTATTTATTTTTATTCTTCCTACAAAAATTATCACCACAGCTCTTGCGTACTTTTCCACCTCTTTTTCGGATCAGATTGTCTGTCTTTGTGTACCTTTGGAACGTCAATTGGACCCCTAATTGTATCAATTACTCTAAATTCTATCTTTTCTCCTATTTATTTTCCTTTTTATAGTGTTTTAAGACACTTCCTTTATCCATGTCCTTCTTTTAACCTCCCTATTTTATATAAATTGTTTAGTAATTATAAAATTATTTTATTAATTATGATGTGGAGGTAAGCTGTTAGCAGTTAGGTATTCCGTAATTGGTACGTCCGTTATGTTCCTAGACATGTTGCTTGGGAAACAATTCTCGTGGTAGACAGACAGTAACTTGATTCAAACAGGATCCCCATTGACGCTAAGCGTCCCAATATACTTTGATTCTTGATTTCTGCGTCTTTTCCTTCATTTCTATTCCAGCTAAAGCTGCCAAAACACAGTGGAAGAAACTACGCGACAACTTCCGAGAAGCTCTGAAGCGGCATAAAGACTCTAAAGGCGGTGGGAGAATGTGGCGTTACCAACAGCAGATGGAGTTCCTCATCCCATTCATGCAGAGCAAGTACCAGGACTTCAGCACGAACGCCGAGCCGGACACTGAAAAGGCGGCATTGACGGACAGCGCCGATACGATCCAGTACTACACGGACGACAAACGGCACGCAGCGGATCTGGATGAAGACTCCGGGTCTTCTTTCATCCGGAAGAGGAGGAAAGTGTCCGTCCATGCGGATGACCAGAAAGACGAGAAAGAGGATAGGGACATGACAAGAAGCGCGACGATATCGCCAGGTAACGCGTTGCTGGACTTCTTCTCGAGCATGTACAACACGGCGGAGGAACTGCCGCCCCATTTGCAACTGCAAGTCAAAAGGAAAGTGTTTGAAGTCGTGACCGAAGCCGAAGAGACGGCTCTTTTGTTGAGGCAGCAGCAACAAGAATATGATTCCCAGTATTTTGTTTAAAAGGTGAAGGTAGTTTGTTTAATAAAGCATATTTTATTTTACATATTTCCCGTTGCCCAGAAGAGTATTACTCTTTCAGGTAAAATGCATGGCATGCCTAAAACCTCTCCCATTTTATTCAGTTTAAATCCTTTAGTATTATATTGTTAACTTTTCATTTCCCCTTTTTCACACCTCGTTTCAATTCTCTCATGAGAATATTACTGTCTCAGCGATAGTCGTCTCTTCTCCATAGCCAAATAAGGTCTGATATCAAATCCATGCCTAGAATACTTTCCCACGGTCTCTTCAATAACCACCTACATAAACATCTTATATATAAAGCAGAAAATCTGTTTGTCTGAAGCAACAAAAACTCTCGAACGATAGGCTCTGACGAAATTTGTACAGCTTTATTCAGTTTGAATCATTTAGTATTATACTTTGTCTGTTCTTTTCGTCTGATGAGCTCTGGCGTCATGAAATTTGCACAGCTTATTCTGTCTGGAATTTCTGGGTCAAAACAACTATTGCTGCGTCGATCACTTAGAACCATGTAAAATTTTATATAGAACCCTAAGCAAGAAGAGAGATCAATTTTTAATCAAACTCGAAACACAACGCGTCAAAAGCTGTCACGAGTCGAGCAATCGGAAGTGGAAAGAATACAAGCAAGTGAAGCGGACAAAGCTCTAAAAGCTGTTCGACGAAAGCCACGAAATTGCTAAGGAAACAGGCACTAATTGGATTGTCGAAGCAGAAAAATCTCTTGGACGCTGAAATGAGACTTTAAGAAAACTTTAAGAGAGGCATGGGTTTAACTTCCTTTCTGAGGGGACCCACGAAATTAAAACTGAAGTAACTTGTAATTAAACCGTACAAAATTAAATGTTAATGTCAAAAGTGCCTATTAGAAAGTGAGTCTCCGGGCAAATGGCCAGCATATTATAAATTTATTATTAAAATGAATTCAAAAATTCCCTCTCCCATTAATTCACGTCGTTTTTTGTAGTTAGATAACATTTATATTTGTCTCACGGTGGTTAAATATAATCTTCGAAAAATGGACTAATTATGTTTATACAGAGTAGAAAACCTGCGTTATATAGGGCGAATATCAATATTTAAATTTTAAAATTAGGGAGATTGGGGCTTCATTAAAAAGCATTCTTTGGTTTATGTTTGTGTTTTCGCTCCCTTTTATTTATAACTGTGAAACTAAATACTTAATATAATTTATAATGGAAACAAATCCCTCTCTTGTTTGTAAACACTTAAAATAATATTTTGTTCTATACAATTTCAAGTCAGAAAACAGTTTTGCTTGAAAAATGTCTTAGTTAACATATCACAATATTTATCTTGCACCGTCTCAAGAGGCACAACTAAAAAAGTTATTTCTACAAGAATTCGAAAAGAATGAACATCTTGAAACCATTTTACTTTACTTTAAATGTATTGGATATCGTACTATCTCTGTTACAAATTGTAAATTAAAAATTGCAAGTTGAAAAAGTTTCAAAATCTAATGTGCTGGTTCTTAAGAAAGAGCTATGTGCAATCAAATCTCAATAAAAAAGTTACTGCGTCGGCCGGGAGTCGAACCCGGATCAACTGCTTGGAAGGCAGCTATGCTAACCGTTATACCACCGACGCTACAGTACTTAGGCTAGTTTATTTAATATGTAACTTATTAGGAATTGTATTAATTTTACAGGTACTAATTTACACATTTAAACTGGTTAGTTTTCGAATTCATAACAATTTTTTTGGAGATTGCTTTCCATTCTGGCAAAAAATGTAGACAAAATATTTTCCAAAGACTAGTTCTGTTTAATTTTTGACGAACATGAAAACTTTTTTATCATTTACCTTGCTTTTATTGTTCCAGTTAAAATTCATGAAGGGACGAAAACTCCCACAGTTTGTGTTTTCATATTCACCTTGTTTTGAAAATAAACAGAAGAGAAATAAGATTCCATTTTTAAGTTTAGCTCATGCTGCCATCTATTATTAAAAGAAGCAAAGTATGTTTTTGGTTTTTAATTTTATTATCAAACATGTAAATAATTGACAAAGGAGAAATAACATTTTATAGGCAATTATTTGAAGGCAAAACTTTCAATGCCTTTTTTTTGTGGGTGGAGGAATTTTTCCAGTTTTCCACTTTTTAGAAAAGCAAATTCCGAGAATGTTTTCCAGAAGGTTTCTCAATTTAATTTAACTGCATTTGTTGCTGAAAAGCCTGCAACAATTTGCAATCCATTCATCATAAGATATTTTCCATGCAGGTATAAAAATTAAGTAATTGCGTATTCTAAAATAATTTTTAAAATCATTTTGATTAAAATAAATATTGAAATTACAATTGAAGAGAAAATTTACCTAACACGAGCAAAAAATATATTTCGATCTTACGTTGTCTAAGAATAACAAAATTTTAACCGCCATGGTTTTCTTGAAAACAAGAACTAAAGATAGAGTTGTAACTTTAGTTATCATGTATTACTACAGATGGCGGCACAAGAACTTGAGTATTAGGTTTTGAAGATTATTTTTCCGGATCGAAGAAAAATTTAGACGAAACTTCCTTTATGTAATATAGTTGCACAAAACACAGTATGGAGTGAAAAATATAACTTTATAAGCATAAAATTTTTGTTTATCAATTTTGAAATAAATTGAACATCATTTCGAGACAATTTCTGAATCCATGTCTAATTTCTATTATTTTAAGTGTACAGTCCGAATTCTATAGATAAAATGTACTTGAAATTTTAAAACCGCTAATTCAGCAACATTCTGTCTTTGACCAGTGTTTTTTTTTTAATTTTAATACTAATTACTCAAAGATCAATGCAAGTGTGGTTATATACATAAATCTAATGTATTAAGACAAACGAACAACGGTGAAAAGCTCAATTTTTAAATTATCCCTCACTGGACATCCACTATCCAGCAAGCCGTTGTTCCCTTCCTATTTCTGAGAACTTGGCCACTAGTTTCATTCCAAGTCTGCAGACCCCTGAATTCCTCATTCCCCTCTGTAGAGTTACCAACTTTCGTTTTTTCAGAAGTCGTCCGCTTGTGAAAGTCGGAGGGCTAATTTGATAAAAGTTTTGATGCCTTGAAGGGCTTAAACTTTCAAAACCCTTCCACGCCTTAAGCCATTTAACTCAAAGGACCATTACCTACCTACTAATTCTAATGAGAATAACAATGTCTCATTAGGACAGTCATGTAACTATCCCTTCCATCTGTGCCCTGGGTCCAACGCTAAGTTAAATGATGGGCTTTTCTAGATTACAAATATGCATTCTTAAGTACTCAATCTATCATAGCATAAATTTTTTTTCTCTTCTTTCCCTTGGCATACTTTTCGCGTTTGTTACTTTACTATAAACAAAGAAAGCATTTGTAATTTTTTAACCTTAGAAAACAGTCTTCTGCCTATTACAGTTCTACATCTTTCCATATTTATCGTGCTCCCTCTCGCTTTTGGACCCCGATAATAGCGTACCGGACAACCTCCTGTGTGTGTGGAGGGAGCCTATCATTAATACATGTCTTACGAATTCACGATTCGATGATCCCCTGATTACAACTTTACCGGAATTTACATTAGCATTCAAAAGTTCGAAATGACAACATGAGCGCAGCTTCTAAATGTGAAACTTAGGCACTGCTTTAAGTTTCGTTAACTCATTATCTGATTTTTAATGCACATTACTTCCACATGATTGTCAATAAGTTGGGATTTCATTGTTTCATTTTCGAAAATGATTTTTCATTTGCGTCAACTGTGCTTCCGAATAAATTAATCATTATAATTTCATTGTCTGGTTCTTTCAAGTAAGTAGACCTGCAGAAAACTGAATTATGTATTGTCGAATCTGGTCTCTGAATTATTTCGCGTATGTATTAACTGATTTCATCCGTAAAAAATTGCAGACGTCGATTTAACATCATTATGAAATCAACACTATGCGAATGATTTTTTCGGACGTCTATTGCTATTCGACTATTTTAAGATTTTCAATGAAGTCAACATGTTTCTCAAATTCAGCTGAATGGGTACTGTCTGATTCATTCATATTTCTCATCTTTGAACCCGTAAAAAGTAAAATTGTGCCTCTTCTGGAAACACCGGTGATCCTCAACAATCTCGGGCTTTGGGATTAGTCATGAGCATTAAATTGTGCTTCACCTTAAACACTTTTCTTTACAAACCAATTGAATTCAAACCGATACAGACGTCTTGAGTCATGAAAAAATATCTGATTTTTAAATTTTTTTGAACGAAAGAATTAACTAAAATATAGGAAAAACTGTTGCGAGTGGGAAAAAATAGTCAGATTTTAAATCGGATAGGGTCATATTGAAAATGCCACTTTTTTATGTGGAATTGACTTAGAATGACCCTAATGTAGAGACTGAAACTGAAGGAAAGGCGACGAGGACAAACAAAAAATCTGATTTCCTTTAGAAAGGATAACACATAACAAATAGAGAAACTTTGTAAAAAAAAAAGTAAAGAGAAAAAAGATTGAAAATTGCAAACTATCATATTTTTTTATCAGAAGCACATAAATATAAAATTGTCGGCATGGCGACAAGTAGTAGATCTAGTTTACCCCAAAAGAAACTGGATTTCTTTTTTAATACTGGAACAGAAATTCCTTTTTGTATTTGGTTCCTTAACTAAAACCAAAATATATCATAATAATAGCTGAAGTCACCTTCGTTTTTTAAGTTTGGCGTCACAGTTGTTATCGGTCGCTCTAAGGGGCATTTTATCTCCTGTTGTGTAGGACAGCCATTAGTTAACTATGAAAACTATTTTTCCATACATTTATTATTTATTGTGAATATGTTCATAGGCCGGAAGAACCCATTCAGAAAGCTGTAATTTGGGAGCCTCTGGTCTATGTGATCAGAGAGCTTGTCGAACCTGATAGCAGTATCAAATGTCTAGTTGGTTGGTTGCATTCAGATTTATGGCGCAAAGGCCACATTTGGCTAAGCTGCGCCAAACACAAGACAGACGTCAAGTAATGAACAAAAGCACACAAGTTTTACTGACACAGAAGGGAGAAATCGAACCTGCGCCGCCTATTACTCACAGGTTACTAGAGTAGTGGAAAGACCCAGTGAGCCACAGCAGCTCCATTAAATGTCTGAAATAAGTTCAAAACTGAAATCATTACAAGTGCGTTATTTGTTGAAACGTACCTCATTTCAAACGTTGCTTTTCATTGAAATGTAAAACTTTGGCATCTCTGGTGATTATACACTTTTCAGATATAAACTTGGAAAACTATAATATTAACATTAAAAATGTAATATTTCTAAAATCTCATAAAACAGGTAGATTGAAAATTCTTGGCTAAAAGTTCGAATCTCGTATTTGACGAAGTCATGTTGGCTGCTTCAAGTTTCCTGGTTTCTTCAAGACGACGCGTAAATGCAGACATCCTTAAATCCCCCAGTATGGCATGTCCCCCTTATAGATCACAGTGGGTGGAATGTTGCAGCCCCGGGGTCACGCAGAGTTTGGAATGACCTCACTAATTAGTCTTGAAGGGTTACGATCCATTAAACTTGATATATATATACACTGCTGGCCACCCAAATTGCAATACCAAGAAAGACGAGATATCACAACAAAATTTATTTTGTAGATAACATGTTGACCAAGTATCAAATGATTAAATTTATAGACTTCTGTGAAGTGTGGTTCCTGCCAAAATCAGTAACCAGAGTAGCCGCCATTGTTGGAGATCACCGCTGCCACACGCCTCGGCATTGATTCAAAGAGACTTTGGATGTGTTCTTGGGGTACAGCAGACCAAGCAGCTTCCACACGTTGCCAAAGTTGATCTGGTGGGGCAGCTGGGGATGTATTCTGGGTCAATCGTTGAGCAACCATGGACCACATGTTTTCTATCGGCGAAAGATCCGGAGAGCGAGCTGGCCAGGGAAGCAATTCAATCTGGCGATTGACGAAGAACCCTTGGACAATGCGTGCCACGTGTGGTCGCGCATTATCCTGTTGAAATATGGCTGTGGGCAAGCCCTGAAGGTAAGGAAGGACAACTGGCTCCAACACCTCGGAGATGTAGCGCTGGCTGTTTAAAGTACCGGCAATGCGTACTAGAGGAGTGCGAGAGTGATATCCAATACCGCCCCATACCATAATACCCGGTGCAGGACCAGTGTGGCGGTGCATAACGCAGCTGTTTAGCCTCCTCTCTCCACGGTGTCTCCAGACTCGAATCCGATCATCGTGGTGTTGCAGACAGAAGCGTGACTCGTCAGTAAAGACAATTTCATTCCATTCTGCCGTCCACATCTTTCTTTCATCGCACCATTGGCGGCGGAAACGTCTGTGGTTCTGCGTCAAGGGTAGACGAAGCAATGGACGTCTTGCGGACAGACCATTCTGCTGTAAACGGCGTCGAATGGTACGCGCAGACACTGGATGATGCGGTACAGACTGAATGTGCTGTGCTATGGTTCGTGATGTGGCTGAGCGATCCGTCACTGCCATACGCACAATATGCCTGTCATCACGTGAAGTGGTGCACTGAGGTGGATGCGATCGAACACGTCGGTCCGTCGTACCCTCCTGCATCCAACGATCACATATCCGCATTACAGTTGTTTGGTTTCGTCCAACACGACTACCTATTTCCCTGAAAGATAATCCACAATCTCGGTAGGCCACTATCCTTCCTCTGTCGAACTCGGATACTTGATCAAAAGATGATCGCTGTTTTCTACGAGGCATAATTGATCGTTTTTTTGAAAAAACCACAAGAAAAACACAATTGCCGTACTTGAAATTGTCGAAATCTCCAAGCCTTAAATAGCGCTTTGAAGTGGCGCCACAGGCGCGCGTGATGTGCGTCTGCGCTGAAATTCTAATCATTTGCATATCTCACCTCCGCTAATGCATGTTGTAAATTTCATATTATTTGCATGCTTCCTTCAGGGTGTTGCATTTACGGTGGCCAGCAGTGTCTATAAATATATTAAGCAAAACATTCTTCCAAATAGCTATTATTCCTCCCTGGGTGTATTTCTCCCTTATGTGTCAGTAAAACTTTCTGTGTATATATGTCCATTTACTTGATGCTGTTTCATGCAGCTTAGACAAATATGGTCCTTACGCCAAAAAAATCCAACCCAATAACCGAATGATTACTAATACATATAGCAAGTAAAAGTTTAAAAACAACTAACAGTTTCATAAAAAATAGGACTTGTCTGTAGGATAATCAGACGATGAAGATAAGGATCAAAGTTACAGTATTGTACTCAGAATGATAAACTGAATAATACCGTATTTAAATGAACATTGATCGACCATGTGTACTCCTCTAATTTCAAATAGACGAGCATCATGCCTGGCATTGCCTTACACGATGCTTTAGAGAATATTATTGGTATACATAAACACGATTATAAAAATAGCATATCCAAAATTTCCGATATGCTTAAAAATTTCGACTGGGCCACCAGTTGATGTTTAGACTATCATCCTTATCTTTAGTTAAAAACATACTTAATCCCATCGGATTTTGTAACTCAAGTCACTTCATACGTGTTTTCTATCGAGAATAAACCTGCAAAAAGTATGTAGTCCTCACTGAAATTAGAACCAGTTGCGTTCTCTCTCTAGACGAGAAATTCAAGTTGGCGTTAGCTTCTGATATAGATTTGTATTCCTCAGGATCTCTAACAGTAAAAAAAATTTAATCTTGTGGATAAGAAATGGCCCAAGAAACTGAGACGTTCATCAAGCTTTATACGTGCGGTCATGCGATTAAGTTGTCACTCAAGCGACCTTTCAAATGAGGTTGAATGACCCTACTTAATTTTTCATCGTTACTAATCTTTATTTTTCGACTTTTGTTTTCAGGGTCAAATGAACTTCAAGTATTGTCCTGTAATAAAATTATGCACTTGAGAAGTTTCAGAATCCTCATTGCATTCTATTATATCGTTGACGGAGGAAAGGAGTAGTGTACTAGTATAGTTTATTTCAGCTCAAGTAAAAATCTTAAGAAATGTTTCCAATTCATCACCAAGTGCATAAGTGTGACAAACTTGAATACATTTCTTCAATCATCACCTATGGGAAATAGGATGTTTCGTTTCAACGGCAACAACAGACTTTGCATCTAGAACAGCTCTCGTGGTTGTGACAGAATGTCTCCCTTAAACGCCTTCACTTAAACAGTTGAAAAATCACAATAAAAGTGGTGCTATAGAACGGTCTTCTGGCACAAATTTGGAGAATGCAATTGAATTTTTTAATTTATCAAAAAATTAATCAAGTACAGTCACAGTCGAAAATTCTAGAATGTTTAGGAAAGTTTCAAAAGATTCAATTACGTACAACAATATTCTACAACAATCTTGAAATTTCAAAAAACTTTGTAGAATGACTGGAAATTGCGAAAGGCGTATATAAGCTCGCAATGCGGTACTTGCTTAATGAGGTAATAAGTTGTGAAATAAATGTGTGAAGTAGTTGCGAAGGTTTTGTGCTTTCCGTTTATATTCTCATTTTTCAAATTAATCATAAAGCCACGACAGCGATTAGATTCTTATACAGGAAGGAAACAGAGGTTAGTTGAGTGGTATGGCGCAAGGGTCATATATGGCCAAGCTGAGCAAAATAACGCCAAGTAAATGGACACACACGCAATGAAGTTTTTACTGATAGATAAGAGAGAAATGCACGCAGGGAGGAATCGATCCTGCGCCGTCTACTTGGTTGCTTGAGTAGGGGTAAACTCACTGAATCACTATGACCCAGAAGGCAACACAGGAAACGTGAAAAAACGCCATAATAAAACGAAAGGCTGCTCAATTTAAGACTTCGATAATCAAAAGCGAAAAGCATCTAAAACCAGGAAAATCGTTTCTTATGTTAAAGCCTTATATAAAGCCAGAGCCTTCCTCATTATCCGACTGTAGAAGACCGATCTCTCTTTTTTCCATCATAAAACCAAAAAACGACCAAAGAAACAACGATTATATAACAACTAAACGTCGATGGCTTGAAAATGCACAATTGAGAAAAGCAGTTTCGAGGCAACGTATGAAAGATAGACTGCCGCTTTCATACAATGCAGGTATAATTTTACAATTTGATAATGTAGGTGATTAAATACAATATTGGGTCTATGAATAATTACTGCCAGTACGGCGTTGCTAAACTCTTTCCATTTGAAGTTATTGACAATTCTTAAAAATTTGCTGTCATAAAGGAAAGGTCAAGTTAGAATCTTTTCATGTTCCTCATTCAGAATGAAATTTAATTTAATGTTGCAATTAAAATCCCACTTTTACATATTTGCCAGTTTACAAAACTTTGCAGTTTGCTTCGATTATAATTAAAGCGGCAAATACACCAGGTAACCGTCCATACTGATTTAATTGGCGTAGGGGGAATTTAGAGAGTCAGGTGCCAGCTCAGATGTTGCCTCGTCATCTGACCGTGGTTCAAAATTACGTGGTGTTGTCCTTGGATCTTTCCCTTTGGGATTGATCCCGGACCGTCACCAATAGCCCCTTGTGTTGCTCCAGTGTGACGTTAATTAAAAATACCTACCATACCTACCTACCGACCGACCACAAGAGATATCAGTAGTATTTACAACCGATGATGGAGGGCGACCAGGAAAGTTTGATTTCATTGTGTACACGGAAGACAACAAAAGCATTAAGTCGCATATCGTACTCGAATCTTCATTGTGATCCGATGTGTAACCCGCTTCCTTTTCCTCATAAAGATGCTAGAGACGTGGAATGCTTCATGTAGAGGTTCAGAGAGCTAATGTCAGAAATGTAACAGCTCCAATATTGCTGTTCCCGTTTAACTGTTTAAATTTGCTCCTGTCTGGTAAATTATTTCAGCATGCTCCCATGAAAAAGAACTACACCCAGAAAGTTAAGGGATTAATGGATTTCTTATACAGGGTTAGCATAAATGAATGACCGGATTTTAAACATTTATATTTTCAAAACTATTACACGTAATACAATCAATAATACATGAAATATAAAGAAAAACATTCCAAGTTTTTTCAACATCGCTCAATAGATGGCAGCACTCCCCTAGAACGCGGTGATTGAAATTGAAAATGGTGACAATGACAGAGAAAAGTTTTTGTGTATTAGAATATGCCAGGGTTTCTTCCGTTATTTTTGTGCAGCGTGCATTTAGAAATCGAGGAGCTTCCACAACGCTGGATTGGACGTGCGGGTGACGATGATTTACCCTTATTCACATGGCCACCAAGATCCCCTGATCTTACGCCATGCGATTTCTTTTTTGTGGAGTTACATCAAAGATCTTGTTTATAAACCACCATTGCCGAAAACACTCACTGAACTTAAAGAACGCATCAGTGCTGCATTAAGAACCGTTGACAGTGTAAAACTGCAAAATGTGTGGAACGAACGTGATTACAGATTAGATGTGTTACGAAATGTTCACACATCGAACATTTGTAACTGAAAAAAACTTGGAATGTTTTTCTTTATTTTCAAGTATCACTGATTACATTATGTGTAATAGTTTTGAAAATATAAATGTTTAAAATCCGGTCATTCATTTATGCTAACCTTATATAATGATGCCCAACAGCGAGGTATTTGTGCAAGAATTCCAGTGATTCTTCCATCAGTATTAATTGCGAAGTTCCCGTCATAAATTAAAAAATGATCATGATGCTATGCCAATTCTCGTGGTAGACAGACAGTATACTAGTAAGGTTCCACTTCCCGTCGCCGGCAACTACCGAAAACAAAATACATTCCCCACAGTCGCCCCTCCTCAAAATAAACGAGCCTTGTTTCTGTAGCTACAGTCATCACCCAGACTTGGTGTCGGGAGCAGTTCTCTAGTAGACAGACAGTATACTAATCACGTTCCTCTTTCCGTCGCCGGCATTCACTCAAAATAAAATAGACACAAACTAGAGTTACCCCTACTCAAAATAAACGAGCCCTGTTACTAAAGCGACCGCCACTACTCAGACTTTGTGGGAAGTAGCTCTCGTGGTACAGACAGCAAACGAGAGGACGTTGTTAATTAACGTCACACTGAAACAGCGGGCTATTGGCGACGGTCCGGAATCAATCCAGAGAGATTGCAAACGAAATTTCTATGTTTATGGACATTGTCTACGAAGAGCTAACAGAAAGTTGACTTGTCAACAAATTTCGATTAATCATAATTCACTAATATATACGGGTAGTAACATGAAACGCATGATAGTCTGCAAAATCTAGTTATCGGATTGCATTTGCTATCGCCAAACGGACAGACGATAATGCTAATCTTTTCAAAGACAATAGAAGGTTCATTCCCTGATATTTTGTGGTTTCGAATCAAAGCTCATTTTGCTAGCAAAGAAAGCTATCGACAAATTCTGCTTATCGGCATTTACTAAAAATATTTTTTGATTGCATCTTTCTTGATATGACGCTGATTAAAAAAGTAATCCAAGTTTTAGTAAATCAGGTTTTGTATGAGGCTTTGTCTGCAAACTACATGTATGTGGTGGTAGTATTTTTATGGTTGTGTTTTTTCTGTATGTATCCCACTTAACATCACTTCGCCAGTAGAAATTCCAAAGATTTAATTCCGAGAACTACATTTCTGACCGTGGTTGAAGTTTACGAAGTGTTGTCCTCGGATTTTTGCCTTGGGGATTGATTCCGGACTATCGCCTATAGCCCGTTTTGTTGCACCAATATGACGTAAATTCAACTACCACCTACCTAAACAGAATAAATGTTTTATCATGAATTCTTAGTGAAAACGAATGGAAACCGTCGTCAAGTATTAATTCAACCACGGTAGCCCAGTTGGAAGAGCAACGGAAGAAATTCGGTCCAGCCAAAGTACGCCGTGTTTGTTTGACGAATTTTTTCTAACGTTTCTACATTTTTAGAATGCAGATATTTGTTTAATTTTTTATAAAACGAAAATACTTATGGGTATTTGGGTATTTCAATTAACATCACACTGGAGCAACACAATGGGCTATTGGTGACGGTCCGGGATCAATCCCAAAGGGAAGGATCCGATAATACTTATGAACTAAACATACGGTAGGTATGTAGGTATTTTAGTTAACGTCGTACTGGAACAACACAGGAGTTATTACTAAACATATGTATTTACTAAAATACTTATGGTTGGTTGGGTTTTATGGGACAATATTTGGAAATGCTGCGCCAAATACAAGACAGACAACATCAAGTAACAGACATGCACATACAAGGAAAGTTTTCCTAATACAGAAGAGAGAAATGCACTCAGACAGGAATCGAACCTGCGCCGCCTACAATTATCAAATACTGATCGTACTGAAAAAATGTACATAAAGTTAATTTCCTCAGCTTTACCAAAATTTAGAAAGGTAAGTTGTTAATTAACGTCGCACTGGAGCAACACAACGGGCTATTCGGCGACCGTCCGGGATCGGTATTTGGTATTTTCAATTAACGTCACACTGGAGCAACACAACGGGCTATTGGTGACGGTCCGGGATCAATCCCAGAGGGAAAGTCCGAGGACAACACCACGTAATTTTGAACCGCGGTCAGATGACGAGGCAACACCTGAGCTGGCACCCCACTCTCCAAACTTCCACACCACGCCAACGTGAGGACATTTGAGGCCACGACAGATTTAACGTGCACCAGCCCCCTTTGTACACGACGGTGTTTGGCTGGATTCGAACTCGCAACCCTTCGGTTGCTAGTCCGTTACTCTTCCAACCGGGCCACCGCGGCCCTCCGTCCGGGATCAATCCATAAGGGAAAGATCCAAGGACAGCGTTGTTTTGAACCAAGTCAGATGTAGGCAGCTCAGATGTTGACCGCATCATCTGGTACTGGTTAAAAATTACGTGGTGTCCTCGTATCTTTCCCTTGGGGATTGATCCCGGACCGTCGCCAAAAGCCCGTTGTGTTGCTCCAGTGTGACGTTCATTAAATACCTACCTAGCTTACCTTACCATGACTATGCAAATTAAATGTAAAATGCAAATTAAAAGTGCTGAAAAAAATGTAAATTAAATTTTTATTGTACCGAAATTGAGTATATTGCAAAACAGTATGAAAGAATTGGCTAAAAATGTTATGCATTGTTGAAATAACATTTTTAAGAAAAATTGTTTAAGGTAGGTAGGAGGGTATTTTGATTAATGTCACACTGGAGCAACACAACGGGCTATTGAACAAAATTGTTTAAATAAAAAATAACCAAAAGAATTTTTATTGGTGGTCAGTCAGGATCTCGATGTGGTCCAGATTAATTCGGACATTGCGATGTTAATGTGATGATCGACAGTTGTCACAAATAATAAAATTTGAATTTTTGAGGTTTTTTTTTTATTAATTTTAATCTGTGTCAGAGAGGCTAAGGTAGGTATTTTTAATTAACGTCACACTAGAGCTATTGACGACAGTCCAGGATCAATCTTCAAAGGAAAGATCCGAGGACAACACCATATAATTTTGAACCACGGTCAGATGACCAGGTCAACACCTGAAATGGTACCCCACTCTCCAAACTTCCACACCGCGCCAACTTGAGTACATTTGAGACCACGATAGATTCAACGTGTACCAGCCCCACGTACACTACAATTTTTGGTTGGATCGAGTTTCGAACTCGAAACCCACAGGTACGCTACTCTACCAACTACGCTTGCGCCCTCCCCAATAATTTTGGGTAGGTAGTTAACGTCCGGTCTATTGGCAATAATATTGGTTAATTCTAATTGTAATTAATTAACGTCGCACTGGAGTAACACAACGGGCTATTGGTGACGGTCCAGAATCATTCTTCAAGCAATAATATTGGGAACGTAACAAAATGAAAATGGATCCCTGAATTAGTATATTTTGTCCTGGTTATCTCCATTTTAAATATGCAAATTTAGCTTTGGACTGGAGCTCTGCTCAGTGTGTGCAAAAACTAACCGTAGACTGACAAACTCACAAGCCATTGAGATACATTTTTTATGTTCCATATGAAGTGCCGCATTGCAAAGTTCGTGGTAATAGAATACACGCTTATATTCCAATCGCAACAATTGTTTCGCAATGTTCTCGAAAGATGGCGTGCCAACTCATCGGCGTCACATGCTCGGCGAGTGCGGTACTGCTTTCCTCCCTCTGAGCTCAAACCTTCAAAAGAAAACAAACCGACCGGGTCTGGTAATCTGGTTATCGTCAGCGATAACTGCTCCTTGCCGTGTTTTGAATTCGTGAACCAACGAGACGATGGTTTCTTTTTAAACCGAGAAATTCATCCGCATTACCAAAGTAAAATATGGGGGACAGTGTTGTACCCGATTCGGAAACTGAATTAGTTCGTAACGGTGCAGACAACTATAGCAGTAACATTGATCCTGCCGTCGCCGTCTTCGTCGCCGATTTCCTGCAGTACCAGCTTAGTCAAATCGGATACCAATGGACGAGCTCTATGACAAGAGAAGCCGGCAATCATGCAATTGCTGCGAAAGCAGGAATCGCCCTTCGGTCCCTAGCAGACGAATTTGCTTCACAATTCAAAGAGCATTTCGTGGAGATGTGCGAGAAACTGGATATCACAGCAGACACGATGAAGCCAACGATCGACGGTGTTGCGGACGAACTCTTCAGTGAGGGTATCAAATGGGCTCGAATCGTTGCCCTTTTCGTGTTTGGAAGTGAACTTGCTATGTACTGTAAAAACCGAGACGTACCGGATTTAATAAACATTCTTGCACAGTCACTAACTTCGTATATATCGGAAAAGCTTTTACCTTGGATAAACGACCATGGCGGATGGGTAAGTTTATTTTAATACAATACAATTTCGCACTAGAAAAGTGTCATATCTCAAAAACGCACATTTTAAGTTTATGATCTACGTGAAGGAGCCTCACAATCTCTTATCTGAATTGCCGTAGATGGGGGGGGGGGGGCTGGTGCACGTTAACGTTGCCTCAAATGTCCTCACGTTGGTGTGGAAGTTTGGAGAGTGGGGTGCCAGCTCGGGTATGACCGTGGGTCAAAATTACGTGGTGTTGTCTTCGATCTTTCCCTTTGGGATTGACCCCGAACCGTCACCAATAGCCCGTTGTGTTGCTCCAGTGGGACGTTAATTGAAAACCTACCTGAATTGCGGTAGCTACTTCACTTTCAACGCAATGTTAGAATTTGGCTTTCATAACCGGTTAATGTGTTTTGAGTTGCGACAGTATTCTAGAAGTGGGATTTGTTTTTAGTTTCCAGAACCCACGAACCCTTATTTCCCTGAAGTCTGCCGAATTATAAGTTTTGAACTGTTGAATACAAGGGGGCAGTTTGTAAAGGTTTTCTGATACTACCGGTTTTCTCAATAATTCATTAAAAAAGATTAATTAAAGTTCATTTATCAAACTCTATTAAATTGAGCGGAAAGAAAAGATACAGCTGTATGTAACGCCTCGTCCTGTGGCAACGGCTCTTGGCGCACTTTTAATAGCGAGTTATTTCAGGTAAAGGTAACCCATCTTATATATTTGTAAGATTTCTTTCCTTGGCAAGAAACAAATGCGCCAAAAAAAACGCGCCAAAGGCCGTTGCCACCGGTCGAGGTGCTACGTACAGCTGTACCGAAAAAATATATAAATATGTTCGTGGGTTTTCATGCAATTTTGTGGTCACATTGTTTACTTGTGGTAGCATCAGTACTAGTCTTAAATTTGAATAACTTTCATTTTATTTTTGAAATGGGAATTTCTTAATGTCTAATCAAAACAAATAAGGAAATTCTAGAAAAATCGAGAAAATTGAATCTATTAAAAACGCCCTACTATCTAAAATGTCGGAAATATTTCCAGATTTCTGATCCTAGACTTGAATATTTTACTTCAGATAAGCTCGTGTTGAGCATATTTATAAGAATAACTGAACTATTCACACCCCATTTTACAATAGGGTATTAAATAAGCCATTACCCCTATGCTGAAGGGCAAATCTTCATTTTAAAAAAAATTCTGAAACAACCAATTTGCTTTTGTCTGAGAATATATTAGAATTTTCTTACAAATTATCAGGTTGATCAATTTTTTTTTGTATAAAGTATTTGGAATTTGAATTTTTTCCCTTGTGAATGGATATTTTTGGTCAGTTGGATTCTTTCATATTGTGGAATGTATATGTACAATTTCTTTTGGAATTCAATTTGGCAAATTTACCAAATTGGAGACCTGTCTAACAAGTGATTCCTAATATTTTAAAAGTAATCACTTCCTGTGTTTCATTAATCTCAACTACTCTGATAACCATTGTAGATTCATTATTTTCACTTGCTCCTCTTGATACATGATTTGAATTATGTTAATTTATATTCTCTTTAGATCAGGTCGCTGTCTTTACCTTTTCTTGTACTATTGGCTCTCAAACTTGTTTTAATGATGAATTCATTATTAAAATTGACATCTTTCAACATCTGCAAACTTTAGTTTGAATATTTCTTGAAAGTTTGCAACTTTCAAGAGTTTTCACTGCTCATTTTGAATTTATTTTTCTGTACACAATCTTTGATATGCCATTATATTTCAAGGGCAAATCACTTTCCTATTAACACATTTTCCTGCTGTGATTTTTAAAGTTGATTCCAGTTCCTTTGAATGGATCTGGATATTTTAAAATCGAACATCTTAATTCTAATTTCTTCATTGTACCAGAAACAAATTAATTGGAGACATAACTTGATTTATAAAATGTTAACAAATGCTTTGGAAATGTGTTCGAGATGTATTGAAAATCTTGGTTGTGACATATTTCAAACAGTTAACATTAAAATAAACCAAGTATATCTACCTTTTGTGAAATGACTTTAAAGTTGGCTAATTGCTGTACCTCTTGCCTTTTTTCTAGAATGAATTGATAGAGCTTGAGAAACAAAATATTTTCAAGCAATCTAGCGATTCAGAAGAAGAATTGGAATTTCATCTTGAATTATAGATAAATTGATAATCTAATCAAGATGGTGAAATATTCAAAGGTCAACTGGATGTCCCAAGAAGATTTTTAATCATTTTATGATATTAGAATTCATAAAATGCATTTCAAGTGGTTTTATCGATTTTAATTTATTTCAACAATCGTTCGATTTAATTGATGAATTTAAAGCTGTTTTAGTATTCAATGTCATGTTACCTCCAATAATATTGTGTATTGCCAACATCTATGTCTGTACATTTAAAAATATTTTTATGGTAAGTTGTTTTAATCGATATATAAAAATAAAGATAGTATTAATAATACAGGATGCTAAAATATCACAGGTTTATAGTTAGATTAGTTCAGGCAAGTAATGATGGTTCTAAGTTAAGCAGTAGAAGATGGGCATTAAAAAATTGTCCATTCACTGTTTATTAAGGAAGAACTATATATTTATTTTACTTGTTTTTCCAAGGTATTTTTATAAAGGTTATTATTTGGTACTTTCAGGGTTCTGAAATAAACTAAATAGGAAAGTTCAATCTGAATACATTCTTATTAGTAAATACTGCAATACTTAAAGGTTAGATTAGAAAGTGTTTAACAGTAAATGCCAATAAGGATTAGGTATTGCCATTACTAAGTAATATTTAATTAGAATAACTTACAGTATTAATAGAAATAAGTAAGAGTATTACTAATAAAAATGTATGCAATTGATTGTGAGATGTTTGGCGCCAGTTGAATGCATCAGTTGAAATGCATAATCTGTTATTTTAGTACTTGATGTTGAACTTGCCCATAATGGTAGATTCGATTTGGAATGATAGTTAAAATAATTTTCATAGCTAGCATATTTTGTCCGTGTTTTACAAATAGAACCTCACATTGAACATAACCAAATTTTATACAATTTATTTTTTAAAGTACAAAATCAAACTGAGAATATTTTTGTGACAGCAGCTTTTAGAGGTTAACCTTGGCTAACTACATTGACCCAATTATGAGCATTCAATCTGTATGGCGATATATACACATAGCCATCCACAATAGAACTAGTCATCTTTATTCCCCATCAAAAACAAATAGATGTTATGATTTTATTAGGCCTCTTTCAATCGCCATATTGCTTCTTGGGTCGTCTGCTTTTATAAATAAACAACTCTATGTTCAATAAAGTAATTTAATGCTGTAATACATTTATTTTAATATTATTTTTGAAGTATTAAATTTTTCCACCTAGACAAATGCCAAAATGTGCCTTTGGCTTAATGACTTAGAATTGATATCTTCTGGCAAGTGTTTAGAGCCGCGGTAGACAAGTTGGTAGTGTTGCGGATTAGCAACCGAAAGGTTGCGAGTTCATAACTAGTTCTAACCAAAGACCGTGTACCTGGGTCTGGTTCATGTTAAATTTGTCATTGCCCCAAATTGTCCTCGAATTGGCGTGGAACATTAGAGTGGGGTGCCAGCTCGGGTGTTGATCTCGCCATCTGACCGTTATTCAAAGTTACGAGGTGTCCTCCGATCTCCCTTTGGTATTGGCCCCGGACCGTCGCCAATAATTGACGTGTTGATTCGGTTGAGCGTTGATTGGAATTGGAGTCTGAGGCATTTTCTGTGAAGTTAAATAAGTATAGGTGGCGGTTTATTGTTTCTCTGCGGCGATCAATGTTTCCTGTATGTATTCTGAACGTGGCGACAGGTGGCTTGTTTTTTGAATAATTTAGCACTTCGCCCAATAAAAAATCCTAAGAATAAATTCCAGGATAGGATAGTTGATTGGTCAACACCAATTCAATGAAACGCCGAACATTGTCAAAACAGCGACGAACTGCATTTTAAGGTATTCCCTCCTTATGTGTCATACGAAAACATTTGGACAGCAGAGTAATATTTTCAAACCGTCTGGTTTGTATGTTCATACTAAAAATCCCTCGTAAAAAAATTGTTCAAATAGAAGATAATCAATTCTCAAAATATCTTTAGTTCTGACACTATGTGGAAGTAACTAACATTTCCGAAACTTAGATACATAAATCGTGGATTGGACGAAACAAGAAATTTGAATCATAATTTGTCGAACATTAAGTTAATCCGAGAACTTGCAGTTCACGAGTTTTTGTCAAATGAGACGTAATAAAATTAGTTTCGCCCCAGACACGCCGTGTAGGAATATTGAAACTTGAATGGCATTATTTCTTGTGGATTCATTTTGAGTTGAATCGGAAATGCTCGAATCTACTCTTGTTTTTTTTTAACTTATTAAGCGCAATCACGATTTAGATTCAGGATGAGGAAGTGAAACGAGCGTGTCCAATCTCCGCCCTCTACGCATACTCCTTCGCTAACACATGCCAAATAAACAGCTGTCGAATGTCATGAATATTCAAATGATTTTGTCATGTCTGCGGTTCTATGGTTTGCTTATATTTTTAGTGCCTCCGCACGAAGTTAAAACTGAAGTATACTTATTGTTGAAATAGTAATTGTTAGAATGATTTAAAATATTACAGGTCGAAGTTAATTTAACCATTCAACTCGACTTGCCGTGTTGAGCTGTTCGGGATTTAAAAATTTACTTGCCCAATGTGAAAAATCAAGCGGTCAGAGTTACCGTCAACGAAAAAATGGTTTTTGTACAAACTGCACTACCTTTAAAATACCGAAACTGCCGGGTGGCTCAGTGGGTTTGCCCACTACGCTGGCAACCAGAGTTGTGGGCGGTGCAGGTTCGATTACTCCTTATTTCTCTTATGGGTGCATTTCTCGTGTCAGTAATGCATTCCTTGTGTGTAGATCCATTTATTTGACGTTTTGCGCAGCCTGGCCAAATAAAGTCGGGAAACTTTCGGGCTGAATGTTAATTTCTTGGCCAAATTTTGGATTAACTTAAACCTTATAAAAAAACTCATCTGCGTATCGCAGCAGTCCGTATAGTTTGAAAATAACATCCGGTTCAATTCAAATAAAACCATTAAAAAATAAATTACCTACCGAAATGTAAAAGAAATTAAGTCAAACTATATCGCACTTGACGCATGAGAAAATAGCGAATTTTAAGTTTCTGCAATTGAACTGCCGGACCAGGGCCAAATGGTTTTGTTAAACACGGAAATATTTGGAGCATCACTGCCACAATCAAGCTTAGTTACACATTTCCGGGTTGTATCATTTAGATGTGGACTAATTTCTTAACGTCACGTCGTAAAATCGTTTCGCACTAACTTTTAACTGAAAGAAAAATAAATTACTTTCGCTCATGTTGACCCAACTAGCCTATTCGCAATTTCAAGAATTTCTCCTAACTGG